>OY757905.1:131079221-131176721 GCA_963585895.1 Sepioteuthis lessoniana | reverse complement strand
AATGAAAAGGTACTCCTCTTTCCCCAAAGCTCCAGATCTAGATTATCACCAAAAGATGGTTTAGAGTCATATCCAGCATCCTTGTTGAGAGAAGGGTTTATAGTTTTCTGCACATACAGTCGGCGTATTTTTCAGGCTTAGTTGAGTGGATTTGAAAGGGAAAAAAAAGAAAACATTCACAAAGGAAGGACGAAAACAGATGATAAAAACGCCCTTACAACGTGGCTTGGGATACGTCCACATCATTCCCAGCATTGGTGTAAGACTCCCTAAAAAGCTATGGATAACATGAGTATTCCACGAAACAGCATCTGATGATAAGGCTTCAGTTATGGAACTCCACTGAGGGTTGAGATTAACTTTATTGCCATTAATATAAGTTCCTTTCTGCAAGGGTCTCATCTATGGGTCATTTGATGGGAAAAAAACCCAAAAAATGTGTGAACAAATTATAATGATTATTTTTCAAACCAGCGTTTGCTGTTGAACTTTCATTGGAATCAAAGTGATATTAAGTCTCCTCTGGTTTTCAGGACTCTTCTCAGTATTTTAGACGATCTAAACAATACCGTAGTTTCGATGATCTCGGTTCCTCCTCCAATTTCCAAATCCTCCAGCTTTCTTTCTAAGCCCCAAGGGGCCGTTATAAACGCACCAATTACAAATGCAATCACCTTCACTTACATGCTCCATAGAATTTTTAGTACTCTGGTGAGATGCAAGTCCTTGTCTCTATTTTCAATTTCTTTAATTTTCACTCTGTGATCTGACTATACGAAAAAGTCCGGAATTAAGTGTTCGGTTGGTATCTTTAAGACGCAAAGAATTTTATGCATTTCATTAATTCGGAGAGATTTATTTCTTCTTCTTCTTCTTCTTCCTCTTCTTCTTCTTCTTCTTCTTCTTATTATTATTATTATTTACTCGGGTTTTTCAAATCACTGGATATTGAGTGACAGCAAGTCTCCTCAAGTCTCCAGGACTCTTCTCAGTATCCTGGCCGTTTTCAATAATGCTGTTGTTTGGATGGTCTCCACTCGGCCGTCAACTTCCAAATCTTCCAGGCCCTTTAATAAACCTTTAGTTACCGTGCCAAAAGCACTTATCACAATTGGTATAATTGTCACCTTCATGTTCCATAGTGTTTTTTTTTTCAATTCTCTAGCAAGGTTGAGGTACTTATCTCTCTTTTCACATTATTTCAGTTTTATTCTGTGGTCAGCCGGGACAGCAAAGTCGACAATTTTGCAGATTATCTTTTTTTTTGTTGATTATCATAAGGTCTGGTCTTCTGGCCAAGATGATGGTTATTATTATTATCATTATTATTATTATTATTATTATTATTATTATTATTATTATTATTATTATTATTTTACTCCTTGAGAGTTGTTCACATCAGTGTCAGCTGATGGTTTTCACTGGAGTTCGAGTGACAGCAAGTCACCTCAAGTCTCCAGGACTCTTCTCGGTATTCTGGCCGTTCTCAATAATGTTGTCGTTTTGATGGTCTCTTCTAGTCCTCCAACTTCTAAGTCCTCCAGTCCCTCAAGTAATTCTTTAGTTTTCTTCCAAAAGCACTAATACAATTGGTATAATTGTCACCTTCATATTCCAAAGCTATTTCAATTCTCTAGCAAGGTAGAAGTATTTATCCTTCTTTTCAAATTCTTTCAGTTTTTTTCTGTGGTTAGCCGAGACAGCAAAGTCCACAATTTTAAAAATTATTTTCTTGCTGTTGATTATTATCAGGTCCGGTCTTCTGCCTGAGATTAGGTGATCCGTTTTTTACGTCAGAGTCTCATGGGAGTTTATGTGTCTTAGTCTAGGGCAGGTTCTGGGTTGTGCATATACCATTTGTTCGTATGGTCAAATTAAATTTTTTTGCTCATCTCGCAGTGGATCACCTTGCCCACCCAGTCGTGTCTAGTCTTATACTCCTTCTGTGCTAATTTGCTACACTCGCTTATTAAGTGATTGACGGTTTCATCTTTGTCACTGCATAGTCTATATTTGCTATTTTGTTGCGTCTTATCTATTCTAGTTTTTATATGATTGGTTTTTATGGCGTTGTTTTGTGCTGCTATTAGGAAAGATTATGTTTCTCTCTTAAAGTTTTACTTTTCTTAGCCATGTCCAGGTTTTCTCGCGTGAGATATTTAATTGTCGTTTAAAACGCCCATTATTATTATTATTATTATTATTATTATTATTGGTAGTAATAGTAGTAGAAGTATTTGAGTTTTTACACCAGCACTTAGATTGTTTACTGGCCGGAATCTGAGGGACAGCAATTCTCATTATTATTGCTATTTTATTCATTTTAAATTTTTCATACCAGTTTTAGCTGATGGTTTCTCACTGGAGTTTGAGAGACAGTATATATCCTCAAGTCTCCAGAACTCTTTTCAGTATTCTGGCCGATCTCAATAATACCTTAATTGGGATGGTTTCTACTCGTTTTCCTATTTCCAAGTCCTCCAATCGCTGTGTCAATTTGGTGATTGCACCAAGTGTACTAATTACAATTGGTATCACCGTCATTTTCATGTTCCACTGTTTTTTCCGTTCCCTATCAAGGTCCAGGTACTTATCTTTTCTTTTTTTAACCCTAATCTGGGGTCCGCCGGGTCAGCAAAGTCTACAATTCGCCACATTCTCTCTTTTTCTTTTTATGACACTCTCTAGGTCTTGTCGTCTGGCCAAGATTAGGTGATCTGTTTGTATTTCAAAACCCCAGAGAATTTTGTGCGTCTCTCTCCTTAGGATGGATTCTGTTTTATTATTATTATTATTATTGTTATTATTATTATTAATAATATTAAAATTATTATTCTAATCCTTGAGAGCTTTTCACATCAACGTTAGCTGATGGTCTTTCACTGGATTTTGAGTGACAACAAGTCTCCTGAAGTTTCCATGACTCTTCTCAGTATTATGGCCGATGTCAATAATGCTGTAGTTTGGCTGGTCTCAAATCGTCCTTTTATTTCAAGGTCTACCAGTCATTGTACCTGTCCTTTAATGACTATACCAAGAACAACAATTACAATTGGTATAAATGTCACTATTATGTTCCACATTTTTTTTATTCCCGAGCAAAGTCCAGGTTCTTCTTCTTCTTCTTCTTCTTCTTCTTCTTATTATTATTATTATTATTATTATTATTATTATTAAAGGGAATTAATAATGTTTGGCTGAAATACTTGAGACCATAAAAATGCATGCAAACAAATGATTTGTATTAGAATCATTTAGATTAGGTATGAATACTTGAAACCATTTAATTGTATGCCAGCAAATGCTTAACACTAAATAGAATTATTAATGTTTGGCAAAAATACTTTAAACCATTAATTGTATGCTACGAATCAAAAGGAGGAAGAAAAAGAAAGGCAAAAAGAAAAGCATAAAATTGTAATATATGTGGAATATATTATCTAAAGGTGGAATATATCGTAGCCATTTAAAATGGATTTGCTCAAGTAAGGAGAAATACTATAAAAGCCAGGACGAATATTTTGGGAATTACAGAGTGAAATAGCAGCGGCTTCGAAGATTCGTCGTAGTCTTTTATAATGAATGTAAATGAGCATCTTTGCAGAATTGAATATACAATTTCTAAGCATATTTTGTAGATAATATTTTCAAACGAGCCGAACACTTACATCCATAGCTGCCAAAATCTACAATGCCCTACTACGAAACCGCATAGAACCCAAAATCGACAACATACTTAGAAAAAACCAAAATGGCTTCCGAAGAAATAGATCTACGACCTCACAAATACTAACCATCCGCAGAATCCTTGAGGGTGTACGGGCAAAGAACCTACAAGCGACATTAATATTTGTCGACTTTACCAAGGCTTTCGACTCCATTCACAGAGGAAAGATGGAACAAATCCTACTAGCGTACGGCATACCTAAAGAAACCGTAGCGGCAATAACGATTCTCTATAGAAACACTAAAGTAAAAGTACGATCACCAGATGGAGACACAGAATACTTCGACATTGTAGCAGGAGTACTACAAGGGGACACGCTGGCTCCGTATCTCTTTATCATTTGTCTAGACTACGTACTTAGAACATCGATTGACAAAATCAAAGAGAATGGCTTCGAACTGACGAAGAAAAGAAGCAGAAGATACCCCGCAACAACAATTACCGACGCCGACTACGCCGATGACATAGCGATACTGGCAAATACACCTGACCAAGCCGAAACACTTCTGCATAGCCTGGAACGAGCATCAGCAAGCATAGGCCTCCATGTTAATGCACACAAAACGGAATATATGTGCTATAACCAAACGGGGGACATCTCCACTCTAGAAGGAACCCCTCTTAAACTAGTAGACAAATTCACGTACCTAGGAAGCAGCGTCGAATCAACCGAAAAGGACATCGAAACGAGGTTAACGAAAGCATGGACAGCTATCAATAGGCTATCGACTATATGGAAATCAGACCTAACCGATAAAATGAAACGCAGTTTCTTCCAGGCAGCGGTCACATCGATACTGCTATATGGATGCACTACATGGACGCTAACAAAACGGCTGGAGAAGAAACTAGATGGCAATTACACAAGAATGCTGCGTGCAATCCTCAACAAGTCCTGGCAGCAACACCCCACAAGACACCAACTGTACGGCCACCTGCCCCCTATCACGAAATCTATTCAAGTTAGGCGAACCAGACATGCAGGACATTGCTGGAGAAGCAGAGATGAACTCATAAGAGATGTACTCTTATGGATCCCCACACACGGCCGCGCAAAAGCAGGACGACCAGCACGAACGTACATTCAGCAGCTATGTGAGGATACAGGTTGTTGTCCTGAAGACCTACCTAGGGCGATGAACGATAGGGAGGAGTGGCGAGAGAGGGTCAGGGATATCCGTGCTGCCAGCACGATATGATATGATGATATTATTTCTATCCAATGTTAATTATATTTACTATCAATAATTGGTTTGAACACAGGTAAATGTTTTCATGTGTTGCTATTTAACAAAATTTAATTAAACGTCAGTCATTTGCTTAAACACATTTAAATAATCAAACAGTTCTATTTCAAACAATTCACTTTAGAATAATTCAACAAAGTTAAATGTTTCGAAGTATTGCTATGTATCACTAACAATTCAATTTAAGATCATTCATTTGTTTACTCACAGTTAAATGACCAAATAGTTCTATTTCAAACGATTCTATGTAGCATAAGTCATTTTTTGTACTCAGTTTAAAGGTCAAAAGTACATAATTCAAATATCAAACATTTCCATTAAACCAATAGACAGGACATTGTCAAGTGCTACCACTCCAGGTCAGTGTAAAACTGAGAGCGATGGCAATGAATACTCCACATTTCCAAAAGCTCCAGTATTATTCGATCCTCACCATTAGATTTTTTAGTATGATATCCAAGACCCTCCTTGGGGGAGTCTTAACCCTCTGCAGAGATTCCATCAGTGTATTCTGTTGCCCCAGCCGACTGTGACATATATACCGTGGGAATCATTTGAATTTACTAATTAATTTTAACGGCATATCAAGCAGCCATGGGTTATTGTATGCCTTCTTATCTTGTACAAATATGTTGCACAGTATTGTATAATTTCATCTAAAAATCGACAATAATGCCTAGTAAATCATTGAACAGTTCTATTGGACCCATAGAAGGGACCCTAAAAGATACTACCGATCAGGGGTCAGAATAATAAAGGGGTATTCGACACTCTCCAGTCGTCGTGAATTTGAGGATTACCGCTGGATGCAGTTTTATATATCACCCAACGCACTCCTTTTTGCTGAGTGGCTTACTCTTCTGCAGCGGATATAGTCACCATATTCTAAATATTGACAACAGGACGTTATTCCTTTATTTTTACGAGATAAGGGTGCTTGGAACCAGATGAAAGTGGAAAACGAATAATTACAATCAAATAAGAAGAGTTACTTGTCAATGTTTTTATATGGGGGGGTAACTTTTTGGTGCGTGGGACGCATCACTTGGTTATTAATTATCGAAGGAACGCATCTTTTCAAATCAAAAGTATTCAGCTTCGATTCAGGGGCATGTGATTATTTCAAAAACCTTTTAGAACCTCTTACCTCTTTTAATGCATTCTGCCTCTGTATTCGTTTTAAACCTATTACAGTACGATTCAATCTTACATTTGAGACACTCTGGGTTCTTGGCTTTCCCAATCTCTTACCAAATCTTAGGGATCTCAGTCTTGTTTATTAGAGGTTCAGTTGTTACTTAAGTTAAGCTAGGTTACTTTGTTTAATGTCATATGAAACTTCATAGGTTATTTAATGTCAAAATCATCCCCCATAAGAAAACAGCAGTGATACTATACAACACTCATCTGGGTTTTAAGATGGAGCCCAACAAGAGTTCGAACTCTCTTATTTAGAGGCTGCACTCCAAGACTTTATCCATTACACCACGGGGTCTTCACTTAGTTACTAATGATACTTAAATAGCAATAAATAGTTGGAAACACTGACTTCGGCATCAAATAAACTGGCAAATATGGATTGTCGTAAAACCAACCAACTAACCAGTCAGAGAACAAAGATCAATTTGAAATATGAATGAAAAAGAGAAAAGAAAATAAACAAGTGAAAAAGAAAGAAACAACTTTTAGAACTTAACCCCACTTCTCTTCCTTTTCTTTCTATTATTAGGCAAACGGGAAAAGAAGCATCAGTTACCGAACCTCAAACCCCAAAGGCTGAGTTCGACCTCTCGTAATAAATACTTTCCCTCTGAATTTCTTATTTTCTCCTACTTACATTTCGTTAACTCTCTATTTACCTATCAACGCATCTTTCATCTCTAACATTGTCTTCATTTTCCGCCGGTAACTTGCGCAGTTCATTTGGCCAAGGTCTGATGCCGTTTTTAGAACAATCAGCGTTTAACTTTGTAATCATTTTAGCTGTCCAGCCATTCTATTTGAGGGGATTCGGTCGAAGTGGTCTCGGGCTTGTGATGTGCTTCGTAGGGATGTGTTTTAGTAACACGCTCTGAGTGCTGTTCGGTGCCGGAGTGTGTCAGAGGGTCAGCGTCAGCCATTATGTCTTCTGGGATATGATTTCCAAAAGAAATATTAGAGAAGGGGTAGAGATGAGCTGCTTATCAAGGGTGGAGTATTTAGAGTGGTCAGCAGTCTTGATTACACCTACTGCGGTATGCTTGGCCGAGAATAAGATCGAGAAAAAGAATGCCAATCAATTTTTAAATGGAGTCTTGATAATTGTGTGCTGTCAAAATGCAGCTTTGGTTGTATGTGCCTATTATTGTTTTATCGTTTTATCGTTATTAACTTTAGTATGAATAAGCAACAGGAATAGAACCACTATTAGCAAATATACTGGCTCGCCTTCGTTAAAGGGTTGGATAATCTACCTCTTCAAGTTTCACGTTCAATCCTGTGCAAAGAGAAAGCTAATTGTATAATGGCTCGTACCACGTGAATTCCAGTTTCGCAGAGGTATAAATAGACGTCGTGTTTCTTAAGCATGTCGCGACTAAAAGATCTAGGTCACAAGTAAGATCAACTTCAGACGTAACACCCACAGCGCGAGACATAATATTTGTTGGACTGAAAAAGAGTTTCCTGGTTATGATTACACTGCATCTGATGGTAAGGCTCTAGTTCTAGAGATATAGCAAATGTACAGTACCTATTCATTGCCATTAATCATAGGTTCACTCTTATCCAGATAGGTAGTACCTGTTATGAACCCATCCATAGGTCAAATAAATCTATTTGAAGATTATTATTATTATCATTATTAATGTCAGTATTATTATCATTGGATAGGAATATCTGATATCATAACACTATGTTAAAGTTGTGAGTATTTATAATAGTTACTTGAAATATAACCGTTTACTAATGATTAGTAAAAATTACTTGAAGCCATATAAATGTGTGCAAACAAATGGTTATAATTAAATAGGAATAAGTGCTTTAAATTATAATTATCAGTATTAGATAGGAAAACCTGAAACCATACAATTCAATAAAAAAGAAAAATTGTACTAAACAAGCATTCGATTGATTGTTTGGGTTTAATGGCATATCCGCCTTTGTAGGCTATTCAATGCTAAATCCATTTTAAAAAAATAATCAGTTCTATTTCAAACAATTCAGTCTAGCATACTAAAACAGTTTCATTTCAAACAATTCACTTTAGCCTATGTACGCAGTTTAAATGTAAGTACACAGTTAAATTGTCAAAAACATTTACATTTCAAGCTATTCAGTTTAGACAAACACTTCTATTTCAAAGAATTCAGTTGAGCATAAGCAGAGTTTTTGTCCATACACAGTTAAATGTCAAAACAGTTCTATTTCAAACAATTCAATTTAGCATAAGTTTGCAATTTAAATATCAAAACAGTTCTACTTCAAATTAAGTAGTTTAGCTTTAATACGCAGTTTAATTCTTTTTGATCCATGGGTAGGGCCCTATCAGGTGTTACGACTACGGGCCAGAGTAGACCTGGGAACAATGACAATGGGGTGCTCCGGATTCCCCTATCACCAACATCACTGGAACCTCATTATCAGATTTTTTTGCGTCATATCCAGAAAACTGGTATGGTGGGGGTGTTACCTATCTGCAGATGTGCTGTCGGTAATTTCTAAAGCCCCGGCCAACTCGGTCAAAAAAGCTTTCGAGTAAGTTAAAGAGAGAGAGAGAGAGAGAGAGAGAGAGAGAGAGAGAGAGAAAGACAGAGAAAGAGAGTGAGATAGAGAGAGAGAGAGAGAGAGAAAGAGAAGGGTGAATAGAAAAAAAAGAGAGAGAAAAAACAACAGATAAAAGAAGAGAGAAAATTGAAGTGTGCATGAAAACTGTTTGCATTTGATAGGGATATTGACGAGGCGCCATCAATAAGTTTCCAGACTTTTTTGTACAGGCATTTAAAATTGTCGTAGACTCTTAAAAATTAAGTATGTTATTGCTATACATCGTTATGAGATGACTGACCAATTTTTATGATTTTAGGTTTAAATGAACAGCTACAACAGGAATTGGAATGCACCCTACTAAAACCTGATTGTCAAATGCAATCTGGACGTGAAGACACTTTAGAAGAACGATATGCAATCAAATCCAGGTTTAAACTTGGAAAAATGCCACAGAAACGTATGGAATACTTCAGACTGCTTTTGGAGCATCTTGCATGAATCTAGCATGAGTTTTTGAGTGGCATAAGAGATTCAACGAAGGCAGGGAGTCAGTGAGGGATAATGAGAGGTGTGGGAGTAGTAAGGAAATCAGAATACCAGCGTTGATTGGCCAAACAAAAAAATTCATGGATAAGGAACGTCGTGTGTCTTTAGAGACAATAAGTACGCAGTTTGATGTCAGTGTGGGAACTGTACACGTAATTATTCGCGAGGAACTGAAGATACGGAAGATTTGCGCGAAGTTTGTCCCAAGGGTGCTCAGAGAAGATCAGAAAGAAAGACGTCGTCATGACAGCAGGGAGATGGTCGAGCTGATCAATTCAGATCCCGCAGTTCTTGATGCTTTGGTAACCTGCGATGAAAGCTGGATCTACTGCTATGACCCAGAGACCAAGAGACAGTGTTCCTAGTGGAAGCATGCAGGCTCTTCTAGACACAAGAAGGCCAGACAGAACAAATCCACCCACAAACTTCTGATGATCCCTTTTTTTGACAGCACTGGCATGATCTACGTGCACTGTTTTTCCACTGAACAGTCAACAAGGAATACTATGTTGAGGATTTAAGGGGGTTCAGGAAGGAATTCCGTCCGAAGAGGCCAGCATTCTTCAAATCGGGTCAGTGGCATTTCTACCAGGACAATGCACCAGTCTACAACTCCATCCTTCTCACAGACTATTTGACCAAGATGGGCATCAAGACAGCTCCTCACTGTCCCTATAGTCAAGACCTTGCTCCCTGATACTTTTGGTTATTCCCTAAGCTTGGAGGCTGTCGTTATGAGACAACTGAGGAGATGAAAGAGCCTGTGACGAAGGTCATTGACACGCTAACACAATAGAACTTCCATGGGGCGTTCCAGAAGTTGTTGGAACGGTACAACAAGTGCATGGCAACCGGAGGAGAGTACTTCGAAGGGGACTAGAGTTTCATGTGTGTAATATCAATAAGTGCCGATACGAAAATTTAATGAGCTTTGTATCTATACAGAAAATCCTTGAGAAACTACCACAAAAGTAAATATGAAATACAATGAATGTGATACTCTAACCTCTAAGCATAAATTAATCCGTAACTGACGCAATTTGTTTCTTAAACTGAAAATTTCATCGCAAAATTGAGATTTAAGTAGGTGGAGGTAATTAAAAGATATACGATAATGCCGATTTGCACTGTATGAGAGGTACTGTAATGAATGCCAAGCAGATTATTTTCTAGAAAACTAATGTTTCATTCCTTTTTATATTTCCGTCATGGTAAATATATCTTCCTTCCCGATTCTTTATGAATACATTTCAAATGCAGTTTCTAAAAATTTTATACTGTTTCAAGTGTCTGTTATTTAAAACCGGATAAAAGCCAGGAGTTTGAAAGCTTAAAAATGCCTCCTATTTAGAAGATTGGCGCTATAGTAATGTTCAACGCTCCATTTGCGAAATTTACTTTCTGTCGCAGTAAGTTATTGTCTGTAAATATTACAAGAGAAACATGATACTTAAATTTATTGATTGTTTTTTTTCTATTCTACCGAGGTATTACCCGGCAAATATTGATACCTGTTATAAAACATAACTTATATAAAACTATTTTATCGATTTTCATGAAACTCGAATAAACTTTAATGTAAAAACTATTTTTATCGGCAACGTTATTGCATTTTAAATAAGTATCTATATTCGAAAAAATGAATACTAAGAATATTTTCAATACTGAATCTATTGTCATTTTAAAGATCTACTCATCATCATCATCATCATCATCATTAATACCAAGGCGTGGATTCCTTTGGCTCTCATTCATTATATGTCTATTTCGCAAATGGCGTTAATTGTGGCTATGAAAGAAATGTTTTCGTGTCAGACGCCATTTAGTTGGACTGACGCTCAACTGCTACCTGTAACAAAACAAGAAAAAAAAGATTGTTTAGGAGTTCTAGGAAGTTTAAAATGTGGCCTTGAGACGCCATTACTCTCAGGTCCACTCTCAACCGGCGTTCAATTAATGTTAGGGTCCTATATATCGGTCAACTAGATCGGTTTGAGACAATGTTTAAAGTGATTCTTTCTTACCGGTCCTTGCACTTTAAAAGTCCTCTAAACGGCACCCAGTATCTGCACAAAGTTTATGCATTTCGGCTTTTGCAAGTCAGCCAACACTGGTGTACCCATGTGTAGAAGTCCATAGAAGAAAGATTGTTATGAGTTCGTCTTACTTTATCAGCACTTCCCATCATATTTTGCTCGCCTTTCTTAGATGGTGCTGCTTCAAGGATTTGTTGGCGACAGCACGCAGTTGCATCAACAACACAAGTATCTTGTGCTGATTCCATCTAATTTTTCCTTAAAACATTTCGTTTTTCTGTGTTGTGCAACGATATCATTGTACTGACACGTTTTATTTTATCAGAAATATCATATTTCCATATGATTGATTACCTGTAAATAGTAGTCCATGCTTAACTTACTCGTAGTTTGACATAGCTTTCCGTAGACGTGATATTGCTATTTAGGTATATGAACAGGTCTACTGATTTCAGAGGCATGTCATTTGATAAGGAAATGCCACCATCATGATTAAAATGCATGGTCAGTGTTTTATACGAGTTCATGTAGAAACTGGTGAGTTTTGTTGCATGCTCATTGTTATGCTGCAGAGATTGGGCTTGGGCAGGAGTATTTTCAAGAAGCACTAGATCATCTGCATACTCTGAAACAGTAATAGTTTCTACGGGATAACTTTTGCTTCTTTCATGTTTTGTGTGAAACCATTAGCTTTTCAGATCTATTGACGTTCGTAGTGTATAATCTAAGCAGAATATGAATAGCATTGCTACCAATGTATCTCCTTCCAAGACTCGAGATATAATGTCTAAAAAAAACAGTGTTAGTATTAGGTGAGCGAACCATTGACTTAATGTCTTTGCAGAGTACTATTATAATGGTAACAGTTTCTTTGAGAGAATCACGAGCTACAAGTGTTTGGCACATCTTTCCTCTGTAAATAAAATCAAATGCCTTAGAAGATCTCCATTGAATAAAAATTCCTTGGCAAATTCTATACTCTTTTATTTGTATATTTTTCCAAGATATTTTTGTTTCACCAACATATCTTGAAGCAAATGTTGACACCGTGAAAACAAAACAAAAAAAAAAACAAAAAAACAAATAAATATTTTCATCAATTTTCACGAAATTGGAATAAAATCTAATGTAGAAAATCAATATGTATTTATATCTGTAAAAATAACTGCTCAGATTATTTTCGATGGCAAAGACATCAGGATTTTTTAAAAAATCTACAAAAAGCATTTAATTAATACGATATTAATGAGTATATTCGTACGATTCTTTTGCCCCTTATTGTTATTCAGTTTTCGAAAACCGATGGAAATTATTGTGAATCAATTACCCTTTTGTCAATGGGTGTCAAATTTTCGACAGATTCATGGTCAATTTCCCCTCTAACGCTGTTGATCGTTGTTCGATCTAAAGTGAAAATGACTAGGGTGCCCCACTCAACATGCTAAAACTGAATTTTCTAAAAATATGGGATAGCGTGAAAGTTTGTGTATCAGAAAAATAATGCAATGGAGTGAGTATATATATATATATATATAATGAAACGTAGTTTCTTCCAAGCACCGGTCGTGTCGATAATAGCAATATGGATGCACTATTCGGACACTAACAAAACGCCTGGAGAAAAGGCTAAACGGTAATTACACAAGAATGCTGTGAGCAATATTGAACAAGTCCTGGAGGCAATACCCCACGAGACGCCAACTGTACGGCCACCTTCCTCCCATCACGAAAACTATCCAAGACGAACCAGAAATGCAGGACATACTTAAGCAACAGGGATGAGCTCATAAGTGATATACTCCAACGGACCCCACGTATGGCCAAGCAAAAGCAGGACGACCAGTTCGAACATACATACAGCAGCTCTGTGAAGATACGCAATATAGCCCTGAAGACCTACCTTAGGCAATGAACGATAAGGAGATGTGGCGAGAGAGGGTCAGGGATATCCGTACTGATGGCACGACATGATGATGATATATATATATACATACGCACTCCATTGCATTATTTTTCTCACACACACACACACACACACATATATATATATATATCACCTAACCTCGGCGCACAAGTAGGATGCAACAGAAGGTCAATTTCAAGCGAGGTTTTGAAATGTCTTCCTTCTAGAACGGTTGCCATGCCAAGGTTAGAGAACCCAACTGCCCTTAAGTGGATAAAGAATAATTGGATTCCCCTCTTTTCCAAGGAGTGAGTTTATTGCTATTTTCTGATGTGTCAGTGGGCGTTGAAAATGCTTACACGAATCGCCGGGTGATGCCAAGCTAGACATTTGAGTTTGCGGGAGAAAGGAAATTAGAGATGACATGCAAAAAGATTCTCTGGGGTAAGGAGTTGGGTGCATTCCGAAAGAAGGAAGGAGGCAAGACATGACATCGAAGACACTGACACCTCATTAATATCACTAAAGAAAAAGTAGACAAGAATATGAGTTTTAATTTATATCTGCGCATGCTCTCGTATATACAAAAAGTATATGAAAATTATAGAAGGAAAGTATACCAGAAAAAGTTATTGAGTCGTCTTTCCATGATAAAGTACGTTTTACAATATATATATATATATATATATATATATATATATATATATATATATGAATAACTATTTTTATAGAAACGGACCCCAAGTTACAAGCTCAGTTGTTTATGCCATGTATGTATGTGTGCACGTGTGCATGTGTGTCTATTTGCTTATCAAAACAAACGATCATGCAAATGACAAACGTACACACACAACCTTCCATATATATATATATATATATATATATATATATATATATATACTTATGTATGTATGCATACATATATTGCCATGCAAATGTTGTTATATAAATACACACACACATACACACAAACCCATACACTCATATATATATATATATATATATATAACGATGAGTGCATATAAAAATGTCAGTCGCCGACTCTTATGTGAGTGACTTTATGGCATCAACAATCTATATATCTATCTATCTATCTTCGTATACATGTTTGTCAGGCTATATACGCACACATATGCAGACATATAACAGAAAGTAAAAAAAAAAGTTATGGCTTTCAATGAAATGAAGTAGCCGTAAATTGCAAATAAAACCAAGGCCAACAGACTAATCTATATTTTTATAAGTTATACCGAAAAAGTAGAAAAAAAGTAATAAAACGAAGTACACACACACACACACACACACACACACACACACACACACACACACACACACACACACCACTCGCACGCAACACATTTAAAAAGCACAATGCTTGCGACTAACCAATTCAAAATTAAACAAGTCGGTCATTGCTTTGACAGAACATTTAAAATTTAATTTCCACAAGTAATTAATAACTAGTTGCTGAGCTATTTTAAATTTTATTTTGCTTCTATATCCGGCATTTCTGTTTGAGAATATTGAACTAAGATATTTTCTTGGAGAAAATGACAAATTTAATTCTATAGAACAGTATTTTTACTGAAGTTAGTAGTAAAAAACTTAGTAAAATCTGAAAAAAAAACTACGCTAATTACCGAAGATAAGAAGCATTGAAATTGCTCACAGTTTAAAAGAGGGAGTACTTACTGATTGCAGGATTTGAAAGCAATTTAAAGATCGTCTACTACTTAGGAAATGGTTGACATCTCTCAGAGAGAAATAGTTTATATGTTAGTTTAGCAGAACATTGTAGGTGATTTCAATTCTCACTCGGTGACCCGAATGACTTGCTTTGGGCTCCAACTCCGCTAAGATTTGGAAATGACTGGATTTGTCTTAGGGTGAAAGTTAACTGAATTCAGCGTCTTGCCTTGAGCACCAGTTACGACGAGATCACTAAAGTTAACCCGCGTAGAGTCTGATTAGAACTTATATGGGTGACTACTTAGTAACAGCAAAAATCGAAAGCAATTTAATGTCTGAGTGCGTAGATTCATCAAATTCTGAAAATCTTATTAAACTCCATGGGATGTTTAAAGCAAGGGTCCTGATGGATCATCGAAGTTAAGCTGTTATACGCCTTGTCTTTGAGCAAGGTATAATATTTAGTTAGTTCATTTTATAGATCGGTATTAAATATTGTTTGAAATGCGCCCAATATTAGTTAACAATCTAATGTAGAGTTTTTTTATGGCCACCTTTCATGGTGAGCGAATTTGGCTCACATACACTAAATAATGAGTTTAATACAGATTGGCTACCCCATTATTGTGACCTAAAAATTGACCTTGTGTCACATCCTGCCCGAGCGGAGAGGTTGGCAAATATGACCCCATTATTGTGACCTAATGCAAAACGAAGCTTTGTTTAGAAAATTTTTGCTAGTTTGGAATTAGAGAATCCGATAGAGATAATGTTTGAGACATGGCGTATCAGTTAATGTCTTTGGAAATGAAATCGATAACACGAGTTCAAATCCTGGACGAAGCTTTCTGCATTTCGCATCAGCGTGAATTATATTCTTCTTCCGTTTATGAGTAATTAGAAAAGATTGATTAGACCCTTTAACCCTGGAAAAGCAACCTATTTAAGAGAAAGAATGTCCTGAATTCAAACAAAATGAATTCAACTTAAAATCTGACCTTGTATCGCATCCTGCACCTGGTAAGGGATAGAGTAAATACACATAGAAATGATTTTTACACTAACAATTATACATTAGGAATTGTAAATGAACGTCTGCAATACAACTACAACACACAGACGCTTACACCATCATGGTTCTTGACAGACCCTGGTAGCACTACATCACAACATAGATATTTGTACCACGACAGTCCTAAGGAGTCTATGAGTGTTGTACTAAGCCTTAAGTGTCATTCGAACCCACGTGATAACCTCCACCGTGATGGGAAAAAAAGTGACGAACACACAAAACCCCGTCTTGGTTCGCAAATACAAAAGTTTATCCGCTACTACACATTCTAGAAGTCGTCGAGAACAGTGAAAAAGTTTGTGAAAAATGAGTCGACTCTTTAGCAAGACAAATAAGATTAATATATCGTGAGGAAAGAAAGAGCAGACACAGATCTTGATATTATTTTTCTCATTTTCTGTTGTAGTTCAGTTCCGTCTTCACAGATGCGCATCTTTGCTCCAAATGATCTTTCGTTTCCTCTTTTTTTTTTTTTGTCCCACATCCACTCATCTAATGGCTCCTTGATTTGCACTTTGTCAAGACAATCAGAACTTGTCACCGATTTGAACTAATCTATTTCTATTTTTCACCCGGGTGTTCCCTAATTATGTTAAAGAACGGCTGAAATTAATCATGTCACTAAAAATATAAAGACGTTTATGATTTCTCCAGCTGAAATTGAGAAAATTTATCCCACTTCGAGGGAATATCGAAATTGATTCGTCTTAAAACATTAAAATCATTTACGATAGAAGTTAGCCGCTCGGATGGAGCAGTAAAATACGCCCACGGCATCTCTTCAGGGGGGTAACACCTCCGCAACGAGCATCCTGGTAAAACATTAAACCATCAGATGGTTAAGCTCCTGTAATGCTGGAGCTTTGCTCAATGCAGGCTAACCTTTCATTCCATCAATCCCCGGTCCACTCTTAGCGGGAGTGATCGCCCCTGATAGGGTCCTATTTATGGGTCAAATAAAACAAACTGTTTATAAATGAATAACATATGTTAAATTGTGACTGTTATATAGAAATACTTGAAGCTATTTAACTGTATGAGAAAAGACCTCAGCCTCTTTCGAGAATGTTATCAACAAAACTTATTTACAAATCACATATAAATATATCTGATATATATGTATAAGCATACCGAGTCAAAATAAAATCTAATCTGCATGTTTATTAAATTATTGTTATTATCTGTTAAAATCTAATTAATATCCATAACTTGATAGCAGTATTTTGAATGATATTTTCGTTATTCTGAAATGTCTGTAAGTGCAAGAATACAGTTTGGCATATACTTGTGCAGTATCAAAAGTGCATGTTACATCGTAGCAGGGGGGGGGGAAATAGATTACGTAGTTATATTTTAATGGAAATACGAAAATCCTCATACATTTGATAGTAGAAAAAATTACTTATCAAATATATATATATATGTGTGTATATATATATATATATATACACATATCTATATCTATATATATATATATATATATATATATATATATATATATATATATATTTAATAAGTAGTTTTTTCTACTATCAAATGTATGATGATTTTCGTATTTCCGTCAAAATATAACTATTTAAACCTCCCTGCTACGATTTTACATGCACACACACACACACAGACACACACACACACACACATATATATATATATATATATATAAAGAGAGAGAGAGAGAGAGAGAGAGAGAGGTGTGTACGCGCACGCGCGCGTGGTCGGGCGCACGAAGTATTTCCCGATTTTAGGTGCAAAATGAGAATCCTCTAAGAAAGAATGAATTGACGAAAAATCAAGTTCTTTATTTCCTGCTTCAGTAATCACGAGTATGGAATTGACAGGTAAAAAATTGATTAATCTTTAGAAATAATCATAAGTTCTGTGTTGCTCCGAGTGCATATGGAAATGTGGCGGTGCACCGGAGAGCAAAGTTGAGAATGCTCATCTCACAACCAGTTATTAAAACGAGTTATAGTGAGAATTATCCCTCGATGCAATAACCTTTTAAGTAGTTTAACACGTATTAGTTTCACGTCCCTCAACTTGTTACCACATCGGGGTCAATATGGGGTCAAAAATCTCTTTTGATACAGCAATGGTAAATATGTACTAGCTGTGCGTCAGTATTATGCTGTTTGTCATTTTCCTGCTACTTCTTCCTCACCTTTTGTTTTGCTCTCTCTCTCACTCTCTTTCTCTCTCTCTCTCTCTCTCTCTCTCTCTCTCTCTCTCTCTCTCTCTCCCTCTCTCTCTCAACTAGTGAAACATAGTGAAAATAATTTCTGAACTAACGATGGGAATTGATATCAAAGTATAGACATCAATAGTTTGTAATATATCATTTGCCACCTGAATAATTCCGTATATATCTTTCCGTGTTTAGATACAAATATATATATATATATAAGAAATAGGAATTTAGGAAGAGTTTTAAATTAAGACAATAGATCGATTTCCATTATTCGAGCTCGTCAGATTGTTTGGGATTTTTTTCTTTTCCTCATGTGAGTCCCACGTATTTTGATCTACGACTATATCAATGCCATTATTTGATGACTTTCATTATTTTTCCGTCTGATGATTAGGCACACCACATGACACTTACCATATAGAATTTCTGCTGTTTATATTGATATTTTGGGGTTATATATATATATATATATATGTGGGAGGAGCAACGAGAGACGACAGGAGGTGTACGAGTAGGAAGAGGCGACAGCGGCAACAGTGGCGGTGGAGACAGCAACACCTACCACTTTCCCTTCTCACTTATCCCTTATAGCAGCAGCCGCCTCCGCAAAAAGAGCAGCATCGGCGGTGGCAGCCTACACAACACGTCAAACAGGAATGGACAACATCTAATTGATTTCATGATAGAAAATAGATTAACATGCCTCAATACAAACTTTCAAAAAAGGGAGGGAAAATTATGGACCAACACATACGCGAACAAGAGTAAAGCACAGATACACTACCTCTTTATAAACAGGAAATGGAAAAATAGTGCGATGAATTGCGGGGCATACTCCACTTTCGAGGGTGTGTCCTCCGATCATCGAATAGTCACGGCCAAAATACGTCTAAGCCTACGAAAAAACGCCAAGCGAACAGTGACAACTAGGCGCTATGACTGGGCCCTACTTAACAACAGAGACAAATATGCATTAGAATTAAGAAACAGATTCGAAACACTACAAGAGAAGACAGAAAAAGTTACCCCAAATGACGAATATGAAAACTTTGTTGAAGCACACCTAGAGGCGGCATCAAAGTGTATCCCAACAAAACCTACAACTAAATATAGAGTCCCTTGGGAAACGTCAGAGGTTAGAGAAAAACGTGCACTCGTGAAAACTGCCTCCAAAAGCTATCGGAAGAACCCAACAAACTGAAATGCCCGAAAACTAGAAAAAGCACAATATCAATTAGCAGGAATATATCTAAGAGAACAGGCAGAATACATACAAAATCAGATAGATAAGATTAGAGACTCGGTGGAAGATAGACAATCCAGGATAGCCTGGCAAACAATAAACGAAGTAAGTAGAAGGAAGAGCACAGCCAAAGCAAAAGTGAAAGCTGCAAGCCAACAAGAAAGAGTAAAACTGTGGGAACAGCATTTCAAAAATCTACTAGGAAGCCCACCGAAAATAACGGATGAACCGATCACCAGAATTATCAGTAAGCAATTAGACATTAAACTAGGGCCTTTCACCAAAGAAGAACTCGACTCGGTTCTTAAAAAAATTAAAAATAGGAAAGCTGCAGGGCTAGACGAGATCCCCCCAGAAGTGTGGAAGACTAGACAGTTCGACGATATACTGCTCCGGCAATGCAACGCTGTCTATAGTCAAAATAGGATAGAAAGATGGATGAAGGGATGCATCCTTCCTTTCCCTAAAAAAGGCGACCTCGGATTAGCCAAGAACTACCGAGGGATAACACTTACATCCATAGCAGCCAAAATCTACAATGCCCTACTACGAAACCGCATAGAACCCAAAATAGACAACATCCTTAGGAAAAACCAAAATGGCCTCCGGAGAAATAGATCCACAACCTCACAAATATTGACCATCCGTAGAATCCTTGAAGGCGTCCGGGCAAAAAACCTTCAGGCGACATTTTATTTGTCGACTTTACCAAGGCCTTCGATTCCATCCACAGAGGGCAAATGGAACTAATCCTAATAGCATACGGCCTACCTAAAGAAACCGTAGCAGCAATAATGATCCTCTACACAAAAGTGAAAGTACGTTCACCAGATGGAGACACGGAATACTTCTACATTGTTGCAGGAGTAGTACAAAGAGACACGCTAGCTCCATACCTCTTTATCATCTGTCTAGACTACGTGCTTAGAGCTTCGATCGACAAAATCAGAGAAAATGGCTTCGAGCTGACTAAGAAAAGAAGCAAAAGGTACCCCGCAAAAATAATCACAGACGCCGACTACGCTGATGACTTAGCGTTACTGGCGAATACGCCTAATCAAGCAGAGACACTACTGCATAGTTTGGAACGAGCTGCAGCAGGCATTGGCCTCCATGTCAATGCGCACAAAACTGAATATATGTGTAACAACCAAACGGGCAACATTACCACTCTAGACGGAGCCTCTCTGAGGCTAGTGGACAAATTCACCTACCTAGGAAGTAGCGTCTCATCAACACAAAACGACATCGACACACGGCTGACGAAAGCATGGACGGCTATAGATAGGCTCTCAATAATATGGAAATCAGACCAGACCGATGAAATGAAGCGCAGTTTCTTCCAGGCAGCGGTTGTATCGATACTGCTATATGGATGCACTACATGGATGCTAACTAAACGGCTGGAGAAGAAACTTGACGGCAACTACACAAGAATGTTGAGAGCAATATTGAACAGGTCCTGGCGACAACACCCCATGAGACGCCAACTGTACGGCCACCTGCCTCTTATCACGAAAACTATTCAGGTCAGACGAGCCAGACACGCCGGACACTGCTGGAGAAGCAAAGACGAGCTCGTAAATGACGTACTACTATGGACCCCCACATATGGCCAAGCAAAAGCAGGACGATCAGCCCGAACTTACATACAGCAGCTATGTGAGGACACAGGATGTAATCCAGAAGACCTGCCGGAGGCGATGAACGATAGGCAAAAGTGGCGAGAGATGGTCAAGGATATCTGTGCTGGCGGCACGACATGATGATGATGATATATATATATATATATTTCATTAAGAAAAAACAACAAACCGGTCACATTAGGCTTATAAATTTATTTCCATCCTGTTATGCGTTATTAAATCTGTAGTTTGAGTCAAAAAGTAATAAGAAATTAAAAAATAAAAATAAAAATAAAATCTTTTTATAAAAATGAATTTACTATCAGTCTAACCGACAATAAAATAAAAAACGGAAGCGGGCTAAATGAGGAGATAACTCTTCCCCCCTCTTCTATCCCCTCCCACCTTCTTTCCTGTATCTATTCTGATTTATTTTATCCATACGATCTGAAGAAGTCCTGTTAATTTTTTTTTTTCGTGTTTTTGAATTTTTCAAAAACGCGTAACAGGATGTAAATAAATTGATAATCCTAATATGATCGATTTGTTGTTGTTTTTTTAATAAAACTATTGCTCTCTAATGTCTGTTACATTGAGCTCTTTACCCGGAAAATTTAAATGTTCACTCTTGAATAGTTTTCTTGTCCTGATGGAATTACACCCAACGCCGGTTTAACTGGACCAAATAATACCTATATATATATATATATATATATATATATATGTGTGTGTGTGTGTGTGTGTGTGTGGGTGTGTATGTATGTGTGTATGTGTGTGTGTGTGAAAATACAAATCGGCGAAACATTTTATAGACATAAAACAATAGCCCGTGACAGGGTAGATAATGCCTGAAATTAATATGTGTAACCTCCCACATCTGTGATAATCTTCTTATTGTAATCATATATATATATATATATATATATATATATATATATATATATATTATCCAGGGAGAAAATCCAAGGGTTAGGAATATCCAATTTGAGTGGTCATTGCCAACGTCTATCGACGTATAATTATTTTGTGATTCAAAATACATCAAACCTCAATGTGCAGAGCCAGAAAAAATCATATAAATGTAAAAATAATTTTTTTTACATAAAAATAAAATAAAATAAGATTCTTCGCTTAACACTTAATGATAGTCATCATGACTTGAAATATACTTACAATAACACCAAAGTAGTGATTATATATATATATATATATATATATATATATTAAGGAGCATAAAGATCAGAATGATGTTAAGAAAAAGTCTAAATGCTAAATGACCTTTTACTTTAAAGCTTCATAGAACATTCCCATCAAGAAAAAATAAAGATACAAAGGTAAATCATATAATAACAAAATATAAATTTATTTCGATGAAATAATAATAATAATTATATAACATTCGAAAAGATAGATGATCCAAAACCACATAAATGAATTAAATGAATCCGTAAAATTTTATAATTATTTTCTTTATTAAAAAACTTTTAGGGTAATAATATGAAATAGGGCATTTTACAAAATTACACCGGCTCTTAACAGCCTCTTCCATTGTAAACATGGCGAGAAAATCTTTTACATCATTGAAACATAGAAAATTGATTGTCAAGTTACGTAATGAACATAAAATCTCGATTTGGGATATTTCATAGACTGGGGAATCTGAAAATGTTATTCATAGTATTTTAAGAAAACTGCGTCATAAGGAGCCAAGAAACCACCCGACAGACCTAAAAATATTACTGCATGGGAAGACTGATGGATTAGTAATGAATCAGAAAAGGATCAATTTGTCACTGAACTGAACTGGACTGAAGAACAGTGGGATTGTGTTCATTTCAGCGATGAGTCAAATTTTAAACCTTTTCGGTTGTGACGAGAGGAGCTCCGTTCGACGCAGTCCTAGGGAACAATATTCGTCTTAGTGCACAAAAGCAACATTAAATTTATAGGAGGAAGTGTAATTGTGTTTGGCATTACTGCAGCTGCTGGTACAGGACCTCTTGTCAGGCTACACTGAAAATTAACGCAACTGTATACAAAGAGATATTGAAGAAACTTGTAGTACCTAATTTGAGAACTGCAATTAATCAAATAGCTGTATTTATGCAAGATAACGCTCTGTGTCACACAGTGAAGTCTATTAAGACATTTCTTTCTGAGGCGGATCTTACTGTCATGGAGTGGCCTGCTCAAAGCCCAGATATGAATCTTATTGAGAATGTTTGGAAGTTACTAAATGAAAGAGCCAAGGTAAAGAATCCAGGAAACGTCGAAGAACTATGGACTAATTTGAAAGGAGAAAGGGAGAAAATATCCGTTGATGAATGCAAGACATTAATTCGCTCGAGTAGAAAAAAATGTCAAGCTGTTTTTGAACATGAAGGTCTACACATCGAGTAATTATGAATTGTGAACTTTATTTTCATTTAGATATGATGTATCAATTATAGTAGTATGATTTTGTTAATCGTTCTGACGTTTATGATCATCTATTTTTTTTCATTTTACTTTATTATACTTTTACCTTTGTCAATATATTTTTATTGAGATTTATATTTTGGAATTATGTAATCTACCTTTATATCCTTATTTTTCCTTGATAAAATGTTCTATGAAGCTTTAAAATAAAAAGTTATTTCACATTTAGACTTTTTCTTAACATCGTTCTGATCTTTTTGCTCGCTACTGTAATTATGTTCACCAATATATATATCAGGGGCGGAGACGGGACTAGTGCTACTCGTGCCCGGCACGACCAATAACTCAATCAATGTTATTCAAAATGGATTTAAAATCATCCATTAATTTCAAGCAAACATACTTAGTCTGATCTCAGTTAAATTACGTATCTATTCAAGTTTCGATAACTGAGTAGCCAAAAGTTCATAAATATATCTGGGAATAATACAACGATGCTGTTTTGAACGGATGGTCTTTGTCCGGCCACCGTCAGATTTATTGAACATCCCATAAAATCAGCTATAATGTTGAACGCCCGATCCGTGCCAGGCACTAGACCCTCATAATAACAGTAATGTTAGAGAGATACGCTTTTTGCTGTAGCCAATAGCAAGAGCAACCCTAACACTGTGCTCAAAAATCTTAGCACGTGTGACTGCTGATAGATGTATTGGGAAGAGGGAGAGGGACCCAGAGAGCGAGAGAGACAGAGAGAGACAGAGAGACAGAGACAGAGAGAGAGAGAGAGAGAGAGAGAGAGAGAGAGGGAGTGAGAGAGATAAATAAACATATTTTTCTCGTCATAGTAATGAACTCTTCTCTTTTCTTCTATACCTTTGAAAGGAAAAAAAATTATCTTATCTACTGTATTAACAAGACTACAAATTATAAAGTATCTTGATTGTTTACAAAAAAACACCATGCAAGGTACGTTTGTCAATCTGTGCTATACAATGGAGAATCACGCAATAGCAACTATGATGACTTACTTTGGGTCCACGGACCACGGGTTGGGAACTGAAGTTGACAGAGGGCGGGGGGAGCACGAGTAGCAAAAATAGGCTAGAGTCACCACTGATATATATATATATTAAAAGTAAAAATATATATATATATATGTGTATGTGTGTGTGTGTGTGTGTGTGTGTATTAGAAGTATGTATGTATTAGAACTATATATATATATATATATATATTAGAAGTAAATGAAGTACATATATATATGTATTAGAAGTAAATGAAGAATATATGGGGATAATCATTTAGTTTACAAGCTTAGATTATTTAGAAGATTTCACCTGCTATAGAAGACCTGGCAAGTGCTCAAATTGGGATGAGTTGATTTACAGGAACACCCGGTTCGTATTTCTTAATGTTTCTACCACCTTATTGTTTTGATCACCTTTGCTTTCGCCAGAGAATTTTTTTGTTCCTTACACATATAAACTGTAATCCACATTTGCTATTCTGCAACCTAAAGTCTAACATGTAAAAGATATATGACGAGACAGAGAGTATAATAATTATCTCCGGCGAAATAAATCTATAATTACATTTTAACCGGGTCTGAGTTTCCTTCTACAATATATATATATATATATATATATATATATATATAAACTCCTTCTTGCAAGTCCCATCTGATGATTGTGTTTTTAAAAATATATATGACTCGCATTAAATATTTATTCTAAATTATATATATATACAATATTGAACAAGTCCTGGGAACAACACCCAACGAGACACCAACTATACGGCCACTTGCCTCCCATCACGAAAACTATACAAGTTAAACGAACCAGACATGCAGGACACTGCTGGAGAAGCAAGGACGGGCTCGTAAGCGATGTACTCATATGGACCCCCACATATGGCCAAGCAAAAGCAGGATGACCAGCTCGAACTTACATACGGCAGCTATGTGAAGACACAGGATGTAACCCTGAAGACCTGCCGGGGGCGATGAATGATAGGGAGAAGTGGCGAGAGATGGTCAGGGATATCCGTGCTGGCGGCTCGACATGATGATATATATATATATGTATCCGCGTTTGTGTTCATGTATGTGTGGGACAAATAGAGAAAGATCCTATTTACCCAACCCCTCCGCTCGGGCAGGATATGACACTAGGTCAATTTTTTAAGCGGAGTTTAGCAGGTTTGAATTCAGAGTTTTCCTTCTCCTAGACTAGTTGCCTCACCAAGGCTGAAGAACCTAGTCTGCCCTGCTATTTACCCATAGCTGGAGGGAGAATAATTGGATTCATACCTTTCCCAAGGGTATTAGTGCTATGTGAAATGCAATTAGTCTTGTCCAGGAATTGAACTCTTATCGCCGTGTCCATATCCAGTGACGATAACCATTACACCACGAGAAATAGAGAAAGATAGAGTCATATATAGTAAGTAACAGACTGTCTGGCGTGCGTGTATCTATACTTCTGTGTGAGTAAGGGATTGCCGGTATTATCACAAAAATTCTAAGCTAAAATAATCTTAATGTTAAGCTTGAAAAATCTTCAAGTAAAAATTATATTTGGTTTTATGCGTATTGACATAAATATCAATTTTCTAATACGTGTGTATCTTAAGAGCATTTGAGCATTCTCGATTTCCTTATAATTGTTTAAATTCAATTTGTTCTTCTCAGAGGTATTTATTACTTATTAAGAAGATCAAAATGATTTAAAAGAATTGATAATGTTTATATCAGAATTAAATATCACCTCTATTTTCAGTGAACGATTTTGCCAGAGTTTCTTCGCTGCAGTGTTTGCTTAAAACATATCGAAACAAGTGATGATTTAATGTGTATTTCATAAAAGATAATGCAAAGAACTATGGCGTTAAGTTGAGTTATTTATCTAAGCGTCTTCAATACATTTGATTTATTACTACTAATTATTACGACATTGGCCTAGCAGTTAGAGTGTTCGCCAATGGCCCGGGAGACCTGGGTTCAATCCCAGGTCGAGTCATACCAAAGACTCAAAAAATGGTACTTGACGCCTCCTTGCTTAACACTCAGCATTATAAGGTACGGATTAAGGGTAAAGTAGAGCAACCCTGGGAAGGAGTAGCGCCCTCCCCTACACCTTGATGTAGTAGCTATCGAAAAGGGATCCTTCGGTTCACCCTCGAATAAAGGGAGACAATTTTACTTATTCCAACTAATCTTTTATTACTACTAATTATTTTCAAACGTAGACACTTATCAAGCTGTATTTATCGATTTTAACTAATTTTTGGTTAAGAAGGAGACAATTATTTGTATGTGGATCTAGACATTTGTTGAAGATCAGAGTGTAGTAACTTTACATTAATTGTTTCAAAAATTATTTGATATAAAATGCTAAAAATATTGATAATAACTATCTATCTATTAATCTCCGGATATTCAAGTATGATGAACAAAACATGCGAGGTACTGCTGGAGAAGCAAGGATTAACTCACTAGTGACATTTTCTCCTAAATATGGAATTATCAATATTGGTCAACCAACGAGAACTTTCTCATATCAGCTTTGTGTGGACAGAGGATGCTGCCTACAAGACAAACCAAGAACTGGAGTGGAGCTGGAGAGAGAGAGAGAGAGAGAGAGAGAGAGAGAGAGAGAAGTGGGGAGAGGGGGACAGAGAGAGACAGACCGACAGACAGACAGTCATGGAACTCCTTGCTATCGTCACTAGCTGTTGAGGATAATGACATATAAACTCACAATATATATATATATATATATATATATATATATATATATATATTGTATATGTATATATGTAAAGACCGAGACAGAGAGACAGAGAGAGAAAGACTGTGTGAGAGGAGGCAGAGAGAAAGATTTTAATTATATGTATATTTTTAGTGTTTTATTTATTATAATTTTTTAAACAATTACATTACAGTTATTCTACTCTGATTTTCACTAAAAGCGTAGATCCATAAACAAATATGCGAGTTCAAACCCCATTCGCACTATTACGGACATTTTCGGACTAATAAACTTGACATAGGTACTAATCCACCCATCCCATTATCAATGGGTTACATAGTATCACTGTTGTTTTCTATAAAGAGAGCTTGGGCTTAAAATAACCCATGAATATTAAGTTGGCCTGAAAATTAGAAACCAAACCACACACACACACACACACACACACATATATATATATATATATGTATATATAAGTAGAATAACAATAACACACACCTTCGTAAAGCGTCCAGCTGGCAGACAAAAATAAAGCAGATCGTAGCACAGTGCAATCTTCCTTACAATGCTAACTTGAAGCTGGTTCATATAATAAAATACTTCCACTAACAAGCTGCCAATCACAATCTATGCAATGGAATATTCCACTTGTGCACAATGGGATGCTCCAAGGCACCATAAATAGCTCCCGTTCCTCAATCAGTAATGGAGTTTTCCTGTCCTCACGACTGATTGCTCTTAGCTAACGCGATTAATTACTCTCAGCTGTCGCTACTAATTGCCCTACGTAACTTGACAAATCCTACAATATATATATATATATATATATATATATATATATATATATATATATATATATATATTCATTCATGCCCAACAAAAGAATTACGGAAAATTCTTACAGAAAACACAACACAATAAGAACAACAAAATAACAAGAAAAAATCTACAGATTCACGAGGCACTACATATTAGGAATATACAACTCAAAGTAAAAGGAATTAATTTTGAAACCACTGCTAATGACTTAAACGTCTTTAGCTACTGACACAACTTATAAAAACACATTTGAGAAGTAAACGCTACACAATACAACAGTACAAACGCTCATTCTAAAAAAGTAGTTATGTACATAGAAAAGTTTCATCACTTTTTTATTACACCCTCCAATAATGATGACCCAAACTTGGGCAGAAAGTACTTGGGAAATAACTAATATCGAAGATTTATCAACCAATTCCCGCCGAATATCATAAGATCAATACAGCAATTCGAAAGGATTAACTAAAAATATGTAGATAAAAAATATCTAATATGTTGTATCGAACATGTATCAACGAATGAATTCTGCCAGAATATATACCAGAATTATCCTGACTAGAAAATCCGGCAAACACCTACATGCGGATACGGAACACTGAACAGCTGTTTCGACCCTATTGGGTCTCATCAGCAGTGCGCACCGTGATCTCTGCCACTGGAGATCAAACCAACAACCACAATGTGCAGAAGCCGAAACTCTACCACTGGGCCACCGGTTCATGTCACATATAAGCGAAGCCGAATTAATTAGTTATGTCGACAATGCCTAACCTCTTGACCTAATGTGTCTTGAAAATATATATATATATATATATATATAATGTAAAAATGTATGCAAATGTAAATATAAGAGTAAGAGTTAAGGTTTTTTCAAGTTACATCATTAACCCCAATAAAAATACTCAATGGCAATAAATTATTTGAAAATTCAATTTATTTAAAAAATTCGACAAATGCATATATTTCCGTGAGTTTAAAAATAAGTTAAAAATAAAGTTCATAAAATTTTAATAAATCAATACATTTACAAATAATAAAATTTTTAAGTGTTTCAAAAGATTTTTAAAAACATTTTTTTTCAAAAGAAATTCTTTAAAAAGAAAAAGAAATTAATGTTTCTGACAAAGTTCATATAGTTTCCTTATCTTTTTTTTGTGTGTGTTTTTGTTGTTTCCAATGCTTCTGTTTCAAACACTTTATTTCTTTATTCTTCAGTTTTGGGTGGGTAAAAATTTATATAATGTATTTATATATTAATTTCTTTATATTATTGGGTTTCAAAAGGTTCTTAAAGTTGATAATTTTTTAAAAATAATTTCTCATCACGTATGACATTAAAAATATGACAACTTATCGTGACGAATTTGCAATAAATACCAATGTTTTAAATTACCTATTACAAAATAATATTGAACACACAGTTCATGAAAACTATGTTTTTGGGTAAATTGAACATTTTTTATTCGATGGAGCCAAATTGAATTGATTTTTCTCTCGGGAGAAATGACATAATCAAGAGCGTTCCTTGTTTTAATATATTAGATTAAAATAAATTATATTTTGGTAGGATAAAACTCGATAAAAAAAAAAAAAAACAGTAAACCTTTTTAAGAAAAGAAAATTATTCCACAGACAACCTCCGGTTATCATTTCAAAATCTGAATAAATAAATCCATTTATAGGAGTATACACTAAAGTTGCTTTTGTTTAGAAACAAATTCAAATAAAAAAATTCAATGTTTAACATTCAATTTTAAATTACAATTTATTTAAAAGTGATAACTTTCCCTAATCATAGTCATTGTTAAGGATAAAATCATCCTGTCCTTCATTCTTATTTTTTCTTATTTTCAACAATTTTACGTGATTGTAAGTCTTTACTACAAGGAAAAAAAAAACAAAAACAAGAATCAAGCCCTTACGAATAACGCAAATAAAAATGACTCTAAGCCTTAAAAATCGACAATTTCTTGAAGAAATCTTCATACATCAAAGCTTATTCAAAAACTCGATCGATGAAAAGGCTAGAAAATTTCCAAGGTAACGAAACAAACTTGGAAAATTTCCTGTCTACATGTTGCTGCTAAAAAAAGAAGGAAAACAGAAATAAAATAAAGAATTCTGAAAGCGTTTTTTAAAAAAAATGTTTGTAAATGAAAATTCTTATTCTTACATTATATGTTTCTTGAACAATAATTTCTTTAAATTTTCAAAATTAGTAATTAATTGAAAAAAGTTTATATATATATATATATATATATATTAAAAACCAAACAAGACAGAGAAATGAACAAATGGGTGCATATTCCAGTTCCGAATAAAGGTGACGTCGGAATCACTTAGAACTGCAGAAATAAGCTTCTACATTTCTAAGTGATTCCGAGCAATAAGAGACGAATTTCTTATTGCTAATGCTGCCAATATTTACAATGCCATCTTTCTCAACTGAATTAAACCTGGAATCTAGAAAATTCTTAAGACAAATGAAAAACAGTTTTCGAAGATATCGATCCACAACTTAACAGATTATGACTAGCAGGTGAATTATCGAAAGAGTACATGCAAAGAATCTCAGGCAATCACTTATTGTTTGTAGAATACTCGATTCCATTCACAGAGGTAAGATGGAACAGATGCTACTTGCTTATGGTATTCCCAAAGAAGCTCTTACAGTCATTAGCATTGTTTATAAAAATTCCAAAGTAATGGCTCGCTCACTGGATGGCGATACCGACTTCTTCGACCTTGTCTCTGCTAACTCGAAAATATATCCATTAACACATTATCCGATGAGAGTGCGTCCTTCGAAGGTCGATAGATCAAATAAAAGAAAATGGCTTTGTAACGTAATGGCCGAGGGATTTCGGTTCATGCCTTTGAGTTTAGTTAGGCTGAGAGCCTTTCGGCTCAGCACATGGGTTAGTTAGGTGCAAGATTGAGGTAGGTATTAACGCGGGTGCGCGCGGGCGGATGGAGGTGTCACTCAGAGATGTCACAATAGTCCGAGACAAAACGGGTGACGGAGTGTGAGTGACGTCACGCACAGGAAGCGCGCAGAGGTTTTTGGGGAATTGCAAGAAAGTTAGAAAAGAGTTGAAATTTAGACACCAAACGAGGCAGTTGACTTTGCGAGCTCGCCGAAGCAGGCGAATTTGCGCCCTATGGGTGCCGCACGAGATGGGAGCCAAACGAATAAGACAGCATAGCAAGATTGTGTCTCTCCTTCTTATGTCGAAACCTTTAACTCAAAGTTAATAAAAAGGTTTCGTACCGGAACAAGAAGTCGTTACGTGTTTTCGAATTTCGAGATTCCTATGTTCTTTATGTGTTCTACGTTATGTATATATGTAATGAACGTCTCATGTACATTTCGCAAATAACCGTATTTACCTATAGTACAGCTTTACACAAATAAAAAGTCGCAAAAAGCAGAAAATATCCTGCACGCGCTCCCCCTAATCAAACCACGGAGGAGCAATGAATAATCGTCCAAATAAATAAAGAGCCATTTCCATTTCCCTTTTTTACTATCTTACGTTGTGTGAATGGTAGAGTCTATCAGAGACTGATCATCTTCGATGGGTCTGCTGGGCGAGAGGAGTATTATGTTGGAAGACCGGAAACTCTCCAATGAACCAATCAAAACATCACTGACGACACACTTCGGCGTTAAATGTATTAAGGCATATATTCAAAGTAATATATATATATATATATATATATATATATATATATATATATATATACTCCCCTACCCACGTAGGGTTGAGTTCTCCGGCGAATGAAATAATCGTTTGCCATTAGCGTTTATTGCAAGCCTCTTCATATATGAATTGAGGTCTCGGTAGCCGTTAAACGGATGTATGTAAACAATAGTAATTGTAGTTCATAATCGTTAAAAATTGACTTCGATGCTACTAGCTCCTCGTGGCTGAAGGGTTAGAAGCTTGGATTGGCGTTTGAGTCAACCGGGTTTCGATCCCAGCTACGGGAAGCTAATATGTCTAGCCACACTGATGAGTTCTGATAGAAGGAAACAGATCTGTCTGAGGATGACTATATATATATATATATATCATGTCACCCTGCCAGCACGGACCCTCTCTCGCCACCTGTCTCTATCATCCATCGCTCCTGGGAGGTCTTCAAGATTACATCCTGTTTCGGCACCGAGCTGTTGTATATATGTTCGAGCCAGTCGTCCTGCCTTTGCTCGTCCATGGTGTTGTATATTGACCGACGACCCGGTCGGGCTGTCAAAATAGGAAATGCACCTATTTAAATAACAGGTGCATCTGGTCGAGGAATATCAGAATTATAACCTTGACCGTGGATGGGTTAAATGAGTGCAATTGTGACACCAACAAGAAGAAGGGGCGTTGAACTATAATATAACTTGGCGAAGACAGAAAGTCAGTTAGTTTGGAGACCATACCAGTTGGAGAAAGGATGCGGTAGAGAAAGCCAGCACTCAGCAGAGTGGGCCCTCAGGCCCCTGATTGAGCTGTTTCAGTTGGGGATCAGACGAGTTACAGTTAAGATGCTGGATTGAGGAACATGTCTCTGAGAGGCTGGGCCCCCAGGCCTCCGGTTGAGCAGCCCAGGAGAACGGAAAAGAAACGCTGATGGCCATAAGAGTGGGGGTCAATATTTTCCAGTTCTGTTCAGTCTCCAACTCCCTCTCACACACAACCGTTTCAAATAAAGTGAGAGGTATATTTTTCTAAGAACTGTGTCGCTCGTCTTTATTGTGTAGTTGTTATTATTTCGCATGCATATGTGTTTGTGTAGTTGGTCATGGGGTCTATAGGAGTGAGTCGCTTAAGTGTTTGTGTTTACTTCTCCTGCTCAATGTAGGATAGAAGGAATACAAGACTGAGTGGGAAAAGTAATCCACAGGGAGTGGTACAAAAGTTATAAATTTGGCAATACCACCAAATAGTACATGTTCAAACAAGATTTCGTTCAAATGAACGAGACGCATTAACTGCCCAATCGGCCGAGACTGTAGAATGCACTGACAGCATCTCTGCAGAGGGGTAAGACTCCCTAATACAAGTCCTTCATAGGACAATATGATGGTGAGGCTGGAGTAATTCTGGACTGAGAATGCAGAACACCCCTTCATCACCATCGCACTCAGGTCCACTCGGACCTGGTATGGTAGCACCTGATGGTTTCCTTGTATTAGTCAAATAGAACTAAAATGTGTACTTATGTTGGGGTTGAATTACTTGAAGTGGAACTCTTTTAATATTTAAACTATATACTTACTCTAAACTGAACTGTTTGAAATAGAACTGTTTTGACATTTAACTGTGAGTGGACAAAAACTATACTGAAGAAGCCAGTCTGCCCTACTATTTACCCATAGCTGGAGGGAGAATTATTGGATTCATACCTTTCCCAAGGGTATTAGTGGTATGTGAAACGCAATTAGCCTGGTCCAGGATTTAAACTCGAATCGCCGTGTCCATTTCCTACGACGATAACCATTACACCACGAGGACCTCCATAATTCTGGCGTTATAAACTCTCAAGGAGTAAAATAATCATACTCTAGTGAAAGACCATCTGCAAAGACTTGTGTGAGAAACTTGCAAGGGGTTTTGATAATAATAATAATAATAATAATGGAAAGGAACTGCACTCAGTGATACAAACAATAATAATATACAGGCAAAATATAGAAGTGGAACTTGGCATAAACAAAGTGCCATCCTGATAATGAAATGTGGGAAAAAAGAATCAATGAAAATAACTACGAGGATCATTAAATAAGTTTCCAGACTTTTTTTCGTATGGGCACTTTTGTTGATAGTACACACATGAAACACTAGTTCCCTTCGAAATAATCACCTCCGGCTGCAATGCACTTGTTGTACGGTTTCAACAACTTCTGGAAGGCCCCATGGCATTCCTTTTATGAGAGCGTGTCAATAACCTTCGTCACAGCCTCTTTCATCTCCTCAATTGTCTCATAACAACAGCCTCTGAGCTTAGGGAATAACCAAAACTCTCAGTGAGCAATGTCTGGACTATAGAAAGGCTGGGGAACTGTCTTGATTCCCATCTTGGTCAAATAGTCTGTGACAAGGATCGAGTTGTTGACTGGTGAATTGACCTGGTGGAAATGCCACTGACCCGATTTGAAGAGTGCTGGATTCTTCCGACCGAATCTCCTCCTGAACTCCCCTAAAACCTCAACATAGTAACCCTAAAAAACCCCAAAAAGCATGCAAGAATCAAAGAAACTGGAAAGAGAAACAAAGAATTGGATTTTACCAGAGAACTATGGAATAGGAAGATAAAAGTGATAGGAATTGTAATTAGTGCTCTTAGAACCGTCTCCAAAGGCTTCGTTGGGAGCTGGAAGAGTTGGAAATCGGAGGACGAGTCCATATCATCCAAACTACAGTACTATTAAGATTTGTTAGAATACTGATAAAAGTGCTGCAGACCTGAGGAGATTTGATGTCACTCGGATTCCATTGAAAGACTATCATCAATGTTGGTGAGAAAAACTCCAAAGAAGTAATAATAATAATAATAATAATAATAATAATAATAAGAAGAAGAAGAAGAAGAAGAAGAAAGGCTGTGAAAAGAAGGATAAGTACCTCGACCATTCTAGGGAATTAAAAAACTATCGGAGATGAAGTTGATGATTATACCAATCGTGATTTGTGCTTTTGGTACTGTAACTAAAGGACTATTAAAGGGACGGGAGGACATGGAAATTGCTGGACGAGTGGAGACCATCCAAATTACAGACTTGCTGAGAAGAGTCCGGGAGACTTATGGAGACTTGCTCTCACTCAAATTCCTGTGAAAGGCCATCAGCTTACACTGATTTGAAAAACTGTAAAGGAGTAAATAATAATAATAATAATAATAATAATAATAATAATAATATTAATAATAATAATAATAAACACAAGAAGGCTTGAACATGGCGAAGAAAGTGAAATCTGAAGAGAGAAACTGAATGCCTTCTATTAGCTGCACAAAACAACGGCAGCCAGAAGGTCAGACCTAGTTATGCTTAACAACGCAAGGAAGAGTTGGAATTCGGAGGACAAATCGAGAGCATCCATGAGATTGGTCATAATACTGAGAAGAGTTCCGGAGACCTAAGGAGACTTGCAGTCACTCACATTCCGGTGAAAAACAATCAGCTAACGCTGGTGTGAAAAACTCACAAGAAGTGATATAATATAACAATTGTAAGAGCTGCACTTGGCATTGTCCCCGGGGGTCTGGAAAATAGACTGAAGAGTCTGAATCTGAGGAAAAATCGATGGCAAGTAAACCACTGCACTGTAAAGATCAGATTGAATATATAGAAGGAGATTTCTGTAGATATGTGGCGAATGATATGTATCACTGTAGATATCTGTAGATACGTGTCACTCAGATTTTAAAGGAAAAAACTATTAAAAATCTCATGATTATTATGCCGACTCTTAAGAGGGTTATGATGGCGTCTAAGAGGAATATTAATCTAAATAATATAACCAGTGTCCGTTTTGATATATATATTTATATCTATGCTTATATACGAGGATCATTTGATAAGTTTCCAGACTTTTTCCGTATGGGTACTTTTATTGAGAGTACACACATGAAACTCTAGTCCCCTTCGAAGTAATCTCATCCGGCTACGATGCATGTGTTGTACCGATCCAACAACATCTGGAAGGCCCTAGGGAAGTCCTCTTGTGTGAGCGTATCAATGACCTTCATCACAGCCTCTTTCATCTTCTCAATTGTCTCATAACGACAGCCTCTAAGCTTAGGGATTAAGCAAAAGTCACAGGGAGCAAGGTCTGCATTATAGGGGGGCTGAGGAGCTGTCTTGGTGCCCATCTTGGTCAAATAGTCTGTAACAAGGATGGAGTTGTGGAGTAGTGATTGTTCTGATGGAAATGCCACTGACCCGATTTGAAGAGTGCTGGCATCTTCCGACGGAATGTCTTTCTGAATTCCCTTAAAACCTCAACACTGTAACCCCTAACCCTAACCCTTTAGCCAATCAACTGTGGTGTATTGACTTCCTTACTCCTCCCACACCTCTCATCATCCCTCACAGCCTCCCTGGCTTCCTTGAATCTCTTTTGCCACTCAAAAACTCATGCACGATTCATGCAAGATGCTCCAAAAGCAGTCTGAAGAATGCCATACGTTTCTGTGGCATTTTATCCAAGTTTAAAACAGAATTTTATTGCATATCATTCTTCTCAAGTGTCCTGACGTCCAGATTGGATTTTTGAAATTCACCAGCTGTGACAATCAGGCTTTAGTAGGGTGCATTACGTTTTCTGCTGTAGCTGTTCATTTGAACGTGAAATTGTAAAAATTGGTCAGTCATCTTATAACATGTATAGCAATAACATACTGAATTGTCAAGAGTCTACGACAATTTTAAATGCCTGTACATTAAAAGTCTGGAAACTTATTAAAGGCACCATGTGTGTTCCACAGGCAGTTATTTTTGGTCTATGTTAAACTTTATTCTATTTTTGGTTCAATCTTCAGTCTTTTTGGGTTTGTATTCCGTGTCACTCACTTGCACGCAATAATATCAATGTGTGGCAAATAGACTAAAAAGATTTCCAGAAAGTGACTTAAAAACGTATTTCTTCAACCTTCAGACTAAACAGGATGCATAAACCTTCCTTTAATGAAAACAATGTTACTTTCTTAACAAAATCATTCGAAAAAAAGACGAATTAATATCACTTTAAAAAGCTGTGTATGGTCACTTCTCGAAATAAGAAAAAAAAAAACAAGCAATTAACTATTTAAACATATGTCTCTGTGACTTATGTATTTGTGTTTACGTAAATAAATTTTAGATGAAGATGAAAATATGAAATTATAAAAAATGGCGGCAATAATATCAAATTTGAAAAATAAATTAAAAAAAACGAAAATTTAGGCAGTCAATAATTGAATGTTCAGAGGAAGAAAAAATTATTTTATACTTTTGTTGTTTAAAAGAAGTTTTTAAAATTAATAACGCAAAAATATACATTTTCAATAAACACAAAATATAGACGTGAAAGATGCCTAAGTTGTTATTCGATATTGCAATTACAACGAATAGACAGCGAAATTATTTGTCTAAATTTCTTACATGAAATCTTGAAATTTCATTTACCAAATTATTTTAATTACATCATAATTCTTTCAATTTTTGCACTTTTTTTTCGTTCTTGTCTTTGCTTTATAACAACACTTACGCCATTCTATATTCAACGTCCATTTTCAATCAATCGGAGATGCTAAGCTTACGATAGCATAATCACTATGTGGGTACGATAGGGAAACTGTTATCGATGTAAGAAACGTACTCAGCGAACCGAGTTCAAATCCTGGATAGGGTACTTTGGTTTTTACTTCAAGCTGATACCTTTCGTAAATACATGAATCTCTAGTCTTTTTATGGCAACCAATCGAGGAGAAGGAAAAAATGAATTCAAACCTGTACCTGCTGTAAAGTTGACCTTGTATTATATTCTGGCTTTTGTGGAGGGTTGGAGAAAATATCTGAAGTTTCCTTTAAAAAAGAATGGTTTCAAAATTTCATTTCCTCTTTCCGGGAAATCGAAGGAATTGAAATAGTAGATTCTAATGTGTCCAGCAAAATAATAAAGCGTGCCTTTTTTTGTCTTACTTGCCGGAAACCACACCGATTCTCTAAAGTGAGCCTCTCAAAAGTTGTAAGTTTCTTCGTGTTCCATACTAGGAGAGACAGCAAAATGGTGTTCACCCATCTATCATCAATGACCTAACTGATAAAAAACAGATCACACAATGAAAAACAGAAGAACATACTTTGTATTAGTTGAAAAAAATGTAAAAAGATTATCAACAAGGGTGCATTGCAATTTGATCATGTCAGGAAATAAAAGGAATTGAAAGCAAAAGACTGGATAAATGATTAAATCTTGCCAATGTGTTGAAAAAGATGGAAAGTGAAATTGATGGCAAATCAAATTGGAGTCGATGGGTCATTTTAGGAGAATCAAGGAAAGATACTGACTGAATTGGAGACACGAGGAAGGATGGATACTGTCCAAACCGTATATCTCTTTAAATGAATACTGGGAAAAGTTCTACAGAGCTGACCTGAGAACTCAACAGATTCTCATACGAAAAAAAGTGTTAATTTTTGTGCCAAAAATAGATTCAAGACGCCCTAATTTTTTTATATGTATTTTGTATTAATTAACCAGTCGGCGCATTCACGCTAGTTTTAACCCCTCACCGGCGAGTGTCCTGGTATGACACTAAACAATCTTGTGATAATTTTTTAGTAAGGTTGGATCTTTGGGGAATGCGGCGTACCTTTTTATTGTCATTACTCCCATGTTCACTCTGGCTCGGAGTGGTGGCACCTAATAGGGTCCTATCTATGGGTGAAATAGAACAAAACTGTGTACTTATGCTAGACTAAATTGCTTGAAATTGAACTGTTTTGACATTTAACAGTGTATAAACAAAAATTAAATTTATACTAAATTGTTTGAAATTTAATTCGGCGTTAAATGACACGTGAAAGTTTGATACGCCGAAACACAAACCAACAAACCAACCGACCCTCCATCCAACCAACTAACCAACCGACCAACCAACGCTAATTTTTATATTTCGAGATAATTTGAAAACTATAATATTTGACTTGCTGCAAAAAATTTGAAGGATCAAAATCTTAAATGATTTTTGAAATCTTTTTCTGCATAGATTATCTAAAAATACATTTTTTAGATTATTAGACTCCATCGGCTTTCTCATCCAATTTCGAGCTTTCCTGAATTGTATAAATAAACAAAGAAATGAATATTTCTTCAGTAAGTAAGGAATTGTCTATAATCACTCAACTACCAGTAGCTATGAAATTTTTTTTTCCATATCATCTCAAATTTTCGGTTTATTTCTTTTGTGTTAAAATCTGCATTCTTATCTTTCAAGAACGTATTTTAATTTCTTCATCTTTTAACTATGGGAAAACTGAACGTATATGTAAGTGTTTACATTGATTTACTTATAGGCATATTACAGCCGAAGCTAACCGATGAATATAATAGCAGCATATAGTTTAACGTAGGAATACATTTTCTCTCTACATAATTACACCCTCACACAATATCCATTACACACACAAAATATGTCACTATACATTAGGCAAACAGAAATTGCTATATTCTGTTCATGAATCTTAACTATCTTTATTAGAAAATATTTTTGTTTTGACTAATATTATCATTGCTGTAAGATCAGATTTTGTAACCTCTGTTTTTCGGCAAACCTTTCTCTCAGTTTAAAGAAATACAATTTCATTGATTTGTATATTGGATTATTATCAATCATTTACCACTTGTCAGTTAGACAGACATGATTTGCTGTCATTTGATGACAGGATATCAATAGTACGGTGAGAAATATCGCATTGCATAAATAAAAGCTATTGAACTGAATAGTGACGGTGATACTAATTGATGTTAAATAGTATGGAACATGATAGTGAGTGATACCAATTCTAATTGGCGAACTCGGTACAGTCACCAGATGATTGCTAGAGGGACTAGAGGACCTGGAAATAAGAAGAGAAGGGGTGACCATCCAAAATACAGCATTGTTGTGATCAGCCAGAGTACAGAAAAGAATTCGGAAGACTTGAGGAGACTTGCTGTCACTGAGAATCCAGTGGAAAACCATCAGATAACGATGGTGTGAAAAAATTCTGAAATGTGTAAAGTAATCATGATAAAAGTGTATCTCAGTGTAACTTGATATGGTAGGACCAAATTATAGAGTGAGAGGTTAATTTCTAAAAACGAGAGAGAGAGAGAGATAGAGAGAGAGAGAGATAGAGAGGGGGAGAGAGGGAGGAAAAGGTAATAAGAAAAAGATGACAGAGTCTACGGGATTGGTGAGCTGACCTTTGAGTGACTCAGGTTTAAGCAGCTATTGTAGGTCAACCAGTCACGGGTGAATGACTACGGTAATTAAAAATGATTAGAAAAAAACCGGAGGTCCCAAATCTTCCGCACAGCTGTAGAACAAGCGGAAACGGAAATAACTTCCTCCGACTCCAGTTGGATGTTTCAGCTATGATTCAGGTTCGAAAGTGAGTTAACAGCTGGACGCGAGTGAACGCTTGCTGGGACAATGTAAAGATAGTCAAAAGATTGGGTGGGCTCCGAAAAGGGGTCTCACACCAGACGCAAAACTGTGAAGATGAAACCAGCGAACAAGCATATTCGAACTACACCAGAAGTCCAGTTAGAAAAACCAATGGCTGTGCTCTCTCTTTCTCTTTATGACCTGTTGCTCTCTTTGTCCAGATAACGCGAGAAACTAAGTTTTCATACACTATTTCTATCTCCCTGTGACTATTTACAAAGAGTAGTGGCGAATAATATTTTCTGTAAGTGAACAAACAAAGAGTTTCGTGTGTTCGACAACTTTTCCCACGGCGTGGTTACAACAAGGTCCGACGACTACTTAAGACGTAGTGGTGCAGCAATTACAGTTTCGAAAACATGGTAAAACAGTACATTTGATGTGTAACGGTACAACGTCTTTTTTGGTGCAGTAACATTACAACCTTCTATTTAGTACAATTATGGTACACCAAGAGAACGGGAAAACCTCTGGATACTAAACTTTACTGAATGGCTCTCAGCAAAGAGATAAACGGCTGGGCTCTCCTGATTGTAAGATAGTCGGTGTCGTTCTTGAAGTGAACGAGGGAAGAACTTAAACAAAAATGGATCAGAGAACAAGAAAACTAATAACGATGCATGAGAACTTACATACCTGAAATGACATAGATCGACTTTATGTTTCAAAAAAGGAGGATGAGGACTCGCCAGCATTTAAGATAGTGTCAATGCATCGATGCAACAACTAGAAGAATACGTAAAATAACACAAAGGAAGACATTACAGCGACTAGAAACAATACTGACAACACAAACATCAATAGAACAAAAATAAACAGAAAACAAAAATTGGAAGAAAACCAACTCTACGAACATTTCAAGCAACAAACAAGCGAAATCACACACAAGAAAACAAAGACATGCCTAAAAAAAGAAAGTATAACCGGACATTGGCATAATGGTTAGAGTGTTCGCCTAATGGCCGGGGAGACCTGGGTTCAATCCCAGGTCGAGTCATACCAAAGACTCAAAAAATTGGTACTTGATGCTACCTTGCTTAACACTCAGCATCATAAGGTAAGGATCAAGAGTAAAGTGCAGTAACCCAGGGAAAGGAGTAGCACCCTCCCCTACACGTTGGTGTAGTAGCTATCGAAAAGGGAGCTCTCAGGTCACCCTTGACAACAGTCGCCAACTTTACTTACTTATAAGGAGAGAAACAGAATCTATTCCGATAGCTGCATACAACCAGTCAAAATGATCAACTATGTAAAAACCAGAATAGACAAGACGCAACAAAATCGCTGATATAGATTATATAATTGCCGAGTCGAAACTATCAATCACATGATTAGCGAATGCTGTAAATAAGCACAAAAAGAGTATAAAACTAGACATGACTAGGTGGGCAACTTGATCCCCGGGGAAATTGTGCAAGAAATTTAAATTTGACCATTCAAAGAAAGGGGGTATATTCACAACCCAGAATTTGTCGAAGAAAATGAGATGCACCAAGTTATCCCCCGATAACTGTTACACTCCTATATTTTTCCTGGCTACATTAACCTGGATGTCAGGGAGAATTTTCTGACGATAGTCACGTACCACCCAGTCTTTATCCAATCGATTCTCCGGGACTAGTTATATTTTGGTGATAACTCCAAAAGTTCATATAGCTAGTCGAACATAAAGACTGCGTATAGGTTTTATTTTGAAATGTGGATGAAAGAGAATGGGTCAAGGGTTGAGATAGCGACGTTGTATGAATGAAAGCGCGAAGAATTCCGAATTAGACTAACAATATGACGCGTGGTCATATTATTCTTTGTTTCTTTTTATTTTAAAGAAAATAAAATTTTGAGAACAAAAACACAAAAGAAGCTAAGTCATTGCCAATTTGTTTAACTGTATCCATCAAGAAACGATCTTTTAAATTCAATTTATTTTAAAATTGAAATATAATTACTTTGTTTCTTTTACAGTTTAGTGGAGGGAACTTCCCCTTTCTCCCCCTTTCTTTTTTTGTCTTTTTATCCCTTTAGCAAACAATAAAATATCCTCTCTTCATATTGGAAGTAGTTACAATTTTTAAGCATATAAAAATGTTATTCAACATAACTTGTGCTCAGCAAACGACTTTCAGTATATCTCTTCAGATATTTCTGCCAAAATCCTTAAACATAAAGGATTTTCCCCAATGTAATTTATCACTTGTGATCATAAATTCTCACCTATTATTTCTACAGTTAGAAAAAAAGTTAACTAAACTTTAGGTTATCTACGATTTCCATTCGAGTACAATTAGTATCCGTCACATTTGAATTCCTCGCAATAAGTTCTTTTAGAGAAGGAATTACAATAAATTAAAAAAAAAAACATTCAAGTTTTCTTTCTCTTAGGACACAATTATCATTTACAAGAAAAATCTTTCGACTAACCTTTTTCTCTTCATAAGGTTTTCTTCATATCATTAATTCTAGTGGGACCGGAGGTATTTAAAATAAGCGAACGAGTTTTAACAATTCAAATGACAGTTTTATTATGATCAGCCAGAATACTAAGAATAGTCATGGAGACTTGAAGAGACTTATTGTCACACAAACTTATGTGAGAAACCATCGGAAAACGGTCGTGTAAAATAATAATAATAATAAACCTAGACAGAAGACCAAATTTAGTTTTAATTAACGAGAAAAAGTATTTTCTATCTAATGTATTTTGCTGTCTCGGTGGACCTCAGTGTGAAACTAAATGAAAGCAAAAAGATTCAGAAATACTTGGACCCTGCTAAAGAACTAAAAAAAAAATAAAACAACGGAATATAATGGAAACAGTGAGACTAATTGTAATCCTTAAGGGCTCTGAAGAATCACAAGAGAAATTAGAGGTCAGAGGAAGCATCAAGCCAATTCAGACTAAAATATTGTTAAGATTGTATTGAATACTCAGAAGAGTCCTGGAGACCTAAGGAGACTTACTGGTACTCAAAAACAATTGAAAGACTACCAGCTAACGCTGGTGTTAAAATAAGTTGACAAAAGAGATATAATAATAATCAAAAGCAAAGAAAAAAAACTACCAAAAAATTGGATGTGATAAAACTATTGCCATAAAATTGACACAAAAGGTAAAAATTAAGGACAAAAACATAATGAAAAACACAGGAAGTGCATGAAATTCACCTTTCTAATCATTCACTTAAATTCTAAAATGGCATCGCGGTAGTCTTTATTGTTGCCAAGTATAAAAAATGGCGACGCTTATTGATGAATGTATGTAGTCAGCCATTAATAGTTAGAAAGAGGCTGACTAGTGAGAACGTTTGCTGAACCTTTTCTTTTTTCCCGCCAAGTGCCCAGCATTATTGACCACAACAATTGACTTAGGTCCATTTTCTTTTAATTTACTCGCTCCTTTCCGTTCGAGCAGCAATTTTTGGACTTCTTTCAGTTTAACTACTTTGGGACTCGTCAATGAATTGAAAAAATAAAACAAAAACAACAAAATCCGTTACCATAATAGGATAGCGATAATAACTAAAAAAAAAAAACTAGGTTAAATGGCGGAGATTGGTTTTTGTATTGGCAGGAAAATCGCTCAGTTGTGGACTTGTCAATAATTCTGTATTTATGAATGCTTCTTAGTGGGTTTATGTGTTCTTTTGGGGGTGTTTTGTGAATCTATTTATACAGACGTGTGCTTCTCTGTTGAGATGTCTAGGTTTATTTGACATTACATATGAGGTTTTTTTTATGTACTCCCACATAGTTTAGCGCCTAAACAGGTCCAAATGTTTGAGTCACATGTTTCTAAATGTCAGTAATATTGGTAGAAAATGGATACTAACCCTTCTTTGAGTACTTATTGAATTCTGGAAACAAAGTCAATTTTATTAACTTCTATTCGTCGATGTAACTACCTGTATAAATAACGCAGTTCAAAGGTTAAACCCAAATTTCAAATCTGTTGAACAGTTTTAAGAATTTATTAAAAATACTCAAGAATGATAAATAATAAGTGCAAAATAAACGAAAGCAGAAGAAAAAATTAAAATAATAGAAATTCTCGGAATGAAACTATTAAGTGTATATTAGCACATTTCATAAACCAATTGAGTGCCTTGTATTTTGGGTTCAGAATATGCCGACTGCATCCTCTATAGATCGGGCAAAACAAACTCCATGCAAAAAAAAAAAAAATTGGGTTCCTGGGTTTGAAATTGAAATTCTGCTGGTGGTGGGGCTTTGTAGTTTGGGAAGTGAGAACTACACCTTCATCGTTCTTTTTTTGTCAGGTCTACTCTGACTCGAAGTTGTGGCACCTGTTAGGAACCTATCTATGGATCTAACAAATATGTTAAAAAATATTTGCATGGGATTAGAATACGTAAAATATATGATCGTGTGCAAACAGACGATTGCTAGTAAAGAGAAATATAAATGTTAGACAGGAATATATTTAAACCATTTAATTGTGTGCAGATTATCTGCATTGGGTTTCATTGCACATCAACTCTTGTGCGTTATAAAATGCCAGATCCTATAATATATATATATATATATATATATATATATATATATATATATATATATATAATTCGTAATTGACTAGTTTTTAGGCTACGTTATTTTTAAACGAGCCAAAGTTCATTTGCTTGCACATAGTTGGTTTTAAGTATTGCTACTTATTGTTTGCTATTTGACACTAAGATGGGATCCTAACAGGTCCTACAACTCGGTATCAGAGTTGACCTGAGATTAAAGTCATTGAAGAGGTTCTCCACATTTCCAAAATTTTCAGAAATCGAGCGTCATCATCTGAGGCTTTTTAGTGTCATATACATGATACACATTGAGTGGGGATATTACCCTAGCAGAGATACTTTCAGTGTATATTAAAGTCCCTGGGGATTGAGTTTTTGCTAGGAAGCATTGTATCAGTTACCTGAAACCATTTAATTATTAGCAAATTTTGGGCGCCAATTAAGAATACTTGAAAGATGTGTACAAGCAAATGACTATTATAAATAAGAATAGTTAGTTTAAACCCTATAATTAAGTATCATTCTTTTTATTTCGAAAGGATACTAAAAAGATACTAAATTTTTATGATAGAAAGGAATACTTTATACCATATAGTCGTAAAACCTAATGATTATAGACTAATGCAAAGTTCAATGAAAAACACAATAGTAGGTTTGGCTTGGTTCCTTTGTTTAATGGCATATCAACAGTAGTAGGTTAATTAATTCCAAAAGCATTCTCCTAGAAGAACAGTAGTGGTACTATTTAACCCATAGCTGGGAGGATAAAGGGGTTCATACCTTTCCCAAGGGTATTTGTCCAAAAAAGAACGTAATAGCACAACTGGTGTACGAACTCACTTACTACCATTCCGCAGTATATCACTGCAACCATTACCCCAGCGTAACAGAAGTGGAAATATAATTGTAATTACTGTAAAACATCTCCCAGTGAACGAAATTTCGGCATTAGATAACTCACGCACATTTGGTCTTTCATTAGGCAAGGAGACCAGACTATAGATATAAATAATATCTGTGAGTGAATAAGGAGAGAAAGGACGTTAGAAAGGGGTTAAACGTTCATTAACAAACTTTGCCTTGTGTTTAAGACTTGAGGTCAAACAAACTTGGTTCCCGTTGGTTGGTTGGTTGTTTTTTTTTATGGCATATCAACCTTTGTAGGTTATTTAACGCCAAATCCATTTTCATGTAAAAAGTTCGATTTAAATAAAATCAGTTTAGTATGAGTACACGGTTTGCATGTCAAAGACATTTCTATTTCAAGCTATTCAGTTTATTCAAACAGTTCTAATTCAGTTTAGTATAAGTACAGATTTTTTGACGCATAATTAAATGTCAAAAACAGTTCTATTTTATACAATCCACTTCCGTGTAAGTATTGTTTCAATGTCAAAAACAGTTCAATTTCAAACAATTCAGTTTAGCATAAGCATGCAGTTTAAATGTAAGTACAGTTTAATAGTTGAAAACATTTCAATTTCAAGCTTTTCAGTTTAGTCAAACAGTTCTAATTCAAACAATTCAGTTTAGCATAAATATGCAGTTAGTTCTATTTAACCCATAGATGGGGCCCTATCAGGTGCTCCATCGCCGGGCCAGAGTGGACCTAGGAGCTATGACAATGAAGGGGTGCTCCGAATTCCCTAAAGCTCCAGTATCGCTAGAACCTCACAATCAGATTGTTTTGTGTCATATCTAGGCCACTCATTTGTGGGGGTATTACTCCGCTGGCAGGGTGCATCGGTGTATTCTACAGCCTCGGCCGACTGGGCAAATGGTTCTCTGGGTGAGGCAGAATAAAATCTACACAGGCTGGGTTGAAACGAAGGGACAGTGTCAACAGAGAATAGATCGTAGCTAAGAAGTATAATAACGAGAAAATGCATATTGCTCCAGTTTGAATGAACGGATATAATTGACATCCCATTTAAAGCAAAGAACGAAACAAACATCTAAAAAAAAGAAAGAAAAGAAAAAAAAACAGTTTACGAAAACTTAGGTTTGGGATTAGTGTGTCATCATCATCATCATGACATACCGCTAGCACGGATATCCCTGACCCTCTCTCGCCACTTCCTATCACTTACGAGTTCGTCCTTGCTTCTCCAGCAGTGTCCTGCACGTCTGGTTCGTCTAGCGTGTTGGGTGTTGCAGCCAGGACTTATTCAATATTGCTCCCAACATTCTTGTGTAATTGCCGTCTAGCTTCTTCTCCAGCCGTTTAGGTAGCGTCCAAGTAGTGCATCCATATAGCAGTATCGACACGACCGCTGCCTGGAAGAAACTGCCTTTCATTCTATCGGTCAGGTCTGATTTCCATATGATCGAAAGCCTATTAATAGCTGTCCATGCCTTCGTTAGCCGCGTGTCGATATCTTTTTCGGTTGATGAGACGCTGCTTCTTAAGTAGGTGAATTTGTCTACCAGTTTCAGAGAGGTTCCGTCTAGTGTGGAAATGTCACCTGTTTGATTATTGCACATATATCTGTTAATTATCCTAATCCGTGTTCTTGTTTAAGGTTGATTGAAAAGGGTAAATTTAACCCTTAAAATTCTACAATTGTCGAAAACCCCTAAAAATTCTACAATTGTTGAAAACCCCTAAAAATTCTACAATTGTCGAAAACCTCTAAAAAAGTGAAACAAATGGCTGTCATAGGAGTTCGTAGTACGCACTCGGAAAAGCTTTCCCCTTTCCCATGAATCTCCAACCGTTAAACAAACAACGGTCCGTATACTCCACCCGAGTAGAAGTAGTTAGATATTGATCCGTCATTATGATGTAGCGATAACGCCTTGGATCGGGCGATGTAATATAACGGTTGCCAGTCGCGTAATGCAAAGAACTAACGAATTGAGCTCTTCGGCATCCGATAGCACAAACGAAATTTGATACATATGCGTTAATTTCCGAGCTGACGTTGAGTCGTTGGCCTGGCGTAGGGGTATGTCATCAGCCAAAGGTAAAGTTAGGCGGGTTTCGATCGCGTGTCAAGCAGATTGAAGAGATGTGATACAACAAAACAGTCTGCTTGTGGATTATATAAAGAAAGGTCTATAATACGCTTGTTTTCCGACCTTCCGCATCTGATATCTGTAATAATTAACTATTTATTCTCTACGACGATGAAAAATATTTCCCGTGAAGTTGGCGACCGAAAGGCTCCCTTTTCATTTGCTACTACACCGAGATGTAAGGAAGGGCGTTACTCCTTTCCCTGGATTAATCCACTTTACCCTTGATTCGTATCTTATATTGCTGAGTGTTAAGCAAGGAGGTATCAAGAACAATTTTTAAAATCTTTGGTATGACGCAACGTGGAATTGAACCCAGGTCTCCCAGACCACTGGCGAACACTCTACCCACTAGACCAATGAGTCGGTTTCTCATAGTTTTCAACAAAAAAATAAATAAATAAAATAAAAGTAAATATATTGTTTCTCGACGTGTTGACCCAAATTCACTGATTTAGTATTGAATAAAAATGATGCTAAATTAAATGAAACAGAAATAGGAATTAACTAATTAGAAGTTAAAATATTCTAAATATGCTCAGGAAGCCATGATATAAAATAGAAAAAAGAAGTTAACATGAATATTGCATTTTGAAGGCCAGAGCTCTAGAAGGAGGATTTCTTTTATGGAATAAATTATTTCTTCATTAAAATTTCGACGAAAAAAATATTTTAGTTGATTTATTTCTTTGATTAATCTATCAGATTTTTTTTATAACGGTTTGATTTGGTTGTTTGTTTCATCTGGTATGAACTTTCGCTGGTTTATTAAATCTTTTAACCAAATTTCTAGTTGTTGAAGAAGCGTAATGGTTAAACTACTGGACTATCTGCTCGAAATGAACGATTTCAAACTCCAGTCGCGCTATTACGTTCACTATTTTATAAAATGGTAAATGGTATGAAACCCCAGTATCTCCCCCAGTTAGGAGTTAAATAATATCATTGCTTTTCTTCATAAGTTTGACTTAATAACACGAAGGTTGATATCCTATTCAAGAAAGGAACCTAGCCAAATCTTGAAGAAGAGCATTGCTAGAGATAGAGAAGTCGTACCTTTCCTAAGGGTATTATGCCAAAAGTAAATGTAATACCCTGACTGGTTGGTTTGGTGAAACAAGATATATTTCATCTAGTTGCATCGACAGAAAACCAGCTGTTAACCATAAATTGGTGAAGTCAGCAAACTACCGAAATGGGGTAAACCTCAATATAAGTCGATGGATTTCTTGATTGCTCTCTCTATATCTCTCTTTGTAGCAGGGGTACGAGGGGGACAAACATTTGTATGTAGCATGAGGAAGAATCTCAGAGACAGCAAGTCTCCAACACTCTTCAAAGTATTCTAGCCATTACTGAAAATACCGTTCTCTCCATGGTCTCTTTTTTCCCTGTGATTTTAAATTCCTCCAATCTAGTATATAGCAAGTTTTTTCTTAGTTAATTAACTCTAAGTCGAGTCGTCTGGCCGCGATAAAGTGAGAAGTTTTATCGAAAAATACCAGGATTCTTGTTGGTATTATTATCATTATTATTATTAGAGTTTTTCACATCAGCGTAAGCTGATGGTCTTTCACCGGAGATTGAGTGACAGCAAGTCTCCTCAAGTCTTCAGGACTCTTCTCAGTAAGCTGGCCGTTTTCAATAATGCTGTTGTTTGGATGGTCTCCACTCGGCCGCCAACTTCCAAATCTTCCAGGCTCTTTAATACTCCTTTAGTTACCGTGCCAAAAGCACAAATCACAATTGGTATAATTGTCACCTTCATATTCCACAGTTTTTTTCAATTCTCTGTGCTAATTTTCTGTGTTCGCTTATTATATGATTGATCTTTTTGTCTCTTTCATCACATAACCAACACCTGCTGTTTTGTTGTGTCTTATCTATTCTCGTTTTGATATGGTTAGTCCTTATAGCGTTGTTTTGTGCTGCTATCAATATAAATTCAGTTTCTCTCTTAAAGTTTCCTTTTCTTAGCCACGTCCATGTTTTCTCGTGTTAGATGTCACTTGTTAGTCGTATTATTACTATTCACTCCTTGAGAGATTTTCACATAAGTGTTATCTGATGGTCTCTCTCTGGAGTTTGAGTTACAGCAAATCTCCTCAAATCCCCAGGACTCTTCTCAGTATTCTGGCCGTTCTCAACAATGCTGTAGTTTGGATGGTCTCTACTCATCCTCCAGCTTCCAAGTCCCCCAGTCCCCTTAAGAGTCATTTAGTTACTGTACCGAATGCACCAATCACAATTGGTGTAATCGTCACCGTCGTGTTCCATATTTTTTAAATTCCCTAGCAAAGTCAAGGTACTTATCCTTCGTTCCAATTTCTTTTAGTTTTATTCTGTGGTCAGTCGGTACAGCAAAGTCTACAATTTTGAATTTTGAATGTTCTCCTTTTTTGCTGATTATTATAAGGTCTGGTTTTCAGGCCGAGATTAGTAGTGGTCAAATTTTTTTAGCATATCAACACTTATAGATTATTCATTGCCAAATCCTGTTTATCCATATCTATGAAATATGTATACTTCAGAAAGTAACCGTTTGTACGTAACATCTGTAAAAAGTCAGAACTCCTTTAGTTGCAAACAGCGAAGCGATTTCGAGTAATTCTATTGATTATTAATCATTTGCTTGCACGCAATTAAATGTTCAATTTTTGTACAGTCATTTAAACTTGTTGTAGACTCTTGAAAATTCAGTATGTTATTGCTATACATCTTATAAAACGACTAATTTTTATGATTTCAGCTTCAAATGAACAGCTACAGCAGCAATGGAATACACCCTACTAAAGCCTCATTGTCACTGCTGGTGAATTTCAAAAATGCAATCTGGACGTCAGGACACTTTAGAAGAATGATATGCAATAAAATTATGTTTTAAACTTGGAAAAAATGCCATAAAAACATATGGAATGCTTCACACTGCTTTGGGGGCATCTTGCATAAATCGAGCATGAGTTTTTGAGTGGCAAAAGAGATTCAAGGAAGCCAGGGAGTCTGTGAGGGATGATGAGAGGTGTGGGAGGAGTAAGGAATTCAATACACAAGAGTTGATTGGCCAAAGGCTTAGGGTTAGGGTTACTATGTTGAAGTTGTAAGGGAGTTCAGAAAGACATTCCGTCGGAAGACGCCAGCTATCTTCAAATCGGGTCAGTGGCATTTTCACCAGGACAATGCACCAGTTCACAACTCCATGCTTGTCACAGACTATTTTATCAAGATGGGCGACAACACAGATCTTCACTCTCCCTATAGTCCAGACATGCTCCCTGTGACTTCTGTTAATTCCCTAAGGTCAATTGAGGAGATGAAAGAGGCTGTGATGAAGGTCATTGACACGCTCACACAAGGGGACTTTCACGGGGCCTTCCATAAGTTGTTAGAACGGTAAAATAAGAGCATTGCAGCCGGAGGAGATTACTTCGAAGGGGGCTAGAGTTTCATGTGTGTACTCTCAATAAAAGAGCCCATACGAAAAAAGTCTGGAAACCTATTTAATGATCCTCGTATTACTATAAAACACTAATAGTTTTATTAGCATACAGTTAAATTGTTTCAAGCATTGCTATTCAACACTAACAATTCAATTTATCATCAGTCATTTGTTTCGTTGCAGTTCAATGGTTAAACAATTCTATTTGACCCCTGGATTGGACACGAACAGGAAATACTACTCTTATAATGCTAGTAGTTGTAGTCGTAGTAGCAGTACTAATAGAAGTTACTTGAACCCATTTAACTGTATGCCAATAAATGTTTTTTACAAAATATAGATACTTGTAACGATGAAATAATTAGTATTAGGAATTTTTTAATCTAATTACTTTATTCGAAATGAATATTTGATATATAACTGTGAGCAACTGCAATGAATGCAATTCCTAAACTCCTAGACAGAGAATGAATGTAGATGGATAGACATGTTGATCAATCAACCAACCATTGAATCAATCACTTAATCAATTAAACCTTTTAAGGTATAACTAATCTTTAAACAACCCATGACAGTGAGTTATTTCCTTGCATATATGATATTTCTTTATCTTGGTCTTAAGCGGCTTATGAGATCCTTCTCAATGCAATAGTCATTATTTACTGGAGTACCATGCAAACGACAACTCTACAGCAACATACCCCTATTTTTATTTTCCCTTAACGATAATTCACGGTGAAAAGGTAATTTTTTTCTCCCAAATTTCCATTTTACATTTATTTAATTTATGTACGCTTGTCGAAGTAAAAAAAATAACTCCATCAGAATTTTCCCCAAAAAGTTTTGTGATAGGGTAATGCTTTTTACTATTTGACTTACTTATTTTTCTGGCTTCATTTTCTTTTACTTTTCATTTACAATACTTTGTTCGTTTTTTTAGCCATTATTTCTTATTCTTTCGTAATTTCAAGTACTTAATAGACCTCTAGGTTTTGTTCTGTAAGTTGAAATTTTTATTTACAGTCCTTTTCTTCCCGCGTTTTTTATTCTTCCATTATTTTTGGGACATTTTCCTTCCCTTAATTTTTATTGCTTTCTTTTTTAATTATATATATATATATATATATATATATATATATATAAGTGTGTGTGTGTGTGTGTGTGTGATGATCGCCTTTGTTGCTTTTTAAACCAAATTTTAGCCATTATTCCTTTCCCTAAATTTTTTCAATCTGGTTATTTTCTTTTTTTGCTTCACTCTGCATATGTATATTCTTTTCAATGTTTCATTTGGCCGTTGTGACGTTAAAATTCATTTTAAATGCGTCTCTCTCGCACTCACTCGATTCCTCTCCTTCGCTTTCTCTCTCTCTCTCTCTCTCTCTCTCTCTCTCTCTCTCTCTTTATATATATATATATATATCGGTGTGTATATATATATGAGTGTATTTGTATGCGTGTGGGCAGGTAGATAGATTGGCATACATTTACTGATTCTTCCCATAGCTTCAGCTGCCATAAAGGCCGCTAGAAATGGGGATCGGGCGATTGTGTTACGCCGATCTTCCAGGTAACACCAGCAATTGGCCGTTTTACTTTTTCATGACTTCAAGCAATTTTAGGAATAATATATCTATCTTGGACACAAGGTTTGTTTGGTAAGCGTTTTTTAGCAAATAAATCCTCATAGGTTATTTCATGTATATATATATATTAATATTAATACATTTGTTAGCACACTGTTTTCAAATATTAATATTTCTTGTTTGCATATCGTTTAATGGTTTCAAGTATTCTAATCTTACACTGGTAATTCTATTTCATATCAATCATTTTTTACAGTTAAATACTTACAAGTATTCGAAACTATCACTACTATATTTGTCGCTGACTCCCACCAGACAGGACTTGAAACAAGGTCAATGACCTGAAGGTCAGCCTAAAGTGGGAATTAGGGGAGGAGGAGGTCAGGCTTTAGCTGAAGCTTGAGTTCTGCTTGACAATGCTGGACAAGAACCCACTTAGTTGAATGTGGGCCTGAGGAGCCTAGCTTGACTTGGACCCAAATCTGGGTCTAAGCACGTATGCCTGATTATAGCTTAAACTGGACCACAGGGTAAAGTGCTATACAAGGGTGACCAAGGTGTCTATGATGCAGCTCGCCAACCTGAAGGTGGCCAAGCTGAAGCTTGGAGCCTTTTGACTTATAACACTTATAATCATATTAGATATCAATCATTTGTTTGAATGCAGTGAATTGTTTTCCAGTCTTCCTTTCTCTATCTATAACTTATATTTGTTAACTGTTCATATCTAATACAAATAATTTACACACAATTGTATGGTTTAAAATGAATTATAATGCTTATTATTTACCAATGGTACTTTTCCTGGGTATTTTCTTGATACGTGTTGTCTGACAGCGTCATCTCTGGGATGTAAGGCCTTATACATAGTCATTAGTTTTCTTGTTCTTTGGTCAATTTGTTTATGTTCTTCTCAGGTCCACTTCAAAAAATGTCCCGATTATCTTACGAGAGCAGACCGTCCACGTATTTGTCCTTTTTAGAAGGTCCCTGCTATATAGTTTAGTTTCGTGTAGCTTTCTTTTTCTCCTGTGATACTCCTTTTAAAATTATTTCTTTTATCTCAACTTATTTGATGATATCATATTTAAAAATTCCCAAGTATTTGTACATTTCCTTTTCTTCGAGCGTTCTATGTTTTCCTTGATTTGATCGTTCCATTCCGTCTGTCACGTGTCCTTTTCCGCTTTTCATTTTTAACATAGAAGATTTTTCTGTGCCAAATTCCATCCCTCTGCCCTGATTGTATATCATATATACCAACCCCTCCGCTCTGGCAGGATATGACACAAGGTCAAATTTTTTAAGCGGAGTTTAACAGGTTTGGATTCAAAGTTTTCCTTCTCCTAGACTAGTTGCTTCACCAAGGCTGAAGAACCTGGTCTGCCCTACTATTTACCCATAGCTGGAGGGAGAATAATTAGATTCATACCTTTCCCAAGGGTATTAATGCAATGTGAAATGCAATCAGTCTCGTTCAGGATTTGAACTCGTGTCGCCGTGTCCATTTCCGGCGACGATAACGATTACACCACGAGCACCTCCTAATTGTATATCCTCACAGCTTGTGTTAGAGTTTCCAATCATCATTATTATTATTATCATAAAAATTGGAAATACAGCATTATGATTATTGTTATATTGTTTGGCAAGTGGCACCGATTAAATATCTGCTCATACATGTTGAACTTGAACATATTAATAGAAGATAATCCATTTTTTACCTATTAGAATTTCATTTCAGGTGGATAAATTTTGATTATTACAATGGCATTTAATTAAGTGAGTGATGAAAATTGAATAATATCAAACATCTCACAATCTACTTTTTGCGAACAATTTTTGGAGCCAAAAATATTCACAATTTATCACACACCATATCCGGTGCTTGTATTTGGTTTCATTGTTTTATGTCATATTAAACTTCATGGGTTATTTAATGCCAAAGTCATTCTAATAGCATAATAATAGTACTGCTATTTACCGGACATTGGCCTAGCGGTTAGTGTGTTCGCCAAAGGTCCGGGAGTCCTGGGTTCAATCCCAGGTCGACTCATACCAAAGACTCAAAAAATAGTACTTGATGCCTCCTTGCTTAACTCTCAGCATTATAAGGTATGGATAAAGCGTAAAGTGGAGCAATCCAGGGAAAGGAGTAGCGGCCCACTATACATTGGTGTAGTAGCTATCGAAAAGGGAACCTTCGGGTCACTCTCGACTATGGTTGCCAACTTTACTTACTTACTAGTACTGCTATTTAACAGAGGGCTGGCCCGAGTCCTTGGAATTATCTTAATTGGAATACTTAAAACCCACCCACTAAATCAAATCCCTCATGATCTAATCCCACCTAAGGTAATCTCACCCTATAAAACCCACCCCTCTCAAGCCAACTGAAGGCAATTTCAGTACAAGCGTTCAAACGTTGTTTCCAGTCGTAAAAATAACGTGTTCAGAGGAGTTGGTTGGTTGGCTGAGTTTTATGGCATATCAACCTTATAGCTTATTTAGATCCCAATCCTGTTCACACACACACACACACACACACACACACACACACACACACACATATATATATGTATATATATATATATATATATATATATTATTTATAAACTAATAGTTTGTAGGTAAAATATTTAAACATGCTGGAGCTCGTATGTTTGTACAGAGTCTAATTGTTTCAACTATTCCAATCAGACACTAATAATACAATTTAATATTATTCATATGTTTGCACACAGTGAAGTCGCTACAAGTAGTCCACACAATTATAATTTTACTTGTGCATAGTTAAATGGTTTCAAGTATTGCAATTAAAAATTATTAATTCTATTCAGCACAAATCATTCAATTGCACACAATTAAATGATCCCAAGAATCACTAAATAATACCAATACTTTAAATTTTGCACACAGTTAAACTGTTTCAAGTATTCTTATCTAATACGAATAGTTATATCTAGTGATTATCATTTGTTTACACACACTTAAATTGCTTCAGGTATTGCTATTACCAACATTTTTATTTGCACATGGTTTAATATTTTAGAGCATCACTATATTTCAATTTAACATCGGTCATTTGTTTGCACAGAGTTATATACTCAAACAATTTTATTTGACCCATAAGTGGGAACCTATATGATACTACCACTGTGAGTCGGAGTGGACCAGGGAGTAATGGCAATGAAGGTGTTCGTCACCTTCTCGACTGAAGTCTTACCATCAGATAGTTTAGTGTTATATCATGACCGTCGTTACGGTGGGGGTGTCTTACCCCTCTGCAGATATCCAGTCGGCGTATTCTACAACCCCAGCCGACTTGGTTGTTCGTAAAAGAGTAGCTTCTATAATTAACTGTTATGAAAGAAAGAAATTTCTTTGGTTTGACTAATTGATTAACTTTAATTTTATTATTATTTCTATTTCATTATAATAATTTGTTTGCAGTCGTTTAAAGGGTTTTAATTAGTTGATGAAAATGTTAAATAAACAATTAGAGCTTAAACTGCTTAATTTTTATACAGATAGTTTTAATTATGTTATCAAGTTTTCCTGTCTAATACAAACAATTTCAAAAGAGATCAATTTAACCCAGAGATGGAACTCTATCTGGTTCTATCATAGAATTGAGGTTTCGGCAGGATTTAGAATATACTGCTTCTATCCCCTTCAGAGAAGTAAGGTTCTCCAAAAATGGAGCATCTCAGCAGAGGGTCAAGACCCCCAACGAGTGTCCTGGATATGACATTAAACAATATGATGATGAGGCTCCAGTAATGTTGGAGCATTGGGGAAGGCAGAGTACTGCTTAATTGCAATCGCTCCCAGATCTACTCTGGCTCAGAGTGAATACACGTAACAGGGTCTTATTTATGGGTCAAATCGAATTGTTTGACATTTATATACTTATGCTAAATTAAATTGTTTAAAATAGAACTGTTTAATCATTTAGCAGTATGTAAATGATTTTTTAATCGTTAGCAATACATAGCAATACTTGAATTCATTCAACTGTGAGCAAACAAATTATCAAGATCAATCAAATAGTGTTATTCATATTAAATAGAAATAGGTAAATCCACTGACCAGTTTTAAAAAAGAGCTCTCATTCGTTTGAAAATGTTTTCAACAAAACATGTTTAGTAATCATATATCTAACATAATTGTTCATAAAGGATTCGGCATTAGATAACCTTCAATAGTAGATATACCACAAAAAAAAAAACAAACCAAACGAGATCATATATATTTAAAATATAAGTATAAACATGATTTGACTTTAAATAACCTACAATGGTTAATATGCCGTAAAACCAAACCAAACCAAAACAAACCAAACCAACCAAAATCAGTTTATTCAAGAAATTTGAAAATCTGCAATACCCGCAATTTAAGAAAAGTAATTAGACTAAAGAGGGAAAATGGTAAATTTAAAATATAGATATTTCTTAAATGGGAGGATTGCAGATTTTAATTTTCTTTTCACCTAAATGCATTAAACTGACAACAGCATCTACAATGAAGTTCCTTGAAATACCCACTCACATCACATTAAAAACAACGCAATGAAAAAGGTAAAATAATTCCCTAGTGCTTTGAAAGGTAGTTTTACTATTGTGGAAAATGTCAAAAGATACACGTTTATGACATATAAGGGTAACCAATGTCTTGAAAAGAATCGTATATTTGTCAGAAGTTTAGAATATGGAGTCAGTAAAAAGAAAAATAAATCTGGAACGTGCATTGGAACTTAAAAAAGATTTTCCAATATCAAGAATTAAAAAATATGTATGATTGTAGCAGTAGAGAAAGGAAAAAAAGATAGAGAGACAGAGACAGAGACAGATAGACAAACAGAGACAGAGACAGAGAGGTTAAGGAGAACAGGGAGAGAAAGAGAGAGAGAGAGAGAGGGAGAGAGAGGAGAACAGAGGGAGATTGTGAGATTGATTGATAGAAAAAGGGTTGAGAGAGAGAGAGAGACCGATAGAGAAGGTTAGATAAATAAATAGAGCGTCAAAGAGAAAGTAAGAAAGAGAGAAACACGGAGATATAGTGTGAGAGGGTGATATCGATGAATATGTAGAAAGAGAGAACAAGAGGGGAGAGACAGACAGATAGAGAGAGATAGAGACAGAGAGAGACAGAGAGGGAGAGAGAAAAGAAGAGAGAAAGAACGAGAAAGTGTGTGTGTGCACGCGCGCGTGTGTGTATGTGTGTGTGTGTGTGTGTGTGTGTGTGTGTGTTTATGCGCGTACGTGCACTTGGGCGCGCGCGCGTGCGTGTGTGCGTCTGTGTGTGGGTGTGTGTTTAAAATTGGTTTGGAATGACTGCAATAAATAAAAACATAAAGAAAACACCTTCGAGAAGATTTTGAATTGCCTTAGTCTTATCAGTAAAAAGTAACTTTCTTTTACGATCAAATTTTCAATTGAGGAGACCTTTTGAAGTTTTTATTTTGGAGGATGAAAGCCGGAGAAAAAGCAGCAGCAAATGACATCACAACATTCGAACTGAGTTCTCTGCTGAAGACATTTTATTTAACTTTTTGAATACCATCTTGCCTAATATCCTTCCTTCCTTCCTTCCTTCCTTCCTTCCTAACTCTCTCCTTTTTCACTCTCTTCTTCTCATATATATATATATATATATATATATATATATATATCAACGGCCATTCTTTATATATAAATGTAAGAAAATATCTATCTATCTATCTATCTATCTATCTATATATATATATATATATATATTGTTAGATATGGATATGCTGGGATAATCTCCTGTCCTGTTCATCTCTCTCTCTCTCTCTCTCTCTCCCCCTAAATCTATCTATCTATCTATCTATCTATCTATCTATCTATCTATCTATCTATCTCAGCTAGTTCATATCTATCAATCTCTCCCTACCAGTTCCTATCTCTCTCTCCAAATCTCTCTCTCTCTCTCTCTTTATCTCAGCTCGTTCATATCTATCTATCTATCTATCTATCTATCTATCTATCTATCTATCTATCATTTTTTCACATCTGTCAATCAAATTATTGACAAAGCTTTGCTAAGTTTAACACAGGGTGACAAGTATATCTAGACTGTACTTGTAACAGTTCTGCAATGTAAGAAATCCTGTTTACCAGGGCTCAAACACAGATCTCAGCGTTTAAATAATTTACTGCCTAAAGCATCAAAGACCACTCAGGCTTCTTATTTGTTTATGGAATATATATTGTAGAATTTGATATTGGATTAATGGCGACGTATATTCAGTGTGGATTAGTTTCTTTGTTTAATGTCATAATATTTGTTGGTTATTTAATGCCACAACCATCGTCCGAGAAGAAAAGCAGTGATACAATTTAAACGACAGCTCAGGGGACAAGGGGATTCATATCTTTCCCAAAAGTATTTGTTCAAAAGTGAACGTAATAGCGTGACTGAAGTTTGAATTCGCTTATTTCGAGGCCGCAGAGCAGCACTTTAGCTATAACCCTAAGGGGCATCTCTTCACAGTTACCTTTCCTGTTGATATTTATTGATAATCACTGCATTCAACAATTATCTTCGATATATCTGCTTCTCAAACGTAAGTATTTTTTGTTTTAAAAGACATCAATCAGTTACGAGGATCATTAAATAAGTTTCCAGACTTTTTCTTATGGGCACTTTTATTGATAGTACACATATGAAACTCTAACCCCCTTCGAAGTAATCTCCTCCGGCTGCAATGCACTTGTTGTACCGTTCCAACAACTTATGGAAGGCTCAATAGAAGTCCTCTTCTGTGAGTGTGTCAATGACCTTCGTCACAGCCTCTTTCATCTCCTCAATTGTCTCATAACGACAGCCTGTGAGCTTAGCGAATAACCAAAAGTTACAGGGAGCAAGGTCTGGACTATAAGGAGGATGAGGAACTGTCTTGATGCCCATCTTTATCGAATAGTCTATGACAAGAATAGAGCTGTGGACTGGTACATTGTCCTGGTGGAAATGCCACTGACCCTATTTGAAAAGTGCTGGCCTCTTCCGACGGAATCTTCCTGAACTTCCTTAAAAACTCAACATAGTAACCCAAACCCTAAGCCTAAACCTTTGGCCAATCAACAGTGTATTGACTTTTTTACTCCTCCCACACCTTTCATCATCCCTCACAGACTCCCTTCCTTCCTTGAAAGTCTCATGCTACTCAAAAACTGATGCTCGATTCATGGAAGAGGGTCCAAAATCAGTCTGAAGCATTCTATACGTTTCTGTGGTATTTTTTCCTAGTTTAAAACATAATTTTATGGCATAAAAGTGTCCTCACGTCCAGATTGCATTTTTTGAAATTCACTAACTGTGACGATCAGGTTTTAGTAGGGTGTATTCCAATTCCCGCAGTAGCTGTTTCTTTGAACCTGAAATCATAAAAATTGGTCAGTGATCTCATAAGATGTATAGCAATAACATACTGTATTTTCAAGTGTCTACGACAATTTTAAATGCCTGTACAAAAAAGTCTGGAAACTTATTGAATACACCTGGTATTTTTGTATTATTTTGGCGAAAGCAATAGATTGTATTAACCCAACACCTTCGCCATGTATGTAGCAAAACTAGTTTTAATTAAGATATTTTCTTCTAGATCGGTTGCCAGTCCAAGGTTAAAAAGCCCATTCTCTTCAATTAGTTACCCAAAACTAGAGATAGAATAGTTGGATTCATACATTTCCTAAGATTATCAGCGCTTTGTTAAATGTAAAGAGCCACGTCCAGGGTTTTAAATTCGGGTCACTGTATCCAATTCCAACGATGTAAGCTATCAAAAGGGTAAAAGTGGAGAAATATTGAGAGTCACAAGATATTTATCCGACATCCTACTAAGTTATATTTTACATGAAGTCATTTTATTCGGGGTGGAGCACCCGAAGTGTGACTCATAGTAAGTAAGTAAGTTGGCGACCATACTAGAGGGCGGTCAGAAGGCTCCCTTTTTAATAGCTACTATACTGAGGTTGCTCCACTTTACCCTTGATACGTACATTATATTGCTGAGGGTTAAGCAAGGAGGTATCAAGTACCATTTTTATAGTGTTTGGTATGACGTGACCTGGGATTGAAACCGGGTCTCCCAGACCGAGTCACTAAAATTTCTTGATCCCAATGCCATTCCTCATTTTGTTACAATAAACTAACCCCTGTTAAGCAGGTATTGCTACTTGCCACATCAAGTATCGCGATATAAACTTCACAGGAGAAATCTTCGGCTAAGAAATAATTTTGTAATACAGTTAAACTGTGGCATTCTAGGAAGGTAAAAGTGGATTAGATTTAACGTAGGTAGTTGTAAGGACTAACATGAACAACAGTAAGGCTTGAGAAAGCTTTATTCTGCTTAGGATAACTGATACACGTGTATTGAGAATTTCATTGTTAGGTACTTAACTAAAGATCCCCAGAAAATGAGGTAATTATAAAATAAGGGAGGTTACTCTCAATTACTTATTACTCTAGCCTAAATATACCCTGCTCAGTGACACTCAATAAATCCCGAGGTTTAAGGTTCATATTTACATTATAACAATTTCATGAGCCATGTGTGGTTCTCAGTGTTTCTGCGATAAGTCTGAAGGCTATATATATATATATGGCTTTAACCCGAATTTCAAATGATGGAAAAATATTGTGAAAACATCCGAATAGACATCTCTAATTTGCCTTAAACAGGGATATTCATTTGGGAAAACGATCTCATTCTTTCGCCTTTTTGTTCTCAGAAGATACTTGTAATATATTAGAAATATGCTGAAATAATCTTTTAAGATTTTTTTTATTGTTTTTGAGAAACTGAGACTGTTATATTTAAGTTTAATCATTAATGGATCCCTGAGTAGAATGGACACTTAGGATTATAGGGAATATGTTTTTGGAACTGTGTTGCGTAATTTTTACACATGTATATATTCAGTATCGAAACTTCCCCTGTGTAGATACTGAAAGCGTTATGTACACAGCAGGTATGTAAGTAAACACAAAGAATCTTATTTCCATGTAAATGATATAAATATTAATAATACAAAGTGAGCTTTAGTGTCAATGATAAACTTACTGACAACTTTATGCCTGGCAAATACAATAATCCAATTTAGTTTGGGGGCGGCAATTTTGAAGCCTTACTATAGCCACCTTGCCCCACCATTAATGGGAGACTTGTATATCCAAACTATTATCTAAGATGCGGCGCTTATTTGACTAACGTACACACATCAATTACAAAAGTCATGCATAAATCTTCTTGAAGTATCGTCCTCCGAAATGAACATAGAGGACGCGGACTCTCTGACTGCCCATTATGTAAATGCTTAAAAGACGGGTGGAAGGGTCTAGCTCTTTGCAGTTTCAGCATTCGGTTGGTATAAATATTTTAACGGGTGCCTGGAAAATAGCGGGTGTCCGTTGCGATGCGATGCGAGAGAGGCACAAAGGGAGGCCTTTGAATAATTGGGTTTGAACGAGCGGGAAGCGGAGCCAATTGAAATATGAATAAATTTCTCCGACATTACGCTGATGATTCCTCACTCGTGCTTACATTAAATGCTGATTCCAATATATGTACATCTAGACTAATAATCATGTATACACAGTTGTCTATCTATCTATCTATCTATACTGAAATATATTGAGACGTTTAGTTATATTTGGTTGGTTGGTTGGGTTTCATGGCATATTTGCGATTGTAGGTTATTTAAGCTAAATCCTGTTCCTGCATACATATTAAATATACGATTAGTAAACATTTTTTAGATAACATTTTTAAACGAGCCTGAGCTCATTTTTTACTATCAGTTAAAGAGTTTCTACGTAAAACTAAAAAGTTGATATCAGTCATTTGTTTGCACACATTAAAATAGGCAACTTTTTTTTCATAGAGGAATCATATGTCATAAATTGAATTACTATGACTTGAAAATCCGGCAAGCTCTGCATGCGAGATACGGAACCACTAGAGAGCTGTTTCGACTTTATTGGGTCTCATCAGTTTTAACTCAGGCTTCTCTTTCCAGAATCTACACCATCTTGATGCAATCACAACTTCGTAGGGTCGGTCATGTTGTCAGCATGAAAGATCACAGCCTCCCGAAAAAACAGCTCAACGGCGAACTGTCTCAGGGCAAGCGCTCCCAAGGAGGCTAGAAAAAGCGCTTCTAAGACACACCAAAAATCTTTCGATATCGACCTGAAATCTTTCGATATCGACCTTAATTGCATGGAATATCTGGCACAGGACTGAGAGAAGTGGCGTGAAGTTGTCAAACCTGGAGCAAAAGTCTGTGAAACCAGAATAAATGCAGCAACTGAGCTGTGCAAGAAAACTTAGAAAAGGTACTGCCTCCAGAAATTCCTTATCCTCACTGTCTAAGACTCTTCCGAGCACACATTGGTCTCATTAGACATCTGCATACTCACGGATGCCTTTCTCAATCATAAAGTTGATCAGATGGTCCACATCGATTACGATGGACAAAGAAAAAAGAAATAATCACGATCTCCCTCACTGAAGATCAAACCAGTGACCACTGAGCTATTGGTCTACATTGCACACAAACGATGCCAAATTAAGACATAGAAAACCCGTGACCACTTAATGGATATAAATATGATTGACAAATAAATAGTTTCTTGGTAATTTCCTGTTTGAATGGAGAAACAACAAATTTGCTCTGACATTAGTATTGCTATTGTTTCTACTCGGTTAAATGGTTTCTTTTATAGTTATCTAACGGTAATAATTCCACAAAATATAAATTATTTGGTTGCACAAAGTTGTTACAACGATGCCTATTTAGCACTAATTTTTCTTGTGAATTGAATTACTAAGGCCAGAAAATCCGGCGAACATCTTTGCATGACATACGGAAACACTGAACAGCTGTTTCGACCTTATTAGATCTTCTCAGCAGAGTATTTCTAAATTTTTTTATTGTTTCAGTTCAAATGAACAGCTACAGCAGCAATTGGAATACACCTGATTGTCACAGCTGGTGAATTTCAAATATGCAATCTGGACGTGAGGACACTTTAGAAGAACGATATGCAATAAAATTTTGTTTAAAACGTGGAAAAAATGCCACAGAAACGTATGGAATGCTTCACACTGCTTTTGGTGCATCTTGCTTGAATCGGGCATGAGTTTCTGAGTGGCATAAGAGATTCAAGGAAGGTAGCTAGTCTTTGAGGGATGATGAGAGGTTTGGGAGGAGTAAGGAACTCAATACACCAGAGGTGATTGGCCAAACGGTTAGGGTTAGGGTTACTATGTTGAGGTTTTAAGGGAGTTCATGAAGAGATTCTGTCGGAAGAGTCCAGCACTCTTCAAATCGGGTCTGTGGCATTTTCACCAGGACAATGCACCTGTACACAACTCCATCCTTGTCACAGACTATTTGACCAAGGTGGACATCAAAACAGTTCCTCAGTCTCCCAATAGTCCAGATTCCCAGCGACTTTTGGTTATTCCCTAAGTTCAGAGTCTGTCATTATGAGACAATTGAGGAGATGAAAGAGGCTATGACGAAGGTCATTGATATGCTCACACCAGAGGACTTGCATGGGGCCTTCCAGAAGTTTTTAGAACGGTACAACAAGTGCATTGCTGCCGGAGGAGATTACTTCGAAGGGGACTAGAGTTTCATGTGTGTCCTATCAATAAAAGTGCCCATACGAAAAATATCTGGAAACTTATTTAATGATTATCGTATGTATATATATATATATATTGTGTGTGTGAGTGGATTTGCTGTGTGCATGGTTGACAGAATGTCACACAGTATCAATGTAAACCCGGTTTAAATTCAAAGTTTTCTTTCTCCTTGGTTAGTTACCAAACCAATGATAAGGAAACCTGTTTCTCCTACTATATATCCACTCGTGGAGAGTGAACAGGTGAATTTTCGGGTAGAATGTGATACAATGTCGTTTTAAGTGGGATAAAGATCGTTTGATTTGATGTACAAACGTTTTCAGTTAGAATATATATTAAAAGAATTTAAATGTGCCTTCTCGATAGTTTTAGCTTGTGTCCGATTAAAGTGCGTAATTTTCATACCTTTAGAATATATATATATATATATATATAATAGAAAAATGCATTTGCCAACCCCCTCCACAGAGGAGCAGTCGGAGAAGATACTTCCCTGGCTAGTAGGTAGAGTGTTCGCCAATGATCCGAGAGACCTGAGTTCAATCCTAGTTCGAGTCATACTAAAGACATTAAAAATGGTACTTAATACCTCCTTGCTTAACACTCAGCAATATAAGATACGTATGCTGGGTAAAGTGAAGCAATCCAGGGAAAAGAGCTGCGCCCTCTCCTACACGTCGGTGTAGTAGCTATTGAATAGGGAACATTCTGGTAACCCTTGACTACGGCCGCCAACCTATCCTACAGCTGGTTTGAATACAGTTTTTTTTCTCCTTGTAGGGTTGCCTAACGAAGAGTGAAGAACTCAAACTGTTTCACTATTTTTCCACGATTAAGAATCGAACCGATGAAATCTTGACATTTGCAATAATCATTGGCGCGAAGATAATCCAAATACGACCGCTCAAAATTCGAACTTGGGTCATCGATTCAATTTCTAACGATGTGAACCATTACACTAGATTTAAGCAGCTATGTAGGTATGTATGTATGTATGAAGCCATTTTCAATAAAAATCGGTTCATAATAGCATGATTTCTATGATAGCTTGACGCTTCATTATTATTATCACGTCGTACTACTAAAATGGATTTCCTGACTCTCTCTCTCTCGCCATTTGTCCCTATCGTTCATTGCTTCCGGCAAGTCTTCCAGGTTACATCCTGTGTTCGTACAGAGCTGGTTTAGATAAGTTTTAGCTGGTTGTCCAACACTTGCCCGTGTGAAGGTGTCCATAGGAGAACATCGCTTATGAATTCATCCTTACTTCTCGGGCAGTGTCCTGCAAGTTTGTTCGTCTAATTCGGATGGTTTTCGAGATGGGTGGTAGATGTCCGTATAGCAGTTGTTTTGTGGGATGTTGCGTCTAGAGTTTTTTTTCAATATAACTAGTAGAATTCTTGTGTAATTGCCTTCAAGCTTTTCCTCTATCTATTTCAGTACAGTTTGCAAATTAATGACAATATTGCGTGATCTTCGATTATACTGAATATCATTTTCTAATCATTAAATTTCTTGAATTAACTATCAAATAACAATTAAAATCCGTCAATATCCTGATTAAGTAATATTAAAAGTGGAAAGTATCTATCTACCTATCTATTCATGACAGTATTTGATTTTCACAATATAAAGGATAACGAATAATTAATTTTTACAATTTTGTCATTCTTCTTATTTAATTGTTTTCATTACAACCCTCCGATCATTATTCCACGATCATTAATTAAGCAGTATGAAAAGAAATATCTATATTATATTAAATTTAATGGGAGTCTACTTAGGTCAAAAATAAAATCTCACCAAATATACGTCTCTTGCAGACATGACCTTATTATATCGGTTGAGGTAAAAACTTTTGGAGTTATATAATCCAGGAGTTTTCTCCAACTATCTTCAGCTCAGCTATGTGATCGACAGCAAGAAGTTTATCACAGAGACTATTGCAGTGGATTCGAGAAATAGTTACATGCGATAGTTTGGAATTTTTTGAAAAGGTTCAGTCAGTAACAATCAAAGAACAATTTCGGTTCCTTTTATTTTAATAACATATCAACCTTCCTGGATTATTTAATGCTAAAGCAATCCTTAAAGAAGAACTATAGTGGTAGTATTTAAAACATTGCTTAGGGATAAGTAGTTTCGTGCCTTTCCCATGGGTGTTACGTGCTAGAGTGAACGGTCTCCTTGATATGAAACTAAGCAATGTGCAGGTGAGGTTCTATTCCTGGATCTCTGAGAACTATCGAGTGCCCTTTCATTGATATAACTCCCAGGCCCACTCTGGTCCGGGACCATAGTATATGTTATAATTCCATCATTGGTTCAAAGAGAACTGCTTGACGACTTACCTTTGTGGAAATAAAACTATTAATCTTCGATAGGAATGGTTTAACTTATTTAACTAAGTACATACATTGAAGTATTGGTGTTTCAAAGAAATAGTTGAAACCATTTCACTGGGTGCAGATAAATAAATTGTGTTAAATAGAATTATTAGTTCAAGATTGCAATAACTGAAACCATTCAACTATGTGCAAAAAAATAATTTTAGGCTTATTAAAAATGTTTTCTATAATCTATTCGATTAGCAATCTAATCTATTCGATTAGTTAATATATGTATAAATCTAGTTATCTAATCTATCAGTCGTGTCTATTAGTTAATATATGTATAAATCTACTAATCTATTCAATTAACTAATATATGTATAAATCTATCAGTCGTGTCTATTAGTTAATAAATATATGTAAAAAGGATTTGATATTGGAATGTCCGCCCCTAACCTACCAAAATTGAACGTAATAGCGCAACTGGAGTTCGAACTCGCATTCAATAATTTTGCAGTCGAGCATTTTAGTCAGAAGATCCGCGGAACTGCTCCTGGCAAAGTCCAAGACATGGCATTAATTTCGGAGCCTACGACTCCACATTTGGATGTAGTCTGCGATTTAGTCATTGCATCATCGACGCCATTTTTTAGATTGATCAAGAGGAAGTTTGAAAACGCAATTATAATGTGAGTGTCCTTTTTATCTGTGATCACGTGTCTGACTTTTTCCTTCTCCCATGAATTCGAAGCCACTTAATCTCGTCTTTGTCTCTTACAATTTTCGTTTAGATCCCCGCAACGCAACAGTTATCTACCAAAACGTTTCCATCCACTTTCAGAACATCTCACCTTAGAAAAAGCTTCTCAAATTAGAGTGGCTGATGAAATGTCTCTCAGCAATCCTTGTCCATGGTACACTATTGCCATCCTATGCGTTAGATAAAGAGTTACGGAAATGTATCATTAAATTATTTTTTTAATTGTTTAAAAATAGAGGAACAATAACAATCATCATCATCATCATCATGACGTGCGGCTAGCACGGATATCGCTGACTCTCTCTCTCCACGTCTCCCTATCATTCATCGCCTTCGGCAGGTTATCAGGGTTACATCCCGTATCATCACATAGCTGCTGTATGAATGTTCGAGCTGGTCGTCCTGCTTTTGATTGGCCATGTGCGGGGGTCCACAGGAGCACATCACTTACGATCTCGTCCCTGCTTCTCCAGTAGTGTCCATCATGTCCGGTTCGTCTAGCTTGTATAGTTTTAGTGATAGGTGGTAGGTGGCCGTAGAGTTGGCGCTGTGTGGGGTGTTGCTGCCAGGACCTGTTCAATATTGCTCGCAAAATTCTTGTATAATTGCCGTCGAGCTTCTTCTCCAGCCGTTTATTCAGCGTCCAAGTAGTGCATCCATACAGCAGTATCGACACGACCGCAGCCTGGAAGAAACTACGTTTCATTTTATCGGTCAGGTTTGATTTCCATATGATCGAAAGCCTATCGATAGCTGTCCATGCCTTTGTTAGCCAGGTGTCAATGTCTTTTTCGGTTGATGAGACGCTGCTTCCTTGGTAGGTTAATTTGTCAACTAGTTTCAGGGAGGTTCCGTCTTGTGTGGAGATGTCACCTTTCTGATTAAAGCACATAAATTCAGTTTTGTGTGCATTGACATGGAGTCCAATGCCTGCAGCGGCTCGTTCCAAACTATGCAGTAGTGTTTCGGCTTGGTGGGGTGTATTGGCCAGTAGCGCTATGTCGTCGGCGTAGTCGGCGTCGGTAATTGTTTTAGCGGGGTACCTTCTGCTTCTTTTCTTTGTCAGCTCAAAGCCGTTTTCCCTAATGTTATCGATCGATGTCCTAAGTACGTAGTCTAGACAGATGATAAAGAGGTATGGGGCAAGCGTGTCCCCTTGTAGTACTCCTGCTACAATGTCGAAGTAATCTTTGTCTTCATCCGGTGAACGTACTTTCACTTTGGAGTTTCTGTAAAGAATCATTATTGCTGCTACGGTTTCTTCTGGTAGGCCGTATGCTAGTAGTATTTGTTCCATCTTCCCTCTGTGAATGGAATCGAAGGTCTTGGTAAAATCGACAAATAGTAATGTCGCCTGTAAGTTTTTTGCCCTTACGCCTTCTAGGATTCTACGAATGATCAATATTTGTTAGGTTGTGGACCTGTTTCTTCTAAAGCCATTTTGTTTTTCCCTCGGGATTTTGTCGATTTGGGGTACTATGCGGTTTCGTATTAGGGCATTGTAGATTTTGGCTGCTCATTTGGATGTTGCAGAATTTGAAGAACAATGGAAAGTTTCAATGACATATAAAATTATTTCTCCGGGTTTTCATAATAATAAGGGAAAAAACTAAAAGCCATGAAACTTACTTTTTACTTAATAAATATTATTGAAGTCAAGAAACTTGATATATCGTTTCCAAACAACTTTAAAAAGCCATACTTTTCGAGGTAGGGCCGAGAAATATCCAGCATTCATATATATATATATATATATATATCAATGTATCTATCTATTACGGTCTGTTCTTATCTATCTATCTATCTATCTATCTATCTATCTATCTATCTATCTATCTCATTCTGGTCATACCTTTCTATTCTAATGCATGTAATTATCAAGCACGTCAGTTTGTATGCAGGAGTGGTCGTACTTATTTGGTCGGGTATGTACATTAAAGACTTTCAATTTCACGCATATAATTAAGAAAATTTTCTTTACATATATATATATATATATATATATATATATATATATATATTTTCTACGTATATACATATATATATATATATACTTACATGCATTCAGACAATGCAACATATATATATATATATATATATGTGTGTGTGTGTGTGTGTGTGTGTGTGTGTGTGTGTGTGTGTGTATTTTTGTATGAAAGTAAATGAGCAAGTCTACTCGCTCTTCTTTGTATGGAAATTACAGCTTGATTTCTGTCAGCCAATTTTTCTTTTAATTGAAACTTGTTAAATTAAAGTGGCTTTTGTGAAACACGCAAATAAAATAACCTAAAAAAAACGTCAACGGATAAAATGGTAATGAGTAAAGTACATCGTTGCAATGAAAAAATATCAATAAATGTCAATTTTAATTGGTTTTCAAGTAAAACAAAATAAAAAATAAATAGAATATAGTAAACAATAGACAATGATCATTTGAGTTTTCACTGTAGACTTGACAGGCTGCTATAGAGGGGCATAAAGTGACAGCAAGCTTGCTCTCGTCTTAGGCATTGTCATATAATCGGATAGTTTTTTTCATGCTAGCGTAAGCTGATGGTCTTTCACTGGAGTTTGAGTGATAGCAAGTCTCCTAAAGTCAGCAGGGATCTTCTTAGTATTCTGGCCGTTCTCAATATAGCTGTAGTTTGGACGGTCTCCACTCATCCGCCAACTTCCAAGTCCTCCAGTCCCTTCAGTAATCCTTTAGTTACTGTTCCAAAAGCACCAATTACAATTGGTATAATTGTCACCTGCATGTTCCCTAGTTTTTTCAATTCCCTAGCAAGGTCGAGGTACTTATCCTTCTTTTCACAATCTTTTAGCTTTATTCTGTGGTCAGTCGGGACAGTAGTGTCGACAATTTTGCAATTTTCTTTTTTTTTTTTTTTTTTCGAGTATTATTAGGTCTGGTCTTCTAGCCGAGATTAGGTGATCCGTGTCTATGTCAAAGTCCCATAGGAGTTTATGTGAGTTATTTTCTAGGACAGGTGCTGGGTTGTGCATATACCATTTGTTTGTATAGTCAAATTACAATTTCTTGCACATCTCCCAGTGGATCACCTTGCCAAACCAGTCGTGTCTAGTCTTATATTCATTATTATTATTATTATTATTATTATTATTATTATTATTATTATTATTATTCCTTTGACAGTTTTTGCATCAGCATTTGCTGATGTTTTTTTTTACTGGATTTTGAGCGACAGCAATTCTCCTATGCAATTTGTATAATTGTCACCAGCATATTCCATAGTATTTTTCGATTCCCTTGCAAGGTCGAGGTACTTATCCTTCTTTTCGCATTATTTCAGTTTTATTCTGCAGTCAGCTGGGACAGCAAATTATTATTATTATTATTACTCATTAGAGTTTTTCACATTAGCGTAAGCTGATGGTCTTTCACTGGAGATGGAGTGATAGCAAGTCTCTTCAAGCCTCCAGGACTCTTCTCAGTATTCTGGCCGTTTTCAATAATGCTGTTGTTTGGATGGTCTCCACTCAGCTGCCAACTTCCAAATCTTCCAGACCCTTTAATAATCCTTTTGTTACTGTGCCAAAAGTACCAATCACAATTGGTATAATTGTCACCTTCATGTTCCATAGTTTTCCAATACTCTAGCAAGGTCGTGGCACTTATCTCTCTTTTCACGTTCTTTCAGTTTTATTCTATGATCAGCCGGGACAGCAAAGTCGATAACTTTGCAGATTTTTTTTTTTTTGTTGATTATTATAAGGTCTGGTCTTCTGGCTGAGATTAGGTGATCCGTTTGTATATCAAAGTCCCATAGGAGTTTGTGTGTGTCATTTTCTAGGACAGGTGCTGGGTTGTGCATATGCCATTTGTTGGCATGGTCAAATTTCAATTTCTTGCATATTTCCCAGTGGATCACCTTGTCCACCCAGTCTTGTCTCGCCTTGTACTCCTTCTGTGCCAATTTGCTGCATTCGCTTATTATGTAATTGATTGTTTCATATTATTATTATTATTATTATTATTATTTACTCTTTGTGAGCTTTTCACATCAGCATCAGCTCATGATCTTTTACTGAAGTTTGTGTGACAGCAAGTCTCCTCAAATGTCCAAGATTATTCTCAGTAGTCTGGCCGATCTCAATAATATAGTCGTGTGGATGGTCTCAACTTCTCTTATTTCTAAGTTCTTCAGTCCCTTTAACAATCCTTTGGTGAATGTACCAAAAGCACCAATTACAATTGGGATAATCGTCACTTTCATGTTCTACAGTTTTTACAAATCCCTAGCAAGATCAAAGTATTCATCCTTCTTTTTAATTTCTTTCGATTTTTCTCCGTTGATTATTATAAGGTCTGGTCGTTTGGCCGAGATTAGGTGATCCATTTGTATGTCAAGGTCCAATAGCAGTTTGTGTGCTTCATTCTCCATGACAGATGATTGGTTGTGCATATAAAATTTGTTCGTATGGTCAAATTTTAATTTCTTCTCAATTCCCAATGGCTGACCTTGCCCACCAAGTCGCGTCTTGTCTCATCCTCATTGATTGTTTCGTTTCTATCATCATATAACCTACATCTGCTATTTTGTTGCATCTTATCTATTCTCTCTTTAATATAATTGGTTCTTATGGCGTTGTTTTGTGCTGCTATTTGGAGAGATTCTGTTTCTCTCTAATGGTTTCCCTTTCTTAGCAACGTCCATATTTTATCATGTGAGATGTTGTTGATTAGTCGTTTAAAACGTCCATATAATTGTTTTTCTTCCCATGTTTGTTTTCTGGTTATTGTCGTTATGTTGGTTTTCGTGTTGTCGCTATCGTTTCTAGTGGCTGTAATCAGTCTTTCTCCGCGTTTTTCTATATAGTCTTCGAGTCGTTGTAGCGATGAGTCATATTATTGTTATTATTACTATTAGTCTTCATGCGAGTTTTTCACACAAATTTTAATCCCTTCGGGTTCCCAGAGCTTTTCTGCGAATTATAGCTGACTTTAATAATACTTTGATCTAGATGTATTATTATCATTATTATTGTTATTATTATCATTATTATTATTACTTACTGCTATAGAGTTTTTCACCAGCGTTAACTGGTGGTCTTTCACTGGAGTTTGAGTAACAACAAGTCTCCTCAAGTCTCCAGGACTCTTCTAAGTATTCTGGCCGTCTTCAATAATGCTGTCGTTTGGATGGTGACGACTCGTCTCCAACTTCCGAATCCTCCAATTCCTTTAATAATCCTTTAGTTACAGTGGAAAAATCACCAATTACAATTGGTACAATTGTCACTTTCCTGTTCCATATTTTTTTCAATTCTCTAGCAAGGTCGAGGTATTATCATTTTCAAATTTACTTTCGGTTTCTTATAATCTTAATCGAGTCTTTGAGATCACATTGGAAGTATTTGCTTTTTGAGATAACCAGTTCCATAAATACATTTAAAAAGAAATCTTACTGACTGTGACTGCTTTGTATCTTTTTAATCTGTTTATCGCTTTCTTGGCCATTATTAATGGCACAGTAGTCATTTTAAAGTGCCATATTTTTTCAACTTTTATTACAGGTTCCTTGTATTTAGTTATTTTATTATATTCGTTGACTGATATGTGGTTATCTATTGACATAGATATATTAATTAGAAGGCATAATTCTTAGTTCTTAATCACTATATATGGTTAATAGCTCTTTTTATACCTCTTCATTACTTGGTTATGGTTAATAGCTTCTTTTATACCCTTCGTTACTTGGTTTTGGTTAATAGCTCCTTTTATACTTCTCCATTTCTTTTCTTATTTCAACCATTCATTTGTTAATCATAAATACAGAACATAACAATGGCTTAGATACTATCACTATTCATCTACAAGGACGGCTTTTGAATTAAATAATCCATTATGTCTTTTATGCTATTAAACAAAGAAACCAGATTAAAGTATAAAGAAAGAAAAGTGCCATCAGGTAACCTCAACTTTCTATTTGCAATCTTAGAATCTTTGTAGAACACTAAAACGCAATTTTATTTATATTGGTTTACGTTCACCACTCGGTCCTATCTATTTTTGAACGTTTTTGAGTTTATCTGTTTAATTTGGTTCTGAGATGATCGATATTGTCAGTCCTACCGAAACAAAGTCTACTTTTATTTTTCATTGTTTTGATCTTTTTTTAACTTTAAAATAGTTATATATAATAGTAATTTCAGCAATCAAAGTTATTAATGTTCACTTTTTAAGTGTCCTTTTCGTTACCATGTCATCGTCATCTTATATTTTTCATAACTTTTGATGTTCGTAGAAGCTGTTTTTTTCTCTTTTAAACTTCTCGTCTAATGCTTTTCATTTTCATTTGCCATTTTCTTAAATCTTCACTTACTTAAGACGGATATAATTGACTATCTTTTACTTTGCTTCGAGAATGCTGATAATAGAATCGGCATTTCCTTGAATATTTACGGTTTCTTTCTTCATTGTTATTTTCTATCCACATAAAAACTATCAGTTTCATTTAACGGGTAAAAAGATTTATGCATTGTTCTGGAAATTATTTTGTTTTGTGATCCTGACATATAATTTCACTTTTCCAATTCTCAGTAGATATTGCCAAGTTGTTTATTCTTTGGATTATTTTTCTTCTGTTGAATCTATGATTAATCTTTAATCTTGGTACGGAAACCAGTCTAGAAAAGGGAATTGTCCGAATTGAAACCAGCATGCTCCGCAGGAAATATTGACCTTGTATCACATTCTGCCACGAGCAGAGGGTTGGGTAAACATATAGAGAGTCGGCCGAATGTATTCAAGAGCGACCCGAGGGCTTCCTTTTCAATAGCTATAACAACGTGGTGTATGGAAGGACGTTACTCTTTTCCCTTGATCCATACCTTGAAATACTGAGTGTGAAGCAAGAAAACATCAAGTACCATGTTTTGAGCTTTTAGTAAGTCTCGACTTTGGACTGAACCTAGGTCTCCCGGACCATTGGCGAACACTCAAACCATTATGTCAATGAACGGTAATTAAATAAAACTCAGAAGATAAGATTTTAGTTTATTTTGTTTTGGTTTGGTCTTATGGCATATCAACCATTGTAGGTTATTTAATTTGATTAATCGATTGATTGATTGATTTTAACATCATGTCGAACGGTCTGGGTTTATTTCATCTTGACAGGTTAGGGAATTTCGTGTACTGTATGTTCTTATTTACGTTTTTTTGTGAAACTATAGAAGAAGTTTCATATATTTACATGATGTAAAATATTCCTATCAAGTAAAGAATAATTGGCAAACAGAACTATTTGACCCATAGCTGGGACCCTAACAAATACTACTCCGGCAGGTCAAATTGAATCTGAGGGCGATAAAAATGAAAGGCTACTCTACACTCTCTAGATAGCTAGACTTGGAGCCTCACCATCCGATTCAACGCAGTCCTTTTTTAGTGTGCATTCTAAACAAGACCAACATTACATTCGGGGGTGTCTTCGGGGTGTTATGGTTAAAGCGATGGACTGCGGAATCGTAGTAAACAAGTTCGAATTCTAGTCGTGCTAGTACGTTCACTTTCGGACAAATACCCCTGGGAAAGGTATGCGACCATTTATCCTCCCTGCTATATGTTAAATAGTACCACGACTCTTCTTCTAAGAGAATGAATTCGGCATTAAATAACCTACAAAGGTTGATATGCCATTAAACAAAGAAACCGAAACAGAAACTAACATTCTTTTGAGTCATATTTTCTATGAATTACCGCTGAATTACATGGTGCATTCTATAAGTTTCCAGACTTTTTTGTACAAGCATTTAAACTTGTCATCGACTCTTGAGAATTCAGTATGTTATTGCTATACATCTTATAAGATGACTGACCAACTTTTATGATTTCAGCTTCAAATGAACAACTACAGAAGCAATTGGAATACACCTTACTAAAGCCAGATTGTCACAGCTTGTGAATTTCAAAAATGCAATCTCGACGTGAGGACATTTTAGAAGAAGGATATGAAATAAAATTCTGTTTTAAATTTGAAAAAATGCCACAGTAACGAATGGAATGCTTCACACTGCTTTTCGAACGTCTTGCATGAATCGAGCATCAGTTTTTGAGTGCAAAAGAGATTCAAGGAAGGCAGAGAGTCTGTGAGGGATGATGAGAGGTGTTGGAGGAGTAAGGAAGTCAATACACCAGTGTTGATTGGCCAAAGGCTTAGGGTTAGGATTACTATGTTGAGGTTTTAAGGGAGTTTAGGAAGAGATTCCATCGGAAGAGTCCTGTACTCTTCAAATAGGGTCAGTGGCATTTCCACCAGGACAATACACCAGTGCACAACTCCATCCTTGTCACAGACTATTTGACCAAGAAGGGCATCAAGACAGTTCCTCAGCCTCTCTATAGTCCAGACATTGCTCTCTGTGAGTTTTGTTTATTCTCTAAGCTCAGAGTCTGTCGTTATGAGACAATTGAGAAGATGAAAGAGGCTATGACGAAGGTCTTTGACACGCTCACACAAGAGGACTTCCATGGGGCATTGCAGAACTTGTTGCAATGGTACAACAAGTGCATTGCAGCCGGAGGAGATACTTTCGAAGGGGACAAGAATTTCATATGTGTACTATCAATAAAAGTGCCCATACGAAAAAATCTGGAAACTTATTTAATGATCCTCGTACCTTAATCTAAAATTTAGTTTCATTTCACTCTGATTAAATCCATTCCTCTGCTTCTAGAAAAAGTTCTCCAACGTCAGGTTAGTTTTTGCTGGGACAGTTCATTTCCCTTAGCCGTTTCCTGTTTTCTTTCATACATCTCCAACACGGAAGGTTTCTTAAGTTTCAACTTTATTGTTCTGGCTTTAGTTTCAGCCCGTTTTATCTAGGCCTTCAATTTTTGATTTTTTGGCAAAATTTGAAGTCATCCATCGACATTGGGTGGAATTTTTTTTGTTTGTTTTTCTTTCCTTTGATCTATACAGTTATATACGCCATTAAAATTTGGAACCTTTTTGTTTTTATTATTAATATTAGTTGTATTAACAGTTTGATGTATCGGTGATGGTGTCGATAGTACTGTTGTTTTTTGACTGAAAAATAGTTGCTTTTGTAATTACTGTTGTGTTGATAGTCGTAGTAGTAATGATTTTCTTTGGTTGCTGTAATTTATTTTTACGCAGAAACAAATGAGCGAACAACACTTTTGTTCGCAAGGCCGGTTTTAATACACAAAGGTCACATTCTCCTTACTTTGATGGCGTTCTTAATCTATCATTTCCTCTCGTTTTACGATCTCTCTTCCATTTGTTTGGGCGTCTACAATCGGACCCCTAACATTCATTTAAGCGACACGCACCAATAACACCGACTTGGATTTGGGGAGAGGGCGTAGAGGTTTCAGTCGGTGTTTTGGTTGGCACTGTACCGTCCAATCCACCACCCAAACCGACCACTGCCGATTTGCAGAAAAAGACGGCAAAAGTAGTAAAAAAAAGAATAAAAGAATAAAAGGTGGCGTAATATGGGGGCGGCTTGATTTTGATGATTGTTGTCGGATGGTGGTGTTGGTGGGGTTATTTGGTGTGGGTAAAAAGACGATTGAAATATACTTACTATTGGGAGAACATGCGCAGATTTCTAAATATTGACAAAGTCTACTGACCACGAGCTCAAACTCAGTGGAACGTAACATACAATTCGACTTATTTCCCTTTCATGATTATATATATATATATATATATATATATATATATATATATATATATATAGCATTATAATGTAAACATATATATTAATTTGTATATCATAATCATATATATTCCAATATATATATATATATATATATATATATATATATATATATATATATATATATATATGCACGCCCCAATATATATGTATATATACACAATAATAACAATATTGATAATAATAATATATGGCATGATAATAATGATATTTATAGATACATATGTATATATATATATACTTATATATACGATCGCAACAATGTATACATGTACGTTAACACACACACACACACACACACACACACACACACACACACACACACACACACATATATATATATATATATATATATATATATATCGATGCTATATATATATATATATATTTATATATATATATATATATATATATATATATATATGACCTTTTGTAAGTATTTTAGAGCTGAAATATATACTTCACACTTCCCTCTCTCTATATATTTGTCTTTGTCTCCCTCTCTCTCTGTGTCTCTCTCTGTGTGTCTCTCTCTGTGTCTCTCTTTATTGTTCACACACACACACACACACACACACGCATATATATATATATATATATATATATATATATATATATATATATATATATATATAAGTAAACACAGGCGCCGGAAGGAAGAGTATACGTGAAAAACTTACATTATATATATATATACAAATATATATATTTTTTTTTTTTTTTTCAAAAGTACATGAGTCTATGCAAAATTCTTTCGTGAGTAATCACTTTATCAGCGAATGGCTTGTTCACGTAAAGTTGCATGCGCGCGTTGTAAATACATGCGGTCTTCAATTTATACGGAATACGCATACATGCATACATTTCTGTTGATCTTTTGTCTGGGAAAATGTTATTCGTTGTGCATCTGTAATTATAATATAATTGAACGTTATTTGCCTATATATCTATTTTCAACTTATTTTCAATTCACACACACACACACACACACACACACACACACACACACACACACACACACACACACACAAACACACAAACACACACACACACACACACACAAACACACACACACACACACACACGACATATTATTCACCAATGATTAAGAAAGCAATTGTTTTGCCGAACGAATATTCATTTTTAACGTAATCTCCTTCCCAATTAGATTATTCTCGTGGCGATTAAATAGATTAAATCTGAAACTGTTAGTATTTGATGAAATTTTAGCAAATAACTTCGTCGCAAGCTTCTACAAATGCTTAGCAAGTCAGCTTAAGAATATGCCGACTACCTCCCCACAGAAAGTTAGAATTCTTTAGATAGTGTCCAGAATAACAATCTGATTGTGTGACTTCATGCCTGGAGCATTGGGGAAAGTGGAGTTCCCTTTTACGGGCATTATTTTCATGCCGACTCACACTCCGAGAGGTAGTACCTTTAAACGTTAAATCTATGGGTCGAATAGAATCGTTTAAACATACAACTGTATGCAAATAAATGACTAATGTTAAATGGGATTGTTAGTTTTGCGTAGCAATGTTTGGAACGATTTACCTGTGCACAAAAACCCCGTTTGTCCTTGGTAGCGATACTTGAAGCCATTTAACTGTGTGCTTGCAAATGGGCTCTGGCTTATTTAAATAATGTCACCAACAAATATTACTCAGTTACAGATCATATATATTTAATATATATTTATAAACAGTGTTTGGCATTAAATAACCTATATTGTTTGATATACAATTAAACCAAACTAACCGACCAATCAATCAAACTATATAATTAGAAATATGCATTTAAACCGGCTCATTAGCCTAGTGGGTTGAGTGTTGGCCCATGGTCCGGGAAACCGGGGTTCAATCGCAGGTTGGGTCATAACAAAGATTTTTAAAATTGTATTTGAAACCTCTTTGCTTAACGCTCATCATTACAAGGTACGTATCAAGAGTAAAATGAAGCAATCCAAGGGAAGGAGTAACGCCCTCCCCTACACCTCGGTGTAGTAGCTATTGAAAAAGGAGCCTTCGGGTCCCCTTCGACTAAAGATCATCATCTTTATATACATATAATTATACTTTTATTGTCAACGGTATTAATTTGACATAAATGAAAATGTGTATTTTTACATACGTTCTACATACCGGCTAAAAAGTTAGGATAAAATCTTAAACAAATCGATGTTTACCCCCCCCCCACTTTGTGGCAGCTTTATTACAGTCATTTTTAGGTTCTAGAGATATCTACTCATTGTATGTATCTTGTGATAGAATTATAAATGTAATCATAGACACACACGCTCAAGACACACACACACACACACACACACACACACACATATATATATATATATATATATATATATATATATATAGGTATTATTCGGTCAGGTTAAACCAGAGTTTGGAGTAATTCCTTCAGGACAACAAAATAATTCAAGAGCCGAACATTTAAATTTTCCTGGTAGAGAGCTCAATGTAATTTATTACAGAGCAATATTTCTTTAAGAAAAAAAACAAAGACGGGTTCATTTAGGATTATAAATTTATTTCCATCCTGTTTTTCAGTTTCTGAAGAAGTCCTGTATAAATTTTTTTTCTTCGTGTTTTTGGTTCACACCAGAAACTGAAAAACAGGATGGAAATAAATTTATAATCCTAAATTAACCGGTCTTTGTTTTTTTCTTAAAGAATATATATATACATATATATTGTGTACTTAGGCAGCAAGTAATTATCTAAGCATGTTCAGTTGAAGACCACGGAGTGTTTTCATTTTAAGATTTTAATGTGTAGACGTACAAGTCTTTTTATTTTTCTTTTGTCTGGGTCAAGGTGATGATGAAAGAGCCCCATTTTAGCACAAGCCCTTACGATCATTTCCGTGTTGGACCTCAATGATTGTGATTTTTTTTAATATAAGGTTGGCTCATTCTCTTAGAATGGGTGGTAGGGTTAGTTATTGATTGTGTTTGACTTGTTAGTACCTATGTTGAATGTTATTTTATCCTTAGTACGTTTTTTTTTTTACTTTTATGGTTATATTTTCGAGGATATGTTAGCGTTTATATTGTTATTTTTCTATAAGATTTTTGTTTTATTAATTAGGATCTTTCTTATATCAGAGGTCATGACTGTACCAGTATCAGTGTTATGCTTTGTCATCAGATTCTGTTTTAGGGCAATTACGTTAGAAAGGTGGTACATTAAAAGCATATAAGTAAGATCCTAATTGATAATACAAGCATCATATATTAAAAAAAAACAATAAAAAACACATATAAATCTATGAAGCATTAGCAATAAATAAAAAAAATACTATAAATAAAGTAGCATTCAACACACGTATTAACCTATTAAACATATTCAATAACTTACCCTACCATCCATCCCAACAGAATGAATTAACCACATATTAAAAACGAAAATAAAAACACTCCAAATAAATACAAATAAAACACCCAGCAAAAAATAACCTGACAAAACGCCTGAGCACGACGAACGAAATGGTCGAAAGCGCTTCGTCGAATATGGGTCATTTTCTTCGCCACCATAACCTTGACATTAGAAAAATAATAAGCCTTGAACGTCTGCTCTTAAAGATCTTAAAAAGAAAAAAAAGCACCACGATCTTTAACAGAACATGCTTATGTATACATACATAAAATGTTTGTTGTAGGTACAAATGAAGGATAAAAATATATTTTTTAAAATAGGTAGGTCCATGAAAAGATTTGTATTTTTTATTTATTTATTTTGTTCTTACATATAAATATATCTGTATGTTACATATAAATATATGTGTATGTTTCCAGCTTGTTGCTTTCATCAGTAAACATATACGGCACAAGGCCTTGTTAATGGGATACTCAATGAGACTTGAACTCACTCTTATTTGAACAAGCTGGAAACACACATATATAACACGTATGTAAGAACGATATATATATATATATATATATATATATATATATATATACCGAGCGATAGGTGAATTATCATTTATAATGCGCCACTAGGAAAATACCACTGATTTCTCACTTTATGATATTTATCTAAATTATATAAAAATTTGTTGAAATACTATATATTAAATTTCTTCAAAGAAATTGACATCTTGACGACTCTTTCATTTTTTCCCGTCTTATTTCGATTTGTAGATGCTGCCGTTATATTTTGCCCTCAGTCCTCAGATCCTCTTTAGTGTTGCACGGGGTTTTGTGGGTCTCTCGCACAACTGTGCCCCACACATAATAATCAAGGGGATTGTAATCGAGGGAGTTGGGCAGCCAAATGTTTGATGATGTCTAATCGCAGAAAAATTCTAACAGCTCGATTCTCCTGTTGATGTGGCACCGTGCTGAATCTCGTTGTAGATGCTGTATCTTCCAGCAGCTAACCTCTTGATCCAGATTAGCACGATCTTCTCAAAGCGTTTGATGTAGGGTTCCGTGTTCACACTGGGACCATGAGGGAAAATGAATGGAAGCGTAACGGCACTCTCTATAGGAACAACCCAAAAACCAAGAGGTGTTGTGTGTATTTAGTTTTCATCAATATGAATATGATTCTGCTCTGAAATTTTTACGATAACTCTCAGAAATCTTCGAATTAATGCTCCAGCATGCATGCCAAGATGTAGAGCATATGGTTTTAAAATTTCTGGAGGAATGAATAGCGTCGTGAAGCGGCTTTTTTTATGTTGGGTACTGAAAATCTCTTTGACATGCCACATAAGTTGCGTGGGAGGCATAGCATGAAGTGCACCTGTTTCCTCAAGTAAACAGGACACAGGTTGTTCAAATGCTGTGTATGTTACATGAGTGGTATAACAAGAAGTGCACTTGTTTTTTGAAACTGAACAGGATGCAGTTTTTTCCCCCAGTAGAAGTGCCATGTAAATTGCATGCCAGAAAGAGACACATCAACATGCATTATATTGGAGGGAGGTGTGACCACGGGGATTTACGTGGGCGTCCGAAAAATTGTATAAATCAGGGAAGATATCAACCAGGTCAGAACGAAGAGGAAGCAGTTCACAAAAGATACGTACAGTCAACCCCTGTGTGTGTATGTGCACACTTTAACATCTTCGACTCTTTCTCACTCAACCTGTAGGTATATTTCGAGTATTAAAAGAAAAAGAAAAGAAGCAGATTATATTTTTATATACCAGCGTTGTTGACTTTCTCTGCTGGACTACTGTACTCCACTTACAGACAGTGACTAACTAGCACTAGTTTATTGTATGGCTCTCGATATATATATATATATATATATATATATATATATAATGTTTTTTATATTCAGGATTCTCATATTAAGAAAATTGAATTTTATTTATCTTAAAAGTCTGGATAATTTCTTGTGGTGTATTTCATTTACATAGCTGCTTGTTTTCCTTTGGATATCGAGACTTCATTGGATTCCAATTTTTTGTAAATATGGTCAACCTTATAGATATTGTATAAAGAGATATTTTGCCTCATTTTATTCTACTTGATTTCATCTGTACCATTAGTCGAAGAAAGTTGTTTTGTTTTTATTTTTGAAGTCTAGCGCAATCAATATGCCAATGGTTTTATTATCAAAATCTAATCTACGTTAAATACGAGGAAACCTACTAGTACCCTAAAAGGTACGGGCAGTGCCCTAGAATATATATATATATATATATATATGTTTGTGTGTGTGTGTGTGTGTGTGCGTGTGAGTATGTGTGTATGTGTGTGTTTATATGTGTATAGGAAAGTGAATAATGGAAAATAATCCAACAATATGAAGAAAAATTGAAATACAAAGTAAAATAAAGAGAAGAAACTAATGAGAAAGAAAGTCGATGCTATAAAATTTCGGCTTTAGCAAACCATCCTCAGGACTTAAAAAAGATCATATCTATGGATTATTGTTAGATCCCCGATTGGCTTGTTGGCTACCGTTGTTGAGGGCGACCAGAAGGCTCCCTTTTCAATAGCTACTACACCAAGGTGTAGGGGAGAATGCTACTCCTTTCCCAGGATTGCTCCAATTTACCCTTAATACGTACCTTATATTGCCAAGTGTTAAGCAAGGAGGTATGAAGTACCATTTTTAAAGTCTTTGGTATGACGCGATTGAACCCAGGTCTCCTGGACATTGGCGAACACACTACCCACTAAGCCAATGGGTAGAGTGTTCACCAATGGCCCGGGAGACCTGGGTTCAATCCCAGGCCGGGTCATACCAAAGACATTAAAAATGGTACTTGATAATTCCTTTCTAAACACTCAGCATTATAAGGTGAAGATCAAGTGTAAAGTTGACCAATCCAGGGAAAGGAGTCACGCCCTCACCTACACCTTGTTGTAGTAGCTATATAAAAGGGAGCCTTCGGGTCATTCCTGATTAAGGTCAACTAACAGATCACCGATTGATGTTAGAACATGTTATAGCGTCGACTTACTCGTCGAACTGCTTTGTTTTTCAATTATTCTTCATATACATCATCATCACCTTATCACGCCTTCAGCACGGATTTATCTGACCCTCTCTCGTCACGCGTCTCTATCGTCCATCACTCTCCAGAGAAAAGGTGCCCGTTGTGTAATGGTTATCGTCATAGGAAATGGACACAGCGACACGAGTTCAAATCCTCAACGAGACTGATTGCATTTCACATAGCACTAATACTCTTGGGAAAGGTATGAATCCAATAATACTCCCTCCAGCTATGGGTAAATAGTAGGGCAGACTATGTTCTTCAGCTTCGGTAAAGCAACTAGTCTAGGAGAAGGAAAACTCTGAGTTCAAACCTGTTAAACTCCGCTTAAAAATTGACCCTGTGTCATATCCGGCACGAGCGGAGGGGTTGGTTAAATAGGATCACTCTCATGGAGTTCTTCCAGGCTACATCCTTTATCAGTACAGAGCTGTTGTATATAGGTTCTAGCCGGTCATCTAGCCTTTGCTCGTCCATGGGAAGGGGTCCACAGGAGTATGCCGCATATGAGTTCTTCCTTACTTCTCCAGCAGTCTACCGCATGTCTGGTTCGTCTAACTTGGATAGTTTTCGTGATGGGTGGTAGGTGGCCGTATATCTGTTGTTTTGTTGGGAGTTGCCGCCAAGATTTGTTCAATATTGCTCGCAGCATTCTTGTGTAATTGCCGTCAGGAATTTTCTCAATACGTTTAGTTATTATCCATGCAGTGCATCCATATAACAGAATTGATGCGACCGCTGCTTGGAAAAACTCCCATACGACCGATAGCCTATGATAGCTGTCCATTCCTTTGCCAGTCGCGTGTTATATCATCCCATATATATATATATATATATATATATTCGACTTTATTCGCTTCAAGTATTTTCTTATTTCCTTAGATTACATTCATTTCTGAGATCTCTCTTTGTAGGAAATATACAACAAATCACATCCACTCCACTTTCTTTCATCCTCCATGTTTTTTAAAAGATTGATTGACTCATAAATATAGTCAAAAAATTTACACAATTGTATTTGTTTATTTCAAATATTGGTCGACGACAGTATGTACTCTTACAACCTCTCTACTACTGTCGATATATCACACAAGGTCAATCTTTAAGTAGTTCGTTTTCCTTCTATTTAGTTAGTTACGACCCCAAGGCTAAAGATCCCTCCCTAATCTACTGTATATTCTTAGCTGAGATGAAAACAGATGGATTCATGCTTGTCCCAAGGAAATTAACTCGAAGTGAGGTGCAAGCGGCCTCAACGAGTATTTGAACTTGGTTCAATACGAGTAAATCATTTTTTTTACATATGAAGGAATTGGAAGATGGACACGCTTTCAAAACCAATTTGTTGTCAAATGCTTTGAAATATGAAAGTCTTTAGAATGTACGCGTTCTAAAAGCAAGAATAAATGTAAGACACATGGCAAGGATATTTTCTAGTATCTTCCAGAAATATCAAGAATTTCTATTGACATAAGTTTAGTCTCAGTGATTCTAGACGTTGCCACTTTCTATTAAAACATAGCATGCTCCATGCCGTGTGGACCAACATCATGAAAGAAAAGTCAGAATCTTGGCTTATTATGAAAAGAAAAATGGTATTAATCCTACTGCAGAAAATTTAAATAGATGGAAAATGCCATGAACAGGTTTTCTTTAAGGACTCAGAAACTTATGTCATTAAGAAACGATCAGGGAAAAGGAGTACTGGTGATTTTGGATTTGCTTCTCTTTTTAATGGCATAAAATTCCTGGGTTATTTCATGCCAAATACCTCCTTGTAAAAGGGCAATAATAAGACTATGAAAATAATATCTAGGAGAATGAAGGAGCTAATACATTTTTAAGGGTATAAGTCTGAAAATGAACGTAATAGCATGACTAGATTACGAACTCGTTTAATATGATGTTGTCATATAGTAGGTTAGCCGTTACGCCACCTGATTGCTACACTGAATGATATCGACACTGTCTTCCAAAAGCATCTGTTGGTGAAGTGTATCCCAGTGGCCTCTGAAATAAATTTGATCTTAACATCAATGGAATAATAGATGAACCATTTTTTTTTTCAATGAGAGGGGCAGTCATGTTTATCGGCTACTTTGGATTGGTTTCTTTGTTTAATGACATATCAGCCTTAGTTATACACACACACACACACACACACACACACACACACACATATATATATATATATATATATATATATATATACCCAACCCCTCCGCTCGGGAAGGATATGACACAAGGTCAATTTTAAGCGGGGTTTAACAGGTTTGAATGCAGAGTTTTCCTTCTTCTAGAATAGTTGCCTCACCAAGAATGAAGAATTCAGTCTGCCCTACTATTTACCCATAGCTGGAGGTAGAATAATTAGATTCATACCTTTCCCAAGGGTATTAGTGCTATGTAATCAGCCTCGTCCAGGATTTGAACTCGTAACGCCGTGTCCATTTTCTACGACGATAACCATTACACCACAGGTATCTATCTATCTATCTATCTATCTAACGGAAATCACGACTTTTTATAATGAGCAATCCTTCTATTTAGAGATTTGACTGTTCAAATTGGCAAAGACAAAAGTGATCCATTCTGCTTTAACATCTCGTCGAACAGACGAACAGAAATGAGGAATAACTGACAGAGTTTTCTGTCGAGAAGATTGTATGCTTTAATACTAGATAAGAAAGGGAAAACTATGGGCTAACCTCTATCGAAATAACTCTGAGGCACAGTAAAAAAATATATCTAAAAACAAGTGGATAAAGAGAGCTTTGAACTGTGAGGCATACTCCTCTTTTGAAAGAGTATCTTTCAATCGCAAAATCGTCTTAGCAAAGATACGCCCGAGTCTTCGCAGAAATAGGAAACAAACTATCTCACTGTTGTAATTTAAAAAAAGGTTACTGATTAAGAAATAAGGGGATTGGAAATGAAAGGAAAATCTTTCTAAATTTAACAAATGACTATACTCACCAGCAGCCTGAAGGAGGTAAACCACTGCTTGTAGTGTACTAGTTAATCAGCAAAGAACTGCCCCCCTCACAATAGTGTCCAACATATTTATGATGAATGAGTCATACCCATTAATGTTCATACGTAGGGTATATAACACTCACCATATGACTTCTCCGGTAATGATATAAATAATAGAGGCCGTAACTGCTGGAACTAAGCTTGATATATTTTGGAGACATCTGAAAGACATATTCCAAATAATGAATATGAAAACTTTCTTGTCGCCTACAAGGAAGCAACAGCCAAGTGCATACAGACAAAACCAAAAGACAAATATAGAGTTCGAGGGGTGCCAATTGCTGTTAGGAAAAAATGTGAGGGTACACAAAAAATCCTTACCGAATAGAAGAAACCCAACACATGCCGAAACTTAATAAAAGCTGGAGAGAGATAGGAAAAACATAGAAAAGATAGCCGCTAGAATACATCAAGGCCGCATCAATAAAATTAAAAATTTGCTAGAATAAAGATAACCATGATTCGCATAACAGGCAGTAAATAAAGTAAAAGTAAGGAAAGCAACACGGGAATAAATTAAAAACCTGGTAGCCCAGAAGAAAAACTTTAGAAGTGCAAAGAACATGACTGTACTCAACTAGGAAAACTCCCTGAAGTCACGAATAAACTAACTTAAGAATTTAAAAATGACTAACTAGACATCAGATTAACACAGTTTACGAAGGAAGAGCTGGATTCAGTACTGAAAAATATTGGCAAGAAAGCTGAAATACATATGAAGTATGGAAGCCAGGAAATCTTTCTACATACTTTTTCGATTATTCAACGTTGCGTATAAACAAAATACAAATGTGAAATGGACGAATGACTGTGTCTTCCTTTCTCCAAGAAAGACAACCTCAGCATCACTAAGAACTTCAGAGGAACCGGCCCATTGGCCTAGTGGTAGAGTGTTCGCCAAAAAGTCGGAGGACTGGAGTTCAATCTCAGGTAGAATCATATTAAAGACTCAAAAAATGGTACTTGATACATCCTTGCTTTGCCCTTATAAGGTACCTTTCAAGGGTAAAATGGAGTAATCCAGGGAAAGGAGTAGCGCCCTCCCCTACACATCGGTGTAGTAGCTATTGAAAAGGAAGCTTTCGTGTAGCCCTCGACTACTTTACTTACTTACAACTCAATGATCTCCAACTTGAAATTGAGAAAATTCTAAGAAAAAATTAGAACCGTTTGGGATAAAAAATGATCAATTATTTTACAGATGCCGATAATCCACCCATTCATCAAAGGAGAACATGCAAATAATCTCATGATAACGTTCTTATTTGTAGATTTCTCTGCGGCATCGGATTCTATACATACAGAAAAGATGGAGCAAATTCAACTTGCAGATGGTCTCCCTAAAGAAACTATCACCACTATATCAATTTGGAGGTGCCCGTGGTGGAATGGTTATCGTCGTAGAAAATGGACACGGCGACACGAGTTCAAATCCTGGATGAGGCTGACTGCATTTCACATAGCACTAATACCCTTGGGAAAAGTACGAATCCAATTATTCTCCCTCCAGCTATGGGTAATTAGTAGGACAGACTAGGTTCTTCAGCCTTGTTGAGGCAACTAGTCAAGGAGAAGGAAAACTCTGAGTTCAAACCTGTTAAAACTCCATTTAAAAATTGACCTTGTGTCATATCCAACCCGAGCGGAGGGTTTGGTAAATAGGATCACCACCATATTAATACTTATCAAAATCCTGAAAGCCTTGGTTCATTCATCTGATTAAGATACCAACATCTTCGACATTATCACTGGGGTCTTGTAATAATATACATTAGCACCATATATATTTTTAATCTATCTAGATTTCGTTCTACGAACATCAGTTGATCTAATAGAAGAAAATGGTTTCTCATTGAATATAACAAGGAGCAGACTACTCTGATAATTTAGCACTTCTAGCAAATATACCTGCCCAAGTCAAATGTCTGTTGCATTGAGAGGAAAAAGCAACAGGAAGCAGTGACCTCAACGTGAACGTAAACAAATTAAAATTCATGTGTTTTAAACTGAAGGACATCTCACTTCTGTAAGTGGCAGGCCTTTGAAATTATTTGACCAGTTCACATGCCCGGTAGTAATATCTCATCAACTGAAAGTGATGTCAACATATGCATAGAGAAGGCCTAGATTGCTATGGACAGAGGTTCGATTTATATAGAAATCTGATCTCTCAGATAAAATGAAATAGGATTGTTTCCAAGTCGTTGTACATGACCGTACTATTCTGTAGATGCACCACCAAGATTCTTGCTAATAGCAGGAAGTAAAAGCTAGAGACTAAAAATAGTACGTGTGACAAGTAAGTATGCTTGATAAAACATGATAACAAGATGCTAGAAAACAGTAGCTGGCCGATTACTTACCTCCCATCTCAGAAACAATCCTGGGCGCAATTATTTTCTTTGCACATAGCGCTGATGCCCTTAGAAACGGAATTAATCCAACTATTTAAACTTTATCTATGGTTAGATAGTAGGGCAGGGTAAACTCTTTGACCTTGCTTAGGCAAATAATCTAAGAGAAGGAAAATTCTGAATGCAAGTCTGTTAAACTTCCCTTAAAATTGATTTTGTGTCGTATCACATACCCTGGCGGGGAACTTAGTAAATACTCCTCGATATATATATATATATATATATATATATATATATATATATATATATCATGTCTTGCCGTTAGCACGGATAACTCTGAGCCTCTCTCGTCACTTCTCCCTATCGTTTAGGTCTTCAGGGCTACATCCTGAATGTATGTTCGAGCTAGTCGTCCTGCTTTTCCATAGGAGTACATCACTTATGAGCTCGTCCCTGCTTCTCCAGCAATGTCCTGCATGTCTGCTTCGTCTAACTTGGATAGTTTTCGTGATGGGAGGTAGGTGGCCGTATAGTTGGTGTCTTGTGGGGTGTTGCCGCCAGGACTTGTTCAAATATTGAACACACACACAAACATATATATATATATATATATATATATATATATATATATATATTGTGTATGTGTGTGTGTGTGTAATGAACAGTCTGGTCAGAGGAGAACCTATGTTTTAAGTTAAAGATATAAACAGTCGGACAACATTTGCAGATAAATTTTCTTATTGAGTAGAATAAACCTTACTTTTTGTAGAAGCTGATAACAAAAGTGTACACGGATAGGACTTTATTTCGAGAGCCTTACAGCAATGTAGTTTTATTACCATCATCGGAAGAAGAGGCATGTTTTTAATGCAAAAAATCTTCGCAGTGAATATTTCAGGTACTGCTATCTTTTTCTGTTTAAAGGGAAATCTGGTTATAGTAGACAAAAAGAAGGTTCAGTCTTAGTTGTAAATATTACAGAAGAATATAACTGAAGACTTTTGCTAAAGCTGAAACTGACATTAGGAAAAAGAAATTAAGTACGGGACTTTATAAGCTATAGTTTGAGGCCGTACATTTTTCAAGTATATTTTTTATCATTTATTGTATTAATGAATGTTGTATACCCACATACAAATAGAAGCAGAAACATAATCAAACATAATTTACGAACTTCAATGAACGATCGAACACACTTCTTTATAAAAATATATCTCTCACACTTTATTCTCGAAAGGGTTGATGTTTCTGTGGTGTGTGAGTGATGGGTGGAGAGATTTATACTAAGAGAGAGGACTTCTTCCCATATCTTCTTCCGGGAGCCAGGGGGTGCCAACGCTTGCACCCCCTTGCAAGCTCGTCATAGATGCCTCTACTCGACTGCAGGTCCCTTGCACGACTGTGATTCTCGGCACTCTGTCTAAATCTGACCACGTGGTTCTCATCACGTGATCTCCTTCCGGTTACACACCTATTCAACCAAAGTGCCCTGACGTGCCGCCATCTTCCTGTTTACTAATCAAAATGCGAAAGCTTACCGAAGCACACGGGGTCACTAGGAACAAACCAAAAATCCATGTCATAAGTTATAACACACACACACACACACACATATATATATATATATATATATATATATATATATATATATATATATAGAGAGAGAGAGAGAGAGAGAGAGAGAGAGAGAGAGAGACTATTTCTCTTCACTTTTAACCTAAATACAAAAATATTTTTAACAAGGGCCGCACAATTCCTACAGTCGTTGAAAATCTGGCTCTTCAATTACTGTTAGTTCCTTGCTAAATAGGGATTTAGAAATAGAACCCCCCATCCATTTTGTCACGATTACTAAGCTGTTATATTTTCGGAAGAAAATTTAGATTGATTGATTTTAATGGCATGCCAAACCGTCAAGAGAAATTTTATTCCTAGACAGTATATTCCTAGACAGTTTATTCCTAGACACTATATGTTTATATGACCATTTTTAGTGTAGTCGTGTCTTAGGAAGAACATTTTCTAACGGTACCGGGCCATATGTCTAATGAGTAGATTGTTCGCCAATGGTCTGGGAGACCGGGGTTCTTTCCCCGGTCGAGTCATACCAAAGATATAATAAATAGTAATTGATGCCGCCTTCTTAACACTAAGCATTATAAGGTAGGGATCAAGGGTAAAGTGGAGCAATAAAAGGAAAAGAGGAGCACCCTCCCAGACACCTTGGTGTAGTAGCTATGGAAAAGGGAGCCTTCCAATCACCCCTGACTAAGTTCGCCAACTTTACTTAACGTTACAGTTGAATAGGAATAATTTCTAAATTGATAAATTTGATTCATGTCAATTTCCTGAAGAAGATATAAAGTCTGTAACACGTGGAGAACAGATATATCAAATCATAAAAACCTAAATAGCAATATTAACTTTTCTCTCCTTTGACCAACAAATATATATATATATATATATATATATATATATATATATATATATATATATATGACGGTTTTTATTTGTGCCTCTTATTATGACACATTCTTTGAGTACTAATATTGTGACGAAAGAGAATTGTTGAAAAATCCTGATTGTAAATTGACTATAGAAGATTTCAGTATTAGAGCACTTCATATGGATTCCTAAAGAAGAAAAATGAGAGAAAAAAAAAAAAATTTAACCGACATATTAAAAAGTAGACAACATAGCACGAATTTCTCGCTTGTAGCATAAGATTTTTTAATGGAATATTAACTGCTTTATTCAAATGAAAGACGTTAATTTGATATTCATGATATGGTCGGATGCCATTCTAAAACCGTATTAATATAACTTATCTGTTTTTGTCTTTTTTAATCCGAGTCCAAATACTATAAAAAGAGGGTTGACAAAGCAAGAATTTCTTTCAGTCTCACCTAAACCCACAATAATGGGAAAGACGTGACAGTAGGTTAATTTTTTAGATTAAATTCCCCATTGTCGAACACGAATTAACTATTTCCTGGTCTCTATCTGCTTTTCCCTCACGTGAAGCGCCTTAAGCATCAAGCAATAAACCTGTACCTTGCCTTTTTACACATGATGTCAGGTTCTACTTGTCAAGACGGCTCCCTAAAGCCAAACTGTTAAAAAAAGATCAACAGGAAGCAAAGTTTACACCTATGCTTTGCCTTCTGCAGATTCCTCAATAGCCTTATAGAAAAATTAACAAAATTACTGATGTTTCCTTAATTAACTAATTTGTATAGTTTTCATTAAAAAAATGTTTATTAAGGAAAAATCAAAAAGTCTATTAGAACAATAAAAAAACGGAAGGATGTTTTATTATTAATTTTTAGAGTTATATTTCAAAACAGTTTTCCTTCAATCTTCAATTCCTGATTGTTTTATTCGCAGCTTTTATGTACATTCTGCTATCATCATTCCAGTACAATCATTGGTTTGTTTCTTTGTTTAATGGCATATCAACCTTTGTAGGTTATTTAATGTCAAAACCAGTATCCTAGAAGAACAGTAGTGGTATTATTTAGCCCATAGCTGGGAGGATAAGGGGGTTTATTCCTTTCCCAAGGGTATTTGCCCGAAAGTTAACGTAATAGCCCGACTGGAGTACGAACTCGCTTACCACGATTCCACAGCCAATCGCTTTAACCATTACACCACGAGGACACCCCCTCAATAATTGGAAAATGTTTTTTTTTCTCAAAATATTCTATTTAGCTTACATAAATGAGTTCTAGGTATGTCTTACATCTACCTACCTGCTTACCTATTTATATATGATATAAAAAAATATAATATATATTAGATTTATAGATTTAATGCCATGGAATTTTGTCTGCGACCCCAGTTTTACAAACCAACAATTGTCCGGCATTTTTTTTTCTTTTTTTTTGTTAACTACCTGGTGATTGTTCTTTTGTAAAATCTTCATGAAACCCAGGGGTTGCAGACAAAATTCCATGGCATAAAATATATAGATCTAATATATATTTATTTATTATCATTTTTATTATATAATAGCTCTATCCTAGATATTGAGCACACTCTATATCATATAGCACTTGGTTCGCCACATACCCACAAAGTGACTTAGTGACAACCAACAGTGTTATAATATATATATATATATATATATATATATATATATATATATATATATATATATATATATATATATATATATATATATATATATATATTCAAATATTTAAAAAAAAGGTAAGCAGACACTAATTCTATTTCCTTATTGCTATGATTGTCTTTTAAAATTGATAAATAAATCCATCCTATGAAAAACTTCGTTTTTTTTTATATTTGTTCCTTTTCATAATGTCTGTTTCTTTCCAGTTTTCCAAGATGCAAGCGTAAACAAACACACAGATACAGACAAAAATACATACACACAAATACACCCACAGACACAGACACCTGCACACATAAATATGTGCATATATATATATATATATATATATATATACATGCATTTGATTATATTATATATTTATATATATATAGTAAAATAAGTAAATTTGGCGACTGTAGTCGAGTGGAACCAGAAGGCTACCTTTTAAATAACTACTACACCTAGGAGTAGGGGAGGGCGCTACTCCTTTCTCAGGATTGCTCTACTGTACCCTTGATCTTTACCGTATATTGCTGAGAGTTAAGTAAGGAGGTATGAAGTACCATTTTTAAAGTTTTTAGTATGACGCGATTTGGGATTGAACCAAAGTCTCCTGAACCATTGGTGAAAAATCTACCCACTTGGCCAATGAGCCCGTTATGATTTAAATCTTATTATGTGTAAAATCTCTGCCGAATATCCTCTGCGATTTAAATTAAAAAGACTATTCATCTGAATCCTAATTTATAGCTGAACTATGAAAAACGAGGTAGAAGATTTTGATACTTTTGGAAATATTGTAGTGTGTTTGAAACCTAAATTTGTGTAAATATAGAATGCCATTAAGACTGCGATGAACCATAAATAAGGATTCTCTGATGAATTGTTAATATAAAGCAACTGTGGACTTATACTAAGTTAAAAATTAATACATGTACGGGGGAGAGGGACAAGAAGTAAGGGAAAAAAAGATTTTTCACCCAAGATATACAATGGAAACCACGGGAAGCTGCATGGTGGACGTAAACCCAACTACGAGTCAACGGCACGCCTAACCCTGTGCTGGCCAGACGAAACGCACGGGTCAACGGCTGGGATTAAATGGTCCGATCCGGGAACTACTACTGCTCATCTTTTAGGGTGGCTTCTACGGACGAGAAGAAAACACAGCGATCAAAAAACTACCATGACTCATACTCAAACCCTATGTCCAAACCGCATTGCCCATAGAGCGGGTAAAAAAGGGGTTCGTCCTGCTGAGGTTGGAACCCTGGCCTCTGTGTTCGAAAAAATCACAACAGAACTCAAACTAAAACAAAGATTACTAAAATACAAACGCACAATACAAATAGCTACATTCAACGTTAGAACTTTAAATAGAATAGGCCATCAAACGGAGCTGACAGCGTCTGCGATAGATCATAACGTAGACATAATATGCATAGAAGAACACTGATACCTTCATAGCAAAGATATAAAATACCACGATACCGGCAGTGGAAGGACGTCAGTCGCGGCATCTGCATGGAAAGACTCTGTCAACGCTGCGATAGGTTTATGTAAACTTAAAGGGCAACGAGGCCTAAAATCAGTAAATACCATCGAAAAAATACAACTGAGGATGGTGATGACTACGTTTAATGACAACCTCAGCTCAACAATCCTCACCTGCAACAGTGCTAAAATCTTAGTGACGAAACAGCACTCATCGTCTTCTGCAACGAGCCATCCTCTCTTGTTGGTAACATCCCGAAATACAACATTCTCATCATCGGTGGAGACATGAATGTTAAAATAGGTAAAAACTTAAACAACAAATTCATCTCACACAACTCATTAAAAAGAAATAGGGAACATCTAACAAATTTCACGCTAGAAAATAGATTAACATGCCTTAATAGTGAATTTCAGCAAAGAAAGGAAAACTATGGACCAACACCTACGCAAATAATGCTAAAGCACAGAAAGACTGCATCCTCATAAATAAGAAAAAGGGAAAATAATGCATTGAATTGCGGGGCATATTCCTCCTTCAAAGGTGTGTACACCGATCATCGGATTGTCATGGCAAAGATACGACTGAGCCGACGAAGGAATATAGCCAGAACTACAATAAACGTACACTTTGACTGGTCCCTGCTAAACAATTTGGATATTTGAGATAAATATACGTTAACGTTAAAAAACAAATTCAGTGCAAGTCAGGAGAAATCAGAAGCACCAACTCCGAATGACGATTATGAGAATTTCATCTATACCCACTTAAAAGCTGCAGCAGAATGCATACCAACTAAACAAAAAACTAAACGTAGAGTTCCATAGGAGACATTAGCGGTTAGAAAAGAGCACGCAGGCGTGAAAATCGCCTCCCTACGCAATAGAAGGAACCCAATCAATATCAATGCTTTTACACTTAAAAAGGCACAAAATGAACTTACTAACCAATACATAAAAGAATAAACAGAATACATACAAAATCAGATCAATAAGACTAGAGACTCAGTAGAAGATAGAGAGTTTAGGATAGTACGGCAGAGAGTAAATGTAGTGAGTAAAAAGAAGAGTACGGCGAGAACTAAACTGAATGTTGCCAGCCAAGAAGATCGAATACACCTGTGGAAACAACATTTCGGGAATTTACTTGGAAAACTTTCAAACATTATTGATGAACCTATCTCAAAAATATTAGTAATCAACTAGGCATCAAACTAGGACAGTTTATGTAAGAAGAACTCGACTTAATACTAAGAAAAATTTAAAATAGTAAAGCTGCAGGGCTTGAGGAAATACCCCCAAAAGTATGGAAGACAAGGGAATTCAACGACATACTGCTCTGATACTGCAACGCCGTATATAACCCGAGCACAACAGACAGATTGAAAGGGTTGCATCCTGCTTTTCTCTAAGAAGAATGACCTCAGAATTGCGAAGAACTATCGTTACAACCCTTACATCCATAGGAGCCAAGATCTACAATGCTCTGCTACGCAACCACAGAGAACCTAAAATTGAGAAAATAATTAGGAAAAATCAAAATGGCTTTCAGAGAAATCGATCCACGACATCACAAATTTTGACTATCCGTCGAAATCTAGAAGGTTTACGTGCAAAAAAACTTGAGGCAACAATATCATTCGTCGACTTCTCCAAAGCATTTCACTCTATACACAGAAGGAAGATGGAGCAATTACTTCTCGCTTACGGCCTCCCCGAAAGATTCGTCGCAGCTATAATGATGGTATATAAAAACACTAAAGTAAAAGTCCGCTCACTGGATGGAGACACAAACTACTTCGACATTGTATCAGGCGTGTTGCCAGGAGACACATTAGCCCTATGGCTCAATATTATCTGCTTAAACTACTTGCTTAGAACGTCTATAGATTTAAAGAAAGAAAACAGTTTCAAACTGGCAAGAGAAGGAAACCGAAGACGCCCTGCACAAACAGTTACGGACGTGGGCTACGTCGATGACGTAGAGGTTCTGGCAAATACAGTCACCCAAGCCGAATCCCTGCTACATAGTCTTGAACGTGCAGCAGGTGGCATTTCCTCCATGTCAACGTTGACAATTCAGAATACATGTGCTTTAATCAAAGAGGGGAAATTACCACACTAAATGGTGGTCCTTGGAAACTAGTGGACAAGTTCACCTACCTCGTTAGCAGCGTCTCATCAACCAAAAAATGACAGCAAAACATCACTATTAAAGGCATGGATAGCTATCAATTGGCTATCGGTCATATGGAAGTCAGACATGACCAATAAAATTAAACGTAGCTTTTTCCAAGCAGCGGAGGTATCAATACTGCTATATGGATGCATCATATGGACGCTAACAGCGTATGAAGAAAAGGCCCTAGGGCAGTTATACGAGAATGCTGCGAGCTGTATTGAACAAGTCCTGTAGGCAATACCCAAGAAAATAGCAGCTATACGGCCACCTACTACCCATCATGAAAAGCATCCAAGTTAGACTGCTGGAGAAGTAAAGACAAACTCAGAAGGGATGTACTCCTGTGGGCCCCTCACATAGACGAGGAAAAGTTAGACGACCAGTTAGAACCTATATACAACACCTTTGTACCGATACAGGATGTAGCCTGGACGACCTGCCGGGAGCGATGTATGGTCGAAACGGGTTGAAAAAGAGGGTCAGGGATATCCATGCACGACATGATGATGATGATGATGTACACATATATATGTATATACTGGTATAGCCATATATACCCATATGTATAGACACATATATATCC
>OY757905.1:131031721-131074221 GCA_963585895.1 Sepioteuthis lessoniana | reverse complement strand
TGGTCTCGGCCCTATTTCTCCAGCAGTGTTGTGAATATATATGATATTAAATAATATGGAGACACATATCATGATACGTATATAATATAATATATATTAAATAGAACTATCTGTGTTGTATAGCAATTCTTTTAACCATTAAATTCTGAGCAAACGGTTGGAGTATTTCTCTGTAAACTCATTTTAATTCATTTAAAAGAAAGATTACCAACCTTCTATTCAATCATTAATGATATATATAAATATATATATATATATATACATATATATATATATATATATATATATATATATATATATATATAACTGCGTGCAAACAAATGTCTGATGTTAAATTAAATTGTTATAGTAACGCAGTAATACATAAATTTATTTAACTGTGTGCAAACAAATAAGCTGAGACTCGTTAAAAAGTTATCTACAAAGTATATATCATATTTACGTATGATCCGATTTTGACATTAAATATTCAACAAAGTTGGACATACCATAAAACCGAAACAAAATTAAAGGATAATATAGCAAATAACTAAACTGAAGGTTCTCATAATCTTTCACTGCTGCTTGTAACTGCAATCTTCAAGAAAAGTTCAAAATATATCACTAGATCAAATATAGAAAAAAACAAAATTTACGGAATCTTTTTTTCTCGCTTCTGGTTCATTGTTCTTTTCATTAATAATACACGTGAGATTTTAGTATAGAATGGTTTATCTTTTCCTACAGGCAACCTTTTTTTTCTTCTCTGACGTACTGCCTGATGATTGTACTTTTGTTTGTCCATACTTATGGCTTTAGAGCCTTATTGTGGATTAATATATATACATATATATATATATATATAAATATATATATATATATATATATATATATATATATATATACCTGCGACTGGCTGTGAGATAAGTTATCGGGCTGACGTAAATATATCCTGGTTTCAATTTCCGATCTAGGCGTCACGCGTGTGGAGCCACAGAAGCCGAATTTAATATGAGAATATTATACAATATGATATTATATATATATATATATATATATATATATACGTGGTGAATTCAAAAAGTTTCCAGCCTTTTTTTGTACAGGCATTTTAAATTGTCGAAGACTCTTGAAAATTAAGTTTTCATCTTATGAGATGACTGACCAATTTTTATGATTTAATCTTCAATGAAAAGCTATAGTAGGAATTGGAATACACCCTACTGTTTGTCACAGCTAGTGAATTTAAAAAAAATGCAATCTGGACGGGATGACTCTTTAGAGGTGTGGGAGCAGTTAGGAAGTCAACACACCAGAGTTGATTGGCCAAAGGGTTAGGGTTAGGGTTGCAATGTTGTGGTTTTAATGGAGTTCAGGAAGAGATTCCGTCGGAAGTGACCAGCACTCTTCAAATCGGGTCAGTGGCATTTCCACCAGGACAATGCACCAGTCCACAACTCCATCCTTGTCACAGACCATTTGACCAAGATGGGCATCAAGACAGTTCCTCACACGCCTTATCGTCCAGATCTTGCTCCCTATGAATTTTGCTTATTCCTTAAGCTCAGAGGCTATCGTTATGAGACAATTGAAGAGATTAAAGAGGCTGTAACGAAGGTCATTGACACGCTCACACAAGAGGACTTCCATGAGGCCTTCCAGAAGTTGTTGGAACGGTATAACAAGTGCATTGCAGCCGGAGGAGATTACTTCAAAGGGGACTAGAGTTTCATGTGTGTACTATCAATAAAAGTGGCCATACGAAAAAAGTCTGGAAACTTATTTAAAGATCCTCGTATATATAGATCTATATACATTGATCTGTTCATGTTATATATATATATTTATATATATATATATAGCCCATCATCTTAGGCTGCAGAATACGTCAACTTCAGTCCTGCTAACAGATAATACACTTATACGTGTTCCCTGGATATGGTATCAAAACATCCTACGGTGAGTCTCCACTTTTGGAATTTTGGGAATGTGAAGTTTCCCTTTCATTGACACTACTCTCAAATTCACTTTGGCCCAGAGTGCTATTAACAGCAATGTCCTTTCAATTATTACTAAAACTGTTCAAATTTTTAAGAGATTATAAGGAATATTAAACAGAACTATTACTGTTGAATAGGGATATATAAAACCATTTAGCTTCGTGTACAGAATAAATAGCAATACTGGAAAACATGAAACTGAATACAAACAAATGTAATCTAACTCGTACAAATTATCTTACTTAAAAAATCATCTATATATATATATATATATATATATATATATATATATATATATATATATATAACAGTCAAACCAAGATCCCTAATATCTAAACTGCGGCAGTATGGCTTTAATATAATAGAGTTCGTGCTCTAGTCCCGGTCTTACATTCACTTTTGGATGAATACATTTAAGAAATTTTGAACACTCACCCTCTCAGATATGGGTTATATAGTAGCCATAATATTGTATAAGAATGGCTTTGTCATTAAATATCTGACAATATGCTATTGATATCCCTAAAAGTATGTAACTAAAATAGACGAAAATGATGTATGACTTAATTCGCACGTACAGATACACTCAGACAGTGTTAACTTTTAGAATGTCAATGATTATGAAAATGGTGTTTTTTCTCTATTTAAAAAAAAATTAATTTAGACCCAAACAGTCATTGGTGTATTTTACATATAAAATTGCTATACCGGTTGATACCGAGGAAGTCTCCTGGTAAGCTGAGTTGCTGTAACTCCAATACCAGTGAAGACAATCAGTTAAAACTAGCGTAAAAAAACCTTACAAAGAGCAAAATAATTAACTGCTATCTTTATCTTATGGTGTGGACTTGGAAAAAATTATAATATTGGAGTAAAGAAAAATAATGAATAAAAAGTTTATTTGAATAACTAACGTGAACATGATGCAACCAATTGTACAATTGTGCTTAGCATTAAACGGATCAAATAAAAAATTATTGATTCTATTTGATCATCTATCATAATTCTAAATATGATAAAAAATATACAAGTGCCGTTCAGAAAGTTCTAAGCTCTGCTCAGAATGATTTGGAGAAACTACTTAATTTTTCATAATTCATATAGCTCTACCCACTTTGAAAACAATGCAACAATGTTTAAGTATTGCAATTCCATAGGAGAAGACAGCTTCCTGGTCCTCTTAAAAACTTATCTACAGTAGAAATGACCTCATCATTGTTTCCAAAATGCCAACGACTCAGATGAGACTTAAATCAAGAAAACAGAAAGAAGTCAGAAGTATCTAAGACTGGTAAGTAATGTGGATGTAGTAGCAATTCAAAACAACAGTTGGTTGTTTCCGATACTGTTAACTGAGCTGTGTAAACAGGCGCGTTATCCTGGTTGGAAGAGCACACCAGCTCTCAGCCTCTCGCTGCGTTTCAACATTATTGCTTATTTTAGTTTACTTAATTCTATTGGAAAGTTACGTTCTTTAATAGGTTTTCCTATAAGATTGCGCCTTCAAAAACTCTCACGCCAACAAAAAAATAAAAATAAATGAATAAAGACAAAAACCATCATATAGCCAAAAGATGCTGCCTGCTTGAACTTCAGGTGTGGAGAATCAGTGTGTTTCCCTGTTTTCTTTGAATTTTTGATTTAGTTTTGAAGGCGTGAGCGCTGGTCCACTGTTTGCTCCGGCTTACTCCTGTGGACCCCTTCATATGGACGAGCAAAGGCAGGACGACCAGCTAGAACCTACATACAGCAGCTCTGTGCCGATATGGGATGTAGCCCTGAAGATCTGCCGGAAGCAATGGACGAAAGAAAAGGGTGGCGAGAAAGGGTGAGGGATATCCGTGCTGATGGCGCGACATGATGACGATTGTATTTTCTCGATTTTTAGAAGTGTATGCGGCTGAGGAGGTTTGGTGGTTGTTTGATTCATAGTTCCTGGTTTGTCGTCTTTATTGGTCGTCGGTCGTTGATTTCATATTTAAGGACTGACTACTTTGTCTTCTTCTTACTCCATTAATTCGTAGCCGTCTTCTTTGTGGATGGCTACAAGGGAATTACGGAAGGAAGGAAGAAAAGAGACGAAGATACCTATCTTAAATTTCAACTTTGTTTTAGGGATATTTATAACTATTCTGTAGTGAAGAAATTTTTGCTGAACGAGAAGAAAATAGTCACGTCTCCTAGACAAGGTGCTAAAATATATTAAGCACCATTTTCGATGGGTGGTAAGTTTAAGGTTTAAGGTCGGTGGTGATGTCTAGCAGTTGTTTATCTGTGTGGTAATATTGAAAAGGCGGCTTACAAGCAGGGACACAATATGATACTAATTCTATGGCTTGGCACACAAGTGTGTTTATTCTGCCAGTAGCCGAAAGAGAACGGGTCCTTATGGTCCCAGCGGCACGGGTGAAATGAGAATAAACTTCTCTTTGGTACCTGTAAGTCTGTCTTTCAGTCATACATGGATTTCGCATCCTGTCAGAGGCTTCTAGGAACTGCTACATTTTTTTGGATTTGTCTTATTTTCTTTCATTATTTTCTTTTTATTAATCCCCACATATATCACAGCTTCTCTACTTTGTATGGGACTCAACCACACAAAAGTCAAAACGAAAATCTTTATCATTTTTTTTTTAGTTTTATAAAATGTAGTATTGCCATGCCAACGCACAAATTTTCAGCGATGAACCTTATTCTGTGGGAGGCTTAGAACTTTTAGAATGACCCTCATATATATATATATATATAAAACGAGGTGACCGACAAAACATTCGATTGCGACCCGAGGTGTCACTTTTTAAGAGCTACTACATTGAGGTATAGCGGAGGACGCTACTCCTTTCTCTGGAATGCTCTACTAACTCCTGATTTGTACTTTATAATGCCGAGTGTTAAGCAAGAAGGCGTCAAGTACCAAATTTGAGTTTTTGGTATGACTCGATCTGGGACTGAACCCTAGTTTGCCGGACCACTGGCGAATACTCTAACCTCTATGCCTATGAGTGTGTGTGTGTGTGTGTGTGTGTACGTCAGTTTGCGTGTGTGTTGGGAGTGTGAGTGTGTATATGTTCCCGTGTATACGTTTTTCAAGCATGTGTGTTTTTTTTTAATGTTAGCTTAACACACACACACACACATATACATATGTATTATATTGATAGCTTACATCTCCTAAATCTGTGTAAACAAACAGTAGTAGTGGACAGTAGGGATGTGTTGGAAGGGGTGGCGTGAAGAAGCTACACGCAGTGAGGGATAGAGTGTCGCTTGCTGAGGGACAGGGGATGCAGTAACAGAGAGAGAGAGAGAGAGAGAAAGAGAGAAAGAAAGAGAGAGAGAGAGAGAAAGAGAGAAAGAAAGAGAAAGAGAGAGAGAGTGAAAAGAGACTTAAACGGAATTGAACGGGCGTGAAGGTGCCGAGGTGATAGCAAGCGAGTTACAACGTAAACGGGGTGCACACTTTACAGGAAGTGGCATTATATGAGGCGCATGAATCGCGAAAACTTCGTTATATCCCGACATAGCCAGCGGCAACACGGAGTCTTCCTCGAAAATCATGTCCGCGGGTCATGTTTTTGGAATTGTGCGAAAAATGGGTTATAACTTGAGGGATAAACATGTCGTCGCTATCGGATGTTTGTGGACGAAGAAGAGTTGGAGGAAGAGGTGAACGGAAAGTGGAGGAAAGAGAAGGAGAAAGAGAGGGAGAGAGAGAGAGAGAGAGAGAGAGAAAGACAGAGGGAGGTGAAAATGGACAGTAAAATTGAGAAGAAAAAGGAGTTAATGATGTAAGACTTATTTCAGTTAAGAAGGGAAATAATGAATGATAGAGATTATGGCGGTAGGTGAAATGAATGAAAAAGAAAGGGAACACACAAAAAGCTTCGATTCACGGCAAAAGGAAATTTCCCGCATAATCAGGATTAATAAACACGCTACTCAGTCCATTCTTTGCTGCAAAACAACCATTGCTAATTAAATAGGGGGTAAACACACACACACACACACACACACACTCACACGCTTTGTGTCTCACTTCCTTTCTCTCTGTCTGTCTCTCTCTCTCTCTCTCTCTCACATGTGCGCCTGCACATTTAAATATATATATATACATTCTATATATATATATATATATATATACATATACATTCTATATATATATATATATATATATTTGTATATATATATACATTCTATATCTATACATATATATAGATATATACACATTGTATATATATATATATATATATATATATATATATATATATATATATATATATATATATATATAAACACATTCTCTTTCTCTCTCTCTCTCTCTCTCTCTCTCTCTATATATATATATATATATATGTATATATACACATTCTATATATATATATATATATATATATATATATATACGCACACATTATATATATATGAAGGTAGCAGGAAAAAATATAATCCAAATAGGTGAATATATCATGATGTAAAGTCAACGTTAACGTTTCGGTTTATTAACCACCATCAGGACTTGGATATGAAATAGTTCACATGTCGATGGGTGCTTGCTGAGATGACAGGAGCAAATGAGAATTATACAACGAAAATATACATAAACATGCACATAGCGTTCAATCATGATATATTCACCTATTAGGATTGTATTTTTTCCTGCTACCTTCATACTGTCGGATTTTATCCATATTTACTTTCATATATATATATATATATATATATATATATATATATATATATACACACATTCTATATATATATATATATATATATATATATATATATATATATACCTGCTTATATCGGATATATCTATGCAAGCGCCTATTTACGTTTGTGAATGCATGAATTCTTATGAAAGTTATATGTATGCATTTTGGAAAACATTTCTACAAATATAAATGAATGCCAAGTTATTATGAAACTTCCACCAGTTACAGAAATAAAAATAATGATATTACTAATTATAATAATAAAAATAATCATAAACCAAATGTAATCTGTGCCCTTGCAACAATCCCCAAATGATTGATAAAGGCACGGGAAGACTTAGAAATCAGAGGATGTGTAGAGACCATCCAGACTCCAGCATTATTGAAATCGGTTAGAATAATCCAGAGACTTGAGTAGATCTGCTGCCAATCTAACACTGGTATGAAAAACTCTCAATGAGCAACATAGTATTTCAGCTGCAGGAACAAGATGCCTTCATCAAATGATCTATATATATATATATATATATATATATCACGTCGCACAGCTAAAACAGTATTCCTTGAATCTCCCTCTCTTACTCTCTCTCTCTCTCTCTCTTACTCTTTCTGTCCCTCTCTCTTTCTCTTCCTCTCTTTTTCTGTCCCCCCCTCTCTCTCTCCATTCGTCTCTATCATCTCTTGTTCCCAGCTGTGTCCGCACAGGGCTGTTGTAGGTAAGTTCTTGTTGGTCAGCCAACACTGGCATGTCCATATGAACAAGTTCATTGAAAAATTTCACTTATGAGTTCGTCCTTGCATCTGCAGCAGTGTCCCCCATCTCTTGTTCGTCTTATTTGGATGGTTTTAGAGATGGGAAATAAGTGGCCGTACAGCTTCTGTTTCGAGTGGTATTACTTCTAGTATATATATATATATATATATATATATATACTGTTGATTGTATAATGATTAGCGTTGTAGGAAAAGGACCCAGCGAGAGAAGATCAAATCTTGGATGAGACTGTACGCATTTTTAATCCTACCAATACCCTTGTGGAAGGTCTGAATCAAGTTATTTTCGTTCCAGCTATGAGTAAATTATAGGACAGAGTAGACGTTTCAACGTTTGTATGGCAACCTGCAAAACCTCGCTTAAAACTAACCTTGTGTCACATCATCCTTGAGTAGAGTTGTAGGTATATATATATATGCACGCACACATACATAGACACACACATTATATATATATATATATATATATATATATATATATATATATATATATATATATATATATAATGTTACAATAGCAAGTACGTATCAAAAAAAAAATTTTTAGCTGAACTACGTCTGAATTTTCCAATGTATAATAGACAGTGAATATAAAATAATGACGCAATTTTTCAATTCCTTTCATTTGGAAAAAATACAAATATTAATATATATTTTTGGTAATTTTACTTCAGAATTAATGACCAACTCACATAAAGGAACAAATAATAATAATAATAATAATAATAATGATAATAATAGTACTCTATTGTTATCGTTAGTATTGTGATGATTTACTGTCTAAAATAAATCGACGAAAACACCTCTCTTTGAGTACATAACCGTTGTTTTTGCTAGTTTAACTCTAGTATAGATAATAGTTGTCAAAATTTCTGAGACGAAAATTTGATGCTTTTTATCATTCAGGGTTTTCAGACTATTATCTTCATCTTTATTGTCATTTCCACCGACCGAAGCACCCTCTCACTTCAGAGACTTTAACACAGAAAATGGACTAGTGAAGATAACAGATTTGCAATTCACTGCTATTTTAGGAACAACCAAACGCAAAGAGGGTATAGGAAAAAGGATATTAGAAATCTGAGTCGAATGTGATAGATTTAAAAAAAAACAACAAAACCAAACACTTGGTAACCAAGCTAGATTCATATTAAAGACAGGCTCTCTTTTCTGACCAAGAAATATTAGAAATACATCAACAAACAAATAAAGGAGTGAGTTAACCAAACCTGAATTCGAGAAATAAGCCGATAAGAACCGAAAAAAGGATATCCTATTCAAACTAAACCGTAAAAAAGTAGCAATCTAAATGTCATACACACAAATACAGAGCAAACACAGAAGAATGAAATCTAGAAGCAATAAAGAGAATGAAGTCTTAAAAGAAAACTACATTAACATTTCTCCGGAATCAAGACTGGAAAACAGTCAAAGTAGAAAAGGAAAAATAAACGAATTATTAATACATAATCTCAACGAGAAACATCACAGAATTGCAGAAGCGAAATTAGTCGAGAAAACTCGCTGTTCCCCTTAAAGAACATTCAAAAGATGGATGGAAAATCAGACTGGAAATACAGATAAAAAATCCCCCACAACAAAAAAACTAATGACATCCAAGAAAAGACGTCAACAGACTAAATGTATCAAGCAATGAAGGAGGAAGTAGCATTGTCGATGCAACGATCCAAAAAACTAGAAGAGTACATTAAACAATGCACTGGAAGACTAATAGAAACGATAAAGACAATAAGCATCAACATAAAGAAAATAACCAGAAAAGAAAATTAACTCTATGGACATTTCAAGCGAGAAAAAAGTTAAATCTCATACGAGAGAACTTAGACGTGGCTAAGAAAGAGAAAACTTTCGAGAGAAACTGAATCTCTTCTGATAACCCCACAGAACAACGCCATAAGGACCAATTACGTCAAAGCAAAAATAGACAAGACATAAAGAAGTAGATGTAAGTTATGTGGTGATAGAGATGAAACAATTAATCACATAATAAGCGAGTGGCTTGCACAAAAGAATATAAGACACAACGGAGTGAGGAAGGTGATCTATTAGGAATTGTTCAAGAAATTGAAATTTCACTTCACTAACAATTTGTAGATGGGGAAACCTGAATCGGCCCAGAGGGTTAGTCACATAAAAATTCTCAGGGAGTTATAAATACGCACAGATAAACTAATCCCGGCCAGGAAACCAGATGTAGTGATAATTAACCCCCATAAAAAAGAGGGAATATATTGTTTAGTAGATGTGACCATTCTGGCGGATGATAGAGTGAAAATCAAAGAAAGCGGAAAGAGAGACAAGTACTTAGAACTTGCAAGAGAACTTAGAAAACTTTGGGTGATACGAACTGTTATTTGTGCATTAGGAACAATCTCCTTAGGCTGGGAATGATGTATTGAAGTTTTGGAAATCGGGGAACGAATCGAAAAAATAACAAAAACTCCAGTCTAAGTGGTTGGTTCGTTGGTTTTACGGCATATCAACTCTTTCGGGTCATTTAATGCCGAATTAAGAGATTTTAAAGAAAGTTTCAAACTATTCAGTTTAGCATGAGTGCAGTTTTTTATGTACACACTGTTAAATGTCAAAATAGTTTGGTTTGGTTTCATGGCACATTAAACACTGTAGGTTATTTAATGCCACATTCATTTTATACATATAAACGGTTTTATTTCAAACAATTAAGTTTTGCATAAGTACAGATCCAATGTAAAAAGTAGACCTTTTTCAAGAAATTGGGTTTAGCATATGTAATCAGTTTAGTGTTATTTGACCCATATATAGGACTTCATCGGGTGTAACCATTCTGGGCCAGAGTTGACTCGGAAGCGATGTCAATAAAGGGATATTCCACATTCCCCAAACCTCCAGCATTGCTAAAACCTCACCATGAGATTGTTTAGTGTCATATCGAAGGCACTCATTGCAGGGTCTTACCCCTCTGCAGAGAAGCAGCCGGTGTATTCTACCGTCCCAGCCAACTGGGTAAACCACTAGCTAAGAAGGAGTAGTGATAATTGTACGTACATACATACATATGCCGGAGAGTAGCAAGCCTTGCTTGTGGTGGTAGAAATGGAAATATAATCATTAAAATGGATGAAGTGAACTAGAGCAAAAAAATAATTGAACGGAAATGTTTATCCACTAAGAACTGTGTAAGAAACCAAATGATAAGTGCACAAACGAGAATCTCTAAAAAAACAAAAAAAAACATGCATAATTTTTTTTTAGACTTTGAAATGCAATGAGATGACCAAGTCTTGACCAGAAGACCATACTTAAAGTTCATTAACGAGAACTACTTGTCATCTAATTAATTTTGCTGTCCAAGGTTACCACCAACTGAAGATACAAGGGTCATTAAATAAGTTTCCAGACTTTTTTCGTATGGACACTTTTATTGATAGTACACATATGAAACTATAGTCCCCTTCGAAATAGTCTCCTCCGGCTGAAATGCACTCGTTTTACCGTTCCAACAACTTCTGGACAGCCCCATGGAAGTCCTCTTGTGTAAGCGTGTCAATGACCTTCGTCACAGTCTCTTTCATCTCCTCAATTGTCTCATAACGATAGCATCTGAGCTTACGGAATAACCAAAAGTCACAGGGAGCAAGGTCTTGACTATAGGGAGGATGAGGAACTGTGTTGATGTCCATCTTGGTCAAATAGTCTGTGACAAGGATGGAGTTGTGGACTGGTGTATTGTCCTGGTGGAAATGCCACAGACCCGATTTGAAGAGTGCTGGCCTCTTCCGACGGAATCTCTTCCTGAACTTCCTTAAAACCTCAACATAGTAACCCTAAGCCTAACCTTTTGATCAATCGACTCGGGTGTATTGACTTCCTTACTCCTCCCAAACCTCTCATCATCCCTCAAAGACTAGCTACCTTCCTTGAATCTCTTATGCCACTCAAAAACTCATGCTCGATTCATGCAAGATACTCCAAAAGGAGTCTGAGATTTCCATGCGTTTCTGTGGCATTTCTTTCCGAGTTTAAAAAATAATTTTATTGCACATCGTTCTTCTAAAGTGTCTATATGTCCAGATTGCATTTTTGAAATTAGCCAGCTGTGACAATCAGGCTTTAGTTGGGCGTATTCCAATTCCTGCTGTAGCTGTTCATTTGAAGCTGAAATCATAAAAATTGATCAGTCATCTCATAGGATGTATAGCAATAACATGCTGAATTTTCAAGAATCCAAGACAAATTTCAATGGCTGTACTAAAAAAAAGTCTGGAAACTTATTGAATTCACCAGGTAAATGGAAGTGAAATAAAAGACAAATACTTTGATTTTACCAAAGAACTGCATATGAAGGTAGCGGTGATACTAGTAGTATCGTGAACCCTTGGATTAATCACTAAAGAACCGAGAAAAGAGAATGAGAGATTTGAACTTTGATAAGAAAGAGACTGATCAATCTCAGTATTGTTACACTGCCTTATTGTCACTCAGACTTCAGTGAAAAATCCGAAGTTGATGGGAAAATTTTGTTAAACGTATTCTACGTATAGATCTGACAGACGAGTGAGAGACAAATTTAAGGCAAAATATAACCAGCCTACATTTATTTATAATTCGTCTGATTGATACATTTTCGTTAGACCTAGAGGATATTTGATAAGAAGTGTTTAGGACTGGTCATGTTTAGTAGGGGGGGTTGGGATGATGTAACCCATGCAATATCTTCAGAAGCAATCTTCAAAGATTGAGAAGGATACCACTTGTAGTTTGAGGTTAGCGAAGAAGTTCAATAGGTTCAGTACAATTTCTAAACTCACACCCCTCTGCTAATCCATCTAGTTATAGGTTACTGCAGTTCTGCAAAGATGATTTTGGCATTAAATGATTCTCGAAGGTTGATATGCCATTTAGTTAACAAAGCAAAAAGTACACATGTAGACACATTCATTATAATTCATGAATGGTTTTATGAACAAAAATGCATAAAAACATGGTTTTCCTCTAACCAAACGGAGACACACTTGTATTATTTCTGGCGGATCATTAAACAAACAAAATGGTCATTATTGGTTATTATTCATTACCAAACTCTACCGTATTCCAACAGTGAAGTAAAAAAAAGAAAAAAGAAGTTCAACACACTTATTACCAAAAAAGAAAATCGAATAAATATATGCTAGTGGGTCATTATTTTCAGACAATTATGTAAATGTTATTTCTGTTTTGTTGATCCAAAGACAGAAAAGTAAATATTTCAAAATGAATTGGTACACAAAGAGAATTATATATTTGACCAAAATATTTATTTACTTCAAACGTACGTTTCCAGCCTGTTGCTTGCATTCTTTAGACAATAACATATAAATATTTTGGCTAAGAAAGTTTCACTCTATTGTAGAATTAGGTAATGAATAATACTTAACAATAACTGTTATTTTTTGCTGTCTCATTAGAAACAATAAAAACTTAGGGTATTCTGTTCAGAAAAAAAGGGGCTGGGTTATACGAAAAATATTTAGGGGCGACACTGTATTTAAGGGAGACACTGTAACTCTTTAAATTATTTACGTCAGTGTTAGATATTTTTCCGTATCCACCACCACCACGAAACAATTTTATACAAGGTCATTTTTATAGTGGGGATCTAGTGGAAGTCGGGCTCTAGCTGAAACTCATGCTCTGCTGAAACTATGTTTTTTTATACAGCATCACTAGATGCAATGTGAACTATGCTAACTTTTGTAATGTCTCCTGGTACATAGGTCAGGTGACCTTGCTGGTCATATATTCACCAGACCGTGGTGTAATGGTTATCGCCGTAGGAAATGGATACGGCGACACGAGTTCAAATCCTGGACGAGACTGACTGCATTTCACCTAGCATTAATATACTTAGGAAAGGTATGAATCCAATTATTCTCCCTCCAGCAATGGGTAAATAGTAGGGCAGACTAGGTTCTTCAGCCTTGTTGAGGCAACTAGTCTAGGAGAAGGCAATCTCTGAAATCAAACCTGTTAAAATCCGCTTAAAAAATTGACCTTGTGTCATATCCTGCCCGAGCGGAGGGGTTGGTAAATACGATCACCACCATATTAATACTTATCAAAATCCGGAAAGCCTTGGTTCATTCATCTGATTAAGATACCAACATCTTCGACATTATCACTGGGGTCTTGTAATAATATACATTAGCACCATATATATCTTTAATCTATCTAGATTTCGTTCTACGAACATCAGTTGATCTAATAGAAGAAAATGGTTTCTCATTGAATATAACAAGGAGCAGACTACTCTGATGATTTAGCACTTCTAGCAAATATAGCTGCCCAAGTCAAATGTCTGTTGCATTATGAGTACAAAGCAACAGGAAGCAGTGACCTCAACGTGAACGTAAATAAAATAAAATTCATGTGTTTTAAACTGAAGGACATCTCACTTCCTTAAGTGGCCGGCCTTTGAAATTATTTAACCAGTTCAGGCAGGCACTTAAATTTAAATTTCTTGATTTCTGCTCTCTCATAACTTAAAAAAAAACTCTCCTAATATTATGATTATTGTTCCATATATTTACTTGCCTATCCATTGCAGTTTTAGTTAAGCATTGACGTGTTCACTGATAATCTTTTCATTTGTGTTCAGACAGAATTTAGACGGTATTCTGGAAGGGAAGTAATAGGTAAATAAGAATCCTTACAGCTGGAAAATTTCAAGGCTTCCAAGTTCCATCGTCAGTCGTTGATTTTATTTATTATATTCCTTGGTGACTTTGAGATACTGCGTATGTTGTGTTGCAGAGTACACCTTCTTGACAGTAGATAAGCAGGCACACGGTTGCAGCTTTAGATGTAGCATCGAAAATCGAGTCACGAGTAGACAGATAATTCACGCTTATTATCGTAGAGATTAAATTGTTTCTATGATCGATTGCAACTTTACATTCAAAACACAACCAGAAAGCTTAACTAAATAGATTCTCACACACTTTTGTGTGGGAGTGTATGATAATATCTATCTATTTATCTTGTTATGTTCATATCTATCTATCTATCTATCTATCTATCTATCTATCTCAATTTTTTCTATCTATCTATCTGTCTATTTAAGTGTATGTATGTATGTATGCATGTGTTCCATGTCATATATTTATCTATTTATCCGTCCCTATTTATGTTGCCCAGTCGGTTGGGGCTAAAGAACACACCGACTGCATCTCTGCAGAGGGGTAAGATTCCCCCGATGAGTGCCTGGGATATAACACTAAACAATCTGATGGTTAGGTTCCAGTAATGCTGGAGCTTTAGAGAATGCGTACCACCACTTCATTGCCATCGCTTCCACGTCTAGCATTTATCTTTGGGTCAAATAAAACTAAGTTGCGTATCTATGCTAAACTGAATTGCTTGAAATAGAACTGTTTTGAATTTAGACCTTCTTCAGGTGTTTGTCGAACTCGGGAACCTTCACGGAACTTCGAGCTACGTCGTTTATTTAATCCACGGAGGTAAACAAACACCTGAAGAAGGCCAGAGGACATATCGACCGAAACGTTGTGGAAATAACAAAAAAGACAAAGACAATAGTCCGAAAACCCTTAATGATAAAAAGGAACAGGCTTCGTCTCAGAATTTTAGACAACTAAAGGGTGACATGTTTGTTGAATACGGATGAATCTATACTTGCACAATTCAATGTTCAAACACGAACTGCTTATCAAATGGTTTCATGTCTGCTGGAAATGTAAAAAAAAATGTTTCTAAACAAGGACATCACTTTATCATATCTCTGACGATGCCTTTAAATCTTAACTCAAAGTTTGAATTCATATTTAACCCTCGGTTAAATAAAAACATCGCTTATACATACATAAAAACATCGCTTATATATATATATATATATATATATATATATATATATATATATATATATATATATGGGAAAGTAGGAAACGATTCCAGCAGAATGAAAAATACTAAAAATCTATGTTTTTTTCTAAACCAATGATCCTCCAATTATTCCACAACCAGTCACTTTTGGGAATGCATGTGCCCTAAATCATTGCAAAATCTGTAGATAAAATCTTTGACCCTCGTTTCCATACGATTAAAAAAGGGCACTTCAAAAACTCTTGTGATTTACTCAGCCAAACTGAGAGTCTACAGCAGAAAAACAAATCTTAAGCCAGTCATGATATAAAATCATCTTGCTTAAATATTCCAGTTAAAATGTATCAAATGTGAAAAAATTTCCTCAAGAAAACAAACATTTCATTACTTTTATCTGACAGCAAAAATACATCCTTCTCTCAACATTACTTTTTCTTCTATTGAACGGTATTTTTTAGAAACAAATATTTTGATGGGGGTGTCTTCGTGGTGTAATAGTTAAAGCGATGGACAGCGGAATCATAGTAAGCGAGTTCGTACTCCAGTCCCTCTATTACATTCCCTTTCAGGCAAATACCCTTGGGAAACGTATGAACCCCCTTATCCTCCCAGCTATGGGTTAAATAGTACTACTACTGTTCTTCTAGGAGAATATCTTTGGCATTAAATAACCAACAAAGATTGATATGCCATTAAACAAAAATACCAAGCAAATATTTTGTTTGCTTGTGGTTTTGCCTCTTAGTGAAGCTCTTGCATGCTTTCTCCTTGAATTTCTACTATCTGGCCCTTTTGAATTTATAATACCTAAAGAATCTATTTCAGGTACATAAATGATATATTAATTATATTTTTACAGAATAATGACTAATAAAAGTTTTGGATACATTAATATTGAACCTAACATTGATTTTACTTTCTAAATCAAAAATAAAAACAGCTTAATTTTCTTAGACATTTTTCGAATAAATAATGAATAAGAAGTAAAAAAAGCATCATAAATCCTCTAATAAAAATGATTATTTACATTTTTGTTCGTATTATTTTCTACCTTCATGCTCCTTAGATTAACACTCTCAAATTCACGCAACTTCAGTATTCTACGTCTTGTTTATTTCATGTAAAAAAAAAAATCTCTCAAAATGCACAATCGTAAATGTTCTCAAGAAATTCAAAGCAATAATTTTTCAGATAATAATATATTCCATAGACATATCGTTTTACCTAAGAATTCAGCTACGATCATCATGAAAAATACAAAAAAAAATATTGGAAAAACAAAACAGTCACTAACTCTTCAAAACGATTCTGAATGTAATTAATCATAAAAATAACAATTCCCACATTAAATCCAAACTTTGGCGCATGAAATTCCATTTCTGGAATGTAAAAAAAATAGTTTGGGGAAACTTCATGTTTTAACAATAAACGGATTTACGAACTCTTGTATTCTGAAAACAAGAATGTTTCGGTATACTAGTGCATATGAATTAGTAGTTTGAAGTAGACTGTCGAGAATTAGTATTACATAAATGGTTCGCGTAAAGGTATCCGTATGTCTATCCTTTCAGTGCTCTAAACAGCAGTAAAAAAGGGGTCATGGACCAGTTCAACTACTCCCAGAAAAGGTACGATAGGCTTGTCCATAATACAGACGCAGAAATGATCTAAAAACAGCTGGCGGAGATAACTGTTTGGTCAAACATAGTTTAGAAACTAATCATAATATTAATTTTAAAGATTTCAAAATGTTAGTTTACATACATAATAAAAAAAGGCTGGTAAATTTTTCAATCAAGTATCATTTCAAACCGAATTACTATCAAACAGAGACCATTCTTTTTCATTTCGTCTCCTTATTTAGTCAGATTGATGATAAAAAAATTACAAAATCACTTATTCAAAATAATTCGGTTTAATCATTTATATGTATCGAGAGAGAGAGAGAGAGAGAGAGAGAGAGAGGAATTGAACTGATAGAGATAGAAAGAAGATTTCCAAAGATAAAGACGCATAAATGTATTATGAAAAGTTTATAATGAGCAGATATTAAGGAAATAATATAAGCATAGCATAATATAAGCATAGATAGATAGATAGATAGATACATAGATAAATAGATAGATAGATAGATAGATAGATAGATAAATTAATGTGATATGGGTTTATCATTATTGATAGATACATTTTGTGACGCAAACAAACTTAAAACAGAACGTGACCAATGGAAAAAGAATGTCTCAAAACTTTAAAAAATCTTTTCCGTTTCATTAAATAACTTACATCATCTTTTGCAAGTCAAAAAAACGAAAGGTGTAACTTTAGCAAGTATTTCTGCAAACAAAGTCATCCTCTGAAAACCTTGATATTTTTTAATCTCTTAATATATATATATATAACATATATATATATATATATATATATATATATATATATATATATATGCAGAAATACATATATATATATATATATGAATATATATATATATATATATATATATATGCTACGGGTAAGATGAGGTATAAAGTTAACTTTTTAGCAGAGTATACTTGATTGGGATTCAGAGTATTCCTATTCCTTGACCGGCTGCCTAACAGAAGCTAAAGTCCAGACAGCTTTACTATATATCAATAGCTGAGGAGGATGGAGGAGGGATGGTTTCATGCCTTTCCAAATGACAATAATATGATGTAAAGCTTAAACTGCCGCATACAGAATTTCAATTTGTATGTGTTCGTTGGGTTGGGTTTAATGGCATATCAACCATTGTAGGTTATTTAATGCCAAATCCATTTTTATACATGTAAGCAATTCCATTTCAAACAATTCAGTTTAGCATAAGTACATTTTTTTACACACAGTTAAATGTAAAATCTATTCTATTTCAAGCAATTCAGTTTAGCATAAGTACGTAGTTTAAAATTAAAAACTATTCTATTTCAAACAATTCAGTTTTGGCATAAGTATACAGTTTAGTTTTTATTTAACCCAGAGATAGGACCCTATCGGGTGCTACCACTCCAAACCAGAAGAGACCTGGGAGCAATGGCGGTAAAGTGTTACTCTGCATTCCCCAAAGCTCCAGCATTACTGAAGTCTTACCGTAAGATTGTTTCTTGCCATATTGAGGACACTCTTTTGGGGAATCTTACCCCTGGGATAGATCTAGTCGGTGTATTCAGGGCCAATGTGTGTGTGTGTGTGTTTGTGTGTGTGTGCGTGTGGATAAATGTATGAATAAAATGATGAACAAATTTTTTTTTCGTTTATTTGAGAGAAAAGTTTGTTGAAAAACTAAATTTACGAAGTCTTCTTGTAAGAAAATCCAAGTTAGCACGTAAATATTCTCCAATATTGACATTACGAGAAAGAAATTTTCTTACATTCAATGTAGCAGCTTCCGTTATCTTAAATATAGTTAATATATTTTTTGTGTGTGAGTTTGTCACTATGTCAGGCATAAAGTATATTTATGCGATAATATGTTAGTAGATGTAGCTAAGGAAAAGATTGTAATATTACTTCAAACGCATCTAAAAAATCAAACTATTTTTGTTCAATTTAGAAAAATTAAGTGATATTGAAATACAACTTTAAGGAACTGAATGTTAGATTTTCACTAAATAGAAATAAAGATAACAGCTTAGAATAGATTTAGAAAATTAATCTATAAATCTGTTTAAGATTCATCTATTTAAGCGTTTATTCATCAGATTGATGTTGGCTCGAAATTTTATATTAAAAAGGTTGATGATTTATGTATGATTCTAATTGTTTAAAAATGTACTTTTAACAATCTAGGAAAGAAAAGATTTCTTAAATTCTTTTGTGTTTTGATCCTTCAAATGTTGTTGTCAGCAAAGACAGACTTTTAAAAAAGTGCGTCAGCGTCGATTTGTCAATAAATGCAAAAATAAGAATAGAAAGATTATATCTTCTTTCGCCTATTTTTGCACGAAATTCATTCCCCTTTTTTTAGCAGGGAAATCAGTTGATTTTCCATATATATATATATGTATATATATACGATTGAGCATAATAAACATTTTTTGTCTACATAATTTTTTTGTTAAGCCTTTCGTATTGCCGTATTGATCTTATGATATTTGGCGGGATTGGTTGATAAACCTTCTATAATTAGTTATTTCCCAAGTACAGTTGAGCTATCATCAAAGGAGGATATATAACAAATGTGAAGTAACCTTTGTATGTACAATACTACTTTATAAGAATGAACCTTTGTACTTTTGTATCGTGTAGCGTTTACTTATTGAATTTGTTTCTATAAATAACGTCAGTAGCTAAAGACATTTAAGTACATTAGCATTGGTTTCAAAATGATTTCTATTAAGTTTGGGTTGTATGTTCCTAATAAGTAGTGGCTCGAGAATCCGTAGTTTTTGCTTGTTATTTTGTTGTTCTAATATTATTGTGTTTTCGGTAAGAATTTTCTGTAATTCTGTTGTTGGGCATGAATGTGTTTTTAAATTCTGTGCTATGGAACTTGTATCAGAAAGCTGCATTATTAGTCTTCTCGATATGGTAGTTGAGGTTAAACCAACATATATATCATTGTTTTCAGAGATATAATCTTCTAAAGGACATTTAAATTAATACATACGTAGCTTCTTTGCAGACCTCCAGTCGAGTGAGAGGAAATATTTTTAATGACTAAGATGGAGGTTTTACATTTATGTATATATATATATATATATATATTGGAAACTGCGAGTAAGTCCGACAGTAGGGAATTTCTACAGATATGAAAGAACAGAAGGTATAAGAATGATTAAGAATTTATTTATAGTTTGAAATATTGACATCCGTTAAACGTTAAACGTTTTGGTTGCTTGAATATGAAAATATCAAACATTCACCAGGATGTTTTAATTCTTGAATAATTAATACATAACACTTCAAACACTCTGAAAAAGTTTTAATGTTTTCTTCTTAAAAAACCGAAAAGGCTTTACGGTGGCAAATAAATCAAACTATATATATATATATATATATATATATATATATATAGCCACACTGAAGAGTTCTGATTGAACGAAACAGATCTGTCTGTGGATGACAATATATATATATATATATATATATATATATATATATATATATATATATATATATATATATATATATATCGTATCATACCAAAGTCTTAAGAAATGGTACTTAATACCTCCTTGCTTAACACTCAGCATTATAAGGTATGTATCAAGGGTGAACAGGAGCAATCTAGGTAAAAGAGTAACCCCATCCCTTACGCTTCGGTGTAGTAGCTACTGAAAAGGGAGCCTTCCCCCACGACTATAATTGTCAACTTTGCTTTTTTTATATACATATAGAAATTATAATATTACGTGAGTAGTTTTGGATAGAACGAATAAGTAATTGTTTATCAAATTTTAGCTTTATTTAAAAATGTCTAGCGCATGCTGTTTAAACATCAAATACTTCGTCAGTAGCCCAACATATATTTGGTCATAGACAAACGGAACACTTTTTGGACAAACTTGCAGTGTGTGTGTGTGTGTGTGTGTGTGTCTGCGTGTGTGTCTGTGTGTGTGTGTCAGGTTTGTCTACGCTAATTTAAGTCTTATCCTATTTACCAACCCCTCCGCTCGGGCAGGATATGAAACAAGGTCAATTTTTAAGCGGAGTTTAACAGGTTTGAATTCAGAGTTTTCCTTCTCCTAGACTAGCTGCCTCAACAAGGCTGAAGTCTGTCCTACTATTTACCCATAGCTGAAGGGAGAACAATTGGATTCATACCTTTCCCAAGGGTATCACTGCTATGTGAAATGCAAACAGTTTCGTCCAGGATTTGAACTCGTGTCGCCATGTCCATTCCCTACGACGGCACCTCTAATTTAAGTCTTATAGTTGTAAAGAATACCCGTATTTTTACACATCAATTATATACTGAGATTTCGGATAAGTAAATTCCTAATTTTAAATGTTAAGAAACTAAGTGAGAAGTCTTTCAACCTGAGAAATTGTTGAAAACGAGGACTGAAAAAATCCTTATTGGAAACGTAGAACTATATAAAACTGATTCAATTATCACATCCGTCAGTTTCTTGGAACCTGGACAAGGTTTTATATAAAACCGGCAGTTTCTCATGCAGCAGTTCTCCTCTCTACATAGCACTGATATTTATTCGAGTAAGGTGATATAGCTCTATTTAGTTTTTTTTATTCAACGACATATCTACTTTCATGGGTTATTTAAAGTCAGGACCATCGTTGCAGAAGAACTGTAGAGGTACAATTTAACCTATAGCTGGTGAGATAAGAAGGTACATGCCTGTACCAAGAGTATTTGTCCGAAAGTGAACGTAATAGCCCTTCTTGAGTTCGAACTTGGTTACGAAGAGATCGCAGTCCAGCTCATTTGTTACTACGTTAAATGAAGTCCTCTTCATTTATATTCTTGTGAAAGTTATGGATCCGACTATTCTCCCTTTAGCTGTGGATAACATTGTAAACCAAGCTGGGTACCTTAACAGTGGTGTGGCAAACGATCTAAGAGAAGGAAAAATATTTACTGCTTTGCTAATATACACAGTTAGGGAGCCCGGATTGCACTACTATTTCTACTGGGAGACGTAAACATTAGATAAAACTACTGCAATCGAGCTCTTGACACAAGCAAATGGTGAAGTAGACAAGACCGTTGACCACTGCTCTCAAGAAATTTGAGAAATCTACGATATTCAGAGAAAATGAGTGCTTCGCTGCGCATATTTTAACTGACTATACGGAGAGTAAAACCTGAATTTCTCTGAAGAAGATGAATAAATATAATTATTTTTGAACCTACCCCTTCTAGACGAATTCACATATGCATAGGTAGAGCGTATATCTACATATCAACTCTTTAGTCAAGTGAATATCTTACTATCCAGAAAAATATGTGGAAGCTGCTGGCTTAAGTTGATTACACGTCAGCTTGAAAATTTCCATCATATTGCGGTCAACATATATTCTAAACTTTTCCAACGTACTTAGAGCAAGAGGACACGTAATAATGCAACTGCGCATGCTCGGTGCCACTGTATATTTAAAGTTCCGGTTTCTGTGTGTAGACACGTAACCTCATTCTTGATATACCAGCGTTCGGAGTACCGTTTACATAATTATCCCATCAAAAGATCTGTTCCTTCATCTTTCTTTGTCTCCTTTTGCCTGTTTCTCTCAATGTTGAAACCTGACCAACGCCGATCCTAATTGTATATTATTTCATAATCTAATATTTTGGCCAGGAAATTTAAAATGCGTTTATGCCAGTCAGGAAACGTTGCTTAAATATATAGGTGCACCGGAACAAACGAGAGAGTTAAACTCTTTGCGACAGTAACAAAAGATTATTTCCATAATCGACAGATTCGACGCTGTGTGTAAGGTATGTCTCGAAAATAAAATCAGGTTGTTCTTCAATTCTAATTGTAAATTTTATTAACACTTCCCAGACGGACTCGTCAGATATTGCCGGCGAAATATGCACGTTTGTTTACACCCAAATCTAATAATACCAGTTACTTGTAGAGAGATGCACGCGATGTATATATTTCAAATTTGTTTAAAATATTCAACATTTCTGCTTGTGAGGCTTAGAATACGTCATGTGTATCCTCTGTAGGACCAGCGGAAGAATGGGTGGCCTGGATATGCCACTAACCCGTTTCAAGGGTGAAGCAGCCTTTTTGGAGATCGGGTGGAATGTACAGCACACCTTCCTTACCATTACTCCCGGGCCCACTATGAGCCGAAATGGTAGTACCTGTTAACGTCTTATCTATAGTTCATATAGATTTGTTTGAAAATTTTTAGCATTAGAAAGAAATACTATTTAATGGTGGGAAAATTTGTTGTAATTAGAATAGTTACTTGAATCTATAATTGTTTACGATGGTTATGTTTGGTTATGTTATACGGTCATATGGCACGTCAAAATTTGATGTTTATTTAATACCAAATCCTGATTATGTACATACACACACACAAACACGCACACACACACACACACACACACACACACACACACACACACATATATATATATATATATACTATTTAAAAAAGACGAGTTAGTAATGATTCACCTTGAAAATAAATAAGAGAATTCTTATAAAACACCAGGAGTGATCAATATATGATAATTATTATATAAAATTATAAATTTCATACGGAGAAAACTCATATAAATGGAAGAAAACCTTGACAGGACGTCGGTTGGCTATTATAAATTTATTTCAGCTGGGCACTCTATACGCGCAAAGAACCTTTTCTGAGAGCCATCAGATAATGTGATAACTATCTGAAGAGGTTAGTTGCTCATAGACTGACCACATTCACACACATACATACAGACATACACACACAATAACTCAGGGAGAAAGATTTGAGGTCAGATTAAATTTGTGGCATATCAGCTGTCATGGATGCTTTGGGGAGGAAGGATTAATAAAGGAGAAGAACAAGAAAACCCGAAAATATTCAAACCAAGATGATATAAAACGTCAGAAACACTTGCTGAAGAAAAATAGAAACCTTAGAAAGAAATCCCCTTGTGGACCTTTTTATTTTCAAGTACATATATATATATATATATAAGTTGGCGACCGTAGGCAAGGGTAACCCGAAGGCTCCCTTTTCGATAGTTACAACACCAAGGTGTAGAAGAGACTGATACTGCTTTCCCTAGATTGCTCCACTTTACCTTTGATCCTTATCTTATAATGTTGAATGTTAAGTAAGGTAGCATCAAGTCTTGAGTCTTTGGTATGACCCGATCTGGGACTCTAACCATTAGGTCAATGCCCGCTATATATATATATATATATATATATATATGTGTGTGTGTGTGTGTGTGTGTGTGCATACAATTAAACGATTTCAAATATTGCTATTTGATATTAGTTATTCTAATTATCAATTATTCCTATTAATTATATCTTTCAGTTATTCCTAACAATTATTCCTATCAAATGATAACTGATTGTACCCAACTCTATCGTTTCACGTAACTAATAACAATAATTCTTTGTAAAAGATGGAATACTGTAACCATAAATGGAACCCTAACAGATATTATCAGAATGCATCAGAGTGGACCCGAGAGTCATTGTAATGAAATGGTATTCCACATTTCCAAAACTCCAAGATTTGAACAGATGAAGTTTAATGCCATATCCAGGGCACCAAACGGTTTCAAGATTTGCCATTATACACTAATAATTCTATTCTATATTATTCATTTGTTTACTCTATTAAATTGTTTCTAGGATAATAAATGATTAAATAGTTTTATTTGTTCCGTAGATGAGACCCTCAGAGATTCTACCACACCTGATCAAACTATACCAGTGAGAAATGGCAATAAAGGGGTACTCCTCATTCCCCAATACTCACTATCGTATGCAGTTTACTGTTATACCAAGACACCCTGTGTGGGAGAGGTTACCTCCTATGACGGAAATACGTTCTACAGTCTCAGTGACAGGGCGGTAAAGGGTTTCAAGTATTGCGATTTAATACTAACAATTCTATTTTATGTGAGTCAATTTTCTACACCTAGTTTAAATGGTTTCAGCTATTGCTCTTAGAGCGCTACTGACTGTCAGTCTCTGCTTTGTAGCCCATTTACGATAAAATCGTTTTGGGTACTTCTTTGCTCCAAGAGCAATTTAAAAAATATTGTTGGGACAGTCAAGAAGTGGCTGGGGTTTGAGATGATCTGTTGATTGATCGAATTCAGTCACTACGAACCCCTAAAGAGTCGAGTAAGGGCCAAGATGGCGTGTTGAAAGTCATATAACCACGTTGGTTACAGTGTCAGAAATTGCTCTGCCACCCGGATTCTGTTCTCGATGCCACATACGTCCATTATGTGGCTTACGTGGGGAGTGGGTGGTCTTTCCTTACAGTAGTTGGCATATTCTACTGCCCCCAGCAGGCAGAGCACATTTACTATGGTCGATCGTTCGTTGTTCGTTGTGTTTTACGTCTTATCAACCATTTTTGGGTCATTTAACGAAGAATTAAGCCATTTTGATAAAAGTTTCAGACAATTCAGTTTAACGTAAGTAGAGTTTTTCGTTTACATACTGTTAAATGTCAAAAACAGTTCTATTTCAAATAATTCAGATAAGTATACAATTTTGTTTAATACACTTAAATGTAAGAAAGTAAAGTTGGTGACAGTAGTCGAGGGTGACCCGAAGGCTCCCTTTTCGATAGCTACTACACCAATGTGTTGGGGGTGGTGGCGCTACTCCTTTCCCTGGATTGCTCCACTTTACCCTTGATTCATATCTTATAACGCTGAGTGTTAAGGAAGGCGGCACCAAGTACCATTTTTTCAGTCTTTGGTATGACTCGACCTGGGATTGAACCCAGGTCACCTGGGCCATTAGCGCACACTCTAACCATCATGCCTATGTCCGGTTAATGTAAAAGCAGTTAATTTCAAACAATTCAGTTTAGCGTTATTACAGTTTAGTTCTATTTGAGCCCTAGATAGGATCCTATCTGGTGCTTCCATTCCTGACCAGAGTGGGTTTGGGAGTAATGGTAATGAAGAGGTACTCTGCATTCTCCAATAATCCAGGATTATTGGAACTTCCCCATCAGATTGTTTAGTGACATATCCAGGACACTTGGGAAGTCTTACCTATATGCAGAGATGTAGACGGTGTATTACCACAGCTCTAAAAGGCAGAACATGTTTACTATGGATTATTATTACTATTCGTTACTTGAAATTATCTAACCATGTGCAAACAAATGACTATCATTAAATTTAGATAATTACATATGATTTTTACTATTAGATAGGAATGATTAAAAGTATAAGAAAATATAAGAAGAATCAGTTTCGACTTAAACAAGGGAACTACATCGATCGTTGTGTTCTTTCCTAATTTCCACAAGTTTCCACAATCTCAGAGAATGAACGGAGTGAACAAAGCATCAGAGGTCATAATGTTTTAGATGTATTTTGGGCTTTTTCCTTAAGCTTTAGATGTAATGCGTTTTTTCGTTTTTCCTTACGTTTCATTATGGGATGTGTTTTTTTGCTTTTTCGTAACACTTCAGATGTGATTCAAAATGTAATCTGCCGATTATTCATCATTAAATTGCAGTCGTCTGTGATTACGCTTCAGTCAACAAGTCTACCTTACAAAAACATTTTGGTACCGAAACTGCACCTCCATTACAGATATGTGATACTTGCAACATTATCCTTGACTAGATATCTCAGTAAGTTGATTGTCTTTGGTTTGGTCTTATGGCATATCAACCATCGTTGATTGCTTAATGTCAAATCTGGTTTATACATATACATTAGACAAATACGGTTTGGTTTGGTTTGGTTTTATGGTATATCATAGATCGTAGATCATTTAATGCCAAATCCACGTTATAGATATATATATAAGAGAAATATGGTTTGGTTTAATTGCATATCAACCATTGAAGGGCCTTCAAAGCCAAATCCTGAGTATATATACACATTAAATATCTATGCTTTGTAAACACAATTTGTTGATAACATTTTTAAACGAGCCAGAGCTCATTTTTTGCGTATATTTAAATGTCTCCAAGTATTGCTATATAATTCAGTAAAATATCAGTCATATGTTTACTCATAGTTAAATGATCAAACAGTTCTATTTCTAACAATTCAATTTAGCATAAGTCAGGAAAGTTGAATGGTAGTTGTGCATAATAAACAATTCTATTAAGCATCTGTCATTTGCTGGCACTCAAACAGTCAAACAGTTCTATTTGACCAACAGATAGGACCCAATCTGGTGCAACCTCTCTGGGTATATGTGGACCTGGGAGCAATGGCGATGAATGGCTACTCTGCATTCCTGAAAGCTTCAAGGCTGGAGCGTTACCATCAGATGGTTTCATATCATATTCAGGACACTCATTTGGGTTCTTACCCATCGACAAAGACGCAGTCGGGGTATTCTACTGCATCAGCCGCTATACGGAAGCTGGGCAGTATTACAACAAATGATTACCTCATATAATCATATCATGCGACTTTCTAAACTTTAGCCTAATATCAGGAGATTACATCATACACGAGATACAAACTAAACCTAACCTAAGCCAACTAGTTGTCCACAATAAATGTGTATTTAGCGTATTTTGCGACCCCCTAATATTAAGGTAAATTTTAGGTCTCAGAAAGTCACATGATATGAGAGTATATATAACATAAAATTTTATGAATAATAACTGATAATTTCAAATCTTTCACGCCATGAACTCAAAATTATATATAATTAATTTATACACCTTACTTGTAATGCATCGACCGATAAAACTGCTGTTTTCCTCGCTAACTTATGAAGGATTAAAATAATCTATACATTAAATTTCCTAAAACAAATATGATCTACTAAGTTTCCTCTTTTACATCTAAAGCAAATCTTGCAATGTTTTCGGAAGATTAACTTCGTTGATAAAATATGCATTAAGACATTAGCCGAAAATTTTCCCAGCCATAAAGTATCTAATTAAATCTCCATATAACAGTTTCTGAATAGTGATTCTTACAGCTTTGGACGGTAAATTGTTTTTGTTGTACAGCATCTATATATTCTTTCTTTATCCCTGACAATCTCTTTCGGCAGATTGATGGAGGAGTTGTTAAGGACATTTCTATCTATCTATCTATTTGTCTATCTATCTATCTATCTATCTCTGTTTGTTCAGATCTATCTATCTATCTATCTATCTATCTATGTCAATCTTATTTTAGTGTGAATGAAAGATAAGATAGATTAATATTGATGGAGATGTAAGATTAGTAAAAAAAACTGTTTTTTTGTTCCTTGTGCTCAGGGTATTTCTTTAAACAGATAGATATAAGAATAATTTCACACACACACACACACACACACACACACACACACACACATATATATATATATATATATATATACATATATATATATATATATATATATATACACACACATATATATATGCCAAAATCGACAGAGACAGAGACACTTTTATATATATATATATATATATATATATATATATATATATGTGTGTATATATATATATATATATATATATATATATGTATATATATATATATATATATAATGAATACATATATATTAGTTTTTATATATATTCAATAGCAGGGTTACTTCTCTGCAACCACTGGTTTCATGCCGTCTCAGGCTGATTATCGTATAAAGACGGCATCAAACCAGTGGTCGCAGATTTATTCATTATTATATTATATAACAGCTCTATCACAGTTAATGAGCACTCTCTTAATTATATCGCGTTTGGTCCGCTGTAAATCCACCAGGTGAGATTGTGACAATCACATACCGTTGTAATATATATATATATATATATATATATATATATATATATATATATACATTGTTTTTTCATTGACAATGTCTTTATTTTTCATCTCTGTCTCTCGATCTATAGTTCTCTTTTTTTTTATATATAAATGGATAAATACTCAAGCAAATTGATGCAGTACATATCTATCTATCTATCAATCTAAAATGCTTTAAGATAATTATTGCTTAAGTATGGAAGAAAATTAAATAAACGTATTTCTCTATCACTTTCTATATATTTGCGTTTTAATACCACCATTAAGGCAGAAGGAATAAAAACAATTTAAAAGCTTTCACAATTGTCGTTATCGCATATTATTAGATATAATGAATAGTCAGTGTCGATGTTAGCTTCATTATTACCATCAGCAGCAGCAACAACTGCTACACCACCAGCAACAACAACAAAAACAACAACAAAGTAGTTGAAATGTGATAATATGCACTGAGAGCATATCAGAAGATAGGCATCATATTGTATTTTTATACTAGATATTCAAATTTATGTTAATTCAGCGAACCTGCTTGGCTCATCAGTATGCCACCATTTACACATTATCGGTTTTTACCTATATAATTGATAAAGATAATATTTCAAATTTCTTTTCATCTTGTACGTTTCTCATCGCGATCAGAACGCTTATCTGCTCGCAAAAAATAAAGTATACTCTATTTGTAATAATACATATCGCCCCGACTTAGCCATTTTCTTTTTTATTTATTAAATATACAGATGGTTTTCTTTCTTTCTTTACATTATGCCCATATTTCGTTTCCTTTTATTACCTTTTTCTATTTTGGTGATTCGGAAGTTAAAAATTGAATGAAAACATTGGAAGACAGACGAATGGGGAAAGTTGGGGAAAATATCCGTTAATAACAGATTGAGAATCGTAAACTTTCCAATCACTGAAGAGCAAAGATAAAATTTCTTCTGAAGCAGTCGGTAAAGGAAGCAGCTAGATATAAAACAGACGATGACAGAATTGATTGTTAAAAAAAAAAAAAGAACTAACTCAGATTTTAGAGATATTTTGTCTTCGAATCATATTATAATATATTACAAGAGTGAGTCGAAAGTTTACATATTTTGGTAACGTGAGGCAAATTTCGAAGGCTCCGTATGTTTTGACCGAGGTCAAGATAAACTATATTGGACTGTGAGATAACAAATTAGCAAAAAATTTTCTTGCTCCGCCTCTAAGACTTTGAACAATGTTTCAGAATCAACTCTTTAAGACCTACATGAACTTGTCAGGTTTTGAGATTCTTGCAACCCGAGTAAAATCTTTTGAATTATCCGATTTCTGTATTGGGATCAACTCTGACCCTTCCATGGCTTTATGACCCTGCTTGAACTCGTAAAGAAAATTCCTGACTCAGACTAGAGTTCACATTCAACTATGCGGCTTTCAAATCACACACAGAGTGAAGTAATGCACAACGTGTTAGCGCACCAACTACAACGATAAAACCAACTGATGAGAGTTCCTACCACGGTATATATCACATGATAAACTCCTTACGCTCAAAGCTACTGGGTAAACTACAGTTCTTTATGGATGGCTCTGGTATTGAATAAGCCAGGAAGATTGATATGCCAATAATTAAAGAAACTATACCAAACGACCTTTTAACATTCTGAATATTCTTTTTTTAAATTGCTATTTTGTTTTTCTCTATTTCTTTGTTTTCAAGATTTTTTATTCCTTCCAATTTACTTAATAAAGCAAAATCCCCCAAATCGATGCATTTTCTTTGTATTTATTTGGTTTGAAATAATTATCCCTGTGTAATCCTAATGATCATTTGAAAACGGTTATTTTGAGTATTCCTATCTTATGCCTGTTGCCCAGTGAACTGCTCCGAGGTCCACTCTGGCCCGGAATGGTAGTACCTGATAGGGCCCTATCTATGGGGTAAATAGAACGAACAGCATTCTTATGCAAAACTAAATTGTTTGATTAAACTAAATAGCTTGAAATAGAAATGTTTTTGACAATCAAACCGAATTTACATACCGGCTCATTGGCCTCGTGGGTAGAGTGTTCACCAATGGTCTGAAAGACGTGGGTTTAATCCCAGGTTGAGTAACACCAAAGACTTTAAAAATGGCACTTGATACCGCCTTGCTTAACTCTCAGCAATATAAGGTACGTATCAAGAGTAAAGTGGAGCAATCCAGGGAAAGGAGTTGCGCTTTCCCCTACACCTTGATGTAGTAGATATTGAAAAGGGAGCCTTCTGGTTGCCGTCGACTACGGTCGATAACTTTACTTTTACATTTAAACTGCGTGTTTATGCTAAACTGAATTATTTGAAATGGAACTGTTTTTTGACATATAAACTGTACTTACACTGAACTGAATTGTTTAATATAGAGCTGATTTTATATTTAATTGTGAGTAAACAATACCTGTACTCCTACTAAACTGAATTAGCTGAATTAGAACTGCTTGATTAAACTGTATAGCTTGAAATAGAAATGTTTTTCACAATTAAACTGTACTTATATTTAAAGTGCGTACTTATGCTAAACTGAATTGTTTTAAATAGAACTATTTTCATAAAAATGGATTTGGCGTTAAATAACCTAGAAAGCTTGATATGCCATAAAACCCAACGAACCAACTAACTAACCTACTTTTTGTAATTTACACGCAGTCGTATAGCATGATTTGGTTTGGTTTGGTTTGGTTTTATAGAATATCAACTTAAATTAATGTTATTAAATGTTAAATCCTGTTTATATATATATATATATATATATATATATATATAAAGTTGGCGACCATAGTCGAGGGTGACCCGAAGGATCCCTTTTCGATAGCTTACTACACCTAGGTGTAGGAGAGGGCGCTACTCCTTTCCCTGGATTGCTCCACTTTACCCTTGATCCGTACCTTATAATGCTGAGTGTTAAGCAAGGAGGCATCAAGTACCATTTTTTGAGTCTTTGGTATGACTCGACCTGGGATTGAACCCAGATCTTCCGGGCCATTGGCGAACACTCTAACAATTTTAAACGTGCCTCGGTTCATTTTGTTTTGCCGACAGTTAAATACTTTCAAGTATTGCTATATAACAGTCACTATTAAACATCCCTCATTTGTTTACACACGTTTAAATTATCAAACAATTCTATTTCACACAATTTAGTTGAGCATAAATCATTTGTTTGCACTCAGTTTAAATAGTCAGACCGTTCTATTAGATCCAAATAGAAGACCCCAATCAAGTGCTACGATACGGGGTAAGAGTGGACCTAAAAGCAATGACAATAAAGAGGTACTCCACATTCCCCAGGGCTTCACTGACTGGTACCTCACCATCAGATGGTTTAGTGTCATATTTAGGCCTCTCGTTTGGGTTTCTCACCCCTCTGCAGAGATGCAGATAGTTTATTCTCTAGCCCCAGCCGAATTTTGATGTAATTTGTGAAAATACGTATTTGAGCAACAGACGGAATACAAACTGGTACTTCCGGTCAAAATCAGTGAAGAAATGGGGGTAATGGGAATAAATTCAAGATTCAACATTCACCTAGGGTTCCAGAAATATATCCCGATCTCCAAAATCAGGATAAGTTTAGGTGTTTGTTGTGTTGACGACTAAGGATGTTGTCAGATTATTCTACACCTTGCGGACAGAGGGGTTTATGGGTGGCAATGCATCATGTATTTCATTATTTCTGATGACATACAGACATAGATCCTGGGCGAGACTGATTGCGTTTCACAGAGCACTAATACCCTTGCAAAAGGTATGAATCCAATTATTCTCCCTCCAGCTCTGTGTAAATAGTAGGGAAGACTATGTTTTTCAACCTTGGTGAGGCAACTTGTCTTGGAGAAGGAAACCTCGGAATTCAAACCTGTGAAACTCCGCTTTAAAATTGAACTTGTCTCATATCCTGCTCGAGCGGAGGGGTTTGTAAATATACATAAATATTTGACGATGAAAAGTAATGTCAGGTGAGGTTGGTTCTTATATTTCTGAAGTAGTGAGCCATGAGTCTCAAACTGATAATCACCATGAATTGGACCCTAAAACATGTCTGTTAAACGCTTTGCAAGCATCTTATTATTTATAAAGTATAATTTAGCTTGATGCAGGGTTTCAGTGTAAGGAACTTGGTGAGAGTGGAACTCGTTAATTAACGAAAGGATCTATTTGAGTTATAGATGGGTCCCCCAAAATGTCTACCACTCCGGATAAATTTCACCTGGGAATAATAGCAATGCAAAGATACTCAACACATCCATGAGCTCCAGAAGTTGAGGCCCACCACTGTACACAGGTTAACTTCATACACTGGAGACTAAGAAATAAGTAGGCCACTGATTGATTTGGTTTCTTTTTGTTTAATGACATAGCAACCCTCATGGGTTATTAAATGCCAAATCAATCCTAATAGAATAGTTATGCTATTTGACTTATATTGAGGAGGAAAAGGGGTTTATATCTTTCCTAAATATTTGTCCGAAAGTGAACGTGATTGTACAAGTGGATTCTGAACTTACTTGTTGCAATGTCACAGTCATTACGTTATTCACTGCGAGGACTTATTCTGTACTTCAGTTAGGATGAAATGACGAAGTTAGCTGATATTTTCAAAACGTTGTTGAACAAAACGGCAAGTATATTATCAAAAACGACGGCAAAAGGCAACCTTTAATTTTTCAAACGTATCAGTACTTTTACAAAAATTAATATTTCTGCAGACACATTTATAAAAATTATGAATTGATATTGAAATCGATCACTTATTTTATTTTAGAATGTCAAAATTTATATTCTGCAAAAACGTGTATGTAAAAATAAAGAAAAATATAGCGTACATTTATGTTTTGTACAGAAAAAGACGGGAGCTATAACTTCCTCATATGACCGATATTTTGTAGTTGTCTGTGCATAATGTTTTGCAGTAAAGATTACCAATGTTGTCAATTACACTATTATTGAATAATATCGACAGCTTCAAAAACATCTTACATATATGAATTTTATCATATATGATAAACTAACATGTGCTCAGAAATTTGACATCGATCAATCAAATAACTGTGTACGCTAAGTTATCCTAGCGTAAACTGATGGGCCTATGGTGAAGCCAAAGTTATCCAACCGTAAATTTCTGCAGGCAAAGTTATCAAACGTATGTTGGCCAGCTGAATATACTACATAGATATTCATTTTAACTGTTACAAATTAACACCCGTTGATGTTACTAGCCAAAGTATAGGAATATTTTCCTGTTTTACAATCTAGGCTACTGTCATACCGTATGAGATAACGCAGAGTAACGATGCCCAACACCGTCTTCTAAAATTCTTGGGCATCATCGGCTTAAGTCACTGTACAGTTTCATAATTAGTTATTTACAAAGTTTCGTTGTAGTTCAAGTCTCGTAGTAAGGTGTACCAAGTGAGAATCAAACTCATTAGAAATAATGTGTTAGGCTAAGGTGGAGGTGGGCGTCGCGTAACAGTAATCAACTTGAAAATTGAAATCTCCGAGCCGAAATCAATTCCTGGACAAAGTTCCTTGATTTTAACATAACTATATTCTTTAGAAACGTATGGTTTCATCTATTTTGCACCAACTACGGTGGGGTACGTGTATGAATATTTGCTCAACAGAAGAAGTACTTGAAAAAATATATAAAAAAACGCAACAATAGTCAAATGCTGCAGATCAGCGAGAGCTAATGATTTCATTGGTTGTTTGGGTTTTATGGCATATCAACCTTTGTAGGTTATTTAATAGCAAGTCAATCTTTATGCAAATAATCAGCTCTATATCAAACAATTCAATTTAGCAAGAATACACAGTTTAATTATCAAACACATTTCTATTTCAAGCCATTTAGTTTAGTCCAACAATTCTATTTCAAACAGTTCCGTTTAGCTTAAGTATGCAGTTTAAATATTTGAACAGTTCTATTTCAAACAATTCAGTTTAGCATAAATACGCCGTTTAGTTCTATTTCACCCATAGATAGGACCCTATCCGGTGCTACCACCCCGGGCCAAAGTAAAACTGGGAGCGATGGCTATGAAAGGGTAATTCGCATTCCCCAAACCTCCAGCATTATTGGAACCTCACCCTCAGATTGTTTTGTGTCATATCTGGGACCATCTTTTTGGAGGGTGGGTTTACTTTCTCTGCAGAGATAGATTCGGTGTATCTTACGGCCCCAGCCGACTGGATAAGGCAACTACTGAGGATCAGATTTACGAGTTAGTTGTCTGTAAGATTAGCATATCAATTATTACCTTCATGTTACTCAATTAAAAAATAGCATGTTTTGTTTCCTGGTCCTGTCGGCTGGGGCTGCAGAATGCACAGACTGCATCTTTGCTTAGGGGAAAGACTCTCGTAACGAGTGTCCAGGATATGACACTAAACTATCTGAAAGTGAGGCTTCGCTGGAGGCTAGGGGGAGGTAGAGTACTCCTTTATTGCCATCACTCCCAGGTCCACTCTGCTTTGGAGTGGTAGCACCAGATAGAAACCTATCAATTGGCCAAACAGAACTAAATTGTGTACTTATGCTTTACTAATGCTTTGTTTGAAATTGTGTTTGCATTTAACCGTGTTTAAAGAAATAACTGTACTTCTGCTAAACTGGATTGCTTAAAATAGAACTGTTTTTGATATTTAAACTGTGTACGTATATTAAACTGAATTGTTTGAAGTAGAACTGTTTTAACATTTAAAAAGCGTACTTATGCTTTAATGATTTGTTTGAAATAGATCGATTATGATGTTTAAACTGCATACGTACGCTAAACTGAATTCTTTGAAATAGAACTGTTTATATGTATAAAAAAATGATTTAGCATCATCATCATCATCATCATCTCGTGCTGGCAGCACAGATATCCCTGACCCTCTCTCGCCACTCCTCCCTATCGTTCATCGCCCTAGGTAGGTCTTCAGGACAACAACCCGTATCCTCACATAGCTGCTGAATGTACGTTCGAGCTGGTCGTCCTGCTTTTGCGCGGCCATGTGTGGGGATCCATAAGAGTACATCTCTTATGAGTTCATCTCTGCTTCTCCAGCAGTGTCCTGCATGTCTGGTTCGTCTAACTTGAATTAAGATAACCAATTATGGTTGATATTCCATAAAACCAAACCAAAATTTTGTGTTTCTACTGTTTATAATTGTGACTGAAGTCTATTATTCATATTTTTCATGATTGGACGTAAGCAATTCTCCAAGGAATTTGATGAATGTTAGAATATTCGCAATATTTAGCTATGTACGGCATCAATAATATAAATAAAAGTACACCCTTTTTGTCATAAAAAATATATTCTTAACCAAAGTCTAACAAAGTCGCGGATTACTGCTATGTTGTTGATGGATTATCTCCTGATTGAGGAGAAGAAACACAAAAACTCTACTCACCTTAAATGTTGGACCTAGTTTTATTTTATTCCCACCGTCCAGTTTCTGAGTAAGTAAAAGTTTGTGAAAACTATTAACCTATACAAGATGCGAGTTTAATACTTTGTTGTTGTAAGGAGGTGGCATTGAGTAACATTGGTTAAATCATTTGTGTCGCCAGCCACCAAATAGAGCCAATCGAAAAAAACGACTTATTTTATTGGGATTCACAGAACTTCATCATCATCATCATATCGTGCTGGCAGCACGGATAAAACCCCTATTTATGTCTGGGTCGTGATCATGATCATCAACAGCAATCACTTACATCGTCGATCGAGTCTGGGAATTTTGACAAATTTTTGTTAATTACTGTTTCTAGTCTGGTGTGCGAGATTAAATATCTAATCATCATCATCAGCATCTTGTCGTGCTGCTAGCACGGATTTCCCAGACACTCTTTCGCCATTTCCCTCGAACATTTATCGCTTCTGGCGGGTCTTCCTGGCTACATCCTGTGTCTATACAGAGCTGTTGTTGATAAGTTCTTGCTAGTCGGCCAACACTTGCTTGTTCTATTGAAGGGGTCCAGAAGAGAACGTCGGTCATGTGTTGGTCTTTACTCCTCAGCAGTGCCAGGCAGGATTTGTTTGTCCGACTTGGATGGCTTTAAAGATAGGAGGTTGTTGCCCGAACTGCCGCTGTTTTGTGGGATGTTGCTTTCGGAATTTCTTCAATATAGTTCGTAGCCTTATTATACAGCTGCCATCAAACTTTTTTTCTATACATATATTTAGCGTCCATGTGGTGTATTCTTGTTGTTAAATTCACACGACTGGTCCTTGTAAAAAAAATGCGTTTTATTTTATCGGATAAGTCTGACTTTCATAAGATCTATAACCTATTGGTAGTTGTACATGCATCCGCTAGATGTTTTTTTTAGTAGATGAGACGCTGCTTCCGAGGGAGGTGAACTTGTTCACTAGTTTCAAAGAGACACCAAATAGTATGGAGATGTCTCTAACGCACTAGATTTTGAACTTTGTTCACTCCTCTCTCTTCCGATTGCTGACTTCATATTCATAACTTCTCTATTCACAACACTTGACGACTCACATACAACCAAGTTAGTGTTTAAAGTGGAATATACAAGCATCATCATCATCATCATATCGTGCTGGTAGCACGGATATCCCTGACCCTCTCTCGCCACTCCTCCCTATCGTTCATCGCCCTAGGTATGTCTTCAGGACAACATCCTGTATCCTCACATAGCTGCTGAATGTACGTTCGAGCTGGTCGCCCTGCTTTTGCGTGGCCATGCGTGGGGATCCATAAGAGTACATCTCTTATGAGTTCATCTCTGCTTCTCCAGCAGTGTCCTGCATGTCTGGTTCGTCTAACTTGAATAGTTTTCGTGATAGGGGGCAGGTGGCCGTACAGTTGGTGTCTTGTGGGGTGTTGCTGCCAGGACTTGTTCAGGATTGCACGCAGCATTCTTGTGTAATTGCCATCTAGTTTCTTCTCCAGCCGTTTTGTTAGCGTCCATGTAGTGCATCCATATAGCAGTATCAATGTGACCGCTGCCTGGAAGAAACCGCGTTTCATTTTATCGGTCAGGTCTGATTTCCATATAATCGATAGCCTATTGATAGCTGTCCATGCTTTCGTTAGCCTCGTTTCGATGTCCTTTTCGGTTGATTCGACGCTGCTTCTTAGGTACGTGAATTTGTTTTTTTTTTTTTTTGTTTTTTGCGTACACATATACAAGCATAAAATGATATAATTCTTTGATATTCATTAAAAAAAACTATTCATAGTGGAAACTGTAAGTTAAAAATCTATGTAGCATTTTAAAAATATGTACATCCCTTATACAAGGGTTATTTAACCAAGTTCAAAACCTGAAGAAATTTGTCTTCATTTTATAGAGCGCTAATCTCCTTGGAAAGACTACAAAATCACTGATTCTACCTCCAAATAATATGCCTGACTGAGCTCTTTAACTTAGCAACCGGTCTGGGAGAAGAAAAACTGAAATCAAACCTGTTTACCTCTGCTTGAGAAATCAACATTTTGTCACTCCCTGCTCGTGTGAAGGGGTTCATATATATATATATATATATATACTTTAAGAAAATCAACGAAACCGGTCACATAGGATTATAAATTTATTTCCATCCTGTTACGCATTTTTGAAATTTCCAAAAACACGAAAAAAGTAACAGGACTTCTTCAGATCCTTTTGATAAAATAAAAAAAAAAACTAGAATAGACACATGGTAGTGAACGGGGATAGTGGGAGGGGATAGAAGAGAGGTAAAGAGTTATCTCTTCATTAAACCCACTTCCGTTTTATATTTAAATTTCGGTTAGCAATGTAGTAAAAATTGTTTTTTTAAAAAACCTTTTCTTTAATTAATAATTTTAAAATTATATTTAGACCTAAATTACAGATTTTTTTATTGAATTAGATTTAAACTTTAAATAAAAAACTTCACGTAAAGATACAGTAATAGATATATTAAAACTAAAAAAACTAAAAACAAAAACAAATATTTAATTTATTTACTATATTTTAACATTTCAAAAATATTTAGAAAGCATTAATCAGTTCCACTTTTTATGCATAGTACGTATGTATTATATGCTTTTTCACAATTTTCTATCTAACAATTTATTTTATTTATTCTCAAATTTAACTCTAGTTTTCAAAATTTACTCTATGTTTTTATAGAAAAATCTGGTTATATATTTATAGTTTAAATTTAGCCCTATGTCTACACCTAGCTATTAGTTCATTTCTCTTATTTAATAATTTTTTTGGCTCAGGAAAAAGCAAAGTGTGGATTTTTTCTTCAAGACACGGGTTGCACCTACTATCGAAAGATTTTGGGGTACTAGATCTTTTCAATATGGACCATTATATTTCAGGGGTTAACCCTTTATCTTTTAATCCCAAATAATGTTTTGATAGAGCAGTTTGATTTTTTTGATACTCATGGGAGAAGGAAAATTTATGATTTCCATATCTAATTTTCCAACTAGTAGAGGAAACGCCGATATAAAATTTCTTATCACTTATGTCCTCTTTTGGATTAATAATAGCTTGATATACTACATTACCTAAATTACACAACCCATTCATTGGACAATCAGTTCGAGATTTACAATTACATTCTATTTTTTTACTATTAGTATTATTATTATTTACCCGGTGATGAAATTTATTAATTAATACATTATTATGGCTATTCATTATTTGAGACTTACGGACACTTGCCCCCCATCACAAAAACTATACAAGTTCGACGAACCAGACACGCAGGACACTGCTGGAGAAGCAAGGACGAGCTCATAAGCGATGTACTCCTGTGGACCCCCACTCATGGATGTGCAAGAGTGGGACGACCAGCACGAACTTACATACAGCAGCTATGTGAGGACACGGGTTGTAATCCTGAAGACCTGCCGGAGGCGATGAATGATAGGGAGAAATGGCGAGAGACGGTCAGGGATATCCGCGCAGGCGGCGCGACATGATGATGATGATGATTATTTGAGACATATTTTTTGTGCAAGAATAACTTATTTTCAAGGTTTTCCTATTAAATATTTTTATGTAATATATTATCGAGTTTAAAATGTTTATCTATTAGTCTCAAAAAATATTTACCTACATCTATATTTGCTAATTTACAGAAAGGGGGGTTAAACCATATAATTTTCCTTTTTCTATTTTTATTTTTCTGATCGTAAGTATTATTTTCTTTAGTAATTTAATTTGTTATATCTTCTTTTAAATACCTAAAATCCTCCTTAAATTTTAACTATTCATTGATGAATAACTTCTTGTCCTGATGGAATTACTCCCAACTCCGGTTCAACTGGACCAAGAATACTATATATATATATATATATATATATATATATATATATATATATATATATCCTCATTTTGGGATTTAGTGAGTTGATTCAATAAGGTTTCCGTGATTTAATTTTGAGGAATATAGTAGCGGGTAATAGTGTTCTAAATTTCAAAACCCCAAAGATTTACCAGATAAATGTTGAATAAATGGTTGCAACTCTTAAACATTTCAAAATGACGTCTGATGCTTAGTTTTTATTGCCTACTCTACTTCTTTTTATATAATTAATATAGGTTTATGATTGTCTGAAAGGAAGAGAAATAAAGTAGAGTTCACGAATTCGAAAACCTTAAAATGTTTTCTTTTAATAAAACGAAAGTTTTCATGTAAATGACGAATGAGAGAATTTTACTTTAACTGGTGGAATATTCTACAATGAAATCAGGTTGTTTGATTTCTTTTGCACATCAACCCTTGTTGGTTATATAATGCCAATTCCAATATATATATATATATATATATATATATATATATATATATATATGATTTGTTAATGAATTGTAACTTCCTAACAAGCAAAACGAATTAGAACTCATTTTTCCACGAACTTCAATCCTTTCAAGTAGTTCTAAGACTTATTATTCTATTTAGTATTAATCATTTTTTGCATACAGTTAATTTCTTAGAGAGTTATATTTAACCAAAAGATGGAAACCTAACAGGTACTACTTCTCTGGTTCTGAATTGACATGGGAGAGATGGCATTAAAGGCGTACTCTATATTTCACAAATCGCCAGTACTGAGGCCACAATATCAGATGCAATTTATGCTTTTTACTAAGGACGCCTATTGGATATAATCGGATATGATTAATCTCCAAAGTCTTTAAATGAAAAAATTCTGAAAAGAAAACTAAAATCGCAGCCCTTCTATATCCGTAAACAATATGGCACACACCCACACCCACACACACACACACATGCATCTAAGTGATAAGAAAAACAGGAACATGTCGAAGTATTTTTTCATTGTACTCAACTAGTTTCGAACTAAGATCTTTGCCTGGTCCACAGATTTTTTGTGAAGAAATTTTTGTTTAGAAAGTTTTTCAAAGAGTCAATGTGCCTAAAATAAGCGCCGAAAAATTAATCCTAAATGTTGAATATATATATATGTATATATATAATGGCCGAGGGATTTCGTTTTATATATCTTCCCTTTGGGTTTAGTTAGGCTGAGAAACTTTCGGCTCAGCCCATTGGTTAGTTAGGTGCAAACTTGAGCACAGGTGTTGACGCGCACGCGGGGATGATGTGTCGTTCACAGATGTCAAAATAAGAATCCCAGAAAGCGTGCGCGGAGGATTTGGGGGGATTTGAAAAAAAGTCAGTTAAGTTGAGAACTAGACTCCGAATGGGAATGCTCGACTTTCGGGTCCTGCTGAGGCCAGACGAATTTGTGCGCTACGGGCGCCACATATGTTGGGGGTGCAGATGGAAAAGCCAGGATAGAACGAATCTGTATCTCTCTCCTTATGTTGAAGAACCTTTAAACTCAAAGGTAATAAAATGTTTCGTAAACGAAGTGTTTTCCGTGTTTCGGGATTCCCATATTCTATGTATATATGTCACGAACATTCTATGTACGTTTCAAATATCCATATCTGGATATGCTATCTCTCTCTCTCTCTCTCTCTCTATATATATATATATATATATATATATATTATACCATGGTACAGTCTGTCACCTTGGATTTCATGCATTCAGCAATCGTCGGACAGAAGCTTTGGCTTGGCGTTTGAGTCAACCGGGTTTCGATCCCAGCTACGGGGAGATACTGTCTAGCCACACTGGTGAGTTCTGATAGAATGAAACAGATCTGTCTGTGGATGATTATATATATATATATATATATATATATATATATATATATATATATATATATAATAGCTCTGTCATTGATATTGAGCACTATTTAACAATACAGAAGCATTTGGTTCTCCATTAACTCACTAAGTGACCAAGTAAGAACGATAAACCTCATATATATATATATATATATATATATATATATATATATATATATATAACCAGATGTATTACGATCGGCAAGATCTATTGATATGTAGAATAACATTCAAATTAATCCTAAACCGTTTACTCATGGAAAAACACACGGGCATGATCGACAGCAATGGAACTCCAGGTTCTATTTGGATAATGTGTTTCATCGGAGTGTTTCATATTAGTGACTAAAACAATTCTAGAGTTAGAAATGAGTTAGTCAATTAGTGAGTGGTTGAATGCTTTATCTTGCTCACCGTCATTTGAGTCGCCGATTCGATTTCCTACGATTATATCCGTTACATTAAGGGTACATCTTGGTTAGTCTGGCTATATTCCCAAAAATGGTGTTTAAGGATAATGCTGCACTTACACAATCCTGTGTTTTGTAAAAAAAATGCCGTTCAATA
>OY757905.1:130936721-131026721 GCA_963585895.1 Sepioteuthis lessoniana | reverse complement strand
AATAGATTTATGGCATCAGAATGTGCAATGAATGTAATATTTCAATCGTACAAATTCTGCTTTTGATTAGAATAACTATGAAATAAAAAGGAAAATGTAATATATCCTCCTCCCTATCGTTCATCGCCCTAGGCAGGTCTTCAGGACAACATTCCGTATCCTCACAGCTGCTGAATGTATGTTCACGCTGGTCGTCCTGTTTTGCACGGCCATGTGTGGTGGTCCATAAGAGTACATCTCTTATGAGTTCATCCCTGCTTCCCCAGCAGTGTCCTGCATGTCTGGTTCGTCTAACTTGAATAGTTTTCGTGATAGGAGGCAGGTGGCCATATAGTTGGTGCCTTGTGGGGTGTTGCCGCCAGGACTTGTTCAAGACTGCTCGCAGCATTCTTGTGTAATTGCCGTCTAGCTTCTTCTCCAGCCGTTTTGTTAGCGTCCATGTAGTGCAGCCATATAGCAGTATCGATGTGACCGCTGCCTGGAAGAAACTGCGTTTCATTTTATCGGTTAGGTCTGACTTCCATATAATCGATAGCCTATTGATAGCTGTCCATGCTTTCGTTAACCTCGTGTCGATGTCCTTTTCGGTTGATTCGACGCTGCTTCCAAGGTAAGTGAATCTGTCTACTAGTTTAAGAGGGGTTCCTTCTAGAGTGGAGGTCCCCCGTTTGATTATAGCACATATATTTCGTTTCGTGTGCATTAACATAGAGGCCTATGCCTGCGGCTGCTCGTTCCATACTATGCAGTAGTGTTTTGGCTTGGTCGGGTATATTTTCCAATATCGCTATGTCATCGGCGTAGTCGGCGTAGGTAATTGTTTTTGCGGGGTACCTTCTGCTTCTTTTCTTCGTCAGCTCGAAGCCATTCTCTCCGATTTTGTCAATCGATATTCTAAGTACATAGTGTAGACAAATGATAAAGAGGTACGGGGCCAGCGTGTCCCCCTGTAGTATTCCTGCTACAATGTCGAAGTATTCTGTGTCTCCATCTGGTGATCATACTTTTACTTTGGTGTTTCTATAGAGAATCGTTATTGCTGCTACGGTTTCTTTAGGTATGCCGTACGCTAGTGGGATTTGTTCCATCTTTCCTCTGTGAATGGAATCGAAGGCCTTGGTAAAGTCGACAAATATTAATGTCACTTGTAGGTTTTTTGCCCGTACACCTTCAAGGATTCTACGGATGGTTAATATTTGTGAGGTCGTGGATCTATTTCTTCGGAAGCCATTTTGGTTTTTTCTAAGTATGTTGTCGATTTTGGGTTCTATGCGGTTTCGTAGTAGGGCATTGTAGATTTTGGCTGCTATGGATGTAAGTGTTATACCTCGGTAGTTTTTGGCTAATCCGAGGTCCCCCTTTTTAGGGAAGGGGAGTATGCATCCCTTCATCCATCTATCTATCAGATTTTGATTATATACTGCGTTGCAGTGTCGGAGCAGTATGTCATCGAATTGTCTGGTCTTCCATACCTGCAGCTTTCCTATTTTAAATTTTTCTGAGAACAGAGTCGAGTTCTTCTTGTGTGAACGGTCCTAGTTTAATGTCTAATTTTTTAATAATTATTCTGGTCATTGGTTCATGTGTTATTATCGGTGGGTTTCCTTGTAGGTTTTCGAAGTGCTGTTTCCACAGTTTTATTCTTTCTTGTTGGTTTGCTGCTTTAAGTTTTGCTTTGGCTGTGTTCTTTCTTGTACTCACTTCGTTTATTGTTTGCCAGGCTATCCTAGATCGTCTATCTTCCACCGAGTCTCTAATCTTATCTATCTGGTTTTGAATGTATTCTGTCTGTTCCTTTATATATATGCCTGCTAATTGATATTGTGCCGTTTTTAGTTTTAAGGCATTTGTGTTTGTTGGGTTTTTTCGATAGTTTTTGGAGGCTGTTTTTACTAGTGCACGTTTTTCTCTCACCGCTAAAGTTTCCCATGGGACTCTATATTTAGTTTTGAGTTTTGTTGGAATGCATTTCGCTGCTGCCTCGTGGTGCGCATTGGCGAAATTTTCATATTCGTCGTTTGGTGTACTTTTTTCCGTCCTTTCTTGTAGTGTTTTGTATCTGTTCCTAATTCTAATACGTATTTATCTCTTATATCTCTGTTGTTCAAAAGGGCCCAGTCATAGTGTTTGGTGGTCGCTGTTCGCTTGGCGTTTTTTAGTAGGCATAGCCGTATTTTTGCCGTGACTATTCGGTGATCGGTGGACACACCCTTGAAAGAGGAGTATGCCTCGCAATTCATTGCACTATTTATCCATTTCTTGTTTATAAGGACGTAGTTTATCTGAGCTTTAGTATTGTTCGCGTACGTGTATGTCCATAGTTTGCCCTCCCTTTTTTGGTAGTTTGTATTGAGGCATGCTAATCTATTTTCTATCATGAAATCTGTTAGATGTTGCCCATTCCTCTTTGATGTGTTGTGGAGGCTGTATTTGTTGTTTCCATTTTTCCCGATTTGGGCATTCATGTCTCCGCCAATGACTAACATGTTGTGTTTCGGGATGCTACGCACTAATGAGGATAACTCATTGTAGAAGGTGACTAGTTCAGTTTCTTCACTAACATTGGTAGGGCTGTAGCAGGAGATGATTGTTGCTCTGGGGTTGCCGTTAAAAGTAGCTGCCATCATTCTAGGTTGTATTTTCTCAATGCTATTTAGCGTTTTTAATGATCTAGGTCCTATAAGTAATCCTACCCCTCCTACTGCGGCGTTGACAGAGTTTTCCATGCCGATACAGTGACGAGCGACCATCCATTGCCAGTTTCGTGATATTTGATATCTTCGGTGTGTGTATCTGTGTTCTTGTTTGCATATTATGTCTATCTTATGTTCTACGGCTGATGCGATTAGCTCTGGTAGTTGTTCTATTCTATTTAAGGTTCTTACGTTAAATGTCGCTATTTGTAATGTTTGCTTGTATTTTAGTTGTTTTAGTCGTTTGAGCTCTGTAGCTGATTTTTCGAACACTGACGCCAGGGCTCCAACCTCAGCAGGACGCACCCCTTTTTTATCCATGCGAAGATGATGCGGTTTGTGTATGAGGTTTGAGTGTGGGTCATGGTTATCTTTCCATAGCTGTTTTATTCTCTTCTATAGAAGCCACTCTTATAGAGGAGCAGCTGTAGTTCCCCGATCGAACTAACGATCCTGAGCGTAAAGTCGTCAAACTCACGTCCAGGACCTGTTTAGGTATTGAGTTTAGTCGTCCATGGGTCTATTCAAATACTTTTACGTACATCATGCTGCTTCCCATGTGCACGTAATAGATGAATATAACCATAGAGATCTTTTATAACGCGAAACCAGTGCTCATGCTGCATGACGTAAGTGAATATTTCTATAATAAGAAGAATAAAATATTTAAGCGCAATTGAAAACCGATTCTGAATCCGAACTTTGAGAAAATGAATAGGTTAAAGATAAATGATTTACTTTCGATTTATTTGCTTAGAGGCATATAAACCTTTATGGATTATTTAATGCCAAAACAATCCTTGAAGTTGGGTAGTCGTTGGGTAGATAAGGGGGTTCATACCTTTTCAAAAGTTATTTGTTCGAAAGTTGATAAAATGGCGAGATTAGAGATCGAACTCTTTTACTTAGATAAAGCAGTCCTCCATTTTTGATACTACACCACTGGGACGCCCTGAATAATAAATTGAATGATTGGAGACAATAGGAATATAAAAAAAGTTTAAAAATGATAAAGTGGTTACAAATATAGCTTTTTAATTCTAATTATTCTATTCAACACTATTAATACCTTTGTACATAGTCGTTGATTGGTTGGTTGGCGGGTTTTATGGCATATCAAACCCTTGTAGGTTATCTAACACCAAATCTCTTTTTATACAAATAGTCAGTTCTATTTTAAACAATTCTATTTTGCATGAATACAGAGTTTAATCGTCAAAAGCATTTCTATTTCAAGCTATTCAGTTTATTCAAACAGTTCTAATTCAGCTAATTCATTTTAGTATAAGTACAGATTTTGTCTACACAGTTATGTACACAGTCAAATGATTCCAAGTATTACTTTCTAATACCAATAATTGAATTTAGGCACACATTTAAAGAGTTTAAAGTCTTTTTATGTAACTCTAACAATTCTATTCAACATAACTCATTCATTAACACTCAGTTAAATAGTTTCAATATGGCTAAATATCACTAACAATTCAATTAAACATCAGTCATTTGTTTACAAACAGTTAAATGGTCCAACACTTTTATTTCTAACAATTCAATTTAACATAAGTAATTTATTTGCACTTGGTTTAAAAGGCAAACAGTTCTATTTGACCCATATATAGGACGCTATCAGGTGCTATCACTCTATTTTCAGAGTGGACCGGGGAGTCATTGAAATAAAGGGGCACACTGCAATCGTAAAATATCGAAGGGTGGAATCTCACCATCAGATTGTTTAATATCATATCCAGGTCACTCGTTGGGGATGGTGTCTTTCCACTCGGCAGGGATGCAGTCGGGGAATTCCACAGCCTCAGCCAACTGTGCTAAAAACCGTTGGACAAAAAAAGGATACAAAACAATAAACAAAAAAAGAGAGAGTAAAAAACGAAGGAATGTATACATTGGTTTAAAAAGAGAGAAGGGGAGAAATCTGAAGTGTTGTAAGAGAGAAGGAAGTGAAAGGAAAAAGGAGAGGAAAAAGATATCTAACGATAAAATGGAGAGAATGAAGAAAAAGGTATAAGGGAAAAAACAAGAAGAAGAAGAAGAAGAAGAAGAAGAAGAAGAAGAAGAAGAAGAAGAAGAAGAAGAAGAAGAAGAAGATCAGACAAAAAAGTTTTTCAACTGACTTCCCACCTAGCCAAATACGGCCCACAGCTAGTTTAGAAGCCCCGTAAAAATCGAGATATGCGTGGCTGATCCAAAAAACACTTGATCCTGTCAGCATTCCTCTATAGAGGTGCCTCAGGTGCTGAGCAAAGCAGGTAAAGCCTGAGGGTGGATTCCATGTGACCAAGCATTCGATCATCAACGTCCAACTCGGTAGGAATATCAGGTAGGCCTATCCGGAGGCAAGTAAGTCCGAAATGGAAGAATTTGATTTAAAAAAAATAAGATATAAACATATGGATCTTTATTAGAGAACGACTTAAGGAAGAAATAATAGATGAAAATAAATAAAGCAAAAAGAATAATGAAAGAGAAAAAGAGAGAGTTTCCCAGGCGTAGCTGTTAATGTGCTGAACTGCAACATCTTAGTGAGCGAGATCAATCTCCAGTCTCTCTATTTCATTCACATTCGGACTAATACTCTTGGAAAATAAATGATCCCCCTTGTATACCGCTGTTATAGTACCATTAAAATTCTTCGATAAGTATTGCTACGGCATTAATAACTCAAGAAGGTTGATATGCCATTAAAATAAATTGAATCATACACTCCTATCCTTACCCCACTGTTCACGTAATAATCTCAGCTTGGTAAATATCAAGAAAATGCGTTAAAACATCAGGAGGGAAGAAGGAGAGGATATATGAGAGAAATATATCAGTTCGAAGAGGAGATGGATGACTAAACTGAAAAAATACATTTAAACGGTGAAAATTCAATAAAGGAAGCAAATCATGATAAACTTCAAGTAATAAAAGAGGATACTTCTAAAAACAGTAAATATCGGTTATAACTTTTTTCTTTTTTTATTAAAAATAAGGACATAAAAATTCCATTTCAAATTTTAATTAATGTAAAATAATCGACTTCATTTTTTTCCCAAATAGTTCATTTTCAAAAAGACAGAAATAATCTAGGGAGAAAGAACCAACAAAACGAACACCAAAAAATATACAAAAAAGTTATGGCCAAATATGTTTGTAAAGGAAGATAGATTGGGAAATATACAAATAAATACTTGAAAAATTACTCAATAATTTATAAATTTTAATAACATAATACACTATTCTGTTTCCTTTGCCAGTCGAAAACTAAAGAAATTCTTGTTTTTCTTTTGCCGCGATATTGTTAGCTTTTGAATGCAGTTTCATTTTCCCGTTGCGATTTGTCATTTTGCTGGAAATTCTAACAGAGTTTGATTAGTGTGGCGCCAGTTGTTTGTCTTTGCCAGACTTCCCATTTACAGAAAGGCAATTCTTGTCTACTGTAAACTTTGCATTTTTTCGATTTGTTATCTATTTACTGGACAGCGCTATATATACCAAACACACCATAATAGGCTAGATACAACACAAGGTCAGTTTTAAACGGAGTTTAACAAGTTTGAATTCAGAGTTTTCTTTCTCCTAGACTGGTTGCCATACCAAGGTTAAAGAGCCGTTTACTCATATGTGGTGGTAGAACAGGAAGATGCATAATTTTATTAAGGATATTACCACTATATGCAATACTAAAAGACTCCGGGGTTTGAACTCAGGTCTCATTGGCCTAGTGGGTAGAGTGTTCTCCAATGGTCCGGAAGACTTGGGTTCAATCCCAGGTCGCGTCATACCAAAGACTTTAAAAATGGTACTTGATACCTCCTTGCTTAACACTCAGCGATATTAGGTATTAATCAAGGGTAAAGTGGAGCAATCGAGGGAAATGAGTAGCTCCCCTCCCTACACCTCAGTGTAGTAGCAATTGAAAAGGGACCCTTCTGATTGCCCTTGACTAGGGTCACCAAATTTACTTTTACTTTACTATTACAATAACCGTTGAGTAGACGATGCTCTCTCGCCCGAGTAAATACAATCTAAGTGAAGAAAAATGTCTGAATGCAAATCCTGGAGTTGGATTCTCCAAGATGGTCCAACTTTGGGTTCAATATCGTTCCAGTAATTCCTCTTGTGAAACTGATGACATCTTTTATATGACCTTTGACATCCACCGGAAAACAAAAATTAACCTGGACCATACAGAGATCTATTTATTTTACTAAAAGGAAAATCTCGGAGTTGTCCTCGTGGTTTGATGGTTAAAACGCTGGATTGCGGAATCGAAGTAAACGAGTTGGAACTCCAATCGTGCTATTTCATTCACTTTCGGACAAATGCACTTGGGAAAGATATGAACCCCCTTATCCTCCCATCTATGGTTTAAACAGTACCACTGCTGTTCTTCTGGAATTATGGATTTGGCTTTACATTACCCAAAAAGGTTGATATGCCATTAAACAAAAACTCCAAATCCACTACACATACGACTATAAAAGAGTACTCAAATTTTCAAAAATGAATTTTGTGGTGTACATAAAAAAGACAATACTCCTATCTATCTATCTATCTATCTATACATGTTAAGTTGGGTTTCTTTGTTTAATGAGATATCAAACTTTGTAGGTGATTTAATGCCTAAGTTAATCTCCTAGAAGAACAGTAGTGGTACTATTTAACTCACAGCTTGGAGGATAAGGAGTTCATACCTTTCCCAAGAGTATTTGCTCGAAAGTGAACGTAATAGAGAGACTGGAGTACGAACTCGCTCACTACGATTCGTTTTATCCATTACACCACAAGGACACCCCCTTATATATATATATATATATATATATATATATATATATATATATTTGTGTGTGTTAGTATAAATATATAATCTGACACGTAAGGTGTATGCTAAATTGTATCCATTAATTTGACTGAAACTGTGATTAATTTTTCGTATTGAATTTAAGGCTTTTACTTTATCAAACAGTGTGTATAAAATAATTGTCTTCATAATAATTACACAACATACTTATTAATGCACTGCAATACATTTTGTCTCTCGCTCTCATACTGTCTCTATCTATTTTTATCTCTCATAATATATATATATATATATATATATATATATATATATATATATATATATATATGTGTGTGTGTGTGTGTGTGTGTGTGTGTGTGTGTGTGTGTGTGTGTTTAATCTGAGGAAAATTGTAAAGGAGTCAGACGGCTGAGTAGTAATCTAAGTTGAATTGGAACCTCCAGTTGAGTGTGCACTTTCAACGGCTTTCGAATATATAATTAGTTTCATATCAAAAACATATTGAAACTCACGTGCAGAGCGAAAACAAATTTTATAAATTTAACGAAAAAAATTCAATTCCGCTGTTCTAATACAATTTTATTTCAACAAAAATTACCTTCATCAGATGGAATTTAATACATTTATGCTATGAATACGATAAAAAAAAATTGGATTAAAAAATTGAATTTCATTTTTGTCATAACGAATATATGAATTTTACAAAAAAAAAAAAAGAATATAAATATATATCCTTTAAAAAATAGGATAATAATTTGATATAATACATATTTGAAAAAAAATTCAAACTCAACTTTTTAGTAATGAATGTTAGGAGTAACTATCCTATGTAGTTCAGGGTCTTAATATAGATTAAAAAAAAAACAATTTTTAGCAACACAATTAAATCTATATTTGAAACTGTTTTTTTATTTAATATATAAATTATAAAATATAAAGCTTCTTTAATAATTTAATCCGAAATCTTTTACAGTATTAATCCATTACGCATCACAGTTAACTTAAAAACGAAAAGAAATACTCTTACTAATTTAAATAACAAGGGATTAGTTAATATATGTCTCTTAAATCGACATTTTGTCAAATCAATATTAATGATAATTATCTTGACTACATTGACTATATTATTAGATATTTAAAACAAACATTATTTTCAAAGAAAATTAGGAATGGAATGTTATCTTTATTTTAATTATACTTTTTTTTATTTAGTCTCAATTCACTTAAACAACTTCCGATATTCACCGGCTTAAAAAATGAATAGTAATTTAAATTAAAAGTAACGGATCCTTTAAAAATAGGAAAGCAAACATTATATTTATTAGATCATAATGATATTTCCAACAAATTATTTTTTTCTTCTTGCCAGAAACATCGTATTCGAAACATAAATGTATTAAATTTCATCTGATGAAGGTCATTTATATAGACCTGAAATAAATCAACAATGCACCAGCTGAACTGAATTTTTTCGTCGAATCTATAAAATATATAAATGTATATATATATATAGATAGAAAGACACACGTATATACAAATACACACACACACTAAAAAAAAATATATATATATATATAGAGAGAGAGAGAGAAAGAGTGAGAGAGAGAGAAGAGAGAGTAGAATAGATAAATAAGTTAATATCCTAAATTACCCACATAATTCTGGCCCACTCAGCTGGGGCTGCAGAATACACTCAGTGCATCTCTGCAGAGTGGTAATACTCCACCAACGAGTGTACTGATATGACACTAAACAATCTGATGGTTAGGCTCAAGTAATGCAGGAGCTTTGGGTAATGCAGAGTACCCCTTTACTGCCATCACTCCCAGGTCCACTCTGGTCCGGACAAATAGCACCTGATAGTTTTTTTTATCTATGAGTCAAATAGAATTAAACAGTGTATTTATACTCAATTGAATTATTTGAATTACGACTGTCCTGACATTTACAATCGGTACATATTTAAGTTGTTGTTGTAAGTTGGCGATCATAGTCGAGGGTGACCCGAAGGCTCTTTTTCGATAGCTACTACACCGAGGTGTAGGGGAGGGCGCTACTCCTTTCCATGGATTGCTTCACTTTACCCTTGATCCATACCTTATAATGCTGAGTGTTAAACAAGGAGGCATCAAGTACCATTTTTGAGTCTTTGGTATGACTCGATCTGGGATTGAACCCAGGTCTCCCGGGCCATTGGCGAACACTCTAACCGCTAAGCCAATGCTTAACTGAATTGTTTGATTTTTTTTTACATTTAAACTGTGTGCTTATGCTAAACTGAATTGTTTAAACAGAGCTGTTTTGATATTCAACAGTGTGTAAACAAAAAAAAATCTACGTATACTAAACTGAATTGTTTGAAATTTTTATATGTATAAAAAGGAATTTCGTATTAATAACATACAACGGTTGATGTGCCATAAATTCAAACTAAACCAAACCAAACCAAACTAAACGATAGATAGATAGATAGAGAGAGAGAGAGAGAGAGAGAGAGAGTAGAATAGATAACAACAGCTAATATCATTGATTACCCATATAATTCTGCCTCACTCTGCACTTGTGTGAATCGGTGATTATTGAAGCACATGATTAGTAAAATGCTATTTTTTTATTTTGAAATAGTAGGTTCAATTAAACCAAAATATTTTTTCAACGATTGTTTCTTGTACTTTCAAAATTTAATTCCATAATTGCATTTCAATAAAAAGTTCCTTGTTTTCGTTTTTATTTTTGCTTAACGGAGGACCAATTATTATATTTATGAGTGTGTAATTCTAAATCTCACTTTTCAAGTAGTCCTTTTTTTTCTTTCCCAAATGTCCCGACTTAAAAGTCCATTCACTCATTCTTTACTTTCAGCGACGATTTCCCTAGATAAGCTCTTTACTGTTTCAAATGCAACTCCACTGTTCGACTCTGTCACTTCAGATTTATTCAGCGTTCCAAATGCACTAAGGCTGCTCATGAAACTACATTACCAAGCAAGTCTTCTTCGACGCTAGTTTAAAGGGAAAAAAATGTCCCGTAGCATTTACTTTCTTTAGTTTTTGTTTAGTTTTACTGAGCTTTACGACTAACTTATCCTTCATTTTGCCTCGTCTTGTTTGAATTTTTCTTTTTCCTTTGTATCTTATTTTCTATTTGTTTCTTTTTTTCTATTATTTCTTTCATTGCATCTTCACTTGCCATTTCCTAGTTTTTGTTACAGCTATTTATTCCTTTTTTTTGTTCCTGACATTTCTTATGTTAGTTTAGCCTAGCTTTTTCTTCTCACTGGCACCTGCTTTATTATTTATTTCTATCTCTCTTTTAATTTTATTTTTCACTATTTTTCCCCGCGAAAACCTTTTTTTCAGACATTAAAAAATAAAAAAAAAAGAAGAAAAAGAAAAATAAGCCAAAACGGTTTTATAGTGAAATGTTTTGCTAACGTGACCTGACACAAAGCACAGGTCAGTTGAACCAATCAAAAAGCAGTAATGGAAAAAAGGGTCATGCATTGTAATAATGATACATTCGACAGCGATACCAGGAGGAAAGTATACGAAGCGGTTAAGTCGGGCTTTTTAAATAGAGATAGGCAAGAAGAGCCAAAAAAAAAGGTGTTGTGAGAGTGGAACAAGGACCGAGTAAAGCATAATGACCAGGACAATGGCGATCAGGGTTGGAGTAGGACGGCTGCGTAGAGTAAGAAAAAAATCGGTAAAAATGGAGCATGAGAAAAAGCGTAGGTCAGAAGGACGTAAGGGTGAAAAAGTACTCACACCTTTTAGACCCTTACATCACACGCGAAATGGACATTGGCCAAAAGTAGCACCTGCAGCCACTGGAGAAAGGAAATCTGGCCAACTATGACACTCGGACGTTAATGCAACTGGCAGGAAAATTTTTACTGTGAACTGAAATCACTTATCGGGAGGTTTTGGCTGCCTTTCGTCCGAAATGATAGAATCGTCAGTTTGAAAGTACGGAGCTACCTTTTTAAGTTCTGCAGGCGACCAATAAGACTAAGTAATTGGAGTTAAGTTTTTATTCTATTTTTCTATGCAAGAAGTATGAAGTAATCTTGATGTGGGTTGATTCATGTATAGATATTGACAAGGATTGGCTTAGTCCGGTAAAAGGGTGTATGTATGCAGCACCCAGTGAAATTCAAAATCAATACAGATATAATATTCTACTCGGCATACTTGCAAATATTTTTTAAGAACTGAAGTTCATGTAACAGAAGAGCATATTCCTGCAAATGCTCATGGTGTAAATTTTAGTCTGATGTTAGGCTAAATGTTTGCACCACACAGTGTGAATCAAACTCATTTCTATATAAATATTCTTCATAACGATTTTGCTGGTAATGTTTGAAGAGCAGAATGACGTATACTCATAAATACCGAATTAGTTGATGTTGAAATTTGTTAATTAGTTATCAAACTCCTTACAATGTTAGAAGAAACAACTAGGATTTTGTTATTGGTCTTATCATAACGTAATATGTAAAATAATGCTTTAATAAAATTTTTTGGGACAGAAGACTAGTATACAAAGGATAAAGTATAGTTGGAACCCTCAAAATATGTAATATTTGATATTCTCATTATTAAGTACAATATCAACTGCTCCAGAAATAATCGAAAAAGTGTTCGTCAACGGTCCGTTTTTTTTTGTTTGTTTTTTTTTGTTTCTTTGTTTTCATGGCATATCAACTCTTTTTTGGCTATTTAATGCCAAAGCCATTCTCCGAGAAGAACAGTAGTAGTACTATTTAACCAATTGCTGGGAGGATAAGGGGGTTCCTACCTTCCCCAAGGGTATTTGGCCGAAAGTGAACGTAATAGCGAGACTGGAGTACGAACTCGCGTACTACGATTCCGCAGTCCATCGCTTTAACCATTACACCACGAGGACACCCCCTCAACGGTCCGAGAGACCTGGGTTCAATTCCAGGTCACGTCATACCAAAGACTTTAAAAATGGTACTTAATCCATCCTTGCTAAGCAAGGAAGGATTAAGTACCATTTTTAACATCTGCAATATAAGGTACGTATCGAGGGTAAAGTGGAGCAATCGAGTGAAAGGAGTAGCGCCCTCCCCTACATCTTGATGTAGTAGCTATTGAAAAGGGGGCCTTCTGGTTGCCCTCGACTAAGGTTGCCAACTTTACTTTACTTACTTTTCTAGTACTTAGTACACTTAACACTCGCTTGTGGACCAATGTTAGAATGAAGTGATCCAAATATTAACTGCTTATTCGATGAAACACAAATAACCCTTATTATTGCCTGGTTAATAGTTCATCATTATCATCATGTCGTGTCACCAGCACGGATATGCCTGACCCTCTCTCTCCACTTCTCCCTATCATTCATCGCTTTTGGCAGGTCTTCAAGGTTAAATCCCGTATCCTCACATAGTTGCTCTATGTATGTTCGAGCTGGTCGTCCTGCTTTGGCTTGGCGATATGTGGGGGTCCATAGGAGTACATCACTGATGAGTTCGTCTTTGCTTCTCCAGTAGTGTTTTGTGTGTCTGGTTCGTCTAACTTGTATAGTTTTCGTGATGGGAGGCAGGTGTCCGTATAGTTGGTGTCTTGTGAGGTGTTGTCGCCAGGACTTCCTCCTAATTACAGTTACAGCTCTTTGCGATAATCCGGGTAGTCATTGTTACCGTGAGGAAGATAGAAGAAGTAGAAATGAAGAATAATCCTTTGGTGAGATATGAACACACATGGTTTTTTGCTTCGGGAATTATAGCAAAGCATAATAACTGTTTCTAATGATCATCTACAGTTTGATGCCTTAAAGTGGAGGGGATGCTTAACATAATGGTTATTATCATATTTACCAACCCACTCCGCTCGGGCTGGATATGACACAAAGTCAATTTTTTAAGCGGAGTTTAACAGGTTTCAATTCAGAGTTTTCCTTCTCCTAGACTAGTTGCCTCAAGAACCAAGTCTGTCCTACTATTTACCCATAGCTGGATGGAGAATAATTGGATTCATACCTTTCCCAAGGGTATTAGTGCTATGTGAAATGCAATTAGCTTGGTCCAGGGTTTGAACTCGTGCCGCCGTGTCCAGTTCCTACGACGATAAACATTACACCACAAGCACCTCCTTTCCCCCCCCCGCTGGGGCAGGATATGACACAAGGTCAGTTTTTTTAAGCAGAGTTTAACAGGTTTGAATTCGGAGTTTTCCTTCTCCTAGACTAGTTGCCTCACCAAGGCTGAAGAACCTAGTCTGTCCTACTATTTACCCATAGCTGGAGGGAGAATAATTGGATTCATACCTTTCCCAAGGGTATTAGTGCTATGTGAAATGCAATCAGTCTCGTCCAGGATTTGAACTTGTGTCGCCGTGTCCATTTCCTGCGACGATAACCATTACACCACGGGCACCTTTACTAAAACATAATGGTTATTATCGAAGAAAATAAAATCGGAGACGCGAGTTCAAATATGAGACGAAGGTGTCTGCATTTCGTTTTGCGCTAATGCTCTGGAGAACGGTAGAAACTGTTTTCCCTCATAATTGCCGTCGCTCCTAGGACCACTCTAACCCGGAGTTGTAGCACCTGATATGGTTCTTTCTATGGGTTAAATAGAACTAAACTGCGTACTTATGCTGAATTGTTTGAAGTAGAACAGTTTTTGACATTGAAACTAGACTTATTCTAAACGGAATTATTTGAAATAGAACTTCTTTGACCTTCAACTGTGTGTAAAGAAAATCTATACTATTAAAAAACTGGATTGTTTGCATTAGAATTATATGAATTTGAACTGTATGACTAAACTGAATATCTTGAAGTAGAAATGTTTTTGACAATTAAACTGTGTACTCATGCTAAACTGAATTGTTTGAAATAGAATTTGTATAAAAATGGATTTGGGCAGACTTAGTTATTTAGTATTGGTTTGGCAATCCGTCTAGGAGAAGGAAAACTCTAAATTCAAACAAGCTGTACTGCGCTTAAAAATTGGCCTTGTGCCGCATGCTCACTGTTTTATAGGAGTTGGATAGATACATACGAGAGTTTTTCGATTAGAAGAAAATTAAATTTAAGCAGAAAAACATACAAATACATATAGTGTTGGAAGAGAATACAATAATATGTCAACGTTATGCAGTCGAAGAAAAATTTAAAAAATATTTTATATCATTATTTACAAGATTTACAACCTTCGATATATTTATGTTGAGCATTGGAAATCAGCTTATTTTGAAATTTCAACAAATCAGTAAAGAAGAATCTGTGTTCTATGGCCCAGTCGGCAGGGGCTGCAGAATGCACCGACTGAATCTCTGCAGATGAACAAGATTCCCCCAACGAGTGTTCTGTGACCCAGTCTGTTGGGGCTACAGAATTCACCAACTGCATCTCTGGAGAGGGACAAGACTCTCCCAACGAGTGTTCTGTGACCCAGTAGGTTGGAGCTGCAGAATACAGCGACTGCATCTCTGCAGAGGGGTCAGACTCCCCCAACGATTGACCTGTATCCCAGTCGGCTGGGGCTGCAGAAGACACCGACTGCGACTCTGCAGAGCGGTCAGACTCGCCCAACGAATGTCCTCGATATGACACTAAACGAACTGATAGTGTGACTTCAATAATGCTGGAGCTTTGGGGAATGCTGAGTAATCCTTCAGTGCCATCGCTCCCAGGTTCCCTCTGGTCTGGAGTGGTAGCACCTGATAGGGTCCAATCTATGGGTTAAATGGAACTGAACTAAACTAAATTGCTTAAGATAGAACTGTTTTTACATTTAACTGTGTGTAAACCAAAACTGTACTTGTGCTAAACTGAATTTATTGAAATAGAACTCTTTAAATATATAAAAATGGATTTGGCATTAAATAACCTATTGTTGTATAGCCATAATCATGACATTGATTTACGAACTTCAATGAACGAAGGAAACACTTCTTTATAAAAATATATCTCTCATTTTATTCTCGAAAAGGACCCACTGTTTGTTGTTAGTTGAGAGATAGATGGAGAGACCTATACTCAGAGAGAAGACTTCTTTCCGTATCTTCTTCCGGGAACCAGGGTATGCCAACGCTTGCACCGCCATGCAAACTCGTCAGAGACGCCCCTGATCGGCTGCGTGTCCATCGCTCGACTCCGATTCTCTGCACTCAGTCCAAATCTGATGAGAATCACGCAGTCTCCTTCCGATTACACACCTGTGTAGACGCGACTGCCCAGTTTACTAATCACAACGTGACAGCCTGTCAAAGCAATCGGGGTCACTAGGAACGAATCAAAAATCCATGTCATATGTTTTATAACACTATCTTTAGCGTTACCCCCAGATGTACTTTGGTGTCATAGCTGGATAATTTTTTGTGGGTGGGGACCGTGAATCTTATTTAAACTTGAATTTAAAACTTAAGGAATTAAACTTTCACCTTTGAGAATAGTTTCCGATGTTTCTCTCTCTCGAAGATGTTAATCAGGAAGAACAATCTGAAAAGTTAAAAATCTCTAGATGCAGAATATATCTCTGGATGGAGAATAACACAAATTTGAATGTGTTTTTGGGATTAGAATATAATATTTTTGTGTAGTTTAGTGGGTTTTTAGCACACACACACACAGATCTATATATATATATATATATATATATATATATATATGTGCGTGTGTGTGCGCGCGCGTATGTATGTATGCGTGTGTAAGTATATATACACACAAATTTTGACAATATTTAAGGAGTGATTGGTTTTAGCTGCATTTCTATTCGTCAACGATCATTTTAGTTGTTGAGGATAAGGAATCGCATTTATTGTGTAGTTGTTCCGAGGCGTTTTTAGCATAGTTTTATGGTTTAAGAATAGTTGATTGAGTTTAAAAGCATGTCAACCAGCTTAGGTTTATTATATGCCTTAGGTTAGGGAATTGCGTTAATTGTACGGTCATATCTACATTTTTTAGTTGTTGTACCATATTATTTTTCAGTTGATTCTATTGAATACAAATATTTCTTAAACTAATCTAATTGACACAATGATGGAAATCTGACATATACTACACTTCCGGGATAGAGTTGAACTGGGGATAATTACAATAAAAGTCTAACCTGAATTCCCGAAATCTCCATAACAAGAGACTCACCATCAGATGTACTTTAGCATCATAAATAGGTCAGCTTTTTTTTAAAGAGGGTTGTCTCACCTCTCTGCTGGGGATAAAGCCAAGGTATTCCATACCCCACTAACATAAACGGCATTGAGTCAAGAAATAAGTTTCATTTACTATCATATATTTTAAACATTTTTTTCATTTTATCTACATATTTCATCTTAAATATTTAAACACTAATAGAATACACATTTTTCAGCCTTAAAATACTCAACCCCATAAACATACATAAGAACATTCTAGAAATTTCGGATCAAAATCGCATTAACATTAAAGTTACATTCTTATATTTTTCAACCAAAAAGCTAAAAACACAAAATAAGAACCTTCTAGGAAATCCGGCTCAGAAACTAATTAACAACGTTTTAGGCTCTGAAACAAATAGGTAAATATACGAATCCGATTGGTCAATAAATGTCTACGCGCTTGAATTTTAGGACCCGCAATAAAACTATTCTTTGATCCACTTTAGTGACCCCAAAAAGATAATTAATGAATTTAATCAACCAGGTCATTCAGTTCATTCCTTCCAAGGTCAAAAGTTCATTCCGTCCACAACCAAAAAGACTTTACCGACTACGAGAGGTCGTGAACCGACAGCAGAGAGACACGCCATAAGACTCAAACGGAAAAGACATGCGACGTTCTTTGATCAGTGTGACACGTTGTCGTCAAGAGCATAAGAAAACACACGTGCGGACTTAATGAAAGTAAAGACAAAATTTTTATCCTCCTTACTTCGGCCAACTATGGACCCATTTATTTGACAGACTTTACTAACAAGTAAACACACACACACACACACACACACGGGCAAACAACCCTATTTTCATTAAACTGGCCATAACTGTATTTCTCATTATTTATATTCCTATTTTGTTATTATTATTGTATTGTTTGTTTCTTTATATTCCATTTGTTTACGTGCTTGTAAAATTTGTGTTGTATTTGTGGTGGAACTAAACCTGAAAGTAATACCCGTAAAATACGGACGGGAACTCACTCACACTCATTCACTACAAACTGGAGAGAAACATATCAACTAATCAATTACATGTACCCACTACACACCTCAATATCTACATTTACACACACACATACACACACACACACATACAAACACACAGGCATATATATATATATATATATATAAGCACTCCGGTAGCCGATAAGCGTTTATGTAAATAAATATATACGTTAAAAATTCATTCACATATGTTGGAAGGGCAATATCTTTCGGTTAAGACATCTGTCTGACGTATAGTCAGCAGGGTTTCGATCCATACTTGAAGCATTTTGCGTATCTAGCCACACTGAAGATGCTTACGTCTACGAAACTGACAGTCTGTGCATACCTATATGCATTTTATTTTTATAACTCTGGCTCGGCTACGTTGAATTTGATGGTATTTCAACAACTGTATGTTATTTAATGACAAATCTTTTTTATTCATGTATATTAAGCATGGTTTTTAGAAATATTTAATAGATAATATTTTTAAACGAGCCAGAGATCATTTTACACCGTAAAATAGTTTCACTTCTATCTAATATGAATAATTCTATTTACTGTTAATCGTTTGTTTGAACACAGTTTAATGTTTTCAATTATTGCTATGTATCACTAACACTTAAATTAAAACATCGCTTATTTATTTACACACAGTTCAATGATCAAACAGTTCTCTTTCGCCCTATTCAGTTTAGCATAAGTTCACAGATTTAATGTCAAACAGTTCTATTTGATCGATAGATAGGACTCTGTAAGGTGCAACCACTCTGAGCCAGAGTGGACCTGGGAGCAATGGCAATGAAGAGGATCTCTGCCTTCCTCAAAGCTCCAGCATTACCGGAACTTCACCATCAGATCGTTTAGTGTCATAACAGGACATTCCATGGAGGAGTTTACCCTTCTGCAGCCCCAGCCGACTGGGCCATAGGAAACTCGTTGGGGAGTGTTACCCCACTGCAGAGATGGATGCAGTCAGTGTATTTTACCGCCCCAGCCGACTGGGCTATATATAACGCTGATGGCTCAAAAAAAAGCAGATAATGAAATTTGCAAATAAAAAAGATTATTATAAACCAATAACTTTTAAACAGAAAAGACTAAAAAATCCGTACTGCTTGAAAATATTGAACCAGTACAAGTAGTCTGTGGGTCATAACTATACTATATATATATATATATATATATTGTTTGGAGGAAAACAGAAATTGGCACATTTTCACATTAGCCCATATAAGAAGATCATTATTTAAACAACTGTCTTATTTTTCTGGCATGTCATTCATAGAGTCCAGCATTTGGGCCAAGAGACATTGCTGACCTGCTCCTAAAGATATCAACTTGGAGCGAAACGAAGTGTCAATAATATTTATTGCTATTCGTCATGTTTCTCTAATGGTTTCCATACATCTCAACTCGAAGACCTTTCAACACTGGCTCAAAAAGGACTAATGCATAGGGCAACAGAAGTATGTGCTCACTTGTTTTATTTCTTTGGCAAGGAGAAGTGTCATTATTTTAGGAAAGTGAATTGACATTACAACCAACGCACACATCGACGCATGCGCTCACGCAGGTAGAGAAATACATAGATATACGCATATGCACCTAAGCCAACTCGTCTCGATAATCATTCCCATTGTAGTGTGTTCAATCCGTAACTGAATGCCCTTAACTTTTGGCCATGTGGAATATAGAATTTAAAACCATTTTACTCTTTTCTCTATATAAATGACCTTCCCTATATATATATATATATATATATATATATATAAATTTATTCATTCATTCATTTAATTAACAAAAAAATCTATTTTCTGAGTAAATAATGGCTAAGATATAATTATTAGCATTGCTCTCCGACTCCACTATCTTTGTCTAATCGTTTTCATAAATCCTTTAAAACATTGTGATTACATCATCATCTAATTGTACTGATGGCATGGATTTGCCTGACTTTTTTCGCTATCCAATACAATGTTTAATCGCTTCTGCCAGGTCATCTAGACTGCATCCAATGTCCGAATAGTGTTGATATATGTACGTCCTTGCTAGATAGCCCACACTGGAATGTCAATTTGTAAGAACACATGAAAATTTAGCCTATAAGTTCGTCCTCATTTCTACAGAAGTGCATAGCATTCCCAATTCGTCTATTTGGATGGTTTGTGAGATGGGAAGTAGGTAGCCGTGCCGCTTCGGCTTTTTGGGGTGATGTTTGCAGGATTTCTTAAAGACTGTACGCAGCATTATTGTGTAATTCTCGTCAAGCTTTTCTGTTTGCGTTTCATTAGAGTCCTGGTGGTGCATCCGTAGAATAGTACTGACTCAGCCCCGGCTCGAAATAAATTCCGTTTTATTTTATCAGAGAATTCAAATTTCCAACCGATTGATTCTGAAATTAGTAGACTAGTTCATGTACCTCGAGGGAAAAATCTTATTTACTAAAACTGATCTTAAGATATGAATAGGGAAGGCGACAACTCCGTTGGACAGATTATAAATCATATGTAAATCAAAACTGTATATATATATATATATATATATATATATACACACACACACACACACACATATATATATGTATATATATGCCTAGTTTGATACTTGTAAACCTATATGATTAGATTTCTTATATTTTAATCTATGCCACCGGGCCCCTTTATTCGTTATCTTTGAAAACCACATTGGAATAGTCACTTGCAATTAACCAATTTTGTAATTTTCTAAGTACACGAGGCATTGTGCATTTGCATTTTGCATTTTCATTACGAGGATCATTAAATAAGTTTCCAGACCTTTTTCGTATGGACACTTTTATTGATAGTACACGCATGAAAGTCTAGACACCTTCGAAGCAATCTCATCTGGCGGAAATGCAATTGTTGTACCGTTCCAACAACTTCTGGAAGGCCTCATGGAAGTTCTCTTGTGTCAATGACCTTCATCAAAGCCTCTTTCATCTCCTCAATTCTCTCATACCGACAGCCTCTGAGCTTAGGGAATAAGCAAAAGTCACAGGGAGCAAGGTCTTGACTATAGGGAGGCTGAAGAACTGTCTTGATGCCCATCTTGGTCAAATAGTCTGTGACAAGGATGGAGTTGTGGAGTGGTGCATTGTCCTGGTGGAAATGTCCCTGATCCGATTTGAAGAGTGCTGGCCTCTTCCGACGGAATCTTTTTCTGAACTTCCTTAAAACCTCAACATAGTAACCCTAACTCTAACCCTAACCCTTTGGCCAATCAACTCTGGTGTATTGACTTCCTTACTCGTCCAACACCTCTCATTATCTCTCAAAGACTCCCTGTCTTCCTTGAATCTCTTATCCCACTCAAAAACTCATGCTTGATTCATTCAAGATGCCCCCAAAAGTAGTCTGAAGCATTCCATACGTTTCTGTTGCATTCTTTCCAAGTTTAAAACAGAATTTTATTGCATATCGTTCCTCCTCACGTCCAGATTGCATTTTTGAAATACACCAGATGTGACAATCAGGCTTTAGTAGGGTGTATTCCAATTGCTGCTGTAGCTGTTCCCTCGAAGCTGAAATCATAAAAATTGGTCAGTCATCTCATAAGATGTATAGCAATAACATACTGAATTTTTAAGAGTCTACACCAATTTTAAATGTCTGTACAAAAATGTCTGTAAACTTATTGAAGGCACCACGTATCTCGTATTTTGATATAGTTAATTCAATTTTGTTTTTGTGTGTAATTCATATTAACGCCGTTTCGCTCCTCAAGTATTATTTGCGTTCCTATTTCGTCTACAATTTTGCACTAATTTACCCACCCCGTAGGGGCACTGAACTCTTTGATGTTGTCCCTGTAGTCTTGCAAAGAGATACATTAGTACTGTATCTATTTATAATCTTCCTAGATTAGGAACAATGAACGTCAATAGATCTAATGAATGAGAATAGAATCACACTAAAATGACAGAAAGTAGAATAAATCCAGCAGAAAAGATTACGCTTGTAGATTAGGTAGATCATCTTGAGCTTCAGACAAATAGATTGACCCATGCTTAATCCCGCTTGTATAACATAGGCTAGGCTGCAAGATGCATTGGTCTCTATGTTGACTCAGATAAAACAGAGAGGATCTGTTTAAACATCTCTACATTAAATGGCCAACTTCTAAAATTAGAAGACAGGTTCCCATACATCGGTAGCAATATCACATCTACTGAAAGTGATATCAACAAACACATAGGGACAGCATATGCTGCTATTGACATGTTATTGCTCAGATGAAAATTTCTTGTTATACGATATTATAAAACGAAGAATATTTCAAAGCTTTGCCTGTTTTGTTGCTTCAGAATGGTTGCTTCGCATAGACTATATGAAGACGCTTGAAGAAAAACCAAGATGGGAACTATACAAGAATTCTGGATACTCTCTTGAACAAATTCTATAGACAGCATCCTCCCAAAACATAGAAACCTTACAACCACTTGCGTTTCATTTTATAAACCTTTCGTGTAAGTTAAAGAAGATATGCTAGGTACTGCTGGGGAAGCAAAGACGAATTGAAAAGCGACTTTCTCATGTGGAATATTTCAAATGAACATATTATATAATTAAGGAATGATTTTTTTTATATTAATCATTTTTCCTTGATTATATTTTATAATTCAGTTTGGTTGGGCTTTAAAATATTCGGGTTAAGAGTTCAGGTGCACAGTAATTGGGGGCCGTTTTACGCTCGCTCGCAAAGGATATGACAATCACCATTGTCATGATAAACCCCAGACAGGAAATGGAGCTAGAGTGTGGATGATATCATACCCGGAGGAGATGGTCCTGAGAATTTGAGGATTTTGAAAAAGAGTCAGTTGAAAGTTGACATTAGACCATGTAGGCAGATAGTTAATTTCTCTGCCATTGGGGTAGAGAGTTGAGTTTTCTACAGTTGTGGCGGCGGTTGAGCTTTTCGTGTCCCGACCAGCGAAGATAAATTGAGATGCGCCGCGCGTGGGGATGGGGTTAGCATAGTAAGAATTGTGTCTCTCTCCTCGTGTCGAAGAACCGAAGTCAGAAACTAGTAAAATCGTTCGTACCTGAACAACGGAGTCGCCTCTGTTTTGTATTTGTATTTGTCTCTGTATTTGCATTTGTATACGTGTGATATACAAGAAACACAACCGAGGTGGCCAACTAGTGAACACGTACATATATTAGCGTCATCAAGACAATGGATATAACTAGTGGACAAACTAAGAGAGATTGCCCCTAGGGATGGATTGCTAGAAAGGGTATTCAATAACCCTTGTCGACCGGACTGTCATTAGAAGGGTTAATCCTTGCAGCGTTATAGCAAACATGCTGGATGGCAACACCAGAGTGAGCGAGTTCGAACTTCAGTCGCGTTACAGCAGTCCTTTTTGGGTATAACCCTTGAGAAACATTTGAACTCGATTATATCACCACAGCTTTGGATGAAATAGTACCTCTTCGGCCAGGTTTGCTTTGAGATTAAACAATCAATGAATGTTGAGCAGCTTTTAAAAAAAGGACCTAATTTAAGCCGAAACACTTCTGCATAGCCTGGAACGAGCAGCAGCAAGCATAGGCCTCCATGTTAATGCACACAAAACGGAATATATGTGCTATAACCAAACAGGGGACATCTCCACTCTAGAAGGAACCCCTCTTAAACTAGTAGACAAATTCACGTACCTAGGAAGCAGCGTCGAATCAACCGAAAAGGACATCGAAACGAGGTTAACGAAAGCATGGACAGCTATCAATAGGCTATCGACTATATGGAAATCAGACCTAACCGATAAAATGAAACGCAGTTTCTTCCAGGCAGCGGTCACATCGATACTGCTATATGGATGCACTACATGGACGCTAACAAAACGGCTGGAGAAGAAACTAGATGGCAATTACACAAGAATGCTGCGTGCAATCCTGAACAAGTCCTGGCAGCAACACCCCACAAGACACCAACTGTACGGACACCTGCCCCCTATCACGAAATCTATTCAAGTTAGGCGAACCAGACATGCAGGACATTGCTGGAGAAGCAGAGATGAACTCATAAGAGATGTACTCTTATGGATCCCCACACACGGCCGCGCAAAAGCAGGACGACCAGCACGAACGTACATTCAGCAGCTATGTGAGGATACAGGTTGTTGTCCTGAAGACCTACCTAGGGCGATGAACGATAGGGAGGAGTGGCGAGAGAGGGTCAGGGATATCCGTGCTGCCAGCACGATATGATGATGATGATGATGATAAGAGATCACTAAAAAAAATATTCCTGTAATGTTCCATAAATTATGAAGAATCCATATAAGATTATGTATCATTCATTGTCATTTTATATATAAGCTTTTAAAAGTGAACGATTTACAATTTTATAAGACATATCGATTACAATTTTATAAGACAGACATATCGATTACCGACACCCTCAATCTCATCTTCATCTTATATTTCTTTTGAGTTCTTTACGTTTCTTATGGATGTTTCCTTTCTTAAATCGTTCGTATTGTTCCCATTATTTTTGTTTGTGTGTCTTTATTGTTCCAAGTTCTTCATTTTAAAATCCTTCTCAAAATATGATCGTTTCGATTTCTATGAATTTGTCACCATCATCATCCTCATATAAACTATTTGTAAGTATTTCACACAAGCGACACCAGATTTCCTAAGGCCTCCAGGGCTATACTTAGTACTCTAGTCGATCTTAGCAACGCTGTGGTCTGAATGGTCTTTATTATTCCTCTGATTTCCAATTCCTCCAGTCCTTTTCTAAGTCTGTAGGGACCAATCCAATTGCACTAACTACAACTGGTATGACAATTACTTTCATGCTATAATTTTTTCTAGTACTCTAACAAGCTCCCAATGTTATATATCAATAACAGTTACGTATGAAAATATAAACTGTCTTTGCTTTTACAAACGGTCAAAATTGTTGCGTGAGGGAGAGAGAGAGAGAGAGAGAGAGAGAGAGAGAAAGTGTGTGTCTGGGAACTGCTAAGATATACAATAGAGTACGGCACATCTTCAAATTTAAACCATATCTTCAGATTTACACCAGGCTTAGATACATCTCCTGAGAGCCTTGCTTCTTCGCGCTTCTTTCACGGGAGATTGATACAGGGCAACCGCACAACCTGGCGGCTGCTTCCTCTCCGCACTAGAACCCAAAGCGGCATGTCTCTACTGACTGACTGCCCTCTCTACTAACTGATCACCTACTTCTCGGGGTTGAAAACTTCCGTTTTTATATATTTTTCGGACGCCCACATTATTCCTACGCAATTCACGTGACATTTCCGCAGTTCCTTTTTTTCTATCTTAAAACACAGCAGCAGATCCTTTTTTGAGATTCTCAAACAAACCGGCCAGTCAAATGTCAATTTGTAACATAATCATTTGTCTATCTTTTCGCTTTCTTTTCTTTTATTTATATTCGATAACTTTTCAGCTTTTTTTGCGACGTCCAGGTATTTACCGAATTTTTTTTACTTTTTATTTTTGTTGAAACGATAAAATCCACTTATTTTTTCTTGTTAATTAAAACTTGATAAAATCATCATTTCTTTCGAGTTTTTCACACCAGGGTTAGCTGATGGTCTCTCGGTGCATTCTGTGCGACAGCAAGACACTTTTCAGTATTCTGGCCGATCTTAAGAATTTTTTGAATGGTTTCTGTTTGTCCACGGGTTTATCACACTTCCAGCCCCTTACCAAGCCCTTGGGGATCATTCCGAGTGCACCAGCCGTCACCTTCATATTCCATTAGTTTTTTTCTTCTTTGGCAAGGTCCAAGTACTTGTCTCTATTTTCAGTTTCTTTGATATTTACTGTGTAGTCCACCGGGACAGTAAAGTGGACTGATCGGCAGGGTCACTCATTTTATGACTCGGTCTGGTCACATGGCCTGGATTAGATAATCTTTTTCTATCTCAAGATCCCTGAGAATTTCTTACATCTCATTTTCTTGGAAGAATTCTGGTTTTGCATATACCATTTAGTTACAGCTACAAGGATTAGTAAAACTAACAAGAGCATTCTTCTTCTTCTTCTTCTTCTTCTTCTTCTTCTTCTTCTTCTTCTTCTTCTTCTTCTTCTTCTTCTTCTTCTTCTTCTTCTTCTTCTTCTTCTTCTTCTTCTTCTCAATGTACTCATCTCTCTCTCTTCAGTTTCTTTCTCTATCCTCTCTTTCATCAATCAACGTTTTTCCCTCTTCCTTTCTTCTATCCCACTAAATCAGATGATAAGCGTATGATGTATAGCGTTATATCTTTCTATCTTTCTTCCATTTCATTTTTTTTCTTATAATTAACTTTTCTTCGTTTTTTTCTAATAATTGACTTTTCTTTTTTTTTCTTATGTATAGAGTTTAACTTATCTTTTTTTTTCTCCACACTACCAAAACGGAATGATCCATTATTTATTTGAGGGGGGTGGGGATAAAAGAGGGTAACATGTTAGCAGATGTGTCCATGTCTTTTTCTATTAATATTATCGATTATTTCCTTTAATTTTTCATCTTTCTGTTGACTTCTGTCTTTTATTTGTCCTCTTCCTTTCCATTAATTTCTACTCTCCCCATTTTCTCATTCATGGAAATGCAGATAGGGTTTATTACACAAATACATCAAAAGTTTCATTCACTCTAATGGCCATGTATAAAATGGCAAAGTAAAATCTACCCATAGTGAAAAATGAAACAATAATCACGATTATATTTTAGCCTTTGAACCCTTATATAGAAGAAAGGATATTCTGATCGCTGGACACAATACAACTATTCTTTCCGTCACTTCAGCAACATTGCTTTATTTATTCCCGCATTAAAAAATAAATAAAACAAATAAATAAATCTAGTGATATGAAAAAAAAAATTGTATTTTTAAATTTTTCACGATTAATCTATGCATAAAGTTGGAGAAAAGCTGATTGTCTGTACTCAGAATTAAGGCCAGTCTTATAAAAATGTTCTGTTATTTGGTTTGGTTGGGTTTTATGGCACACCAGCCATGGTAGGTTATTAATATCAAATACATTTTTATACATATAAACAGTTCTATTTTAAACAATTCAGTTTAGTATAAGTATAGTTTTTGTAAATACACAAATGTCAAAACAGTTCTATTTCGAAAAATTCAGTTTAGTGGAAGTAGAGTTTCAAAGTAAAAAACAGTTCCATTTCAAACAATACAGTTCAGCATACAAAACAGGTTCCATTTCAAACAATTCAGTTAAGCATAAGTCCACAGTTTAGTTCAATTTGACCCTATCAGGTGCTACCACTACGGGCCACAGTAGACCTGGGTGCGATAGCAATGAATGTTTACTCTGTATTCCCCGAACGTGAGTCTTACTATCAGATGGTTTAGTGTCATATCCAGAATACTCGTTGACAGGGGTCTTAATCCTCTGTAGTGAAGCTGTCGGTGTATTCTACAGCCGCAGCCGACTGGGCAATACACATGATTAAATGTAAAAACAGTTTCATTTTAACCAACTTAGTTTAGCATAAATACGCAGTTTAAATGGCAAAACAGTTCTATTTTAAAGAGTTCAATTTGGAATAAGTACACAGTTTAAAAGTCAAAACAGTCCCATCTCAATCAATTCAGTTTAGCATAAATACACTTTTTAGTTCTGTTTGATCCATAGATCGGACTCCTGGCCAGAGTAGACATCGGAGCGATGGCAATGAAGGTGTACTCCGCATTCCCCATAGCTCCAGCAATATTGAAATCTCACCATATCCAGGACACTCGTAAGGTGGGGGGGTCTTACCTCTGCAGAGAATCAGCCGGTGTATTCGAGAGCTCCAGGTAACTTGGCAATGTAGTGTTATTATTTGTTGAATTATATAGTTTTATCGAAGAAAAACTCAACTGTTTACGATAAGATGTGTTAAAAATAACAGAAATTTAGTGAAAATGATCTTATGAAAATTCACTGTTTATCAAGACAAAAGACATTATCTAGGGCCTGGAATTATAAAAAACTTTGACAAAAAATAAATGTTTTTCCTTTAGTGCGAGTATCCCATACGGTACAAAAGGGTTTTTCTAATTTGTCTTTTCAATTTCCAAATGAATGTATTTTGATGCAAATATCTTTATTTTAGAATAGCTTTAAGTAGAGAATACATCATAAATTGTGAAAAAGGACCAGTTTTTTCTTTCACGTCTTAACAGAGTTTAATATCTATGTAAACACTTTTCCCCCAATTATGGGTTTTTGCTTTTTTTTTTTTTTTCTGTCATTAGCTTCCATAATGTTTATTCATTTTTTTACTTGCTTTTGTCAATGGGTTCTCTGATGAGGCGTGACCAAAAAAAGGTCATTTTAAGAATTTTTTAGTGTGATCTGCTAAAACCTTTTCAAAAAGTTTCTATGTCACTCAGAATATTTAAATATTAATGTAATAAATACAACAAAAGCACAGAGCATGTCATTAAAAGTTAGAGGTAAAGCATAAAAAGAACAACACATTTTTGTTATATTTTAGAAAAGTTCTTTCAGTTGTATAGTATTTAGAAAAAAATTACTTTTCCTCGGGATTTCAGACTAGAAATCTTTTGTATAGTTTTTTGTATAGTTTATAACCTAGTTGGATAAATTAGTTTGCCCAATCGGCTGGGGCTGTAAAATACACCAACTATTTCTCTGCAGATGGGTAATACCCCGCCACCAACGAGTGTCTTGGAAATGACATTAAACAAACTGATGCGGAGTACCCCTTCATTTCCATCACTCCCAGATTTACTCTGGATCGGTGTATTAGCACCTGATGGGGCCCTATATATTTGTCAAATAGAACTAAAATGTGTACTAATGCTAAATTGAATAGCTTGAAATAGGACTGTTTTGATATTTAAACTGCATACTTATATTAAACAGATCTGTTTGAAATAGGACTGTTTGACATTTTTTAGCTAAAGTGAATTGTTTGAAATATAACTGTTTTCGTCGTGGAAACTGTAATTTTGGTAAACTGGATTTTTTGAAGTGGAACTGTTTTGACATTTCACTATGTGTAAAAAAATCATACTTATACGAAACTGAATTGTTTGAAATAGAACTATTTTTGACATTTAAACTGTGTACTTATACTAAACTGAATTATTTGAAATAAAACTGTTTATATGTATAAAAAGGATTTAGTGTTAATGATTTTCAGTGGTTGATGTGCAACAAACCAAACCAAATCTTTATATTTATATATCAAATACATATATGATAAGGTTTGGTTGGTTTTTATGGCATATCAACCATTGTAGGTTATTTAATACCAAATCCTGTTTATACATATATATCAAATATATATGATTTGTAAGCACATTTTGTTGATGAGATTTTTAAACGAGCCTGAGTTATATGGTTTCGAATATTGCTATATAACAGTCACAATATAGCATAAGTCATTTGTTTGCACCCAATTTAAATTCCAGACAGTTTTATTAGACTCATAGATAGGACCTTATCAAGTGCTGCCACTCTGGGCCAGAGTGTCCCAGGGAGCGATAACTAGGAATGGGTACTCTGCATTGCCCAAAGTTACATCATTATTGAAGCCGCACACGAGATTTTCTATTGTCATATCCTGGACAATAGTCATCGTCAGGGGTCTTACCCCTTCTGCTGAGATGCAGTCGGTATATTCAATTGCCCAAGCCGATTGGGCTCTTTTTTCATTTTCTCTATTCTTGAATTAACATTTGTAACATTAGTCAACAAAACCGTCGTTAATGATATAGAAATTGGTGTTTTAGACAAATCAGATTGAGCTGATTTCCAATCTCTGTTTAGAATTATTGTACACTGTCTGCCTCTTGTAAAATATTCATCCTGATCTCCTGATAGACCAGTAAACTTTTTCATGATTCTTAAGTTTAATTTGGCGCTTAGAAAATAAATAGAAAACTGAAAATAAAACGTATTTCTGTTGGACCAAGGATAAGAGAATTGATATTTCATAGCTAGTTTAGAGTACCCTAAATCCACCCGAGTTAGGAGAAATTCATTCATTTGTATAAATTATATTGATATTTCTCGAGTGGCATAGAGCTTAAAACAATGCAAATTTTATTAAAAAAAGTTTACAGTGCAACCAAGAATAGAGTGATATTGTATTCTCCACTGAGACGATGTGAGATAAGTGACAACGAAAGAGAAAAATTCCCGACATGACAATTAGATACCAAAGATGTTTCAACCCTAAAAGGGCGTGCAATTACTGTTGATTTCTACTGTAGGAGGCCACCACCTCCTGCGAGTACAAAAGTAAATATCTCAAACCCTTTTGAACGCTATTGATCAGTATAACATTTATTCTGCGTGCCTATGCTAAACTGAATCATTTTATTTGAAATGGACTGTTTTTTGACATTGAAACTGTATTTACTCTAAACTGAATTGTTAAACATAAAACTGTTTTGACATTTAACAGTGTGTAAACAAAATCTGTACTTATACTAAACTGAATTAGCTGAATTAGAACTGCTTGACTAAACTGAATAGCTCGAAATAGAAATGTTTTTCACAATTAAAATGTACTTACATTTAAACTGCGTGTTCATGCTAAATTGAATTATTTGAAATATACTCTTTTTGACATTAAACTGTATTTACACTAAACTGAATTGTTATATATAACTGCTTGAATAAACTGAATAGTTTAAAACAGAAATGTTGTTGACAAACTGTGTACTCATGCTAAACTGAGTTGTTTGAAATAGAACTGATTATTTACATAGAAATGGATTTGGCGTTAAATAACCTACAAAGGTTGATATGCCATAAAACCAAACAAACCTAACCAAACCATTAAATACGCTTTAATACACAGTTGAAAAATTATTCGATACATTTTACACAAACTGCATGAATAAAACTTTACTCTCTCAACCGCACCAAATGTCTTGTGCTACTTTGTATCTAATTGTATTCTTAATTGATGTCTAAACAAATATCCCCAACCAAACCGCAATTCATGACACACTAAATTAAATTGTTTTTTCATTGATTAATCGTTATTGGCGGTCTTTCGCTGGTCGCACTACATGAATAACAATTGTCAATCATATTCTCCTTCGTCTGGCTTAAAGAAATACTTCTTAAAAAGTCTTTAATTCAAATTGGATACTGTCGTTTAGTAATTACTAGTCGAGAACATTTTTAAACGCTTAATACTCGAATCCCACCAAAAGTAGAAAACAGAAATAAAAATATACATGAATTGCGAAAGAAGAAGAAAATATACAAGAACTAGGGGTAATTAAAATTGTTATTAAAAAGTAATTAATTTGGCAGGATGAGATCATTTTTTCCTGATTAATAAAATTCATATAAATTAAAATAGCGAAATTATGAATAATCTTATTTCACAGAGGAATCTTTTGGGGATAATTTATAAAACCGGAAATGCCAGCTATGTGGGCATGCGCAGTGTGTTCTTATATAGGTGTGCATGCAATTGTGTGTGTGTATGTATGAGAGAGAGGGGGAGAGAGAAAGAGAGAGACAGAGCTAGTGAGAGAGAGAGGGAGAGAGAGAGAGCTAGAGAGAGAGAAAGAGAGAGAGGGAGAGAGAGCTAGAGAGAGGGAGAGAGAGAAAAAAGAGAGAGAGGGAGAAAGAGAGCTAGAGAGATAGAGAGATGTAAGAGGAAAGAGCAAATTTTGATGAAAATACTACTCTTGGATTACGAGGCACACGCACATTGAAAGCAAAACCCATTTGCAATGCATTAAAATATAAAACTGAATGTGCTATTTTATTCGCTTTATATATGTCCTTGATTTACTAATTAACAGGGATACTTGGCGTCGCTCGGGGACACAAATAATCTTCGAGAAATTAAACTGCATACAAGTTGTTGGATGCGTTTTCTCACGTATGGAAGACATTTTAAAGTCGGTGTTCATGCACAATTTTATAAATAAAATAAATCATTAGATTAATTATGGGGGTCTGTAATCACGATTTAAAATTATTTTCTGGAAATGTGGAATGGAAAAGTTTAAAAAAAACGTTTGCTCTTTATTTTATTTAGTAATTACCGAAAATGTAATTAAAATGCAATAGTTTATAAATTTTTGGTTGATAATTGCGTAAATAATGCAGACTGGTAAAACATAAGTAAGTTGAGACATATTGTCAAGCATAGAGAGGTAGGGATTTATTGATTTGATTAATTTGGTTTTATGACATATCAACCGTTGTCGGTTATGTAATGCCAAATCCACTTTATATATATATATATATATATATATATAGGCGTTATGGTATAAAAATGTAAACAAACGCCTGCTGCTGTTACTACATAATACCTTAAAAATTCGCTTAGCCAAACTTGGCACGGTTGTTGACCGAGCGGTCTGAGACATAATCTAACGTAAATTTGGACGGATTTCGATCCCAGGTTCGAGCGTCCTACGTGTCTAGCCACACTGAAGAGTTCCGATAGAACGAAACAGTCTGTTTGTAGATGGCAATATATGATTTGTGAGCATATTTTGTTGATAAGATTCTTAAACGAGCCTGAGTTATTTTTTTCAAACAGTTAAATGGTTTCAGACATTGCTATAGTATAGTCACAATTTAACATCAGTTATTTTTTTGGACACAGCTCGTTCTATTTGATCTATAGATAGAACCCTATCAAGTGCTACCACTCTTGGTCAGAGTGGACCTTGGAGCAATGGCAGTGAAGGGGTACTTCACATTCTGGAGCATCGTCATCAGATGATCTAATGTCCTATCCAGACAACTCATTCGTAGGGATATCACTCCTCTTCAGAGAAGCAGTCGGTGTATTCTACAGCCCTAAATAACTGGGAGAGAGATAGAGATAAAAACACCTTGTAATGAAGTCAATGGTTATCAAGTTAGTCTCTGACCATTTCTCTTGCTCTGGATTCTATTCTTATCAATTGCCCTCGTTTGATAGCATGTACAGTGTTAAATTTGACTCAATTTAAATACACATACACATATAAATTCAATGTAATCGTTATCATCGGAGGAAATGGACACGACGAACCGTGTTCAAATCCCCGTCGAATCTATCTGCGTTCAACATTGCACTTTGAAAAGGTAAGTAAGTAAAGTAAAGTTGGCGACCGTAGTCAGGGTGACCGGAAGGCTCCTTTTTCGATAGCTACTACACCAAGGAGTGGGGGACCGGGATACTCCTTTCCCAGGATTGCCAACCTTTACGATTGATCAATGTCTTATAATGCTGAGTGTTAAGCAAGGAGGCATCAAGTAGCATTTTTGAGTCTTTGATATGACTCAACCTGAGATTGAACCTAGGTCTCCCGACCAACTATTCTCCATCCAGCTATCGGGAAATAATAGAGCAAACTCGGTTCTTTGGTGACAGGTCTTGGAGAAATAAATCTCTGACATCAAATCTGTAAAATATCCTGCTTGTGTGGAGGGGTTTTAAAATCTGTATATATTCATTGAAATAGGCTGAAAGCGCTCAGTAGATAGATATATTTTCTAGTCATGATAATTTTTATATAACATTAATTCCTCCATTTAAATATAATAAAATTCTATTTCCTGCCCATGAGGTTAACATTATGTGGATTCATAACACCGACTTGGGAAGACGTAGCCCCGGAGGTGGCCGTGCCCTCTGTAGGGAATACGTACCTTCAAGACACATTAGGTCGAGTGGTCGCGCATTGCCACAATGACTTGTTGATTCGGCATCGTTTATATGTGACATGAACCGGTGGCCCAGTGGTAGAGTTTCGACTTCTGCATACTGTGGTTGTTGGTTCGGTCTCCAGCGGTAGAGATCACGGTGTGCACTGCTGATGAGATCCAATAAGATCGAAACAGATGTTCAGTGTTCCGTATATCGCATATAGGTGTTTGCTGGATTTTCTAGTCATGATAATTCTAATATAGATATATGAATACACACATACATGCAAAGGAATAGGCTGAGATAAACAGATGGATGCATACACCTATACATGTGTAGGAATAGGCTTAGAGAGATATATAAAATCTTTGTTTAATGGCATACCAACCCTCATGAATTATTTAATTCCAAAGCCATTCTTATAAAACATCAGCAGTGATACTATTTAAGGCATATTTGGGAGTATTGGAAAGTTATTATGAATGTGAACGAAATAGTGCAGCTGACGTTCGAACTTGCTGACTTCGAGGTTACAGTCTTTTTATTTGTCCATTATACTACGAAGACTCCCCCACAGATTGATAGAGAGGTACATGAATACATAGGAATAGGCAGAGAAAAATGAAGAGATAGATGTTTACATACACAAAAACACACACATATATACTGAGATAAAGAATTTTTTTTTTTAATTTGATGTTTTACTCGTAAAGAACTTTACTATTCAATATCAAAATAATACTACCGAATTTATATATCTCCCCTGCCTCCAAAACGAAAAACAAAACAAAAAAGAAATTCTTCACAAAGAAAATAAAATCAACAACAAAAAATTATAACAGAATTTTCTCCAATATTTCTCAATAATAAGACACACGAAGGATTTGACATAATTATAATTTTTTACACTATTTGGAAGACGTTTCTCTTTTTTAAATTTTATTATTCTTTTTCAGTCCACGAGTTTATTCAAGTGATTTTAAGGGATGTATATTTTTACTAGGTAAGTATTTTCTAAGTCTGAATTCTCATTTTAAACTTTACTGAAAGTAAGGTTTCAAACTTGAAAATTACATACATAGTAAAAATAGACATTACTTAAAATCACTAGAATAAATTAATTGATTGAAAAAGAATAATAACTATTGTAGGCTTTCTTAACATTGCCCAGTCGTCTGGGGCTGTAGAATACACCGACTGCACCTCTACCGAGGTGTAAGACCCCCCCAATGAGAGTTCTGGATACGACACTAAAAAATCTGATGATAAGGTTCCAGTGATGCAGGAGCTTTGGGTAATGGTGAGCACCCCTTCTGGCCTGGAATGGTAGCACTTGATAGGCCCTGTCTATGGGTTAAATAGAACTAAACTGCATACTTAATCTAAACTGAATTGTTTGAATTAGAACTGTTTGACTAAACTGAATAGGTTGAAATAGAAATGTTTTTCACAATTAAACTGTGCTTACATTTAAACTGCATGATTATGCTGAACTGAATTGTTTGAAATTGAACTTTTTTTATATTGAAACTGTACTTACACTAAACTGATTTGTTCGGTATAGAACTGTTTTGACATTAACTGTATGTAAACAAAATCTGTACTTATATTAAACTGAATTAGCCGAATCAGAACTGCTTGACTAAACTGTATAGATTGAAATAGAAATGTTTTTCACAATTAAACTGTACTTGCATTTAAACTGCGTACTTATCCTAAACTGAATTTTCATAAATATGGACTTGGCGTTAAATAGCCTATAAAGGTTGATATGCCATAAAACCCAAACAACCAACCAACCTTTGTCACATATTGAAATTATTCGCTCTAACGTTAGATCGTTTGAATAGGAACAAAGAAAGATATTTTTAAAATCAACCAAGTGGTTAAAAATACGTGTAACTGGAAAGGTATTCTATTTATTGACTTTAGACAACTTAATGACCTTCAGTTTTGTTTACAAATGAATAAAAGAGAGAGAGAGACGTTATTTTTATTGTCTGTAATTGTCACTTTAATCTCTGCATTCATGTCTTCATCAAGAGACGTCAAAAAGATATTTTTGTTAAACGGATATTCACAACACTCACCATTATAATTATAAATATCAAAAGTCCCATGCATATAAAATCAGATCGATAACCTCTATCGATCTGCCCATGCGTCTAATGTCCCGATTGGTAAGTTAATCGTCCAATCACATTTAGTTCAATACGTAGTGATTAGGGGGTAGTTGTCTTTTGAGCATGTGTCCATTTATATGCCCAAGATAAATAATGAACTTATTTCCAAAATACATACATACAAATATAATCTGGGTTAAATTCTATCCATTTTAAAATTCTAAATTCCCGCCCTATATTGTTTTAGTGATTTTGAATTTGTTTTTGTCGACAACATCTTTTCTCTTTAAATTTTTCACGATTTGTAAATCTTCTCTGAATTTGAGAATTATTCGTAAATTTATAAAATGATCATGAAATTTTCTTCGAATAGAATAGTTACTGCAACAAAGCTGGGGGAAATGCGTGGCTTTTATTTTACTCTTACCTGGAAGTGGGGAGAAGATTGTAATATATAGGGTTCTTTGAGAGGAATAACGAACAGTGAAAGGAAATATACCAGGTCTAATTTTGAACTCATATTACCGAATCCTAAATAATTATATATATATATATATATATATATATAAATATCATAAAATGAGTGATGTTTATACTGCAGCATTACTTCCAACAAAGCCTACATCAGATGATGGGTTTGAGCATGGTTTCTGGGCCGAAACATCATTACTACTAACCCAGAGCGCCCTAGCAATAACTTACGTTAGCACCAGACTTTGTTGGATTGACGTCATTCCTTGGGATCGCCATATCCCCGCTGATACAGTATCTTGGATCATTTTTATGTATTTCCTCTTGTCTGATGGAGAAAGTTCAAGATTAGTCAAGAATATTGAGGTTAAGTTGGTAATGAATCCTCGGCATCCGACCTCTATAGGAAATACGTTGGTTCTCAAGCCATTTCTGACACATTGTTCTCACAGATCCTCATATTTTCCCAAATTATGCTGATGCACCCAGTCGAAATTTTCCTCAAAAGGGATCGTTAACTCAATAACAAAAACTGTTTTTAATGTAACGGACCAATCTCTGGACGCTGGGTTGTTAACGATATTTCTGTTGGAATTATGAAATGCTGTTCTAAATCAGTTGCAACGTGTCATTTCGTCCAGCCATCTGTGCTTATTTCTATGTGAAAGTTTCTTTAACGAAATGAATCGCTCTATGGGTGATATTATTTAGGGGTTTATTGGCAATCTCTCAACAGATTTTTGCAGCCTCGGCAAAAATCTCAAGAACTTCGTTATGTCTCCACGTGTAGCTTCTTAGAACATACTCGGATCCAGTGAGAATATGTTTGAGGCTACCAGTTTTCCCACATGTTCTGCATCGGTCGGATGTAGTTCACTCGCAAGCATAAAGGTTGACTGGTGTTGGTAAAACGTCGTAGACTGCTTTTATAAGGAAACCCAATTTTTTAGGTTCCATGTGCTTAAGGTCGTCCCACGTGACAGCTCTGTCTTTAGCACTCTTTCACATGGTCCATGTACCCTGTTTCCTTTATCCTACAGTTATAGCAATACAAGTGACTTCCTCAAGGTGATGAATTTCTTCCGAAATACATATATATGTATATACTTTCTGTAAAAAAAACAAACCAAAGACTGGTTATTTTAGGATTATAAATTTATTTCCATCCTGTTTTGCGTTTCTGGTGTGAACCAAAAACACGAAGAAATATATAACAGAACTTCTTCAGATCTATTGGAGAAATAAAACAGAATAGACACAAAGGGAAGGGGGATGGAGAGAGTTGAAGAGTTACCTCCTCGTTTTATTGAATTTCCGTTTTTTTATTTACCTATTTATTTTATTTTCAAAATTCTCCCGTCAGTTATAATTACGGTACTTAACTTTTTTATTTATTTTCTTTACTTGTTGATTTTGATAAATAACTTTTATGTGCTATGTCAATGTAATGAATTTTTGTAAGGGAAATATTAATGTTTATATTAATTTCGATATTATTTACTTAGTCACCTATTTTTTCCATGTGTGTATATTGGATGCGTTTTTTTTCCTTGTTTCACTATTTATTTCTATGTTTTTAAAATTTATAGTCTATAGTTTAAATTTTGTCCTATGTCTACATCTAGCTATTAATTCACTTCCCTTATTTAATAACTTTTCAGGCAATTTATACGTTATTATTTGTATTTTCTCTTCTAAGCATAAATTGCATCTACCGTCAAAACTATTTGGAGTATTTGATTTTTTCAAAATAGACAATTCAATCTCAGGGGTTAACCTTTGTTTTTCAAACACCAGAATTGCTTCGATAGTGCCCTATGGTGTTTTAGGTGTTCGTGGGAGAATGTAAATTTGTGGTTTGAATATCTCACCTTCCATTTCGTGGAATTCAAATAGATATAAGTTTTTTTTTATCCGTAATATTCTCTTTTGGGTAAATTATTGCGTGATATATTACATTTTTTAAATTACATAGTCCATTGATAGGACAATTGTCTCTGGATTTACAATTACATTCTTTTTTACACAGTTATTATTATTATTATTATTATTATTATTATTATTATTATTATTATTATTATTTATTTGATCCTGAAAATCTTTAGTTATATTTCTATTATGACTATTAATTATTTGAAAATATTTTTCGTGCAAGAGTAACCAATTTTTAACGTTTTTCTATTAAATATTTTATGCAGTTTATTTCCATGTTTAAAATGCTTATCTACTTGTTTCAAAAAATATTTTCCTATATTTATATTAGCTAGCCTACACAACGGGGGGTTGAACCATATGATTTTCCTTTTTTTTATTTTTACGCCTATTTTCCTTATTTATTTTTTTATTATTATCATTAGACATCTTCTCTTCTTTATAGGTAAAGTTTCCCTTACACCATGGTGTAAAAGCCATTGAAAAGAGAGCCTTCGGGTCACTCTCGACTATGTTTGACTACTGCAAATTATACCCATACAAATAGTGTCTATAATATATTTCTATTTTCGATTAATCCCTAACTTTACCTCTGGTAGAGTGAAAAAAAACCCCAAATGATCCAACTAGTGGATAAACAAATACACAAATTGATATTTGGGAAAAAAATTCCATAAAAAATCAAAAGACTAAAAACATATGTATGGTCTAAAAAAATCAAATAATATCGTAATGTCAAGCCAAAAGAAAAAAAAACAGACTATGTAAACGAAGGAAGCACTCAATACAAAGTAGAACTAGTAAAACTGGTCAGCTTCATCCTGATGATCCAGAAAGTTGAAACCTATGTAGATTTTGTCTGGCCAACTAGGTACTTATATATATATATATATATAAAGGCAAAGATTAAGGGAATTATCAGTAAAAAGGAGACAAACCATTCCAAAAAATTACATGAGCCTTTCGTCCGGTTCTATTCAGGCAAAGCGCCGGAAGAATAATAAAAACGGGTGATTTAATTTTAAAGTATGAGACGACTGCGTGACGGGAAAAATTAGGAAAAAAATATGTCACACCAGTATTTAAAACGTCCCTCAATTTATCTAAAGTATGACTGCTTCTCTGTCTACATAGAGAGGGGCGATCTAAAACAATATAGATCGCCTATAAGACGTTCAATTGGACTTTGTCCCTGGTTCTATGTAGAACAGAAAAACAGTTATCTTGATAATTGGTCCTTCCACTATTTATAACTAACAGACGTTCTCCAATAGCTTAGTCCATAGCCTGAGATTGCCCGGATGTTAATCGGCCTCTATTCAAAATATCTCTTGGTACATGCTGTCTTATTTGAATATCTATATATATATATATATATATATATATCAGTGGCGACTCTAGCCTATTTTTTCTACTCGTGCCCACCCCCTCTGTCAACTTAGGTTCCCAACCCGTGGTCCGTAGACCCAAAGTAATTCATCATAGTTGCTTTTGCGTGATTCTCCATTGTATAGCACAGATTGACTAACGTACCTTGCATGGTGGTTTTTTGTAAACAATCAAGATACTATATAATTTGTAGTCTTGTTAATACAGTAGATAAGATTTTTTTTTCCTTTCAAAAGTATAGAAGAAAAGAGAAGATGATCATTACTATGACGAGAAAAATATGTTTATTACAATAAAGAAATCGATGACAAAGATTATTTGTTGAAAATGCATTCAAATAAACAAATTTCAGTTACAAAATGTAATATATGCAACATTCATTAAAGAAATAAGATCTGTTAGTGAAAAAATGAATTAAAACACGCCGTTTAACCAACATTTACTATAGCGATGATGATGACGTCGGCGACGGCTATAATCTACTATTCCCACTCTCTCTTTCTCTCTCTCTTTCTCTCTCTGTCCCTCTTTCTCTCTCTGTCCCTCTCCCTCTTCCCAAGACAGCTGTCAGCAGTCACATTGTGCTAATATTTTTGAGCACGGTATTTTGAGTTGCTCTTGCTTTTGGCTAAAGCCAAAAGCGGATTTCTCTAACATTACTGTTATTATAAGGGTCTTGTGCTGGGCACGGATTATATATGTGTGTTCAACATTATAGCCGATTTTATGGGATGTTCAATGGATCTGACGGTGGTCGGACAAAGACCACCCGTTCACAACAGCATCGTTATATTATTCCCAGATATATTTATAAACTTTTGGCTACTTAATTATCGAAACTTGAATAGATACGTAATTTAATTGAGATCAGACTAAGTATGTTTGCTTGAAATTAATGGATGATTTTTAATCCATTTTGAATAACATTGACCGAGTTATTGGTCGTGCCGGGCACGATTAGCACCAGTCCCATCTCCGCCCCTGATATATATATATATATATATATATATATATATATATATATATATATCCGGTAAGGCAAAATTTGAACAAACCAAAGCTACGATATATGCCTTATAATGCCCGAGCTGATGTACGTCAACTGAGGGCGAAGCGGTATGATACTAAGTGTAATATAAAATTGGGTGGATTTCGATCCCAGTTTGAAGCGTTCTACATGTTTAGTCAAGAAATAACCAACCAGAGTTGATTATCAAAATAGAAACCAAAAATCAACCAAGTAAGCAAATAATCTATTTCTTTGCCGTACGTTCAAAAAGTTCTCTACCTCATCCCGAAAGAATAGCAAGGCAAAAAATTTTTCTTGTAGCACTCTATTACCATTTTATATGAGACTATCAAAAGCCAATTCTGACTTTTTTTTAGTCTTATAATAAGTGATAGACTGTTGTCTTCGTATTTTCAAATTTCATGAACCTCCAACGTTGCATTTTACTGTACCAAAAAATTAATGTTAGAAAAAAACCCAACTTGATTTAAAAAACTTTACATCCCCACAAAACGCCATAAAAGAAGCGTTTTACTTTATCATAGTCTTTGTCACAACGTATTATTTTCAAACTGCTTATGCGTAAAATACATGTCAAAAACCTATTTTCTCTTCAGACTTTTCTTTTGTGACATGGATAATGCAGTTTTAAAAACATGATGGCTGACTAAATTTGGAGGTTTCGATACATGAATCCGTACGTTTATTTCCGTTGACGGAAACTCCCAATGGTGTGATGGCTAATAGGATGGTCTGCGACATCCTCTTAAGCTATTTCGAACTCCAGTCATAATACATTCACTTTTGGAGTAATACCCTTTAAAAATGTATGACCCCTCTTATCCCCTAACCCCACTGTCACTTAAATATTACGTCTGATTTTCTTTAATGTTGATGGTTTCAGCATCAAATGACCCACATTTTTTGATATGCCAAAAAAACAAAAAAATGAAACGAACATTACTGTCTCAAATATCAAAGAAATATTCACTTCTAAACGATTTTGTTCATTTTTATATAATCTCTGAGAAAATAAATCATACTGGCATCAGTGGGAATGACCAAGCGTATGAAGCAGCCAGGTCTACCATAAACCTAACCACTGAAAAGAAATTTAAAATACCACATACAGACTTTAAAATGAAGATAACTAAATACATACAAAAGCAAAGACAACAACGCTGGAACTATAATAAAAAATAATAAATTATTAGAAATTAAAGCTACACTGGGGGAATGGAAGCAAAGCTTTAAAAACGAAAAGTCGAGGTTACATTGTTCAGACTCCGGATAGGTCATACAAGGATAACACACTCTTATTTACTCGAAGGAAAACAACAACCAATGTGTTATGCATGTCAGACAAAATACACCGTGAAGCACATTCACATCGAGTGTACCGACCGAGCCAATATAAGAAAAAACATTCTATAGTGCAAACAATATGAAGGAACTTTTCCAAAACATTGAAATAAATAAAGTGATATCATTTCTAAAAACAGTGAAGTTATGCACAAAAACCTAAAAAAAAAAAATTACAATAAAAGTTACTTCTATAAACCCTTTCTTTACTAGTTCCACAGTTTTTTTTGTTTTTTTTTCTTTTTATGATCATGATTCCCTACAAATAAACTCCTAATTAAAAAAGCAAAAAGCAAACAAATAACCAACTAATTATCTAAAGTTTATCATTAATTCCTAAGACCTCTCCTTTGAATTTCTTTTCAGATTTATTTTCTTTAACTTGATTCGGCATTAAATGACCGATGAGGCTGATATGCTGTAAAACAAAACAAACAAAAAAAAATGAATCAAAACTTTGATTCCTATGTTGTTTTATTAAGACTCGTGTAAATAAAAATGTGGTCCTTAGTTCGTTTTTCCTTAGAAAATATATCAATTTCTACATGTCATAACCCAAAGAATGAAAGCAAAGATTGAAGAGGATGATAATGATTTTCTATAAGACCTAATCAGCTGGGACTGTAGAATACACCGACTGCATCTCTGCAGACGTGTAAGAATCCCCAGTTAGTGTTCTGGATATGACCTTGAACAATCTGGAGAGGCACTTGTAATGCTGGAACTTTAGGGATTGCGGAGTACACCTTCAATCCCGTCACTCACAGGTCCACTCTGGGCCTGACTACTAGCACCTAATAGGATCATATCTATGGATCAAATAGAACTGTTTGATATTTAAACAGTGTCTTATCAATATCAACCATTGTTTGTTATTTAATCCCATGTACTTTTTTATCATCATCATCATCATCATCTCGCGCTGGTAGCACGGATATCCCGGACCCTCTCTCGCCACTCCTCCCTATCGTTCATCGCCCTAGGTAGGTCTTCAGGACAACATCCCGTATCCTCACATAGCTGCTGAATGTATGTTCGTGCTGGTCGTCCTGCTTTTGCACGGCCATGTGTGGGGGTCCATAAAAGTACATCTCTTATGAGTTAGTCCCTGCTTCTCCAGCAGTGTCCTGCATGTCTGGTTCATCTAACTTGAATAGTTTTCGTGATAGGGGGTAGGTGGCCGTACAGTTGGTGTCTTTCGGGTGTGTTGCCGCCAGGACTTGTTTAAGATTGCATGTAGCATTCTTGTGTAATTGCCGTCTAGCTTCTTCTCCAGCCGTTTTGTTAGCGTCCATGTAGTGCAGCCATATAGCAGTATCGATGTGACCGCTGCCTGGAAGAAACAGCGTTTCGTTTTATCGGTTAGGTCTGATTTCCATATAATCAATAGCCTATTGATAGCTGTCCATGCTTTCGCTAACCTCGTTTTGATATCCTTTTCGGTTGATTCGACGCTGCTTCCTAGGTAAGTGAATTTGTCTACTAGTTTAAGACGGGTTCCTTCTAGAGTGGAGATGTCCCCCGTTTGATTATAGCTCATATATTCCGTTTTGTGTGCATTAACATAGAGGCCTATGCTTGCTGCTGCTCGTTCCAAACTATGCAGTAGTGTTTTGGCTTGGTCAGGTGTATTTGCCAGTATCGCTATGTCATCGGCGTAGTCGGCGTCGGTAATTGTTGTTGCGGGGTACCTTCTGCTTCTTTTCTTCGTCAGCTCGAAACCATTCTCTCTGATTTTGTCAATCGAAGTTCTAAGTATGTAGTCTAGACAAATGATAAAGAGGTACGGAGCCAGCGTGTCCCCTTGTAGTACTCCTGCTACAATGTCGAAGTATTCTGTATCTCCATCTGGTGATCGTACTTTTACTTCAGTGTTTCTATAGAGAATCGTTATTGCCGCTACGGTTTCTTTAGGTATGCCGTACGCTAGTAGGATTTGTTCCATCTTTCCTCTGTGAATGGAGTCGAAAGCCTTGGTAAAGTCGACAAATATTAATGTCGCTTGTAGGTTTTTTGCCCGTACACCTTCAAGGATTCTACGGATGGTTAATATTTGTGAGGTCGTGGATCTATTTCTTCGGAAGCCATTTTGGTTTTTTCTAAGTATGTTGTCGATTTTAGGTTCTATGCGGTTTCGTAGTAGGGCATTGTAGATTTTGGCTGCTATGGATGTAAGTGTTATGCCTCGGTAGTTTTTGGCTAATCCGAGGTCCCCCTTTTTAGGGAAGGGGAGTATGCATCCCTTCATCCATCTATCTATCGGATTTTGATTGTATACTGCGTTGCAGTGTCGGAGCAGTATGTCGTCGACTTTTTTATATATACATCAAATATATGATTTCTAGATATATACATTTAAATTATCCAACAGTTCTTTTTCTAACAATTATAATTAGCATAAGTTATAATTAAATGGTTCCAAGTATTTCTAAATATTACTAACAATTCAATTCAATATCAGACATTTGCATACATACAGTTAAATAATCAAACAGTTCTATTTCAAATAATTCGATTTAGCACAAGTCATTTATTTACACCCAAATTAAATATCAAACAGTTCGATTTGTCCGATATATTGGACTCTATCAGGAGATGAAACCCTATCAAGTGATGCCACACTTGGTCAAAGAGGACCTGGGAGCAATATCAATGAAAGGGTACTTCGCGTTCCAAAAAGCTCCTCCATTACAAGAAACTCACCATTAGAAAAAGCCTTTGAATAATATCAGTAAATTTCCTTTCTTGCCACTATTTTTTTTATGTATTTAGCGTTGCTTGGCTTACGTGGTTTCTTTGTTTGATGGCATATCAACTTTCGTCAACCCAGTCATCTAGGGATATAGAATACGCCAAAGGGGATGAAAAATACATGTGGGGGAGCTCTTACCCCTCTGCAGAGGGATAGAACATTTTCCGCGCGGGTGTTCTGGATGTAGCACTAAACCATCTAATAATTAGACTTCAGTCCTGGAACTTGAGGGAATATAGAGAATTCTTTCTTTGTCCACTCTGCCTCAGTGTGGTTGTAGCTTTTACCGTTCCATCTACGAGTCCATTAGAACTGTTTGATCATGTAAATGCGTGTAAACAAATAATTGATGCTAGATTATATTGTCAGTGTTACATACGTTACGACTACAGCGAATTTAGGAGTAGACTTGGTCCCCAGCAATCATAACATAAAAACAAGACGCACGCAAAATAGTCAAATAAAACAGAGGTTTGAAAATACTATACTAAATTTATTCACGGGGAATATACAGGGGACGAGGAGGCATAGAAAGGTCGAAAAAAACAAACAAAAAAAAAAAACAAAAACAGTCACACGTGAGAAAAAGGGGTGAAAGTAAAAGCATGAGCTATAACCAACATGAAAAGTATATTGGATTAAAGTTTTGAAGATTAATCTAAGTCTGGCCAGAGAAAACAAATACAAGTAAACATGAATAAAAAAGTTGAATGCAGCAAGTGAAGAAGTTACCGGTTAGTTCCTTGACCTGGGAGAAGAATTTAGACACGTCTTACTCTGCTAGCGATTAGATTCATTCTGCCCCTAACCGGCTGAACGGGGTCACAAGACCAAAATAGTAGCAGTCTAAAAATCCAAACCACAAGGCAAAAGGGGGCCGGGAGACTACAACAATGAACCGTGAATGATAGCACTCATAATGATTCAGATCAAAAGCAAGGAAAAATTCCACTCCTTGTTCACAGAAGAGACATGTAGTCTGCTCCCAAGGACAAGTTGAAAAGGAGGGGCCTTAGGCGGTAACACATAGCAATTCTCACAGAGGAGACATGAAATCTACTCCCAAGGACGAGCTGAAAAGGAGGGGCCTTAGGCGGTAACACAGCAATTCTCATAGAGGAGACATGAAGTCTGCTCCCAAGGGCAAGTTGAAAAGGAGGGGCCTTAGGCGGTAACACATAGCAATTCTCAAAGAGGAGACATGAAATCTGCTCCCAAGGACAAGCTGAAAAGGAGGGGCCTTAGGCGGTAACACAGCAATTCTCATAGAGGAGACATGAAGTCTGCTCCCAAGGACAAGTTGAAAAGGAGGGGCCTTAGGCGGTAACACATAGCAATTCTCACAGAGGAGACATGAAATCTGCTCCCAAGGACAAGCTGAAAAGGAGGGGCCTTAGGCGGTAACACAGCAATTCTCATAGAGGAGACATGAAGTCTGCTCCCAAGGACAAGTTGAAAAGGAGGGGCCTTAGGCGGTAACACATAGCAATTCTCACAGAGGAGACATGAAATCTGCTCCCAAGGACAAGCTGAAAAGGAGGGGCCTTAGGCGGTAACACAGCAATTCTCATAGAGGAGACATGAAGTCTGCTCCCAAGGACAAGTTGAAAAGGTGGGGCCTTAGGCGGCAACACATAGCAATTCTCACAGAGAAGGACAAGTTGAAAAGGAGGGGCCTTAGGCGGTAACGCAGCAATTCTCACCGAGGAAACATGAAGTCTGCTTCCAAGGACAAGTTTAAAAGGAGGGGCTTTAGGCGGTAACACAGCAATTCTCATAGAGGAGACATGAAGTCTGCTCCCAAGGACAAGTTGAAAAGGAGGAGCCTTAGGCGGCAACACATAGCAATTCTCACAGAGAAGGACAAGTTGAAAAGGAGGCGGCCTTAGACGGTAACACAGCAATTCTTGAAACCATTTAACTGTGTTCAAACTCATAAGTAATGTTGAATAAAATTATTATTGTTGAATAGCAATACCTAAATTACTTAACTGAGTGTTTAATTGAATTAATGGTATTGAGGAACAATAAATCATCATCATCATCATCATCATATCGTGCTGGCAACACGGATATCCCTGACCCTCTTTCTCCACTCCTCCCTATCGTTCATCGCCCTAGGCAGGTCTTCAGGACAACAACCTGTATCCTCACATAGCTGCTGAATGTACGTTCGTGCTGGTCGTCCTGCTTTTGCGCGGCCGTGTGTGGGGATCCATAAGAGTACATCTCTTATGAGTTCATCTCTGCTTCTCCAGCAATGTCCTGCATGTCTGGTTCGCCTAACTTGAATAGTTTTCGTGATAGGGGGCAGGTGGCCGTACAGTTGGTGTCTTGTTGGGTGTTGCCGCCAGGACTTGTTGAGGATTGCACGCAGCATTCTTGTGTAATTGCCATCTAGTTTCTTCTCCAGCCGTTTTGTTAGCGTCCATGTAGTGCATCCATATAGCAGTATCGATGTGACCGCTGCCTGGAAGAAACTGCGTTTCATTTTATCGGTTAGGTCTGATTTCCATATAGTCGATAGCCTATTGATAGCTGTCCATGCTTTCGTTAACCTCGTTTCGATGTCCTTTTCGGTTGATTCGACGCTGCTTCCTAGGTACGTGAATTTGTCTACTAGTTTAAGAGGGGTTCCTTCTAGAGTGGAGATGTCCCCCGTTTGGTTATAGCACATATATTCCGTTTTATGTGCATTAACATGGAGGCCTATGCTTGCTGCTGCTCGTTCTAAACTATGCAGAAGTGTTTCGGCTTGGTCAGGTGTATTTGCCAGTATCGCTATGTCATCGGCGTAGTCGGCGTCGGTAATTGTTGTTGCGGGGTATCTTCTGCTTCTTTTCTTCGTCAGTTCGAAGCCATTCTCTTTGATTTTGTCAATCGATGTTCTAAGTACGTAGTCTAGACAAATGATAAAGAGATACGGAGCCAGCGTGTCTCCTTGTAGTACTCCTGCTACTATGTCGAAGTATTCTGTGTCTCCATCTGGTGATCGTACTTTTACTTTATTGTTTCTAGTGGAATTCCTGAAACCGTAAAAGTGTATGCCAAAATTGAATTATTGTTATTACATAGCATTGCTTTGAACCATTTTACTGTATGCAGATGAATAAAAGAATGGCTTTGAATAGAAATATTTTTGTTAAATATTATCATCATGCCGTGCCGCTAGCACGGATATCCCTGACCCTCTCTCGCTACTTCTCCCAATCATTAATCGCCTCTGGCAGGTCTTCTGGGCTACATCCCGTATCCTCACATAGCTGCTGTATGTATGTTCGAGCTGGTCGTCCTGCTTTTGCTCGGCCATATGTGGGGGTCCATAGGAGTACATCACTTATGAGCTCGTCCCTGCTTCTCCAGCAGTGTCCTGCATGTCTGGTTCGTCCAACTTAGATAGTTTTCGTGATGGGAGACAGGTGGCCGTATAGTTGGTGCCTTGTTGGTGTTGCCGCCAGGACTTGTTCTATATTGCTCGCAACAGTCTTGTCTAGCTTCTTCTCCACCCGTTTTGTTAGCGACTAAGTAGTGCATCCATACAGCAATATCGATACGACCGCTGCCTGGAAGAAACTGCATTTCATTTTATCGGTAAGGTCTTATTTCCATATGATCGATAGCCTATCGATAGCTGTTCATGCCTTTGTAAGCCGTATGTCGATGTCTTTTTCGGTTGATGAGAGTCTGCTTCCTAGGTAGGTGAATTTGTCTACTAGTTTAAGAGGGATTCTGTCTAGTGTGGAGATGTCGCCTGTTTGATTATAGCACATATATTCCGTTTTGTGTGCATTGACATGGAGGCCAATGTCTGCGGCGGCTCGTTACCGTCTTTAACGGCATATAAGACGCACATCTATAAAAGACACACCGCAATTTCAGCAGTTCAAACCAAGAAAAAAGAAAGTTCTAATATTAACCGTGATGAAGTTGATATAATGTATATAATCAATGATAACAATTTTAATCAACATTAATTTAGATAATGACAATAGGTATATGAAAGTTACTCTAAAGTCTAAGCTCATAGGAGTTGCCAGGTAACTCACTTCGGCCGACTATCGCAAATTTTAAACCTACCTATGGCATATAAGAAACAGGGGAATTTAAAAAGGTATTTTTTAGAAAAGATACGCCTTATATGCCGTCAAATACACTATATTAAATAGAATCATTTGTGTTTGATAGCAATACTTGCAACAATTTAACGTTTTGCCAACAATAGTAATACATTGCTGCGAGCAAACTAAATAGCCCTCTTTTAAACATAAAATCCCCTACAAACTATTCACTTACAAATCATACATATACATTCATTTAACTGTGTGGAAACGATGAATGATGTTCGTTTGAATTGTTAGCACTCTATAGTGGGACTTTGGACCATTTAACTGTGTGAAAACGAAGAGTTAATAGCAAATAGAATGCTTCGTGTTTGCTAGAAACTCTTGAAAGTGTAAACAAATGAGCCCTGGATCGTTTAAAATGTTATCGACAAACTGTGTTTGCAATCATATATATATATATATATATATAGCATCAAATAACACACAAGAGTTGATATGCCATAAAACACAAACAATCAACCATCAACATTCGCGAGTTATTTAATGACACATAGTTGTTACGAACTTGAGTGGAACGAGGTGACCCTCAGCTGGGGGATTTTTAAACATATATATTTGTTCCATAGATGGAAACATGACAGGTAGTACTACTCCTGGACAGAGTAAACCTGTAATGGAAATGAAGGAGTAATGGCAATGAAGGAGTGATAGAAATGAAGGAGTGATAGAAATGAAGGAGTAATGGAAATGAAGGAGTGATAGCAATGAAGGAGTAATGGAAATGAAATGGTATACGCAATGAAGGAGTAATGGAAATGAAGGAGTAATGGCAATGAAGGAGTGATAGAAATGAAGGAGTAATGGAAATGAAGGAGTGATAGCAATGAAGGAGTAATGGAAATGAAATCGTATACGCAATGAAGGAGTAATGGAAATGAAGGAGTAATGGCAATGAAGGAGTGATAGCAATGAAGGAGTAATGGAAATGAAATGGTATACGCAATGAAGGAGTAATGGAAATGAAGGAGTAATGGCAATGAAGGAGTGATAGAAATGAAGGAGTAATGGAAATGAAGGAGTGATAGCAATGAAGGAGTAATGGAAATGAAATCGTATACGCAGTGAAGGAGTAATGGAAATGAAGGAGTAATGAAAATGAAGGAGTAATGGCAATGAAGGAGTGATAGAAATAAAGGAATGATAGAAATGAAGGAGTAATGGCAATGAAGGAGTGATAGAAATGAAGGAGTAATGGAAATGAAGGAGTGATAGCAATGAAGGAGTAATGGAAATGAAGGAGTGATAGAAATGAAGGAGTAATGGAAATGAAGGAGTAATGGAAATGAAGGAGTGATAGCAATGAAGGAGTAATGGAAATGAAATGGTATACGCAATGAAGGAGTAATGGAAATGAAGGAGTAATGGCAATGAAGGAGTGATAGAAATGAAGGAGTGATAGCAATGAAGGAGTAATGGAAATGAAATGGGATACGCAATGAAGGAGTAATGGAAATGAAGGAGTAATGGCAATGAAGGAGTGATAGCAATGAAGGAGTAATGGAAATGAAATGGTATACGCAATGAAGGAGTAATGGAAATGAAGGAGTAATGGCAATGAAGGAGTGATAGAAATGAAGGAGTGATAGCAATGAATGAGTAATGGAAATGAAATGGTATACGCAATGAAGGAGTAATGGAAATGAAGGAGTAATGGCAATGAAGGAGTGATAGAAATGAAGGAGTAATGGAAATGAAGGAGTGATAGCAATGAAGGAGTAATGGAAATGAAATCGTATACGCAATGAAGGAGTAATGGCAATTAAGGAGTGATAGCAATGAAGGAGTACTCCACGTTCTCCAGGGTTCAAGCTTTCGAATTACAACACTAGTTTAGTGTCAAACATGGGATAGTTTTTTTTTTTATGTGGTGGGGCTTACCCCTCTGGAAATGATTACAGTCGGTGAATTCTCAGCCCTCCCGCCAGAGCAAATCACCCATAAATCCAATAATATTCAAGCAAAACAAAATTCTTTGAATTAAGATATAAATGAGAGAAACAGCAAAACAAAACAAACAAGCAAACAACAAACAAGCATAAAAAAAATGAACAATGTCCTATTGATCGAAAAAAAAAAAATTATTTATTTATTTATTTTCACTTGCGCTTAATTTTCTGTGATTTTTTCGTGTTTTCTTTTTATCTTTTTATTTTCCATTAACTACGTATACTGATATTTTTTTAATGAATAACTGAATGAAAACGTATAACTGAATTTTTTAAAAAAGAAAGATTAATCAGACAGTGATCATGCGTAAAGAAAAATACTTGATGAAAATAATGAAAATGTTAGATCTTTATATTTCTTGTTCAGGTGATGATAATTTTTTTGTATTGATATTAACAGAGATTATGAAAGAAGGAAAAATAAGAGAGGAACGTTAGGTAAAAAAGTGAAAATAAAAACGAAAAAGAAATTAATGAGGAAATAGACTGTGAATCAAATGAAAGAAATGATTGTTTTGCGAATGAAAAGTAAAGAAACACATCAAATAAAATATTTAGTGGGAGTTATAGAAGATAAAGAATGAAGTAAGTTTAATGATAAATATCCGGGTCTAAAAGTTTGAAGATTATAATGAGAATCATGCGATGAAATGAAGAAGGAAAAAGGATATAATTAAGTACAAAAATGTTTCATTGAAGGAAATTGTTGAAGAACAAATAGAAGAAAAATACAACACGAAGAAGGATGAAGAATTGGTGATAGAAGAAAAAAGAATTTGAAAAAGGAAAAAGGAAAGATGATTTGAAGAAGAAGAAGAAGAAGAAGAAGAAGAAGAAGAAGAAGAAGAAGAAGAAGAAGAAGGAGGAGGAGGAGGAGGAGGAAATGAAAAAAAAACCCAGAAAGATAAAGAAAAGAGGAGGAAGGTTATAAAGAAATAAAGAGAGATACAAAAAATAAAGAAGGAAGATATGAATAGGGAGATAAAGAATGAGAAGATGGATAAGATAACCTGAGAGAGATAGATAGATAGTAAATGAGAAAGCGAGAGAGAAAGAAAGAAAGAGAGAAGGAAGAAGGTCCGAGAGAACAGAGAATAAAGTTGAAAAAATGAAGAAGAAAGATATGAAAATTATTATTATTATCATTATTACTCCTTTTCGAGTTTTAGCTGATAGTTTCTCACTAAAGTTTAACTGAAAGCAAATTTCATCAAGTCTCCAGGACTCTTCTCAGTATTCTGGCCGATCTTAGCCATGCCGTCTCCAGTCCCCGTACATATCCTTTAGTGACTGTACTAAAAGCACGAATTAGAATGTTCAAAAGTTTTTCAGTTCTTTAGCAAGATCAAGGTATTAATCCTTCTTTTCGCTTACATTCAATTTTACTCTGTAGTCATCTGAGACAGCAAAGTTCGGCAAATTCTCTTTTTTTGTAGATGATTATAATCTTTGGTCGTCTGGCCAAGATTACGTGATCGGTTAGTACCTCAAAATCCCAGAAGAGCTTATGCGTTTCATTTCTGAAGACAGATGTTGGGTTGTGCATATATGAATTGAATGGTCAAATTTCAATTTCTTGCACAGTTCCCAGTTGATCGACTCGCACACCCAGTCGTGTCTAGTCTTATACTCTCTCTGAGTTAGTTTGCTACAATCGCTTATTAAGTGATTGATCGTTTCGTCTCAATCACCACGTAACATAGATCTGCTGTTTTGTTGCGTCTTATCTATAGTTTCTTTGATATGATTCGTCTTTATAACATTGTTTTGATTGTTTGTTTTCTTTGTTGGTTATTTAATGCCAAAGCTATCGTTCGATAGGAACAGTATTGGTACTATTTAACCCATAGCTGGGAGGATAAGGGGTTTCATACCTTTCCCAAGGGAATTAGTCCGAAAGTGAATGCAATAGCGCGACGGGAGTTCGAACTCACTTACTATGATTCTGCCGTCCGTCGCTTTAACCATTACACCCCATGTTTTGAGCTGCTATTAGATAAGATTCAGTTTTTCTATTAAGGTTTCTCACTCTTAGCCACGTCGTATCTTTCTAGTGTAAGATGTTGCTTACTATTGTAATAATAATAATAATAATAATTATTATTATTATTATTATTATTATTATTATTATTTTGTGGTTATGTCACCTTGGACATTTACCCTTTTTACTGTCTTCTCACTTCTACCTTTTAAAAAAGGGTATTTTTTTCCGCAGAACATTAGCAATATTAGAACGTTGTCTATATAAGGAACAAATTCGATAGTTTACCAAATTGTATTTTTAAATTAGTTTTGTTATCATTATTTCTGAAAACATCCACTTCGATCTTAAACATTTTACACTATTTCTGTTTGATCCGATTAGTCATTTGTTGTCTGAATTTCTGAGACGAAGGTTGATGATTTTTATCATTAAGGGCTTTGGACTATTGTCTTCATCTTTATTGTTATTTCCACAACGTTTCGGCCGAAACGTCCTCTGGCCTTCTTCAGGTGTTTGTTGTCTGAATTTCTGAGACGAAGGTTGATGATTTTTATCATTAAGGGCTTTGGACTATTGTCTTCATCTTTATTGTTATTTCCACAACGTTTCGGCTGAAACGTCCTCTGGCCTTCTTCAGGTGTTTGTTGTCTGAATTTCTGAGACGAAGGTTGATGATTTTTATCATTAAGGGCTTTGGACTATTGTCTTCATCTTTATTGTTATTTCCACAACGTTTCGGCCGAAACGTCCTCTGGCCTTCTTCAGGTGTTTGTTGTCTGAATTTCTGAGACGAAGGTTGATGATTTTTATCATTAAGGGCTTTGGACTATTGTCTTCATCTTTATTGTTATTTCCACAACGTTTCGGCCGAAACGTCCTCTGGCCTTCTTCAGGTGTTTGTTGTCTGAATTTCTGAGACGAAGGTTGATGATTTTTATCATTAAGGGCTTTGGACTATTGTCTTCATCTTTATTGTTATTTCCACAACGTTTCGGCCGAAACGTCCTCTGGCCTTCTTCAGGTGTTTGTTGTCTGAATTTCTGAGACGAAGGTTGATGATTTTTATCATTAAGGGTTTTCGGACAATTGTCTTCATCTTTATTGTTATTGTTATTTTCACAACGTTTCGGGTCACATGTCCCCCGGTCTTCTTCAGGTGTTTGTTGAACTTGGGATTCTACACGGAACTCCGAACTACGTCCTTTATTGAATCCACGGGGTTCGCCTGTTCTGATTCAGGTCGTCATAATTGGGTTCAAGTGTTAAGTATTCCTGTATTGTTACTCGCCTGCTGTCAGGATTGAACCTGCAACCTCCAGATGATTGTCTCTTTTGAAGCTTAGGGAACCAACGTCTATAACCGTAACGCTATGTGTCCTGCAGGACACAGCTATTTCTTCTAAAAATTATTAATCTATTTGCTAAAAAAATCAAATTTGTTCAAAAACTTATTTTTCGAAATCTGCTTAATTTATTTGAAAGGAAAAAAAAAAAGGAAGGAATAAAAGAAGGGATCCACGACACGTTAGGAAAAGGGAAGAAAGAATAAATAAAGAGAGAAAAGGAAAAGAAAGGAGCTGGAAAGAGAGAAGGGACACTGAGCAAAAAACGATTGCAGATATTAATGTAAGAGATAAAGGAAGAAAGAAAAAGAACATCGAAGAGAAGTTAAGTTATGTTTTAGTCAAGTGCATTCATATCGGTGTTTTGTAGCGTTGCTAAAACATGTTAATATTAACACACACTGCTATTATATCAAAAACTGTCTTCATTGGCTAGCAATCTCTTCACACATTAAAGATAAAGATAAAAAAAAAAAAATAGAATAAGAAAGAAAAAGTGAAAAAAAGAAAGAGTAGAAAATAATAAGTAAATACAAAAAAAAAGGAAAATCTGAGATAAAATTACAAAGAAAGATAATATTGAGAAGAGGAAGATAAATATCTGTTATACATCATCATCATCATCATATCGCACTGGTAGCACGGATATCCCTGACCCTCTCTCGCCACTCCTCCCTATCGTTCATCGCCCTAGGTAGGTCTTCAGGACAACATCCTGTATCCTCACATAGCTGCTGAATGTACGTTCGAGCTGGTCGTCCTGCTTTTGCGCGGCCATGTGTGGGGATCCATAAGAGTACATCTCTTATGAGTTCATCTCTGCTTCTCCAGCAGTGTCCTGCATGTCTGTCTCGTCTAACTTGAATAGTTTTCGTGATAGGGGGCAGGTGTCCGTACAGTTGGTGTCTTGTGGGGTGTTGCTGCCAGGACTCATTGAAGATTGCACGCAGCATTAAGCTGTTTATTTCTATCCGATACTGTCTCATTATCATCTTGTCGTGCCATCAACACAGATATCTCTGACCCTTTCTCGCCACTTCTCTCAATCGTTCATCGCTTCCGGCAGGTCCCCAGGGCTACACCCTGCATCCTCACAGAGCTGCTGTATGTAGGTTCGACCTGATCGCCCTGCTTTTGCTCGGCCACGTGAAGGGGTCCATATGAGTTCATCACAAATGAGCTCGTCCCTACTTCCCCAGCAGTGTTCTGCATGTCTGGTTCGTATAATTTGGATAGTTTTCGTGATGGGTGGTAGCTGGCCGTACAGCTGCTGCTTTGTGGGATGTTGCCTCCAAGATTTTTTCAATATTGCCCTCAGCATTCTTGTGTAGTTGCCATCAAGCTTTTTCTCCAGCCCTTTAGTTAGCGTCCACGAAGTGAATCCATATAGCAGTATCGACACAATCGCTGCTTGGAAGAAACTGCGTTTCATTTTATCGGTCAGGTGTGACTTCTATCCTTTGCCTTCTACATAGTACTTCTATTGGCCGCTTGGCGGTGTGTTCAGATAACCATATAAAAGGGCGCGGCAGAGTCAAACTCTCTCTCTGTCTCTCTCTCTCTCGTTTTTTTTTCGATAACCGAAAACGTACTCAAGTATACGCGTTTCCTGAAAATGGTGGTTTTTGCCGCAACAAACTTCATTTCGTAGTAATTTACGATGCTCTTTGCTTCGATGTTGCACAAGTCCGAATTAATGGGGTACCCAGTGTGACTCGAACTCACTAGTGTAATTTTGCTAGTCTTGCTTGCTAACCAATACAACACCATAGGTGCCTTTATGCCTTGACGCAAGTCTTCAAATAACTTGTATTCTATTAGGGATTCTTCATCATCATATCGCGCTGGTAGCACGGATATCCCTGACCCTCTCTCACCACTCCTCCCTATCGTTCATCGCCGTATGTAGGTCTTCAAAACAACATCCCGTATCCTCACATAGCCGCTGAATGTATGTTCGTGCCGGTCGTCCTGCTTTTGCACGGCCATGTGTGGGGGTCCATAAAAGTACATCTCTTATGATTTTGTCCCTGCTTCTCCAGCAGTGTCCTGCATGTCTGGCTCGTCTAACTTGAATAGTTCTCGTGATAGGGGGCAGGTGGCCGTACAGTAGGTGTCTTGTGGGGTGTTGCCGCCAGGACTTGTTTAAGATTGCACGTAGCATTCTTGTGTAATTAGTGTCTAGCTTCTTCTCCAGCCGTTTTATTAGCGTCCATGTAGTGCAGCCATATGGCAGTATCGATGTGACCGCTGCCTGAAAGAAACTGCGTTTCATTTTATCGGTTAGGTCTTATTTCCAAATAATCGATAACCTATTGATAGCTGTCCATGCTTTCGCTAACCTCGTTTCGATGTCCTTTTCGGTTGATTCGACGCTGCTTCCTAGGTAATTGAATTTGGCTGCTAGTTTAAGACGGGTTCCTTCTAGAGTGGAGATGTCCCCCGTTTGATTATAGCACATATATTCCGTTTTGAGTGCATTAACATAGAGGCCTATGTTTGCTGCTGCTCGTTCAAAACTATGCAGTAGTTTTTCGGTTTGGTCAGGTGTATTTGCCAGTATCGCTATGTCATCGGCGTAGTCGGCGTCGGTAATTCTTGTTGGGGTGTACCTTCTGCTTCTTTTCTTCGTCAGCTCGAAGCCATTCTCTTTTATTTTGTCAATCGATGTTCTAAGTACGTAGTCAAGACAAATGATAAAGAGTTACGGAGCCAGCGTGTCCCTTTGTAGTACTCCTGCTACAATGTCAAAGTATTCTGTGTCTCCATCTGGTGATCGTACTTTTACTTTAGTGTTTCTATAGAGAATCGTTATTGCCGCTACGGTTTTTTAGGTATGCCGTACGCTAGTAGGATTTGTTCCATCTTTCCTCTGTGAATGGAATCGAAGGCCTTGGTAAAGTCGACAAATATTAATGTCACTAGTAGGTTTTTTGCCCGTACACCTTCAAGGATTCTACGGATGGTTAATATTTGTGAGGTCGTGGATCTATTTCTTTGGAAGCCATTTTGGTTTTTTCTAAGTATGTTGTCGATTTCGGGTTCTATTCGGTTTCGTAGTAGGGCATTGTAGATTTTAGGCTGCTATGGATGTAAGTGTTATGCCTCGGTAGTTTTTGGCTAATCCGAGGTCCCCCTTTTTAGGGAAGGGGAGTATGCATCCCTTCATCCATCTATCTATCGGATTTTGATTGTATACTGCGTTGCAGTGTCGGAGCAGTATGTCATCGAATTGTCTGGTCTTCCATACTTCCGGGGGAATTTCGTCCAGCCCGGCAGCTTTCCTATTTTTAATTTTTCTTAGAACCGAGTGGAGTTCTTCTTGTTTGAACGGTCCTAGTTTAATGTCTAATTGTTTGCTAATTATTCTGGTGACTGGTTCATGTGTTATTTTCGGTGGGTTTCCTAGTAAGTTTTCGAAGTGCTGTTTCCACAGTTTTATTCTTTCTTGTTGGTTTGCTGCTTTCAGTTTTGCTTTGGCTGTGTTCTTTCTTCTACTCACTTCGTTTATTGTTTGCCAGGCTATCCTAGATTGTCCATCTTCCACCGAGTCTCTAATCTTATCTATCTGATTTTGAATGTATTCTGTCTATTCCTTTATATATACGCCTGCTAATTGATATTGTGCTGTTTTTAGTTTTAAGGCATTTGTGTTTGTTGTTTTTTTTTTATAGTTTTGGGAAGCTGTTTTCACTAGTGCACGTTTTTCTCTCACCGCTAAAGTTTCCCAAGGGATTCTATATGTAGTTTTGAGTTTTGTTGGAATGTATTTCGCTGCTGCCTCGAGGTGTGCATTGACGAAATTTTCATATTCGTCGTTTGGTGTACTTTGGTGTTTCGAATCTGTTTCTTAATTCTAATACGTATTTATCTCTTACATCTCTGTCATAGTGTTTGGTGGTCATAGTAGTTGGTGGTCGCTGTTCGTTTGGCGTTTTTTCGTAGGCTTAGCCGTATTTTAACCGTGACTATTCGGTGATCGGTGGACACACCCTCAAAAGAGGAGTATGCCTCGCAATTCATTGCACTATTTTTCCATTTCTTGTTTATAAGGACGTAGTCTCTCTGAGCTTTAGTATTGTTTGCGTACGTGTATGTCCATAGTTTGCCCTCCCTTTTTTGGTAGTTTGTATTGAGGCATGCTAATCTATTTTCTATCATGAGATCTGTTAGATGTTGCCCATTCCTATTTAACGTGTTGTGGAGGCTGTATTTGTTGTTTCCGTTTTTCCCGATTTGGGCATTCATGTCTCCGCCAATGACTAACATGTTGTGTTTCGGGATGCTACGCACTAATGAGGATAACTCATCGTAGAAGGTGACTAGTTCAGTTTCTTCACTGACATTGGTGGGGCTGTAGCATGAGATGATTGTTGCTCTGGGGTTGCCGTTAAAAGTAGCTGCCATCATTCTAGGTTGTATTTTCTCAACGCTATTTAGCGGTTTTTAATGCTCTAGGTCATATAAGTAATCCTACCCCTCCTACTGCGGCGTTGACAGAGTTTTGCCATGCCGATACTGTGACGAGCGACCACCCATTGCCAGTTTCGTGATATTTGATATCTTCGGTGTGCATGTATCTGTTTTCTTGTATGCATATTATGTCTATCTTATGTTCTTCGGCCGATGCGATTAGCTCTGGTAGTTGTCCTATTCTATTTAAGGTTCTTACGTTAAATGTGGCTTTTTGTAGTGTTTGCTTGCATTTTAGTAGTTTTGATTGTTTGAGCTCTGCAGCTGATTTTTCGAACACTGAGGCCAGGGCTCCAACCTCAGCAGGACGCGCCCCTTTTTTACCCGTGCGAAGAGCGATGCGGTTTATGTATGTGGTTTGAGTGTGGGTCATGGTTATCTTTCGATGGCTGTTTTATTCTCTTCTATAGAAGCCACTCTTATAGAGAAGCAGCAGTAGTTCCCCGATCGAACTGACGATCCTGAGCGTAGAGTCGTCAAACTCACGTCCAGGACCCGTCTAGGTATTGAGTTTGGTCGCCCATGGGTTTATTCAAATACCTTTACGTACATCATGCTGCTTCCCATGTGTACGTATATATATATATATATATAAAGGTGGGGGTAATTTTGATTTAAGTTTTTTTTTTCTTCTTTTTTTTTTCTTTTAAGTTTTAACTTAGTTAAAGTCCAAGATCAAGGTACTTTCGTCAGACTTTCATGGTATTGAATTTTTTTTTTTTTTTTTTTTTTGCGGTATTGGGACATTTTCCTAGGATTTTTAGTTTTTTTTCCCTATTCTATACTATCGTTGGGAACCTACTAGGCTTCAGGAATTATAGAGCTTTTACAAATGCTTTTTTTTTTCTTTTGGCGTTTTAGGCATTTACTTTTTCTTCTAAACTACTGTTAGGGCTTTCTTTAAGAATTTTTAAATTATATTATAGAAGAGATTCAAAAACATTGTCGTGTTCGCTGACATTTGGATAGAGAGAGACTTTAAAATGCACACAAAACGGAATATATGTGCTATAACCAAACAGGGGACATCTCCACTCTAGAAGGAACCCCTCTTAAACTAGTAGACAAATTCACGTACCTAGGAAGCAGCGTCGAATCAACCGAAAAGGACATCGAAACGAGGTTAACGAAAGCATGGACAGCTATCAATAGGCTATCGACTATATGGAAATCAGACCTAACCGATAAAATGAAACGCAGTTTCTTCCAGGCAGCGGTCACATCGATACTGCTATATGGATGCACTACATGGACGCTAACAAAACGGCTGGAGAAGAAACTAGATGGCAATTACACAAGAATGCTGCGTGCAATCCTCAACAAGTCCTGGCAGCAACACCCCACAAGACACCAACTGTACGGACACCTGCCCCCTATCACGAAATCTATTCAAGTTAGGCGAACCAGACATGCAGGACATTGCTGGAGAAGCAGAGACGAACTCATAAGAGATGTACTCTTATGGATCCCCACACACGGCCGCGCAAAAGCAGGACGACCAGCACGAACGTACATTCAGCAGCTATGTGAGGATACAGGTTGTTGTCCTGAAGACCTACCTAGGGCGATGAACGATAGGGAGGAGTGGCGAGAGAGGGTCAGGGATATCCGTGCTACCAGCACGATATGATGATGATGAAGCGTGTCTTTACATTTAAAACGCATAGTTTAAGCATTATTTTACAAACAAAAATACAGCATAATATTTTGTAAAATTCAGCATTTTAAATTAATAGGACTTAAAGACATACTGACCAATATTGATACATCTCTTCCTCTGTTGGCTCGTGTGTTCAAATGTTTTCTTCTTCCTTTTAACGTTTACTTACTACTGAATTTTAGGTAGTTACTCCTAAACTAGACGATATAACTATTTTAGTAGATACGGTAGGTAGTGACCTTTTTTGTCACCTATCAGTAAGAAGAGGAAATCGACGACAGGCAAGGAAAATAATTCATATACAATAAACAAATTTGCAAATTTATAATAATAGTATTGGTCAGTATTCACATCGATAATGATTTGATCAATATATATTACGATGTTTGTCCAAGGGAGATAATTCAAGGTGGAGATCTTTCAATTTATCATTCTGATGTCAACGTGTTAAAAAAAGGTTAGACAGAAATAACGTCTTCTAAACTGCTAAACGTTTTCAATCTAATAATTTAAAGTTACCACGATGAGTGGAAAATGCATTTAGTAATGAAATCAAATAATCAAAATCTGAAAAAATAAAAATAATATCAACACTGAAAACGAAAAAGAAATGAGATGACTAATTGCTGCATAAAGTAATGAAACATTTATTTTAAAGACATTATATAATGGCTAGAATAATTTCCTTTTTCTTTCCACATTTTATCTAATTTAGACAAACGCGTTCCAAGTCAAAGATATTTGGAATAGTGTTAATTTATCTAGGGTAGTTGTTTTTTCGACCAACACATCCCTATAACCACACACACACATATATATATATATATATATATATATATATACATATTTTATGTGGGTATGTATGAATGATGGATAGATGTTTGCATGTGTATATATTACCTCGTCGTAACACATTCATTTCCATAAACGTGCATGCAGAAATAAATACATCTCTCTGATTTTCTGTCTGTCAGTCTGTCTGTCTGTCTCTACTTTCCCTCAACAAAGGTCTTAGTGAAGGTTTCTCGGAAACTGAAAGAAAGCTGAAAATTAGATAATAATAATAATAATTATAATAATAATAATAATAATAATAATAATAATAACTAGGAAACAAAAATGGGAAGGAAAACAACTCTATGGGCGGTTTAAATGATTAATAAATAAAATCTCTCACGACAAAACCTGGACATGGCTAAGAAAATGAAACTTTAAGAGAGAAAGAGAATCTCTCCTAATAGCAGCTTAAGACAACGCCGTAAGAACCAATCATATCAAAGCGAAAATAGATAAGTCTCAACAAAATAGCGAATGTAGGCTATGTGGTGACAGAGATGAAACGATCAATCACATAATAAGCGAATGCAGCAAATTAGCACTGAAGGAATATAAAACTAGACATGATTATGTCGGCAAAGCGATCCACTGGCAGATGTGCAGGATTCTGAGATTCACTTTTTTTTATATTTCATTTCTGCTTGTTTGATGGTGTCAGCTTCCAATATTCCCTAATACTGGTAAGTTTCTTTTTCTCTGAGCGTTTTGGTATTTGCTTAATTTTGTAATTATATTCCCTTCGTTATTTGTCTTTTTCCGCTTCTCATTTTAAGAATGGCACATTTTTCTACGCCAAATTCTATTTCTATATCTTGATTGTATATTCTTTTTGTTTGCACTAGAGCTTTTAATCCTTTTTCATTTTTGACAAAGCGCTTGATGTCGTTCATGTTTGTTAGATTAGTTAATCTTTTCTTCGGATTTAGCAAATTTATATCCCCTGGTACATTTTCAAAGTGTGTGATAGAGTGGCATCATCGCTATTACAAATAGTAATGAAGATAGCGCATCTCCCAGGAATATACCTCTCTGGATTTTCTCCTCAGTTATAGTGTCCAGTTTTTCACGGTTTCCGTGATGAGCTTTGACTTCCATATATTCAACATTTATTATCGAACTTCGTTAGGCCATGAATTTTTGTTGTTAACCCCCACCATAGCAACATTTTGCTGTCTCGTTTTGCTCTCCTTGAAGCTGTATTGATCAATGTGCACTAGATTAACTGTTCATTTGGTTCCCTTAGGGCATCCTTTCTATTTTTCGGGAGACAGTCTGCAGATTACGAACGAGTAATTAGTCTCTTCCCTAATCTGAGCTGTTAGTAGTTTCCACATCATAGTTAGACACGTTATCTATCTATAGTCGTTGGTGATTTTTTTTGTATCAGGGTGATCTCTCTGCTGGTCATCCCTTTGGTTATATCTCATTTTTCTAAGCATCTATATAAATTTCATGGGCCAGTCTGCAATGGATGGGAGTAAAGTTTTAAAACCAGTATTCTATTTTCGTTTTGACATAGTAGGTTCTTATGGTGTTATTTTGTACTATAAGAAGAGATTCAGTTTTTTCCAACGGTTTAACTTTTTTTAGTAATGTGCAAGTGTTTTGGAGTGAGATTTCACCCTTTATTTTTTTATTCCTGGAGATTTTCTCAAATCAGCATTAGCTGATGGTCTTCCACGGGAGTGACAGTGACAACAAGTCTCCTCAAATCTCCAGGAATAATTAATTCTCATAAAAGTATTTTATGAGAATTAATTTAATGAAGAATGAGTAAGATATTTTAGGAAAAAAATGAGCAAGATACAGGAAAGAAACTGAAAAAAAAGAAATTCATGTAAAAGTAAATACACTTACAGTAACATTTCTGCATGATAAGTGAATGTTTACGGAAACCAAACGTTTTGGCGGTAACGAAAACTGGACGTGGTTGGTTAATAAGTCAACAACGAAAAAAATCTCTGCTCAAAACGAGACGAATCATTTTCAAAACTTCGTAGTTAAACAGTTCATTTGTTGCAATCTTCGTGGCGCAACAGCTAACGTGCTGGACTGCGGTCTTGTTGTAAGCGAGTTCGAACTCTAGTCACGCTTTTTCGTTGATATTGGATTAATACCTACTCCTAGAAATTCTTGTCAACTACTATTGTTCTATGAGGGTGGATGTAGTATTAAATACCTTACGAGGGTGTAAATGCCATTAAATAAAGAAATCAAAGCAAAAGTGCAACTTTCTTTTCACTTAAAAAGTAATTCAAAAAGTGTGTTGGAATCTCGACAGATCTTTATGACAATAGAATAATATTGTCTGAATCTTTTGTTTAATGCTTGTCATCGATTCCAAATGTATATTTTAATCATTGAACAAGTGCTGGCGGCAACACCCGACAAGGCACCAACTATACGGCCACCTGCCTCTCATCACGAAAACTATCCTAATTAGACGAACCAGACATGCAGGACACTGCTGGAGAAGCAGGGACGAGCTAATAGGTGATGTACTCCTATGGACCCCCACATATGGCCGGGCAAATGAAGGACGACCAGCTCGAACATACATAAAGCAGCTACGGGAGGATACGGGATGTAGCCCTGAAGACCTGCCAGAGGCGATGAACGATAGGGAGAATTGGCGAGAGAGGGTCAGAGATATCCGTGCTAGCGGCACGACATGATGATGATGATGATGATGACAGATAAGTTGACCGTTCGTCACCGTTACCGAATCGAAGACTCAATAGCTACAACACCCATGTGTAGGGTAGCATACTATTACTTTCCCTGGTTTGTTCCACTTAACTTTGATAAGTAACTAATATATGTTGGATATTAACTTAAAGTTCCCTTTGACATGCTTCATAAATTGCGTGGGTGGCGTAAAAGAAAATGCACGAGTTACCTTAAGTAAACAGGTCGCAGGATTTTCCTCAGTGGAAGAATCGCATAAGTTGCGTGGGTGGCATATTCAAAGGAGGGGTGTCCAAGCAAGATTTATTTTTATACATCAGTGTTGTAGTATTTTTCTGCTTTACAACGTAAGGCTGAGTTTTAGGCAATTACGTATCCAGTAACATTTTGTGAGCGTTTAGAATGATTCTACCAGGATTTGGACCCCACTGTCCAGGACAACTGGGGGACACTCTAACATTATGCTTGGAATATATATATATATATATATATATATATATATATATATACAACTACTCTGCTCGAGTAGAATGTGACAGAAGATCATTTTTTAAGACGGATTTTTACTGAAATAAATTTAATATTTTCCTTTTTTCATATCATTTGATATAACAAGGTTAAAGAACCAAGCCTGTCCTACTATTTACTCATAACTATAATAGTTCTATTCTTACTAATCCTTGTAGTATTAGTAAAATATGAAATATCAAAAGCCTGGTCCAGTACGTTTCAAATCCCTACGATGATCATCATTATATTATTACGAGTATATATACATGTTCATATATATGCATATATAAGTAGTACGTGCACACACACACACACACACACACACACACACACACACACACATATATATATATATATAGATAGATAGATAGATTGATATATTGACATTAAAGAGTATATATATATATATATATATATATATTAGGATTATTTATCTAAAAATATATACATATATATACACACTCATATATAGGGAGTATAAATACTTGCATATATATATATATATATATATATATAATACGCAAGGAGTATACACACACATCAACACGCGCACACACAGAGACACACATATACACACAAACACACACAGACATATTTTTTATATATATATATATATATATATATATATATATATATATATATAATGATTATATGTGTTTATGTACCTTTATATACTTTCAAATATTCATATATTAGGAATGCACACACACACACACACACACACACACACACACACACACACACACACACAGATATATATATATATATATATATATATATATATATATATATATATATATATATATAAATGATGGGAATATTGCCAGAATCGATTATGCACATAATAAAAAATAACTTCAAGCATGCCAACTGGCTTGTATCATGCGTAGAATTGACAGGAAAGTCACAATAAATCATGAATGTTTTATAGAATTTTCATAAAAGAATTGCAGGGCATATTTTAGAGCCAGGACCCGATTTGGCGCCAGGGCAATATTTCCATGCATATGAATATATACAAACAACCACAGCAATCATATTTGCATTTTGTTCGTGAACTTTGACCTAGTTTGTGTTTAGTTGAAATAGATGTAAACTCTATTCTTTGTCATTCACTGTGTACAATCTAGACATCTATTAACAACTTTGGTTTCTTAGTGAAACTTCCCATAGTGTTGTGGCATGCGTTTCAAACTGGTAAAATGTAGTTACCGAGTTCAAAATTCAATCACACTATTACGGCTCCTCACGAACTAATACCATTGAAAAAGTTAAAAACACTTTTATCCTTCCACACGTGGGTTAAACAGTGCCACTACTCTTTTTCTAAAGGGAAGGCTTTGACTTAGAATAACGCGTAAAGTTTGGTATGCCACTAAAGGAAGAAGAAAGTTAAAGCAAAACTTCATTTATTTTCAGCAAAGAAACTGTGAGTTCGTAATAAAAACATAGGGATTATGAATTTGTCACTTGATGAGTCCGACATCTTTATTCTGATTTAAAAAAAAAATAATTTAAAATAATCTCATATAGCTCGAGTCCTCACTTCTTTGATAGCGAGAAAAAAATTAATCGTTGACGTATTTGCTGTTATTGTTTTAATTCCTTGTATTTTTACCTATTATTTCGTTATTCCCAAAATTGCCAGTGTAAGGAATATCAGTTGCGTAGTCGCTAATGTGCTGGACTGAAACATTGTAGTGAGCGAGTTCGAACTCCAGTTTCGTTTTTACCTTCACTTATGAACTAACTCTTTTTGAAAAGGTGTGTACTTCATTACCTTGGAGTTATGGGTTAAAAAGCACAACCACTGTTCTTCTACAAGGATCGCTTTTGCATTAAATAACCCTCGAAGTTGATATGCCAATAAGAATAAAAAAACCGAAACTGAATTACAAGTAGTGTGTTTTTAAAGTTGCCATTCATCGATTTTGGAGTTCATGTAACTAATTATCCAATCCTAGATAGTATAAAACACAAGATCAGTTTTGAAACGGAGTTTGAATTAAGAGCGTTTCTTCTACTTGACTGTTTACATTAGTAAATCTAAAGAACTAAGTGTGTTTAACTATTTACCTGTAGCTGAGAGAAAACTCGATAGATTTGTGCCTTTCCAAAAGGAAACGAGTTAAAATGTCAACGACATCGATCAGGATTTGAACTCGTGTCATCAATTCCATTTACTAAGATGATAACAGGTACGCTGTGGGTATTTATACAAAATGCTATCTACCCACTCTGAAATATGCAATTTAATTAATTGAAAATGGTTAATTTACATGTTGTGTAATATATAAATTAATCTATGTTAAATATAAAATTTATTTTATGGAAAATATGCAATTTAATCTACGTGAAATATATAATTTCACCTACATCAAGTATACAATTTATCCCTGGCGAAAGATACAATTTAACCTAAATTTACATTTTGACTAATGTGAAATATACAATTTACTCTCTGTAAAAAATAGAATTTAACGATATTACATATACTGTCTAACTAATATGAAATATACAATGTATTACCTACTATGAAATAGGAAATTTAATTATGTTCAATATGCAGTTTTACTAATATATATATACACGTTACCAACTGAGAAATATGCAATTTGCCTAAGTGAAATATACAATTTAGCCCACTGAAAAATTATGCCAAGTTAAATATACTGTCTAACTAATATTATACAATTTACTATTGTGAAATTGAAATTTACTAATTGTGAAAAATATCAAATACACTCGGTGAAATATATCATTTATCTCTGAGAAATGCCTAATCCAACTGTGTGAAATATAGCGTTTAACTTATATGATAGATACAATTTACTCCGGTGAAATATACAATTTACCCTCGTGAAGTGAGCCATTTACCCACTGTGAAATATACAATATAACCAATGTCAAATATACTGTTTAATCTTTGCTTATGTTGACAAGGACTTGCAATTTTGAACAAAATTGTTCATTATATTATCTTTCAAATCTTTTTTTTACCAAATGCCAGACATTTATTTAGCTTAGGAAAAGTAACTTTTCTTACATTCATTTTCAGATTATTTCAGAGTAAAAACTTTGGCAATATATTTCATCTGGTGGAGGAGTTAGTTATAATAAAAGCAACGTACTTCTTGGTAACTAAAAACGACCCCCACCAAAAAAATAAGCAAACAAAAAGAAAAAAATAAACAAATTGAAATAAGCAGTCACAAAGTAAGAATGCTTACAGTGTCATAAAAAGAAAATAAAAAAGAATACGTCGAAATTTGATTCTTAAACCCTAAAATTCTACAACAATTATTTTTTGTATTCATTGATTTTTCTTTCATTATTCTCTATCTCATTCCAATTTTCCCCTTTTTTTTCCTTTTTTTCTTTAGTGGGGGGAGACATTTAGAGAATTGCCAGTCCTTCACCATATGCCACTTTCAGGATATGAGAGTAAAACTACGAATTCACACAGTCGCGAATATATTCTCTAAAATTTTCTGGAAAGTATTGACAGGAAAATATCAAAGAAATTCGAATTAAATTAACCTATGTGAAATATGTACAATATATTCGATGTGAAATAAATACAATTTATACGATGTGAAATACGAGGATCATTAAATATGTTTCCAGACTTTTTCGTATGGGCACGTTTATTGATAGTACATGCATGAAACAGTAGTCCCTTTCGAAGTAATCTCCTCCGGATGCAATTCACTTGTACCGTTCCAACAACTTCTGGAAGGCCCCACGGAAGTCCTTTTATGTGAGCATGTCATTGACCTTTGTCACAGCCTCTTTCATCTCCTCAATTGGCTCATAACGATAGCCTCTGTGCTTAGGGAATAAGCAAAAGTCACAAGGAGCAAGGTCTGGTCTATAGGGAGAGTGAGGAAGTGTCTTGATGCCCATCTTGGTCAAATAGCCTGTGACAAGGATGGAGTTGTGAACTTGTGCATTGTCCTGGTGGAAATGCCACTTACCCGATATGAAAAGTACTGGTCTCTTCCGACGGAATGTCTTCCAGATCTCCCTTAAAACCTCAACATAGTAACCCAAACCCTAACCCTTTGGCGAATTAACTCTGGTGTATTAACTTATTTACTCCTCCCACACCTCTCATCATCCCTCATAGACGCTCTTCCTTCCTTGAATCTCTTATGCCACTCAAAAACTGATGCTCGATTCACGCAAGATGCTCCAAAAGTAGTCCGAAGTATTCCATACGTTTCTGTGGCATTTTTCCAAGTTTAAAACAGAATTTTATTGCATATCGTTCTTCTCAAGTGTCCTCACGTCCAGATTGCCTTTTTGAAATTCATCAGTTGTGACAATCAGGCTTTAGTAGGGTGTATTCCAATTGCTGCTGTAGCTGTTGATTTGAACCTGAAATAATAAAACTTGGCCAATTATCTTATAACATGTATAGCAATAACATACTTATATTCCAAGAGTTTGTGACAATTTTAAATGCCTGTACAAAAGAAGTCTGGAAACTTATTGAATACACCATATATATGCGATTTTCCCAATACGAAGCATATAATTTACCCCAGTAAAATATGTAATTTGATTAATGTGTAATATACAATTTACCCCAAGTGACATATACAGTTTAACATATGTGAAATAAACAATTTATGTGAAATGTAAGATTTCTCCCGTGTGAAATATACTGTTGATCCGATGTGAAATATACAATTTATCCCCCGCTGACTATACCATTTAACCTGTATAAAATTTTACCTTCGGAAATTTACAATTTACCTTACGTGAAATAGGAAATTCGCCCCTAGTGAAATATACAATTTAACTAATCTGAAATATATACGTTACCACCCTGTTAAATTGGCTATTTACCACCTCTGACACAATTTACCTTGTGTACAATATACAATTTACTTTCCTTGAAAAATTCAATTTACCCTATGTGAAATAGGAATTTCACCTCTTGTGAAATATTGCCCTGTCGGCTGGGGCTGTTGAGTACACCGACTGCTTCTCTGATGTGGGGTAAACTCCCAACAACGAGTGTCTAGGGTATGACACTAAGTAATCTGATGGGGAGGCTCCAGTAATGCTGGAGCTTTGAGGAATTCAGAGCACTCCTTCATTGCCATCGCTCCTAGGTCAACTCTGGTCCGGAGTGGTAGCACCTGACAGGGTCCTATCAACGGCTCAAATAGAAATATGCTAAACTGAATTGTTCAAAATAGAACTTTTTTGACATTTAAACCGGGTGTCTGAAACAAAAAAGGTTTTTTGTGCTGAACTGAATTGTTTAAATAGAACTGTTCTGACATTTAACTGAGTGTGGATAAAACTGTAATTATAATAAACGAAATTGTTAGAATTAGAGCCATTTGAATAAACTAAATATCTTGAAATAGAAAGGGGGGTGTCCTCGTGGTGTAATGGTTAAAGTGATGGACTGCGGAATCGTAGTAAGCGAGTTCGTACTCCAGTCGCTCTATTACGTTCACTTTCGGGCAAATACCCTTGGGAAAGGTATGAACCACCTTGTCCTCCCAGCTATGGGATAAATAGTACCACTACTGTTCTTCTAGGAGAATGGCTTTGGCATTAAATAACCTAAAAAGAATTGATATGCCATTAAACAAAGAAACCAACCAAACCTTGAAATAGAAATGTTTTTGACCATTAAACTGTGTACTTATACTAAACTGAATTGTTCGAAATAAAACTGTTCATTTGTATAAAAATGGATTTGGTATTGAATGGCCTACCAAGGTTGATATGCCATTAAAACTAAACAACCCAACCTAACTCTTGTATAATACGGAATTTATCAAGTCCGAAATATACACTGTTCTGCCCAGTGAAATAGATAATTTACCACCTGAGGCACAATTTATCCTAAGTATAATATACAGTTTATCTCCCGTGAAATATACCATTTATCTAATGTGAAACGTATATGCGATTCATAAGCCTGATATCCATTTTTAAAATCCTCATAATCCCACGTCCAGGCTATGCCTCCTGTTTAGCATGTCACCCACGCAACTTACGCGGCACTTCCACTTAAGAAATATTAGCGTTCTGATTACTTTAGGAAACAGATACATGTCTTGTTATGCCACACATGCAATTTATGCAGCATTTCCTCGGTGATATCTGCGCCCTGTTTACTTTAGGAAACCGGTACATATCCTGCTAAACAACTTACGTGGAATTTCAAAGGAATCTTTCGGTCGATATCCAACAGTAACAGTCCGACTGGAAATGGCTAAGAAGAGAGATTACTCTTTTAATTTTTTTCTTTTTTTAATCTACATATTCCAATATTTTCCGTTTTTTCTTCTTTCCTTTCTTTTTTCTTTTTTTCTTTCCGCTTTTTTACATTGCAATCTAACCAGAAACATTTTTTGTTCAATTAATCTTGTTTTATGAAAATTATCAACATTACTAAGCTTTTGTTTAAAACCTTCTGACAAATTGTTTGAGAATCAGATTGAATATCTAACTAAAAAACTGATGATACAATTATAATTTCTTCAGCTTTGACTCGCAAAACTCCAGATTCCTGGAGTATCACATGACGGTTGGGTTGTTTTTTTAATGCCATATCAACCTTCGTGGGTTATTTAATGCCAAAGCCATCTTTGTTGAAGAAAAATGTGATACTATCTAACTCATTGCTGGAGGGAATAAAGTGATTCATGACTTTCCCAAAGATATTAGTCCAAAACTGTTGTGTGTGGTTCCCCACGATAAAAAAAACCTTCTGTCAAATATCGTCTTAGTGGGAATTCGGTTAAATCCCATTAATAACATGGGTTGTTTTGTGTCAAATGTAATTCAGCTGGATTTTAATGGCGACATCTTTAATAAATAAGACTCTACTTTACATTTAAACAAAATTATTTAATAGTCATTTAGGATATTATATGAATAATATAATATGAATAACTATGGCGGTTCAAATTTGTTTTTTCGTCACCACAGTCTATCCTTTGGCTATTACACCATAAGATTCCCAACGTACAATGGTAAGAATTCAATTCTAGCCAGATACAAGGATTAAAAAACAGGTTTTCAAAATAGTCTTGTATAATCTACATTTTACTAAAATTCAATTTTCGGCCCAGTCGGCTGGGGCTAGAGAATACACCGGCTGCATCTCTGAAGAGAGGTAAGACTCCCACAACTAGTGTCCTGGATATGACACAAAACAATCTGATGGTAAGGCTCCAGTAATGCTAGAACTTTGGGGAATGTGGAGTACCCTTTTATTACAATTGCTCTCAGTCTACTCTGGCCCGGGATGGTAACTCAAAACAGGGTCCTATCAATGGGTTAAATAGAATTAAAAGTTTACTTAGGCTAAACTGAATTGTTTGAAATAGAACTATTTTGAAATTGAACCTGTGTACTTTTGTTAAACTGAGTTGGTTGAAATAAGACTGTTAAATAACCTACAATGGTTGATATGCCATAAAACCAAACCAAACCAAACCAAACCAAATTAAAATTCAGTTTTATAATACTAAAACTATTGCATTATATTCGCATATGTACATGCCTACAATTCTGGTTGGTTGGTTGGCTGGGTGGGTTTTATGGCATACTAAACTTTGTAGGTTATTTAACGCCGAATCCATTTTATACAAATAGTCAGTTGTTTTTTTATCAATTCAGATTAGCATGAGTATAGTTTTGTGGACCTGGGGGCAATGGCGATGAAGGGGTGGTCTACATTCCCCAAACCTTCCGCATCACTGGAACCTCATCATCAGACTGCTTAGCATCATATCAAGGACATTCGTTGGTGGAGGTCGTACTCCTCTGCCGAGGTGCAGTCGGTGTATTCAACAGCCCCAGCCGACTGGCCAATACACAGAGTTTAATGTAAAATCGGTTTTATTTTAGAATATTCTGTTTAGCAAAAGTACACTGTTTAGATGTCAAAACAGTTCTATTTCGAGCAATTCAGTTTAGCTTAAGTACGCAGTTTAAATGTCAAAACAGTTCTATTTTAAACAATTCAGATTTGCTTAAATACGCTGTTTAAATGCAAAAAATAGTAAACTAAAAAAAAACACAGTTTAGCTCTATTTACCAAATAGATAGGACCCTATTAGGTGCTTCCAATCCACCCCAGAGTGGACCTGGGAGCGATGGCAATGAAGGGGTATTCAATGGTTGTTGGGTGGGGGGTATTCTACAGCCCCAGTCGACTGGACAAGCATATAATGTGAGTTCCTTTTTTGTTTGAAGTAAAACAAAACACTCAAAATGTTCAAAGTTATTGAATAAAGCAATGTACAGTTTAATCAATAGCAGAGTGATAATTTTCTGGGGTCGACGTCAATTATATGTAAGTCAAGTATTATTCATTCAAATGGTAAAAATGACGATAATGCAATGTTCGTTGGATATCGTGATTGCTTTTTAAATAGAAGCATCAGTTTAATCATGGACCGTTGTCACAACAGGAAGCACGCGAGTTATTGGATTTTTTTTAGCAATGTATTTAAAAATCTAATAGCCACACCTAAAACGTTTTCTTATTAAACTATGCGTAGATATTTATAAAAATTGCTATGGTACAGAGTATTCATAAGACGAATATCTACTCATTATTATTTTATCATAATAGAGATCACGTTTTTGTCTCTCAAAAAAGTTACGACACCACCGACGTTATAGCTGTCATAGTTATTCATATTATATCCTCAATGGCTATTAGATAATCTTGTTTAAATGTTAAGTAGTGTCTTATTTATTAAAGTTGTCTCCATTAAAATCTAGCTGAGTTAGATGTGGCATAAAACAACCAATGTTATTAATGGGATTTAACTGAATTCCCACTAAGACGATATTTGACAGAAGGTTTTTTTATCGTGGGGAGCCACACACCAGTCGATACTCAGGCTTGGCTATTTCGAAAAATATTTCATCTCTTCAGGATTTCTCCTATTTCTTATCACTGTTTTTTTTTAATTTTTTTTTTTTAGCTTAATCTGGCACAGGCTTTTTCACATTCTCGCTGTTTTGTTTTTGCTTTTACAAAGTTCAGTTTAAGGAAGGTACTCCTAAATGGGGAGTTCTGACTGGAAGGAGCATGAAAAATTTTGCAATCACTTTTCAACATAAAACTGACCTTGTTTTACATCTAAATACATTGGGAGGTTGGTTGAATATCGTAGGTTCTATAATTAAATGTTCGCCTATTCATGTAGTGAGCAAGCTCATTATTGCTTAACATTTTATAAAAGAATTATAGTGTAAGGAAACAATTTTTCTTATATATATAATAGTGGAGGAACCACATGGATGCTGACTAAGTATATAGAGAAAGCAACATCCCATGAAACAGTAGATATACGGACACTTACCTCTCATCTCTAAAACCATCCAAATAAGACGAACAGGACATTCGGGGCTCTGCTGAAGACGTAACGACGAACTCATAATCGTCAGGGGTGTCCTCGTGGTGTAATGGTTAAAGCGATGAACTGCGGATTCGAAGTAAGCGAGTTCGAATTCCAGTCGCTCTATTATGTTCCCTTTCGGACAAATACCATTTTGAATGGTATGAACCCCCTTATCCTCCCATCTATGGGTTAAATAGTACCAATACTGTTCTTCTAGAAGGATGGCTTTGACATTAAATAACTTACAAAGGTTGATATGCCATTAAACAAAGAAACCAACCAAACAACCATCATAAGCGTCGTTTTCCTGTGGACCCCTTTAGATGGATGTACAAGTGTTGGCAACAAGCAAGAATGATCTACAACAACCTTGTACGGCCATAGAATTTAGTATAGAAAACCTGCTGGAAGCGATGGATGATAAAGACGAATGGCGGGAGCGAGAGCGAGAAAGAGCGAGAGAGTCAAGGAAATATGTGCTAGCAGCGTGGCTTGATGATGAGTAATTGTACCTTATGTGGTGTAACGTTTAGATAGTTCGATTCTCACTGGGTCGTTCATATTTCTCACCTTGTGCTACGCTAAGCTTCGTAATCACATATACGGCAATGAATTTCGGGTTTAGGATTCACCGACAAGTATTTCCTGCATAGGGTTTTGATCACTCACAAAACAGTTTCTTGGCCATGGCACGAAATTATATCCACTGATGAAAGTCTCCTACAAGAATCTTGAAAAGTTGCAATTCACAAATTCGTTGCTATTGCTCCAAAAATCACTCTTAAACAAACTGTACCTATTCGGCTCCCATATCTGGATCAAACAGATCAGATCGAAAATTATTGCTATTCGACAGAAATACTTGAAACTATGAAACGATTTACAGATTATTTATATTAAGAATAGGTACCTGTAATTATTTGCGGAGATAATTGCTTTACGGCTTGCGAGTTTTTTTCTCTATCGTTAGCAGATGGTTTTTCCCTGGAGTATGAGTGATCGTAAGCTTCCTCAATTTTCCAGGACTCTTCTCATCATTCTGGTCCGATCTCTGTAAAAGTTATAGTTTAGATAGGCTCTGCTCGTCCTTTTATTTCCTATTCTTCAATCCCACCATATAAAACTTTTGGGAATTGTTCAGAGTACATTAGTTATAATTGGTATAAAGTTCACTTTCATGTTCTATAACTTTTTAGTTCTCGGGCAAGATCTAAGTATTTGTCTCGTTTGTTTTCTTTGATTTTCACCATGTGGTCTGCCGAGATGGCAAAGTGCACTAATCGCTACGCTCACTTTTTTGTTATCTATCACTACGTCTGGTCTTCTGGCCTGGATTAGGTTATCTGTTTGTACTTCAATTGGTGTACTTGGAATGGTCCCTAAAGGCTTGGAAAGAGAGGTGGAAAGATTTGGAAATCAGAGGAAAATTTGAGACTGACCAGAATACTGTGAAGAGTCCTGGAGATCTGAGGAGACTTGCTGTTACTCAGCCTACGGTGAAAGAACATCAAGAAGTAAATAATAATAATAATAATACTTGGAACGTTCCATAAAGACCTCGAAAAAAGACTCAGAAAACTAGAGGTCAGAGAAAGAATAGGGACGATTCAGACCACAGCAAAGTTAAAATCAGCCTCAATACTTAAAGGAATCGTAGAGACATGACAAGATTAGCTGTTCCAGACATTATTGTGAAAAACCACAGTTGAAACTTTCCTGACGAACATGCATGGAATAATAATAATAATAATAATAATAATAATAATAATAATAAAAATAATAATAATAAAAAGGAACCAGAGGCACAGCAGAGTTACTTCACATAGATCAACACATCCTAAATGAGAGCAAAACCAGACAAAAAAAAATTAGCTATGGTCTGGATTGACTACAAAAAAACATGTGATGTGGTTTCGTAATGTTGGATAATAAACTGCCTCAAAATGTACAAAATATCACATGAGATCATAAACTTTATCGACAAAACCATGAAAACATGGAGAGCGTAATTGACAGCAGGAGGATGAAGCTTAGCTGAAACAAAGATCCAAAGAGGTATTTTCCAAGGAGATTCTCTATCACCCTGACTATTTATAATGGCCATGATGCCACTTAACCTAATACTCAGAAAATGCACAACCGGATACAAACTTAGTAGGTCGCAGGAAAAGATCAATCACTTAATGTACATGGATGATATCAAACTATTTGCAAAAAATGAAAAAACAAACAAACTGAAAACTCTAATACACGCAGTGAGAATATATAGTCAGGACATAGGAATGAAATTTGGCATTGAAAAATTTTCACTGTTTGTAATGAAAAGTGGCAAACAACATCTAACTAACGGAACTGAACTGCCAAATCAAGACAAGATTAGAGCGCTCGCAGAAAACGAAACCGACATATACTTGGGCATCTTGGAGGCTAACACCATCAAAGAAGTGGAAATGAAAGACAAAATTCAAAAGGAATATCTCAGGAGAACTTGGAAACTACAAGAGACAAAACTCTCTAGCCGAAACCTTATTAAAGCAATAAATACCTGGGTTGTACCCTTCGTTAGATATTCCGGACCCTTTCTGAAGTGGACCAGAGATGCGCTTAAACAAATGGACCAAAGAAAGAGAAAACTAATGACAATGAATAAGCCATTACAACCCAGAGACGACGTTGACAGACTATATATATTAAGAAAAGAGGGAATAGAAGACTTGCCAACATTGAAGACAGCGTTGACGCATCGATACAACGACTCGAAGACTATATACAAAACACGATGGTGGACTCATCACAGCCCTCAGAAACGATACTGATAACACGATGGACAACAGAATGACAATAACTAGCAAAGAAAAATTGGAAGGAAAACAACTCTATAGGCGTTTTAAATGACTAATAAACAACATCTCACTCGACAAAACCTAGACATGGCTAAGAAAAGGAAACTTTAAGAGAAAGACTGAATCTCTCCTAATAGCAGCGCAAAGCAACGCTGTAAGAACCAATCATATCAAAGCGAGAATAGATAAGACACAACAAAATAGCAAGTTTAGGCTATATGGTGACAGAGATGAATCAATCAATCACATAATAAGCGAATGCAGAAAATTAACGCAAAAGGAATAAAAGACTAGACACGACTGGGTCGGCAAGGTGACCCACTGGGATATGTGCAATAAATTTAAATTTGACCACACGAAAAATGGTATATGCACAACCCAGAACCTGTCCTAGAAAATAAGACACATAAACTCCTATGGGACTTTCACATAACCACGGATCCCTTAGTCTCGGTCAGAAGACCAGACCTAATTATCATCAACAAAAAATGAGAACTTTTAGAAATTGCTGTTCTGGCTGACCACAGAATAAAACTAAAAGGATGTGAAAAGAAGGATAAGTACCTTGACCTTGCAATAGAATTGGAAAACATGCAGGTGACAATTATATCAATTGTAATTGGTGCGTTTGGAACAGTACCGAAAGGATTATTAAAGGGACTGGAGGACTTGGAAGTTGGCGGACGAGTAGAGACCATCAAACTAGTACATTATTGAGAACGACCAGAATACTGAGAAGATTCATGGAAACTTGGGGAGACTTGCTGTCACTCAAACTCCAGTGAAAGACCATCAGCTAACGCTGATATGAAAAACCCTAATGAGTAAATTATTATAATAACCTCGGCCTTGCGAGGGAATTGAAAAAAAATGTGGAGCATTAAAGTGACGGTTTCACCTATTGTAATTTGTTCTCTTGGCACAGTCACTAAAGGATTGATTAAAGCACTAGATGACTTGAAAATAAGAGCACGAGTGGAGGCAATCCAAACTACAGCATTACTGAGATCGGCCAGGAAACTGAAAAGAGTCCTGGAGACTTGAGGAGACTTGTTGTCTCTCAGACTCTAGTGAAAGACCATCAGCTAACGCTGATGTAAAAAACGCTCCAAGAGAAATAATGATAATAATAATAATAACATTATGTGCAAGAAATTTAAATTTGACCATGCCAATAAATTGTATATGCACAACCCAGCACCTGTCCTAGAAAATGACACACACAAACTCCTATGGGACTTTGACATATAAACGAATCACCTAATCTCAGCCAGAAGACCAGACCTTATAATAATCAACAAAAAAAAAAGAAGAGAACCTGCAAAATTGTCGACTTTGCTGTCCCGGCTGACCACAGAATAAAACTGAAAGAATGTGAAAAGAGAGATAAGTTCCTCGACCTTGCTAAAGAATTGAAAAAGCTTTGGGACCTGAATGTGACGATTATACCAATTGTGATTGGTGCTTCTGGCACGCTAACTAAAGGATTATTTAAGAGCCTGGCGGATTTGGAAGTTGGCGGCAGAGTGGAGATTGTCCAAACAACAGTATTATTGAAAACGGTCAGAATACTGAGAAGAGTCATGGAGACTTGAGGAGACTTGCTGTCACTCAAACTCCAGTGAAGGACCATCAACTGACGCTGATATGAAAAACTCTAATGAGTAAATAATAATATTGATAATAATAATAACCTCGAACTTGCGAAGGAATGAAAAAAAAACTGTGGAACATGAAAGTGACGGTTATACCGATTGTAATTGGTGCTCATGGCACAGTCACTAATGGATTGACAAAAGGACTAGAGGACTTGGAAATAAAAGGACGAGTGGAGGCAATCCAAACTACAGCATTTCTGAGATTGGCCACAATCCTGAAGAGAGTCATGTGAGACTTGAGGAGACTTGTCTCTCAGACTCTAGTGAAAGATCATCAGCTAACGCTGATTTGAAAAACGTTCAAGGAGAAATAATAATAATAATAGTAATACTACTACTAATAATAATAAAAGAAGAAAAGAGTGAAAAGGCTTTTACCTATCTGGATCTTGCCAAATACCTTAAACAAAACTGGCAATATGTACATGAAGAGTGTATATATCATTATCTGAGCACCTGTAAGAATCCCGAGGATCTTTGCAATCAAAATCGGAACATTTCAACATAGCTAAATCAGTAAGAACACCGAAAAAAGTAAGGGTGTATAGAGTTAACTTGTCTTCGCATGACCGTTAGTGAAAATACCAGTTTAACCTTGGTGTGAAAACTAGCGAGCAAAAAGGCAAATAGTAAACAAAGCAAAGAAAAAGAAAAACAGTCAATAAAAAAAATCAGAATAAATAAAAAAAGCAAAGAAAAGAAAAAAAAGAAATGCGCTTTGGGCAGAGCTGCGTCAAATATCTTACGTATATTTGATTAGAGTTCAAAATACATACGTTTACATAAAGGCGTGATTGGTGTGGATGGGGAAAAACAGCAGGATTTTCGGCAGTTTCTGCTAATTAAGCGAAGTGAATAGAATTGACCAATAGTAAATAAACACGTGTAAGTTTTGCCAAAAATCATCCATCATTGAAAGGGGTCAGCCATAACGTCTGTGCTTGTATCGGCACGCCAAGCCATGAGATATGTTTGTCTGCCTAACGAGAAACGGGAAAGAGGGTGTAACGGGTCGGGGGCCTGGCATTGAACCTGCATCACTTGGGTGTAAATACTGAAAGCGCCCAGGCGACGTCCGATTTAGCAGCTGTTAAACGATAATTGATGTATGATTAATGTGAAAATCGTTTCCGTGTAGATTTTCCACTGACTTCTTGACCCACGCTCCGATTGATTGAAGCACCCGTGTCAGATGCAGATACGGGTAGCGTTCTACCATTCAAAGTAATTAGCTGCTGAGGTAAAGACGAGAAGAAAGATTATAGGAGAAAGGGTAAAACGATGCATTTCTCTTTTTCTTTTCTTTGCTTTATCTTCTTTTTTTCCAAGATTGTATGTGAAGGGTCTGTTCGGAATACGCTTGACCAAAGATAGGCACGCCTGTCTAGTTACCCTCCCGGAGGTGTAAAAAAACATATTAAATTTATGCATATGAAAAAATAATATCGGAGACTGGAGATTAAAAGAGATTATATTACGGGCAAAGTTAGTTTTAGAAACGAGAATTTCTTTTTTTATAATAAATAAGCCGTCAATTGAAAATGTGGAATTCGAAACAAAATGTAATTGAATTGATAAATAGTCATGCTCATAATTTGGAAATAGCTCTGTCTGCTGGAGCTGTAAAATATACCAAATGTATCTCTGCAGTGGTGCCCGTGGTGTAATGGTTATCGAATTCAAATCCTAGACTAGAGGGATTGCATTAAAAATAGCACTAATACCCTTAGGGAAGGTATGAATCCAATTATTCTCCCTCCAGCTATGAGTAAATTGTAGGGATGAGTGTGCTCTTTCACGTTGGTGAGGCAACTAGTCTAGTAGAAGAAAAACTCTGAATTCAAACCTGTTGAACTCCGTTTAAAAATTGACCTTGTGTCATATCCTGCCCGAGCGGTGGGGGTTGGTAAATATGTATCTCTGCAGAGGTGTACGACTCCCTCAACGAGTTTTCTGTAAATGACACTAAACAATCACATGGTGAGGCTGCAAAAATGTGTGTGTGTGCGATAGATACATAAAGAGGAGGAGGGGGAGACAGAGGGAGCAAGAGAGAGAGAAAGAGAGAGAGAGAGAGAAACCTTCAGATGAATATAAATAGGAACAACGATCCTTATATATATATATATATATAGTACCCCTGTGAACTCCTGCACATGGACTAGCAACGGCAGGACGACCAGTTAGAACAAACATACAGCTGCTCTGTGCCGATACGAGATGTGACCCTGAAAACCTGCAGGAAGGAATGAACGATAGAGAAGGGTGGCGAGAAAGGGTCAGAGATATCGGTGCTGATGGTGGGACATGATGATGGTGATATATAGCAGGAGTACTACAAGGGGACACGCTGGCCCCGTATCTCTTTATCATTTGTCTAGACTACGTACTTAGAACATCGATTGACAAAATCAAAGAGAATGGCTTCGAACTGACGAAGAAAAGAAGCAGAAGATACCCCGCAACAACAATTACCGACGCCGACTACGCCGATGACATAGCGATACTGGCAAATACACCTGACCAAGCCGAAACACTACTGCATAGTTTTGAACGAGCAGCAGCAAGCATAGGCCTCAATGTTAATGCACACAAAACGGAATATATGTGCTATAACCAAACGGGGGACATCTCCACTCTAGAAGGAACCCCTCTTAAACTAGTAGACAAATTCACGTACCTTGGAAGCAGCGTCGAATCAACCGAAAAGGACATCGAAACGAGGTTAACGAAAGCATGGACAGCTATCAATAGGCTATCGACTATATGGAAATCAGACCTAACCGATAAAATGAAACGCAGTTTCTTCCAGGCAGCGGTCACATCGATACTGCTATATGGATGCACTACATGGACGCTAACAAAACGGCTGGAGAAGAAACTAGATGGCAATTACAGAAGAATGCTGCGTGCAATCCTGAACAAGTCCTGGCAGCAACACCCCACAAGACACCAACTGTACGGCCACCTGCCCCCTATCACGAAAACTATTCAAGTTAGGCGAACCAGACATGCAGAGATGAACTCATAAGAGATGTACTCTTATGGATCCTCACACACGGCCGCGCAAAAGCAGGACGACCAGCACGAACGTACATTCAGCAGCTATGTGAGGATACAGGTTGTTGTCCTGAAGACCTACCTAGGGCGATGAACGATAGGGAGGAGTGGCGAGAGAGGGTCAGGGATATCCGTGCTGCCAGCACGATATGATGATGATGATGATATTTATATACTGAGGAAGAGAGAAAGAAAGAGGGAGATATTTAGATGTTGATAGAAACAAAAATTGTTATATATATATATATATATATAGAGAGAGAGAGAGAGAGAGACTTAGACATCAAGAGAAACATAAATAGACACCGGCCTTTTTTAATACCATGTGACACGACGTGCGGTCAAATACTTTTTATGTGAAAATTAGAATTTATGAAATGTATTTAAATTAATATATATATATATATATATATATATATCAAAAGGAAAAAGATCCTTAAAATAAGTATCTTTTTGTCCAAGGCATAAATTGACCTAAAAAGCTGGTTGATTGTTCCCAAAGGTCAGTCAAGTGTGAGACAATTATTTTTGGTTTTAAAGGACAGCGAATGGATATAATTTTTTGGTTGTCAACTAACTTCATCGATCATAATGATGAATCGGGACATTTCGTAAAACATATTTTTCTAGTACTTATCTTAAAGGTCAATGTCAAAAGGGAAATTAGATTTTGCTCCACCCTAAATAAAAGTGAGCTGGTCATGGCTCATCCAGTCGGGTGTGGCTGAGAATTTTTTGTTCAATCCCATTGCACTAAACCTATTCCCATTGGTCAAAGCATCTAAAAAGGGGTTTCCCTATATCTCTCAGATATAATCCTGAACTAGGATTGTCTGACCGATTGGAAAATGACTCCTAATTGTCTCTTATTGGACAACCAATCAGAATTTTGTTTTAGTCCAGATATTGATCAATAAAAATAGGATGAAAAAACGAATCTTCAGAGAAGATGAGAAAAGAGACCAAGAAGAAAGTCAAGACAGCCAAAGAAGTTTCCCTTCCATTCTAGACTCCGAACAACCTTCAGTCATTACAAAAATTCAAAGTCCCAGACTTTAGAGACATTAGTGTTAATTTAATCGCACCTCATCGTCACTCTTTCTCTCTCGATATTCTTTGTTCTTTTTGCCAGGAAAAAATCGTTTGTATTTTATTTATTGTCACAAAAACGTGTTTCAATAAAAACGATTTTTTGTAGTTGTTAAACAACGGTTTTTCTCTATTCTTTGAGTTGCTAGACAATCTTGTCAATCATATTACCTAACCTTCAGAATAAAATCCGGCTGAATTTTGTCAACCCCCATACTGTGAATCTTTCAAACACAGCGTGGGCACTGTAGGATTTGACAAAGCAAACAGTTGGAAGTAATGTGATAATCACGAACACAATAGCCACAACAAGTACTGTGACTAGTAGTCACACCACATTGGTTTAGTTTGGGTTGGTTTCTTTGTTTAATGCCATATCAACTTTTGTAGGTTATTTAGTGCCAAAGCCATTCTCCAAGAAGAACACTAGTGGTACTATTTAACACATAGCTGTTAATACCTTTCCCAATGGTATTTGTCCGAAAGTGAACGTAATAGTTCGACTAGAGTACGAACCCGCTTACTACGATTTCGAAGTCCATCGCTTTAACCATTACACCAAGAGGACACCCCCTCACACTACATTTTCTCCGTAACTAGCATAGGAACACAACCATAACATCACTATTATTTTTTTCCGTTGCAGTCGGGTAAACGCCCGCTTAAAATAAACCAGCAATGGAAAAAGGGGAATCAGCTGGAGTGGATTTTCTTCTGCGACGTGAGTCAGAATTCTTTCAGAATAAAATTTATCTGAAAGGTCTATTTGTACAGAAAGTTGATTCAGAAACTAAAATCTCTTCAAACAAGGTAACAATTGTTTTAGTCTTGGACGTGTCGCTTTTGCTCACAGATTTTCGAGTCATTCTATATAACTTTTGCCTGTAAATAGATAGATAGATAGATAGATAGATAAAATTCCTAAATTATATTGCTTTACGTTATATAGTATTTCACATAGACATCATACTTGATAATATTGGAGCCAAAGTATTTTAATTCTTAATTATCTTACATCAGGCTTTTATTAATAAAAGTTTTGTTAACTATCACAAGGTCCGGTCAAAGAGACAATATATGATGAGGTAGATATTTTAAAATATTGAGCTAATTTTCATTAGTCTTCATTTAAGTATTCAATTTTAAAGTGTTAGTTGCTTTCAAAAACTAAGTTTGGCTTTTGAAAGAGAAATATCCAGAGGTCTAGCAGAATAACTTTTTATTCAAATATAAGCTATACTTTAGGAAATCATTTTTGTTTATCCCGGAAAACGCACGCTACACTTGTTTGTACAAAATATCTGTAATTAAAATAAGAATTCATAGCTTGAGGATTATTTTGAAACTCGATACGAAACATTTCCACCATATTTGATATTCGTAAATAACCCGGATTGATTTATCGGTAGATAAAGAGATAGATGTTTGTGTGTCTCTGTGTTTCTGTGTGTGCGTGTGTGTGCGTGTATATATTTTTTTTCAGACTTTTACGCTTAAACTTACGTCGTGGGACCCATTTTATGACACATCATGACTCTTCTATGCAAGTTGGTAGTAAAAATTTTGATCTGATCGACACAAACACCAACACACGAACACACAGACATACACAGACATATATACACACTGGGAGACCAGGGTTCAATCACAGGTCGGGTCATACCAAAGACTTGAAAAATGGTACTTGATACCCCTTAGCTTAACACTCAGCATTATAAGGTACGTATCAAGGGAAAAGTGGAGCAATCCAAGGAAAGGAGTAGCACCCTCCCCTATACCTCGGTGTAGTAGCTATTGAAAAGGGAGCCTCCAGGTCGCCCTCGTCTACGGTCGCCAACTTTACTTTACTTACTCTTCATTAATACAAATTCGTTGAACATAATAGACATTTTTTGTGTACATATTTTCTTGTTGCTCCATTCATATTGCCGTATTACTTTTAACTTATTCGGCGGGAATTGATTGATGTATTTTCCATAATTGTATATATCCCGATTACTTTCTGCCTGACTTCGGGCCAGCATCAAAACAAAAACAAAAGTTACATCACTTTTGTAAGAGATTCTCCCCTGATGATGTCTATCACGTTCAATATATATATATATATATATATATATATATATATATACACGCAATCACAGTCACACACACATAGAGATATGTGTGCACGTACATGCGTGTATGTATGTGTCGATTTACCAAAACCGTAATAAGGGTACAATGATAAATCGATCTTAGAGTTTTCCTTTTACTTGACCAATTGCTATACCAAGTTTAAAACGTACTGTCTGCCTTACTATTAACCCGGAGCTAAAGAAAGAGTAATTGGTTTCATATTTTTCTTAGACATTAGCACTATGTAAAAGTGGATACAGCTACATTCACGATTTGTAGTCGGGTCACTGCGTTCATTTTCTCCGACGATAACCATCGCACCTTGAACGCCTTGATATATATATATACACATATTACTCCCCTACTCCCGTAGGGTTGAGTTCTCTAGCGAAGAAGTAATCGTGTTGCCATAAGCGCCTTTGCAAGTCTCTTCGTATTTGAATTGAGATCTCGGCGGCCGTTGAACGGATGTATGTAAACAATAGTAATTGTGATTCATAACCGTTTAAAATGTAATTCGTAGCTAATATCTCCTCGTAGCTAAATGGTTAGAAGCTTTGGCTTGACGTTTGAGTCAACCGGGTATCGATCCCAGCTACGGGGAGATACTGTCTAGCCACACTGTTGAGTTCTGATAGAACGAAACAGATCTCTCTGTGGATGACTATATATATATATATATATATAAACTAATCAACCCTCCTTATAAAGACAAATAGTAGTGTTCAGAGATCTTTATATATATAGGGAATATCGCTTCTTGCAAATTCATTCGCCCAAGACGAATCCCTTTAACATAGACTAGAACAAGAAGCAGGTGACATAGGATTCCATGTCATCACAGAAAAAACAGAATACATTCAATCAAAAATGCAACATCTCCACACTAATGGTTGGTCCTCTGAAACTAGTGGACAAGTTCACCTACATCGGAAGTAGCGTCTCTTCAAACGAGAATGAGATCAACACGCGACTATCACAGGTGTGGACAGTGATTGAAAGGCTATCGGTCATATGGAAGTCAGACTTGACCAATGCAATAAAACGTAGTTTTTTTTTCCTTGCCGTTGGTAGCAATAATTACAATTCCTATAAGGTTTGATATTCTTGTAAATATGAGGATGATTAAATAAGTTTCCAGATTTTTTTCGTAATGGGCACTTTTATTGATAGTACACACATAAAACTCTAGTCCCCTTCAAAGTAATCTCCTCCAGCTGCAATGTACTTGTTATATTGTTTCAACAAATTCTGGAAGGCCCCGTGGAAGTCCTCTTGTGTGAGCGTGTCAATGACTGTCGCAGCCTCTTTCATCTCCTCAGTTGTCTCATAACGACAGACTCTGAGCTTAGGGAATAACCAAATATTACAGGGACCAAGGTCTGGACTATAGGGAGTGTGAGAAACTATTTTGATGCCTATCTTGGTCAAATAGTCTGTGATAAGGATGGAGTTGTGGAGTGGTGCATTATCCTAGTAGAAATGCCACTAACCTGATTTGAAGAGTGCTAGACTCTTCCGACGGAATCTCTTCCTGAACTCCCTTAAAACCTCAACATAGTAACCCTAACCCTAAGGCTTTGGCCAATCAACTCTGATGTATTGACTTCCTTACTCCTCCGACACATCTCATTATCCCTCACACACTCCCTGTCTTCCTTGAATTTTTTATTCCACTCAAAAACTGATGCTCAATTCATGAAGATGCTCCAAAAGCAGTGTGAAGCATTCCAAACGTTTCTGTGTCATTTTTTCCAACTTTGAAACAGAATTTTATTGCATAAGGTTCTTCTAAAATGTTCTCTCGTCCAGATTGCATTTTTGAAATTCACCAGCAGTGACAATCAGGCTTTAGTAGGGTGTATTCCAATTGCTGCTGTAGATGGTCATTTGAACCTGAGATCCTACAAATTGGTCAGTCATGTCATAACATGTATAGCAATAACATACTCAATTTTCAAGAGTCTACGACAATGTTAAATGCCTGTACAAAAATCTGGAAACTAATTGAATTCACCACGTATGAGGTCTTTTTTTTAACAGGGCTTCCAAGCTGACCGACGAATATCAGAACTGAAAGAACTTGAAACTATATCTCACCGAACTCTTTGTTTAATTGCAAATCAACCTTTGTAGGTTATTTTATACCAAATCCATCCTTCTAGACGAATAGTAGTGGTACTATTTAACCCACAGCTGGGAGGATACCTTTCCCAAGACTATTTGTCTGAAAGTGAATGTAATAGCCCGATTGGAGATCGAACTCGCTGACTACAATTCCGCAATTCTTGCACTTTTAACCATTACACCACGAGAACATCTACAAGAATTCTTTGAGTTTTTAAAGGTGATGTCATATCTCTTCGAATTTAACCCAGAACTTCTCGACCATCTGTCGTTAATTATGACTTTATTAAGACTCATTTCAAAGTTAAATCTAACCACCAGTAGCACTCGAACACTTTCAAAGAACTTGATCATGAACTTTTACTACATGTACTGCATTACATAGGCTTAAAACATTTTCTATTTCTGGAGAGGTTACTCAGTGATATTTAAAAAAAAGACCAAAATACTTTTGTCAAATCGCAATAATTAAGACCCTAAAAGAGTGTGTTGTTGGAGAGAGAGAGAGAGAGAATGTGTGTGTGTGTGTGAGAGAGAGAGAGAGAGAGAGAGAGAGAGATTTCCACTTGTGCAGTCATAAGAAATATGTGTCGGCACTTGACCGTCTCAATATACCGAAAAGTGATAACGTGTCTGTCAGAATCGGAGATCAGTGTCAGGATTATGGCTATGCCATACGCGCGCAAATTGAATCCCATTCCATCGTTATATATGACAACATTTTCCCGCGTTTTAATAACCAGTTAGACGGGAGATTTAACTTGGGTATGTCACGCAGCGATGAACTGGTGGTTGAATCAGAGGCCAAAATGAGGATGCAGCGACCATTATTCTGACAATTTATTCCGGCGAGAAAGTCCACCGCTCATGGTGACGGTCATAGGGGAACAGAATATAATATTAATTATAATAATTCTTTATTATTATTATTATTATTATTATTATCATTATTATTTAATGCATTCTAATGTTCACACCCGATTCAAGTAGTTATCACTTGAAAATGAGACTGATAGCAAATCAGCCAAAATCTCCTACGACTTCGCAGAGGGTAGTTCTGTCGTTGTCTCGGCAATCACTACGCTACCTTAAATATGACCGTTGTGCAATCATGTCTCTTGTATTTTTGAGAAGGTTTCAAGAATGGTAGTTTTGAATCTCATAACCCTCAGGTTCCAGCATATTTTCACATCTCGAGAGAAGTCATAGGAGTGTTGTAATTTAAAAAAAATATATATATATATTTCTTCATGCTGAAGTCTGCTATCGCTCCTTGCCAAATATTTTTTTAAAATCAAAAGTTTTGCTTTTTTTCTTAAACCATGATTTTATTTTATTTTTTTGCGGAAGTTTTACACAATCAATACGGTTATTATTACACATTAAGTAAGTAAAGTTGGCGACCGTAATCGAGGGCAACCAGAAGGCTCCCTTTCCAATAGCTACTACACCGATGTGTAGGGGAGGGCGCTACTCCTTTCCCTGGATTGCTCTACTTTACCCTTGATACATACCTTATATTGCTGAGTGTTAAGCAAAGAAGCATCAAGTACCATTTTTTAATTCTTTGGTATGATGCAACCTGGGATTGAGCCCATGTCTCCCGGACCATTGGCGAACACTACCCACTAGGCCAACTGCTTTGCCTGGTCAGTCTTTGATCTGATATATTTGCTTTGACTTGCGTATAAATGTGTGATTAAATCTATTTGATAAAGTTTTTTGCCTTAATTTCATATTACTCAGTCGGCTGGGGCCGTAGAATATACCTACTGCATCTCTGCAGAGGGGTACACCCCAAAGAGTGTTCTGGATATGACACTAAATGATCTGATGTTGAGGTTCCAGTAATGCTGGAGCTTTGGGGAATATAGAACACTTCTTCATTGCCATCACACTCAGGTCCATTCTAGTCCTGATTGATAGCACCTGATAGAGCCCTATCTATGGGTTAAATAGAACTAATCTATGTACTAATGCTAAACTAAATTACTTGAAATAGAATTGTTTTGATATTTAAGAGCGTACTTATGCTAAACTGAATTAAAAAAAAATCAAACTGTTTTTGACATTGAACTCTACTCACGTTTAACTGAATTTTTAGAAATTGAACTGTTTTGACATTTACTTGTGTGTAAACAAAATCTTAACTTTTACTAAAGTGAATAGTTTGAATGAGAAATGTTTGTCTAAACTGAATAGCTTGAAATAGAAAAGTTTTTGACACTTAAACTCTATACTTATATTTAAACTGCATACTTATGCTAAACTGAATTGTTTGTAATAGAACTGATTATTTTTTACCAAAATTGATTTGACATAAATAAGCAGAAAGTTTTATATGCCATAAAACCCAGACAATCACCCAACTTCGTAATTTCCCTGTAGCAGAATATCTTATAAGTTTCATTTCACTAATGTTTTCTTTTTCGCGCATTTTTTCCTTATCTTGTCTAACCAGAGATTCTTTAAGAATTCCCGATGAAACAATGTGCTTTTTTTGTAGCTGTTTTTTTTTTTAAATTTATTTTTGAGTCAGTTTGCTACACTTTATGTACATAAAGGTTTAGATTCTATTCGAGAAGGCGATTTCAATCTCCTTTCGGTATTTATTTTTGATTAGACATTACATAAAGGTAAGAATTTGACTATGAACTTCAATTATGGACGATGTTGCATTGGGGTTATCCTCATAAAAGATGAACCCACTGAAATGTGTTCTAATAATGGAAAAGACATATATCCATCTCCTCTTGTCCAAGCTACGGTCATTTGTCCGGCTTTTTTTTTTTCGTTGCAAAAACAAAAGATACAAAAACGGTGCATCCACTTATTTTAAAATGCAACGTAATTTCACACTTACACACACTCACACACACATATATATAAGAACTCTTCAGTGTGACTAGACACCTAGGACGCTCGAAGCCAGGATCGAAACCCATCCAAGTTTACGCTAAGCGTTCGCCAATGGCCCGGGAGACCTGGGTTCAATCCCAGGTCGAGTCATACCAAAGACTCAAAAAATGGTACTTGATGCCTCCTTGCTTAACACTCAGCATTATAAGGTACGGCTCAAGGGTAAAGTGGAGCAATCCAGGGAAAGGAGTCGCGCCCTCCCCTACACCTTGGTGTAGTAAGCTATCGAAAAGGGAGCCTTCGGGTCACCCTCGACTATGGTCGCCAACAACTAAGTCTCAGACTGCTCGGCCAACAAGCAGCAGCAGCGTCCGTTTGTTTACATTTTTATACCCGATCAACTACCAAAGTGCTCAATTCTTTCGAAGAGCTTTGCATTATGCGTGCGGCGGCCGAAAATTCCTTCGCCAGAGTGCTCAACCCCCATGAGGGAGCGTATATATATATATATATATATATATATATATATATATATATATATATATATATATATATTTATATACTAGTATCATAAGCCAATGTTGCCAGCGATAAAAACGATATACCAAAGCAGATTTTTTTAAATCACTATTTTTGAATCATGTACGAATGAGTTCTTTTTTATCAATTTTATATTGAAAAGTTTCCTACCGTACCGGAGTTGAAAAGTACTCCCCTAATTGATAGTTTTAGTTGCCTTTTGAACGAATTAGACTTTCCTGGTCAATTCTAACCTAAAATGTTCCCGTGTGATTTCTTTTTATGACCATATGGGAAAGGACTTGTCTGTATCCCCCCTCTTCCTGCTAGCACTGATGATTTCCCGCAGAGAATCAATTCAGCACTGGATAATGTTACCGGAGACATGCTACAACGTGTTTAGCATGAGCTTATCTATTGAC
>OY757905.1:130819445-130936521 GCA_963585895.1 Sepioteuthis lessoniana | reverse complement strand
CTGCTTTCATGTTTACTTTAACCCAAGTGATTGTAACTGTCAGTGTCTGATCTTCGGCTCAAATAGAAAAGTTCAAACATTTACTAAGGATTTTATAGTTATTTGAAACCATTCAATTATATGTCAATTGTTCGTATTAAATTCAAATATGGGATAAAAACGATGACTAATTTTTAAGGGCAATACCTGAAACCCTGTAACTGTGTGCAAACAAATAATTTACATTAAAATTATCTATTATATTTAGATAGCTCAAACTAGTTTAAAATATTAACTACTAAGTATTCTCTTAGAAAGTATATATATATATATATATATATATATATATATATATATATATAGGTTATGTTATTAAATAACCCTCAAGTGTTGATATGCCATAAAACACCAACCAATCAACCACACTTTTAATGACCTAGATATTTACCTGAATAAGAATCTTGACAGGTAGACATGAACTAAATGCTGTTATACACCTTCGGAGCCAATGCTGTTGAATTGATTATTAAACAGGGTTGCCAACCTGATAAAAAAAGCGTCATTAATTTATTGACGTCATATAACAATCAGATGACACTGGCTGCCTTAGAGGTGTCGTCGTCGGAAACGGACCCGAGTTCAAATCCTAGACTCGGCTTTTTGCATTTTACATAGAGCTAAAGAAAGTATGACAACAACTATTTTCCTCCTGCTATTGGTAAATAGTAGGGCAGAATAAACCTTTATAATTTATTTTGACCACCTTTTAACTGACTTTGTGCCGCATCCTCTTTCAGACGGAGGGGCTAGGTAGATACAGCCTTACACAATAATATCTAAATAAATCAGTATAAACCAATTGTTTCATATCCCGTGTGTTTGTTTATGCTTTGATGCAAACCATGTTTGCCCTAATATAATGAAAGGGTGAAGATTTGTCATTTCATAGCTGCTAATTAACTGGTGTACCAAAGTAAACTGGTCGTTCCGGAAAGGTTAATAATCACGCGGATTTAACCAGTAAAACCGCTACCCCCACTCTATGGTTTACTTTCTCTTAGCTTCCTAGTCCCTTCTTTATCTCTGAGAGTTGACAAATAATTTCAGTGGATGCAGCTGATGGCCGAAACACTGGCCCGGCAGCCATGTCATCAGTTGGGGATTAACGACGTCATTTTCCAACAGTTTCTTGTATTTCATATTTTCGATTGCTTCCTTCACATTTCTTTCCTTAATTGCTTTTCTTCATAGTTCCTGTTCACATTCTGTTGACCTTTCATTTTCCATCTATCTATATATCTATCTATCGCACTTTTCAGATATCTGTACATCGATCCAATTCTTATTCTATCAAAACCAATTCTGTTCATATTCATCCCAGACTTTGTAAGAGTTCTCTGGACTATCTAGTTAATTCTTTCGGTTACGTATTTTTCTCTGACTACAACATTCCCCTCGATCCATTAAAAAAGACTCGTTTAGGTTTATCATCAGTAAAGAAATACGGGCAACTCTTCGCTTTCATGTCTCGTAAATGTATGCAAACCCACTGCTAATAAAATACAAAGAAATACAGACGCCTAGTTAGCTGGGGCTTACAATTAGCTGACTTTAGTTGAGGGTGACTTGAAGGGTCCCTTTTAATCGCTACAACACTAAGGTGTTGGGGAGGGCGCTACTCTTTTCCCTGGAGCTTACAATATGAAGATGATGCCCACTCCTGAAGGGTAATCCACCTAAAAATGGTGTGTCCAAAATATGACAGTAATCTGCATCGGGTGAGAGAGGTTCAAATTCTTGAAATTTAAGCAATTCCCAGATCCACTTTTGCCCGGAGTGGCAGTACTTGTCAGGATTTGATTTACCTTTCATATAGGTATGCTTGAGAATTATTAGTAATGATTACAAACACTTGATAGCATATAGTTGTAAATTACTTGTATTAAGAATACTTACTTGAATAGGAAGTTGTTTACTTTGGATTATCATGATGAGTTAGGTAAAAAAAAATAATTTTATAAAAAATAAATCAATATTATTAAATAGAGATGATTACTAGGAATCATATAATTATTAGTATTGAATATCATCATCATCATCATCATCATCATGTCGTGCCGCCAGCACGGATATCCCTGATCCTCTCTCGCCACTTCTCCCTATCGTTCATCGCCTCCGGCAGGTCTTCAGAGCTACATCCTGTATCCTCACAGACCTGCTGTATGTATGTTCAAGCTGGTCTTCCTGCTTTTGCTCGGCCATATATGGGGGTCCATAGGAGTACATCACTTATGAGCTCGTCCCTGCTTCTCCAGCAGTGTCCTGCATGTCTGGTTCGTCTAACTTGGATATTTTTCGTGATAGGAGGCAGGTGGCCGTATAGTTGGTGCCTTGTTGAGTGTTGCAGCCAGGACTTGTTCAATATTGCTCTCAACATTCTTGTGTAATTGCCATCTAGCTTCTTCTCCAGCCGTTTTGTTAGTGTCCAAGTTGTGCATCCATACAGCAGTATCGATACGACCGCAGCCAGGAAGAAACTGCGCTTCATTTTATCGGGCAGGTCTGATTTCCATATGATCGAAATCCTATCGATAACTGTCAATGCCTTTGTTAGCCGCGTGTTGATGAGTGAAAATAAAAATTATTCAACAGAAATAATAGATACCATATGACTATGTGCAAAAAAATAATTTAGTAACCGAGAATCAATTACAAAAAAATATTTAAATATAAATGCACTATCGAAGATTACTCTATTACTAGGCAAATGCATAGACGGTTTGACATGGCGTTAAGATGAGTTAATCAATCTGAATTTATCAAACCAAATTGCAGTAAAAATATCAATCATTTTCAGCGACGTGAAACAAACCATTCTATTCTCACTAATCAATGTAACGCACTTAATTCCAGATTTAAAAGCGGAAATTTCAACCGATCGTCTTCTCCAGAAGCAAATAATCTCTCACCATGCTTAAAATCCATTTTGTTTTGAGTTGTACCTCTGAATCGTACGTGTATACAATTGCCTTCAATTTTATCATTCAAACTAAGTTTTGATTAATAGTTATAGGGACTTTAATGTAATTTCAAGCTGGTATTATTGATACAAGTTTCGACTTAAAGTGATCCTTAAGGCTAATACCAAGACGACCAAGCAATTTTTGTCGGCCACAAATGAGTATCGATTCGTATATTATCCATCACAATAAAATGACCTTGTGTCAAACCTGAATTGTTGGTGAGTTGGTTAGATTCTTTTCTATCCAAAGAGTGATATATTTTTATATCAATTTCTTTTCATATATTGTTCTTTGATTATATATTTTCCCCACCAATCTATCTATCTATCTATCTATCTTCTTTCCTCGATATAACTTTGTTCCCATAACGTGCGTACACTCACACATCTATGTATCTATCTGGAAACTATCTCATTTTCTTTCCCTTCACTTTGTTTCTTTGTTTCTTTCTTTTTTCAGTCGATATCCCGACTCTTTCTCTCTCTCTCTCTCTCTCTCTGTCCCTCTATCTCTCCATATATATATATATATATATATATATATATACGTATGTACACGTACGCGCACACATATAATATATCTATCGATCTATATCCTTTAGTTCTCTTTCTTTTTTTTTCTTTCTTTCTTTCTTTTTTTTCACACAAAAATAACATATCTATCTACCTATCTAATAACAACATTTGTCTCTTATGACAGTTTGTATCACAGGAATCAGAACAACTTCCCTGGATCGATAATTCTTTGCAATTTATATCCTCGCCTTTAATCCGAAACTGTTATGCGAATCATAGCTGCATAAAAAATTGACCTGATAATGTTTTAGCGTATCTTATGGCTGTTTTACCTTCATTTTTTTAACTGACTTCAGGGGGAAACAGTCAACCTCATGTAAAAAAAAAAAAAAGGTTTTGAATGCTGATTTTCAAAACGCTCAGAGAGAGGCACAGTACAATCCTCCACATCGGAGCACGTAGGGTTGGGTAATGGTTTGCAAGCTAGACTAGCATAATTTCACGAGTGATTTCGAGTCTCCTAGGGTGCTCTATTTATATGGCCTTGAACCGTATCTAAGCAAAAAGCTAAGTAAATAACTACAATACTTTGTATCTTCATTTCTCTTGTGTAGTTTTCAGCTGATTTTCATAAACAATATAGAGACAACCTTGCAAATTTAATCTGTTTTGTTTATTTTTTTCCTTAACATATTCCGTTTTTAACGAGTATTTTGCATTTTTTAAATTTAAAACATATATATGGTTACGTTTGATATTACAAAAAAAATCCATTTACCTCTTGGACCAGTCGGCTGGGGCTGCATAATATACTGAATGCATCTCTTCAGAGGATTACGACTCTCCTAACGAGTGTCCAGGAAATGATACTACAACATCTGATGGTGAAGCTCCAGTAATGTTAGAGCTTTGGGGGATGCAGAGCACCTTTTTATTCCTATCACTCCCAGATCCACTCTAGCCCAGTGTGGTAGAATCTGATGGGTCATATGGAACTAAACTTTGTACGTACTAAACAGAATTGTTTGAAACAGAACTGTTTATATGCATAAAAATTGATTAGCTGATTTGCCATAAAACCAAACCAAACCAAACAAAACAAAACCAAATCCATTTACATCATTTTTTCCAGTCCAACTTGCAGCTAAATAGATTTGGACAAATGGATTTTGATCAGTTTGGAACTTGGTTCTCATAACTCTTCGTCAAGTAGAAGGCAAAACTGTTTATGCATGGTTGTTTTCTCAAATGACATTTCTATCGTCATGTAGTTCTTGCTTATAATTCGCACTGATATTAATAACTACAATGAAATCTTTTGCTAAAATTAGCGTATTTTAAAACACAGTAACATAGAACTCCTTAGGAGGAGAGAATTAACTAATCTTGTTTTCACCTTGCTCGCTCACTATTATGCTATGCAAGACGTCTACAGACCATGACATCGTACACTTTTCCCTAAACTATCTTGTACGTGAAGGCGATGAGTCAATGTCACTCTTTAAACGGAGATCAGTTGGTTTGAATTAAAAGTTTTCATTCATCAAAATTAAAACTCTCTTCTGCCCAACTATTTACCAATATATGGATTCTTGCCTTTCCTTAGGGCATTAGTGCAAATGGAAACGCACACAGCTTAATCAAATATTTGAACTTGAAACAAGAATTCCATTTTATTCAAAAACAAACTTTACACCACAAGCAAACCTAATAGCAAGTAATACTTAATTTAGGTTCAGTTAGGTTATAGAATACACCGACTGCATCTCTACCGAAGAGTGTTCTGATATGACATTAAACAATCTGATGGTGAGGCTCAAGTAATGCTGGAGCTTTGGGGAATGTGGAGTTCCCCTTCATTACTATCACTACCGAGTCCAATCCAACTCGAATGGTTGTAGCTGGTAGGGTCCTATCAATGTTTCAAACAGAATTGTTTGACATTTAAGTACAAACAAAAAATTTTTTGCTAAATTAAATTCCTTGAAAGGTAACATTTTCATCATTTAACTGTTTATAAACAAATGAATTATATTGCCCAGTCAGCTGGGGCTGTAGATTTGCCCAGTCAGCTGGGGCTGTAGAATACACTGACTGCAAGCCCCCTCCCCTTAACGAGTGTCCTGGATATGACACTAAACAATCTGATGGTGAGGTTCCAGCAGTCCTGGAGATTTGGGGAATGCGGAGTACCCCTTCATTGCCATCGCTCCCAGGTCCACTCTGGCCCGGAGTGGTAGCACCTGATAGGGCCCTATCTATGGGTTAAATAGAACTAACAGCATACTTATGCTAAAATGAATTGAATAAACGGAATAGCTTGAAATAGAAACGTTTTTGACTATTAAACCGTACTTACACTTAAACTGCGTGCTTATGATTAACTGAATTATTTCAAATTGAACTGTTTTTCGACATTAAAACTGTATTTATACTTAACTGAATTATTACATATAACAGCTTGAATAGTTCGAAATGGAAATGTTTTTTGACAATTAAACTGTACTTATGCTAAACTGAACTGTTTTCAATAGAACAGATTATTTACATAAAAATGGATTTGGCGTTAAATAACCTACAGAGGTTAATATGCCATAAAACCAAACAAACAACCAAACCACAAATGAATTATGTTTAATTGAATCAGTAGAGATACATAGCAATACTTGAAAAGATTAAACTTCATTGTCTCTAGCTAAAGTAAATTGCTTGAAGTAGAATTGTTTGACCATTTAACTGTGTGTAAACAAATGACTGAGGCTTGATTGAATGGTTAGTGATAGATAGCAATATATGGAACCACTTAACTTTGAATTGTAGAAAATTGAATTTTTTAAGATAGAACTGTTTCATTATTCAACTGAGTGTATCGACAAAATGTTTACAAATCAAATCAAATTTTATATATCATATATACATATGTATAAAGAGGATTTGGCATTTAATGACCTACAATGGTTGGTATGCCATAAACCTAACTAAATCAAATCATATATGATTAACATATATATCTAAAGTGTATTCGGCATTAAATGACCTACAATGGTTTTTTGTCATAAAACCAAGCCAAAACAAATCATATATATTTAATATATATGTATAAAGAGGATTTGGCATTAAATGACTTACAATGGTTAACATGACTTAAAACCTAACTAAACTAATTCATATATATTCAATATATATGTATAAAGGGGATTTGGTATTAAATAACCTACAATGGCTGATATGGCATAAAATCAAACCAAACTAAATAATTACCGTATTGTTGCTGACATGATAATGGTTTTTAGTTATTACAACTTACTAGTGTTATTAGAAACGCTGATAGTTTCATTTCTGGCAAAGGAGACGAAACAAATCACCGACCTTATTTCTTTTCTCGAACGGGCCCTCAGTCTCATAGATAGCGCTCGTGTCTGGATCCGAAACAGCCCAACTCAAATCCATCGACCAACTCAAAATAACTACGACAGGCTGCGACTAACAGCTCAAAATCTCAGCTTATATATGTTATTTCAATTACATCGTTAACTAATGAGATAAGAATACGTGTCATTTAAACCCACTGTACAACATCATCTAAATCTCAATTAACATCGCGTTCTAAACCTTCATCTTCAACATCCTGCCTAGATTATGTCAATATTATGTCCTTCCATTTGGTGCGTTACGTGCACACCTTTGACGTTACACTTCAACTCAAAGTATTCAAAATAAATCAAAATTTCTCACTAAAATAATTGACTAATATAATTAATCTCCATTATAAATTATATTAGATTTATATTTATATTCAAATTATTATTCTTTGTCCTTTCAAAGAAAATTTCATTCTTTTTTCTTCACAGGACAAACATGATTTTCACTCTGTGGCTCTTTCAAGTGAAAATCAAGAATGCTACACTCTTAATAAAATCTCAATCGTTTATTAGCAGTATCATATATGGACCTATTATTAAAACCAGATTTATATTTATCATTTCAAGATTAAATCCTCTTGAATCACATGTGAGCAGAACAGTCATTAATATATCTACAAAACATTGTAGATATTCTACGTTACGCTTCTGCCGATTTTGTTATTTTTAGGTTTAAGGCATATAAACCTTGATCGGTTATTTAATGCCAAATCCATTTTTATACTAACGAATGGTTCTTTTTCAAACAATTCAGTTTAACATAAGTACACAGTTTAGTCGTTAAAAACATTTGTATTTTAAGCAATTCAGTATATTCAAAAAGTTCTCTTTTAAACAATTGGGTTTAGCCTAAGTAATTTTTCAATGTCAAAACAGTTCTATATCAAACAATTCAGTTTTGCATTCAAAAATAGTTCTATTTCAAACAACTGTGTTTAGCATAATTACGCAGTTTAAATGATAAACAGTCCTATTTCTAGCAATTCAGTAACCATAAGTACCCAGTTTAGTTCTATTTAAACCATAGATAAGACACTCTCAGATGCTACCACCCCGGGCCAGAGTGTACAAGGGAGCGATGACAATGAAGGGGTACTCTGCATTCTTCAAAGCTCCAGTATTACTGGAGTCTCATTATCAGGTTGTTTAATGTCACATCAAGGACACTCGTTGGGTGAGTCTTACCCCTCTGCAGAGATGCACTCGGTCTATTCTACAGCCCCAGCCGACTGGGCACCTGATGATCTTGGTTTGGTTTCTTGGTTTCTGGGTTTAATGGCATATCAACCTTTTTTAGGTTATTTAATGCCAAAACCATTCTTCTATAAGAACAATAGTGGTACTATTTAACCCATAGCTGGGAGGATAAGGGGGTTCATACCTTTCCCAAGGGTATTTGCCCGAAAGTGAATGTAATAGTGCGACTGGAGTACGAACTCGCTTACAACGATTTTGCAATCCATCACTTTATCATTTACACCACGAGGTCATATCCCCTGATGATTTTGTTCCAAATTTCAATCTGTACATTTTTAAAGGTAGTGAATACATATTTCTGGTATATTTCACTCTTTACTACAATAGGTATAAACATCGTTAGAGGTTTTCTCGTATAATAGTTTGTTATGAATTGATTTTGTATTCCTCGTAAACCAAGGGTTTCCTCAAAACTAGAACTTAGAAAAGATTCACTTCTGTCATAATATCAGAAAATAACTTTTCTTATTTTGACGCAAAAATCTGGTAACTATGGATTTCACGATAATAAACAATTTTCTCCTCAAAGAAACCGAAAATCAAGAAAGCAATTTAAAAAGAATAATTAAAACATTTATGTACACTGTACGCTTTCAAATAGCAATACTCATACAAAGAGAGATTTTGTAGATTACTGCTTATTACCAAAATAATACATGAAAAAACAACGCCTTTTCAACTCGACCACCTGTTATTTGTTTTGTGTTTGCTTGCTTTATTTACAATTTATGTCAGTTTTAACCTTTTTTTTTTTTATCTCAGAACTCAGAAAGTTCCGATGCTACAATATAATCTACATTTTGTCACGAAATCGTTACGCATAATTTGATAATTTAATTTTATCCTTAATTATATGAATTGTTTAAATTGAATATGTTTTATTTTTAATATCATTTTTTTATTTTATTTTAGTTTGTTAACTTCGGAAAAAAAAGATGTCTATTCACTTTCATTTCTTTCTTTAAGCTCTTCGCTTTACTTGTTGCTTTTTTTCTTATATTTAAGGTTTGTGTTTCCTATTCCGGAATGATAGGATCTTATACAGATTTAAGGACAATTGATATCATTTTGTCATCTATTTTCACTAATTCTCGTTCAAACGGTCTCAGATTTCAACAGCATGTATAGAATCTACACTAAATTTTACGTTTAATGTTTTATAATTTTTCTTTTCAGAAAAAAATTTGCCATTCCAAGAAAAGAAATATGTTTAATCATTGGACATAGAATTTTCAGTTGAGTCTACACATTTTATTTAGAGGAGTGGACAGCGGAATCGTAGTAAGCGAGTTCGAACTCCAGTCGAGCTATTATGTTCATTTTCAGACAAGTACCTTTGGGAAAGTTATGAACCCCCTGATCCTCCCATATATGGGTTGATTCGTAGTAATTTACGAAGCTCTTTGCTTCAATGTGACACAAGACTGAATGAATGGGGCACCCAATGAGAAAGGAAATAACTCGTGTAGGTTGACTAACCTAGCTAGCTCACTATTACATCACCAGAGGTGCATGGGTTAAATAGTATCACTACTGTTCTTCTAAAAGAATGGTTTTGGCATTAAATAACCCACAAAGGTTGATGTGCGATTAAACAAAGAAACATTGTGTGAAATCTGGCATCATTCGAAAAAGAAGTAGTCAAGTTATTAGATTACGAAATATCATTTTTTCTGAAACACCCTGTTTTGCTTTTTTTTAATGTGTTTGTTCTTTTCTTTTATCCTTTCCGTCTTTTGATCAATTTCTTATTCTTTATATTTTTGTGTATCATTATTTTCTAGACGTTTTTTTTTCTCTTTTGTTTACATAAATGGAATTCACCTTCTTTTTTTTTGTATTCTTCTTTCTCTCTTTTTTTAACGTACCTTCTTAGAATTTCTGACATATCCATTTTAAACCTATAACTAAAAATTTATTTTCTTTTTACATTCATCCACTGTCCTTCACTTTTTCAACCATCTTTCCTTCAATTCTTTAAACTTCCGGACAAATCCATTTCTTTCAGATAATCGTTAGCTGCTTTTTACTTGTTTATACTTTGTTTTCAATACTAAGGCTTCTCAGCCCCCTTTTTTCTTCTTATGCCCTCTTAGCCTTTCATTTTTCCTTTCACTCTTATTCTTTTCATGACTATCTATCTATCTTACACTGACATGTCTTTCCACATTGCACACATTATCGTTTTTCTCCTTTACACTTAGTTCCTGCCGATCAATCTATCTATCAACACTATTCAATCTTTATCTATCTTGTATAGTAACTTACTTACGCATCTTTACATCTACGATTTTCGATATTTTTCATTGTGTATATGTATAAATATTTATTCATCAGTGTTTATCAATTTGGTCTAGTTATCTTTTTCTATTCATCTTTCTATCAGTCGTCACTATTTTTCTACCCCACTTCTATCAATTACTTTAATCTTCTGATTTGGATTCACACGTTATAATTTTGGTTTTATTCATTGGTATATACCTCTTATGTTTCGTCGTTTCTATGTCATTGTCCTTTTCTTTTTTTTTCTGTATCTTCTTTCTCACTTTCCATTTAGTCCAACTTTGTCACTGGCTTCTTTTTTTCTTTTCTTTTCTAAAACGTCCCCACAGCTACATATGCTTATCCACCGTCAATTTCGACAAAGTCAAAATACTAAGACGATTTGATCGGGTCACTTCATTCCTTACCCATCCGTGGCGTTGATTGACCACAATATGAAATCAACTACACCGTCCTGCTATATCGATTTTTGGTTTTCCCTTCCGTCCAAAGTCCAGCCGAGATTATCTCTTTGGCCTGATCGATCTCCTGGGTTTTTCAATCACCGAGTTTTTTTGGGTTTTTTTTCCTTATTTTTTCTCTTTTACATTCACATCGACTCTCTAACCCCGGCTCTCTCAAAAGCATGCAACTGTATATATATATATATATATATATATATATAAATATCTTTACAAACACACACACACACACACATATACATATGTGTGCATGTATGTGTTTGCTGACTATTGGAACGATACGTTTACTATTGAACAGTCGCTAAATATTCTGACAGGGAGATTATTTCTACTCGCCTTGGTTTTTGTTCCACGAAAAGCGGCAAGGTCCAATATTGGCGAAACATTCATACTCCATCTAATCCAACAGCCGACCTGTTCCTTCACTAATTCAAAAGCCTCGGTCCGCCTTGTCAATCATGAATGCAGACCCCACGCTCTCCGCGTCCATGACAACTGTGCACCTAGCCAGGCGGTGGCCGTCTCAGACAGTGATACTTATATACTTCCCTTTACCACCAAACCCACGGCAACGCCCTCTGCTAGCCAATCCCATCCCTAACCCCTGGGCGAGTGGCTGAATAGCCCAACAGCTGTCAAGGGTGGATCACAAGTTTGGGAACTTTCCCGACACAATCAAATATATTTTATCCTCCCCAAACAGCCACATATACACATAGAGACGCAAAACATGTAACAGACAAACAGACAGATACACACACACACATTCACACACACACACACACACAAATAAGCACACACACACACGCGCACTTGCGATAATGTTACATATACATTATATATATGTAGCAAAAAATCTATAAGTATGTAGACATTTTTGCCACTCACATACACACACACACACACATATATATACTCTTTTTCGCTCTTCTGTTTGGTGGGTGTGGTCACTTTTAGCAGCATCAAAAGATGAGCCAGCGAATCAAATAGATCAAGTTAAGTTTACTAATATCTGGGAAAAGGCATGAATCCACTAATTCCTGCGTTCAAAGGACAAAAGATATGATGTGAGTGAGAGCTTGAACATATCATTCACTTATAACAATCTTATCTACCCAATCGGGAGAGGGAAACATGTGTTCTTAACATTTTCAACCATGAGAATATCACTAATAAGCTTATATGTGTTTGTGTAGGTAAATTTTTGTGTGTATGCAAACGTGTGAGTTTGTGTGTGCATGTGTGAGTGTTTTGTGACAGTAAGTACCATTTATACCATTTATACGAATACGTTTTATGTATGTATACATACATATATGCACATACATATGAATACACTTATATACGAATATATATATGTATATATATATATATATATATATAAATGTAATTTATTGCTGGACCATCTTTTCTTCTTTTTTTCAATATGAGTGGAATGTTTGTAGTGTCTTCGCAGTTTATTCAGTTTCTCACTATTTTTAAAGTCAGTCAAATATAGGACGTCGTTTAAGAGACGGAATTTTCAAAACGGGAGAAAGTGTTCCACGTGAATTTAGAAAAAAGCAACATCATTCCGTTTTAATTACTCATTTGGAAGGGCTTAGAATACGTTTAATGGGATCCCCTTACAAAGAAAAGGAGTGTCTTGAGTAGGACTCTAAATTATATCAGTTGGTGAAGCTGTTGTTCCGGAGATATTGGGTGTATGGATGACTATTTCATTGTTATTACTCTCAGTTTACACTATCCCGGAGGGTGAGTACTTTTTAGGGTCTCCTCTGTGGGCCAAATAGACCTATTGGCAAATTATTTTTATTGGATGATAATACTTGAAACCATAAGACTGTGTAAACGAATAGATAATATCAAAGAGAACTAATTACTTGAAAATATATAAAAGTTGGTGACCTTAGTCGAGAGTGAGCCGCAAGTTCCCTTTTCAATAGCTACGACACTGATGTGTAGGGGAGGGCGCTAGTCCATTTCCTGGATTGCCCCACTTTACCCTTAATTCTCACCTCATAGTCCTGAGTGCTAAACAAGGCAGAATTAAGTACCATTTTTTGAGTCTTTTGTATGACTCGACCTGGGATTGAACCCTGGTCTCCCCGACCATTGGTGAACACTTTATTCATTAAGCCAATGGCCCAGTATGAAAGTATATAAGTGTTTATAAGATATTATTATTAAACATGAATACTCGAAATTGAATTAGATATGAATTCTTCAAGCCAAACAATTGTGTGTAAATCAATCGTGCTTAATAAATAATTATCTGTAAATGATTTTTAAGAAACACCTACTCTACAAGTAGGTATAGTAATTTACAAAGCTCTTTGCTTCGATGTGGCACAATGAGACTTAAACTCACTCGTGTAGGTTTGCTAGTCTAACATGCTAACCGTTACACCACTGGAGGTGCCCACTCTACAAGTAGGTATATGCGCATACAATGAAAGATGATTCTCAAACTCCCACGGATAAAATAACTCTAGGCGGATTGACATACCTTTAAAATGAATCAATATTCAAATTATACACTTTTTTCTCTTGTGGCTCGTAAAAAAAGCCATTTTGAAGATGCAAGGCACTAGAAAAATAAATAATATAACAAATAAACAAATAAATAAACAAAAAGATATTCCGACTATCAAAAATTCAAAAATCGCGTCTTACTTCAACCGTGCTTTCATCTTCTCTTCTTAAACAGAGTTTATTGTGGAAATCATTTCTTTTTTATGTTTGTTTGGAATCAAATTGACATACTGTTACTATGCAGATCTATTTTCAGCAGCTGGCTCTATTTAATGACGTACTGGAATAATTTGGAATTTTTTTTCTGGCCAATGGAATCACTCGGAAAATTTCTTGCCGGGAAACCTCTCTTAGTTTTAAAAATCCGACGCAAGAAATGCCATAAGAACTGAGATATGCATGCATTTGTTTTCGTTCACTCAACACTTTTTAATTTGTCTCCAGCTGAAACCAGTTTAAAATTTCAAAATAAACTTGAACGCGTTCATCGAAAGAAAACTATAATAATTTATTTTATCGAATTGTACGAGAAGCACTTCAAGCAAGGCGGTGAAAAGATAATCCGAATCCACTTGAGGGGAGAGCCACTTCACTCACCTGTTCTAGTGTGATCCTATGTTTGGAAGTAAAATTAGATACGAAATCTAAGGAACCTTCGGAAGGTAAATGGTCTATGAGAGAGAATCGCAATTCATATCCACTGTGGACCATTTACAATGACCTTGCGCTACATCTTGTCCATTACAGTGGTATTGCATTTATACACATTTTTTTTTTCACTCGGGTCTGTAGAAATGAGATGGGAATCCTTTTGCCTCTACTATGTTTGAGATCATCACCCTTTCTCTCCGAGCTCAAACTGACTTCAATCTTCTATTTCCTTCTTTGTAATTAGTTCTTCTCAACTGCAACTCTTAGATTTATCCTATACAAGTACATCACACACACACACACACACACACATATATATATATATATATATATATGTATATGAATTAGGTTGGAACAAATCTAATGTGCAATTTTAAGGTAGAGATTATTAATGAAAAAGCTCCTGCCTATAGAAATATTTAATCATTAATGTAACCACCATTGCTTTCCAGAACCCAATTCTGTCTGTCAACAAGCTTATCGATGCCACGCATCTGGGTACGTAGGGTTTAAATGCAAACCAGAACATTACAAACAACAATTTCATATTATTAATAATACAATGGTAGTTTCATTGATGTTAGTTACATCAGGCCGCCTTGCCACAGATTCTTGAATGCGTGAAAGCGGTAGGTGAGAGGTTAAAGTCTGGTCTTCATCTGAAATCGAACACTGAATGCAGGCTGCAGGGGTTAAAGATCGTTTGACTCTCACACTCTTTTGCAGTATTAGAACAAGTTCATGTACCCCCCCCTCTCTCTCTCTCTCTATCTCCTATAATTTCTCTCTCACATATATGGAGAGATATGCATTTGTTTCCACGAAAAGGCTCATTGGTATTTACCATGGTGTTTCTGCTGAGTTGTTTGTGCTTATGAGTATGTCTGTGTGTTTTGTTTTTTTGCTTTATGGCACATCAAGCTTCTTTAGTTATTTAATGCCAGATCCACTCTTGGAGAATAGTAATGGTACTATTTATCCCATAACAAAGAAAGATAAATGACTTCATACTCTATTTCTATGTGTGAGCGCGTGTGAGTGTGGATGCGTTCGAGTCTGCAAGTGTGTATATATTAGAGTCTATGTTCATGTGTGTTTGTATGCATGTAAGTGTATGCAAATGTGTTAGTGCGTGTATGTGGGTTTATGTTTTGAGTGTGAGTATATGTGTGCGTGCGTGTGTGTGTGTGTTTGGGCGTATATAGGTGTTATACGTGTATGCGTGTAAGTATTCGAGTGCATGTATATAAATACATATATGTATGTATGCATGCATGTGAGGGCTTATTTGCATGTTTATAGTGTGTGTGTGTGTGTGTGTGTGTGTGTGTGTGTGTGTGTGTGTGTGTGCGAGTTGTATATGTCTATGTATATGTCTGTGTATATGCATAAGTACACACGTGTATGAATGATTTTGTATAAGTTTGAATGTATATGAACGTTTATCAACGACTTCTGGGCAATCATTCACTAAATCTTTGGCTTCATATTCTAAACAGTTTGAATTTAGATACGAATAATATACCAAGGGAATAAAACTTGAAGATCTATTACAGTAAGAGTCAAGTAATGATGAAAGATTTGACAATCTGAAATTTGATCGTAAATTATAAATATCTGTTCATCTTTTTATCCATCTCTTACTTTTCCAGTCTCTCAAGTATTGTATTAATTCTACAGTCTTCTGGTGATATACACAGAAAGTTTCTGGAATTTTATTAACACTCTCGGATAAAAACAGTGAAATACTTTAATTAGGCATTTAATTCTTTGCACGTCTTTGTTAGAAACGGTTCCTTTTTTGATGTAGCCAATTCTTTCTTCATGAAATTCCAGGTTTTCTTCGAGGCAGACACGAACGACTGGCCAGCTGTGACTAATCAATTGGTCTAATCCTTTCTCATACATTTTACTTCTTTCTCCAATGACTTTTTTTCTCTCGTTATTTTCAAAGATTTTGTTTTCTTTATTTTTCAATGTTTTGCATTGGATTTTTTCGGTATTGCAAACTATCTTGTCTGGAGAAAACCAATTAGATATCGTAAGAATTACGTTCAAAATGCTACCGCAAACCGTTGTCTGCTAAGTTAATGTTGTGATTCGCATCAAGAATCGACACATCTTATCAGGGGCAATCAGTTAGTAAGATGAGTTACGTTTGGCACAAGGCCAGACGAATAAATATTAACTAGAATCAAAGTCAAGCTTGGGTTTCTCATAAAATACGTTGTTAGGTTAAAAAGTGATGCCTTTTTTCTTAGTAACGTAATAGTTACCGACACAGTTACATCAATCATACTTCAAAATGAATCTGGTCCTCTGTGGATCCTACTGCTCAACATAGTCACTGTTGTCTCTCAAAAGAAATGTTCTACCTTTGAATGAAAGCATTTATCCCTGTCTTGTGAAATTCTGTTCATTGTTCTTGGAGCCACTTCGACGCTGCAATTTTTACTTCCTTGTCACTGACATAATGTTTCCTTCTTAAACCCTTCTTCATGAGGCGAAGAAATGATAGTCTGAAGAAGCTAAATTTGGCGAGTTTGGAGGATGCGGTAAAGTTGTCCCCCTGAATGAGGTGATTGTCTCCCTTGTCCTTGATGCTTGCGTTTGGCCGAGCGTTGTCATGCAGAGGAGGAAATTATCGATTAGCAAGATTTAGCGCCTTCAGACTATCATCTCTACTAAATAAAAAGGCAATACTTTTTGACTCACCTTCGTAAACTAAGGGAGTTATGGACGAGGGGTGATTCATTAGTTGTTCCTACTAAAATCATCAACATAAAATTCAACTCTTTCTTTACGCTGAAAAATCCCTCTACCACGAGCAGAGTGTGACACAAGGTCAATTCATGAGCTGATTTCAATTCAGAAATTTTCTTCTTCATGACTGGTTGTCTGAACAAAGCTAAAGAACTCAGACGGCTCATTTTTTACCCGTAACTCAGGGTAGAATAAATGGATCCATGGGTTTCATTAAGTGAAAGGTAAAGAGTTCCTTCCAGGTTTTAAACTCAGATTGCTGATTCTATCTCATACAACGATAAGAATTAAGCAAAGCACGACGCCAAATTTCATAAAGTGCTATCATAAGCCCTGTCATCTAAAATGGAGTAGGGTCGGGTTTAATGCGTGACGTCTGAAGAGTCCCTAATATGATAGAGCAACTAAGCTATTTCAGCCTGTCCATCCATATGTAGAAAGCGGCAGAGTCTTTATGTTGGTTGTGTTGAACAAACTTATAGGGAGTGGGCAGAACAATAACGACTTTTGCAGCGCTGCACGTTATATTAGTGACTAGTTTGTCATTTAAAATGAGACAGTTTAATCAGGCATCGTCCAAATTAATCCCCTCTTCATAAAGAGGTCACAATCAAGCACGTTAGCCACTACGCAGCGGGATCCCCACACCATAAAACTGTTAATGTATTTCTTTTTCGCAAATCGGTGGAAAAAAAAAAAAACTAAGGATAATCCTCTTAATATTTTGGAGTACATACGATTGTTTGAATGACCACGTTAATCCGTATTTGATTCCCTAAACGATTGGCACGCGATTTAATTAAGACATAGATTAAAAGGGTTGATCGTGAATGTGGCAAAGTTCTCTGTTCATCTTTTTTCTCTCATTATGTTTTCACAATTATGTAGCTTTGACCATTTCTTATTTTTTAAACCGTAAACAAAATACTGAGTGGATTGGTGTCTTTGTTTCATGATATTCAAGCCACTGACCCAAAGTATCCGCCCTAAAAATTTAAAACAAATTACCAGGTTTATCGCTCAAGGAATTCCAGAATTACCCACAAGTAAGCTATTTAAAAAAAAAATTATAAACATTTTTTTATACTGTATATCTAAAGAAATTAATACTTACGCCAAAATTTGTTTTATGCCCAGTCGGTTGGTGATGTAAAATACACCGACTGCATTTCTGCAGGGGGATACTCCCCTACCAAAGAGTGTCCTGTTTATGACATCAATCATTCTGATAGTGAGGGTCCAATCATGCTGGAACTTTGGTAATGAAGGGGTATCCCTTTATTATCATTGTTCGCAGCTCGACTCTTTACCGGAGTGGTAGTACCTGATAGGATCCTATCAATGAGTCAAATGGAACTGTTTGACATTTAAACCGAATGCAGGCAAATGACATGCTAAACTGAATTGTTTGAAATAGAACTGGTTGATCATTTAACAGTGTGTAAAAAACGCAAGACTTCTCTGCAACAATAATTAGCCAAATTTTGTTACATATTTGTTACAGTTATGAGCTGATTTATTCTATTCTGAGTATCATATCTTAAATTAAAAAAAAATACTTGAAACCATATGATTTCATGTAAATTATAAATACTACATGGTAATCTCTCTCATTGTTTCCGTAACCTAGTATAGCTGTCGTTACCTGTTTTAGTCATGAGGGTGCCACTAGTCTTGCTCAGAAAGAAACTGGTTGAACCCAGCATTCTCCAGGACTATAACTGCTTTGAATTAAGTTTTCCTTCACTTAGACGCGTTGCCATACCAAAATTAAAGTGCCCAGTCTTCTCCTTATATTTAGAGGGAGAACAGTTTGATTCATACTTTTTCAATGAGTATTAGCACTATGAGAAAGGAGGTGTCCGTGGTGTAATGGTTATCGCCGTAGGAAATGGACACAGCGACACGAGTTCAAATCCTGGACGAGATGGATTGCATTTCACATAGCGCTAATACCCTTGGAAAAGGTATGAATCCAATTATTATCCCTCCAGCTATGGGCAAATAGTAGGCCAGACTAATTTCTTCAGCCTTGGTGAGGCAAATAGTCTAGGAGAAGGAAAACTCTGAATTCAAACCTGTTAAATTCTGCTTAAAAAAATTGACCTTGTGTCATATCCTGCCCGAGCGGAGGGGTTGGTAAATATGGTAATCTGTCTTTTTCAAAGAGTATTAGCATTATGAAAATGCAAACAGCTTCGTTCAGGTTTTGAACTCGGGTAGCCGTGTCCATTTTCTACGCTGATAACCGTTACACCACGTCTCTACATATGAATACAAGAAATCATAGAACTATTTGCAAATTATTTGTATCAGATTTTAGCATTAGATAACCCAGAACATAATGATTTACGGTGTACCAAATGAACTAAATCATACGGGGATTTTTCCAATTTTTAATCGTGACTGTACCATTGTAATTGCACCACTTGGGCCTTAACAAAAGGCTCGGAAAAAAGCTAGATAGGAACAATTCCTTAAAGCAGTACTCAACAAAATATCAACTAAACGGCCACTTACCTCCCATCTCACAAGTTATCTAAGTAAGAAGTGAACGATATGCTGAGTAGAGGTAGAGAGGTATGGACGAGCATATAAGTGATATTCTGCAATGGAATCCTACAGATGGCTTTATCAGTTTTGGTTAACAAAAAAAAGTTGTATTTATCAACTCTGTACCGACACTGAATATGATCTAGATGATCCACCATATATGATAGGCAATTGGGACGGAGAGAGAGAGAGAGAGAGAGAGAGAGAGAGAGAGAGAGAGAGAGTCTAGTGGAGGTGCCCGTGGTGTAATGGTTATCGTCGTAGGAAATGGACACGACGACACGAGTTCAAATCCTGGACGAGACTGATTGCATTTCACATAGCACTAATACCCTTAGCAAAGGTATGAGTCCAATTATTCTCTCCCTCCAGCAATGGGTAAATAGTAGGACAGACTGGGTTCTTCAGTCTTGGTGAGGCAACTAGTCTAGGAGAAGGAAAACTCTGAATTCAAACCTGTTAAACTCTGCTTAAAAATTGACCTTGTGTCATATCCAGCCCGAGCGGAGGGGTTGGGTAAATAAGGAGAGAGAGAGAGAGAGAGAGAGAGAGAGAGAGAGAGAGAGAGAGAGAGTCTAGTGGAGGTGCCGGTGGTGTAATGGTTATCGTCGTAGGAAATGGACACGGCGACGCGAGTTCAAATCCTGGACGAGACCGATTGCATTTCACATAGCACTAATACCCTTAGCAAAGGTATGAATCCAATTAGTCTCCCTCCAGCAATGGGTAAATAGTAGGACAGACTGGGTTCTTCAGTCTTGGTGAGGCAACTAGTCTAGGAGAAGGAAAACTCTGAATTCAAACCTGTTAAACTCTGCTTAAAAATTGACCTTGTGTCATATCCAGCCCGAGTGGAGGGGTTGGTAAATAAGGAGAGAGAGAGAGAGAGAGAGAGACAGAGGGAGAAAGTCTAGCGAATGATAATGATGATGGGCATTGTGAATATTATTACTTAGTTTAAACGTATTTTTCATACTACACTGTAAATTGTAGTCATATAAAACCGACGATCGCATGCCATCCGTGTTTTACTTTTGAAACCAGTTTATGTTACACTTTCAAAGCTCCAAGGCGATGAGCCAATGACAAGACTTACCACACGTATACTTAAAAGTAAATCTAATCACGGAGAGACTCAGCTTGCTAGCTTTTGTTTAAATAACACATTTATTTTTCAACGTATTGTTCCCATTTGTTTTATTTTATTCATTTATTTTTTTCATTATTTTTAATTTTCTATTTTTTTGTAAATGTTTTCTTCCTTTTTTTTTTTATTCTCTTCCGCTATTTCCTGTTTTCTTAGTTCCTACGGATCGGTACAAAATAGCAATTTCACTGTTTTAAGTGAAAAGATGTCTCTGTTTTGACCCCCGGTCGTAAGTAATTGTATCCGATGATAGAAGAAGAAAAAAATACGCAAGGCTCATGGCACCTCTTCGACGTTTTTGACGCTCAGAATCTCAAAAGATGAGGTCGGTTGTCGTAATTACTTATTCTAAAGATGATAGAGATCTCAAGAATATTCTCATCACATCTGTTCTTATGAAACGAGATATATCCGTTTTTTCCGTGGCGTCTAGCGTTTGAATAGTGGTTAGCAGTCGAGGCTTGTAGGTCCTTGCGACAGTAGTTCAATACTCAGAAATTACATGGATGTTGTAAATTGGGGCCTTTGTATGCTTATCGTAAAATCATCATTATCAAGGCGTGTCAAGAAAATAGTTTCACTTGATTATCTCTCACCATCCCTTCTAATCAAACATCACTTAAAGTAATCCAGGGCCCGCACAAATCTCATAAATGCAACTTTTTGCTGGTAGAACAACTAAGTGGATCTATTGGAAGGAATTTATGGCGGAACGTCGCTTATGTGTCCGTCCTTTACTTCCCCAGCATTGTCTGGCCTCTATTCGTTTTACTCTGATGGTTTTCGAGATGGGATGTAAGTGGCCAAAAAGCCGCTGTTTTGTATACTGCTACTTCTAGGAATTGCATCTTTGTGTAGTTCTCATCTAGATTTATTATCTAATATAGTTCTCAGACCAGTCCATTCTGCGAGGGGTTTACAGTCACTCCATAACAAATATAAATTATGTTTTCGATCCAAAAGCCTAAATAAAATTATCATACATTTATTCAGTCCCTCTTCCACAAGTAAGACATGACACAAGAATATTTCTTAGGGAATATAGCTGGTTTGAATTCTCCTCGACTTGTTGCGCAACCAGGGTTAAAGAATTAAGTCTACCCTAATTATCTCATTGCTGGGGGTAGCAGAAGAATTTGTGATTTACAAGGGGTTAAACCGAACTGAAACGCTAACAAACTCGTCTTGAATTTTAACCCGGGACACTGATTTCATTTCCAGCGATAATAGACGTCACACAAGCACATTCTATATTATAAGGTAATTATTAATCACTTGAGATTAGAGTCATAGTTTTCTGATTAGTCTATTTGGTTATTGCTACTTTTATGAAATCGATTCCTACAAGGTTCCCTTCCTATCAAAATATACTTTGTAAATAATCAGTTGCTTACAATTTCACCATATATAACAGTCTTTTTTAGGTCCCGAGTCGCTTTGGCTGTCAGTTAGAGAATCATAACTGACCCCTTTATAAATATAAAAAAGTTGGCGACTGTAGTCGAGGTTTACCCGAAGGCTTCCTTTTCAGTAGCTACTACACCGAGGTGTAGAGGAGGGCGCTACTCCTTTCCCTGGATTACTCCACTTTACCCTTGATACGTACCTTATATTGCTGTGTGTTAGGCAAGGAGGTATCAAGTACCATTTTTTAAGTCTTTGGTTTGACTCGACCGGGGATTGAACCACAGTCTCCTGGACCATTGGCGAACACACTGCTCTAGGCCAATAGACACTTATATAACCTGTCAACTGGGCTTAGAATACGCTGACTATATTCCCTAGAGAGGAGTACTCTCCAAAAGGGCATATCCTTGGGAAGGTTTGGTTTAGTTAGGTTTTATAGCACATCAACCATTCAGGTTATTAATGCCAAATCTCTTTTGTACACATGAACAGTACTATTTCAAACAAATCAGTTTAACATAAACACGCAGTTTAAATGTCAAAACAGCTATTTTTTCAAACAATTCAGTTTAGCATAAGTAAACAGTTTAGTTATATTAGAACAATAGAAAAGACCATATCAGGTGCCACTACTACGGGCAAGAGTGGACCTGGGAGTGATTGCAGTGAAGGGGTGCTCCACATTCACCAAAACTCCGGCATTACTGGAGCATCACCGTCAGATTTTCATATCAATGACTCTCGTTGGGGGAGCCTTACCCCTCTAGAGAGAAGGATTCGGTTTATTCTACAGTCCCGACTGACTGGGCCAATTCTCATTGTGGGGGTCTTACTCCTCTGCAGAGATTTAGTCAGTGAATTTTACAGCCCCAGCCGACTAGGCCAATTCTCGTTGGGGAAGTCTTACCCCTCTGCAGAGATGCAGTCGGTATATTCTACAACCACAGCCAACTGCGCCAATTCTCGTTGGGAGAGTCTTACCTTTCTGCAGACTGGCCCAATTCTTGTTGGGGGAAGCTTACCCCTCTGATGAGATGCTGTCGTTGCATTCTATAGCCAGCAAGGCCAATTCTCCTTGGAGGAGTCTTATTACTCTCAGGAGATGCTGTCACTGTATTCTACACCCTCTGCTGACTGGACCAATCCTAGGTAAGGCACTAGACTACATCCGATGTGCCTCCAAATCTGAAGATTTAGGGAGAGGGCAGTTCTTTCTTATTGACATTACTCTCTTGTCTACTCTGACTCAGAGTGGCAATACCAGTGTAAAATAATCAGGAACGCCGGTTGATTGTGAATTGTTCCCTGCGAAATTTACTGGTCCACCACTGGACGGTGAAAAAGAAAGAAACATACAAGAAAAAGGAGAAAAAAATAAGAAAGGGAAAGATAGATTTCTAAAAGCCTGTTCATCAAAGCAATTAACGCCAGGGTTAAGAATAGAAACGTTTCAGCAGCAAATCATCGACGGGTTCTGAATGGCTAAGAAAAACTCAAAAGGAAAAAAAACGCGAAAGAAGTGGTCACGATATAGAAAATGAGGAAAAGTGTCAGTTAGAGACGAGATGTGACTGTAGAAAAACAAGAGTTGGAGCCCAGACGCAAAGCGGTAAGGATAGACTTCGTGCACAAGCATGTGCGAGAATTACCATAGAGAAAGTGAAAATTGATATTAATGTCTGTGCCTGCTCTCTTTCTCCTCATGCTATTTTGTTCCTCTTTGTCTTGGTAAAGAGGGAGACCCAGTTCATGTTCTGTTCCTTTCTTCTCGACGACTACTAAAAAGCTTTGCATCGAATAAACGTTTGCATTAGCGAACCAAGACGGTATTTTTGTGCGTTCCTCACTTCTTTTCACAATGATGGGGGTCCTCATGAGATTCGATTGATACATACAACTTAGTGCAACACACATAGACCCGTTAGAACATTGGTGGTTCAAATATCGGTGTAGTGCGGTAGCGCTACAAAGTGTATTCCTAGAAACGGGATGGTGCAAGCGTCTGTTTCGTGCCGTAACAGTACACCTGTTAGACTCTCATCTATGGGTCAAATAGATTTTTAATAACGTTTTCGTATTCATTTGGACTCGGTGTTAAAGCAAACATGCTTAACAAACTACAAAAAGGAAAATCTAATATAGGGTAGAATGACTGCGATTCTCTAACTTCAAGCCATAACATAACCCTAGACAGGTTGACACGCAGTAAAAATCAATCAATCAATCAATTGAGACTCATTGGTACCATATTTAGACGCTTCTTTTCTCCGCCAGATATCGAGAAAAATATGTTGTCTGGAATTTTCTATTAAAAAGTTTTACCGCCCAATAAACACCCAGACAGTGAGACCTAGAATTCACCGATAGAATCCTCTGTCGAGTAAGTAAGATTCCTCCGTAAAAAAAAGTGCCCTAGTTATGATAATGAATTGCTTCCGGTGGTCAGCTTCGAGTTCTAGGACCCTGCGAGTGGTGTCTTCAATTCATTCCTATTACTCCCAAGTCCACGCTAAGCCGGAGCAGAACCAATGTAAGTTTCTAATTGATCTCTTTTTACTTCTTCTGACTTGGTTTAGTTTTAGGGCATATCAACCTTTGTAAGTTATCTAATTCCAAATCTTCTTTATATATATATATATATATATATATATATATGATTTGAAAACACATTTTATTGATAACATTTTAAAACGAGCCTGAACTCATTTTTACACTTAGAAAAATCTTTTTAAGTATTTCTAACTAATCCGTATATTTCTATTTACTATTTGTAATTTATTTGCTCACAGTTAAATGGTTTCAAGTTTCGCTACATAATACTAACAATTTAACATCAGTCATCTGTTTGCACATATTTAAATAAATATACAATTGATTTGTAAGTAAATAGTTTATTGGTAATTTCATTATTGGGTTACTTACAACGAGTTTATTTATGTACTAATATAGCTATTTCTTCGACTTAGAGAAACAGTTTCAATTACTGTCATTTAGCACTTATAATTCTATTCAATATTAATCATTTGTTTGCTGGACTGTGACGTAGTTACAGACATTAATTTTTAACACCATTTATTCAATTCAACGCTATTCTTTCATTTACACTCATGTCAAATGGTTCCAAATATTGCTACATAATTCCAATCATTTAATTTAGGCTCATAGTTAAGGAGTTTCAAGTATTGCTAATCAACACTAATAACCCTATTCAACATTACTCATTCGTATGCACAGAGTTAAATGCTTGAAAGTATTGTGATGTATCTTTTACAGTCCAGTTAAACATTCGTTTACACAGAGATAAATGGAAAACCATTTCTATTTCTAACGATTCAAAATAACGTACGAGTTGCATACGATAAGTTTTCAGACTTTTTCGTATGGACATTTAAAATTGTCGTAGACTCTTGAAAATTTAGAATGTTATTGCTATACATCTTATGAGATGACTGACCATTTTTTATGATTTCAGCTTAAAATAATTAGCTACAGCAGCAATTGGAATACACTCTACTAAAGTCTGATTGTCACAGCTGGTGAATTTCAAAAATGCAATCAGGACGTGAGGAAGAAAGATATGCAATAAAATTCTGTTTTAAACTTGGGAAAAATGCCACAGAAACGTATGCAATGATTCAGACTGCTTTTCGACCATCTTGCAGGAATCGAGCTTCATCAGTTTTTGAGTTTCATAAGAGATTAAAGGAAGGCAGGGAGTCTGTGAGGGATGAAGAGAGGTGTGGGAAGAGTAAGGAAGTCAATAGACCAGAGTTGATTGGCCAAGCGGTTAGGGTTACTATGTTGAGGTTTTAAGGGTGTTCAGGAAGAGATTTTTCAAATCGGCTCAGTGGCATTTCCACCATGACAATACACCAGTCCACAACTCCATCCTTGTCACAGACTATTTGACCGAGATGGGCATCAAGACAGTTCCCCAGCCTCTCTATAGTGCAGACCTTGCTCCCTGTGACTTATGCTTATTCCCTAAGCTCAGTGGTTGTCGTTATTAGACAATTGAGAAGATGAAAGAGGCCGTGACGAAGGTCAGTGATACGCTCACACAAGACGACATTCATGGGGCTTTACAGAAGTTGTTGGAACGGTACAACAAGTGCATTGCAGTCGGAGGAGATTACTTCGAAAGGGACTAGAGTTTCATGTGTATACTATCAGTAAACGTGGCCATACGAAAAAAGTCTGGAAACTTATCGTATGCCCTTCGTAAGTCTATTGTTTGGATACAAGTTAAATGATCAAACCGTTCTATTTGACCAATAAATAGGACCTCATCAGGTGCTTCCGCTCTGAGCCAGAGTGTACCTGAGAATCATGGCAATGAAGTGGATTCTCCACATTCCACACGGACTAGAGCCCAATTATATTGTGTCGCATATTGCACCGCTGGACAAACAACGAAGGACTCGTACATATATAAAAATATGATTTATATTTTTATTATTCGACGGTGGCGATTGTGTGTAGTAGGAATAGAGTCATAGAGAGTTTGCACATATCTTTCTTCCGTGGTGGGGACCCTTTTTGTGAAGTAGTGCCACGGCCGGAGAACAGACATGGGGAGCTGACAGGTCTACTTGAGTGACCAGGAGGTTACTTCCCCTCTCTTGAGAGACCAACAGATCTCTCCCCTCCGCTTGAGCAATAGGCAGATCTCTGCCTTCAGTCCCAAATTACTGACCTTATATTGTCTTTTCAAGTTCCATGCGGACATATGAATATTCTCTTCGCCCACGTATTTTTCTGTTTAAGGCTGGTTATCGAAACTTACATAGTTCCTTTTATTCCGGTAATTTGTTGATCATATCTGCGAACGGAATATCTGTCACTCTTTCCATAGGCAATAAATTATATTCTCGCCATCATGTTTTATATTTCTCTTTCCTGTGAAAACCACTTTGTTGATGTTATCTTGCAACCGCATTGAATCTGCTAAGTTCATCCTTGCCAGCTAAGCTAGAATATTACATTTGTTTTGTGTTATACCTAGGACACTCGTTGCTTGGTTCTCACCTCTCTGAGGAGCTGCAGTCGGTGTATTCTACTGTCTCTTAATGCATTTACATTGCAACTAATCTTAATTTCATTTTCTTTCATCGAAAATACTCAGAAGGTTTATATTATACACATGGTCGTATAAAAAAGTCACACTGAAAAGAAGAACTGAAATTAATATGAATAAAGTCATAGAAAAATCAATGATTGTTTGGCAGGTTGGTGTAATAATTTTTGAAAATGGCTCAGTTTGAGTGTGCCGCAGTATTTGATGCACTTAGAGTTAGTTTATCCTTTGAGGTAAGAAAATCAGGTTAATTTATATTTTTTCTTGTTTCTTAAGAATTTTTACACCGTTATTTCGTATCAAGTATTCTTATCTAACAAAAATAATGTTCCCAAAGTTATACGGTTTCGATCCAATAGAAACAATCTGAAAATTAACCCAGTCAAGCGCATTTTTGAATACACCAACTGCATTTCTGCTGAGAGCTAATACTCGACTAATGAGTGTCCTGGAGATGATATTAAATAATCTGAAAGTGATGTTCCAGCCTTAGAGCTTTAGGGAATATAGAGTACCCCCTTCATTATTAGAGCTTCTTGGTCCCTTCTGACCCGGATAGTTTGCCCCTGATAGTGTGATAGTATCTTATCTATGGCTTATATTGACCTAATTGACATTTAAATTGAGGACAAACAAATGACTTATGCTTGATGAAATCATTACAGATAGAAATGGTTTATCATTTAACTGTGGGTAAATACTTGAACGATGATTAATTAACTTTATATTTGTATAGAAAATTTCGTCATGAATAGCAATACGTGTAACCACTTCACTGTGTGCAAACAAATCATTATTAGTAAATATAATTATTCGTGTAAGATAGGAATGGTTGAAATCATTTGACAGAGAAAAAAAAAATGCCCATTAAAAAAATGCCCATTAAAAAAATGCCCATAAAAAATGCTATAAACTAAATGTGTTTACAAATCTTGTATTTAATAGATATTTTGAGAAGATTTGCTATTAAATAACCTACAATGGTTTATTTGCCATAAAACCTAATGAACAAAATATACTACTATTACAATTACTGTTAGATAGAAATGGCTGAAATGGTTTAACTGTGTGAAAATAAATTAGGTCTATCCTATTTGAAAATAAAATTAGCCACAAAAAAATCACAGAAAAAATTTATATGTATAACTATTCAACTGTGTCCATATAAATGACAGATGTTTATATAAATTGGTTATAGTTGCTAGAAGCCATTTAACTGTGTCCAAAATATGTGTTCCGGCTGGTTTACATATTACTTGAAAACTATTCGTTTAATTATCATTATATATATATATAGTCATCCACAGACAGACTGTTTCGTTCAATCAGAACTCTTCAGCGTGGCTAGGCACGCAGAACGCTTGAGACACGTCCAACTTTACGTTAGACTGAGTTTTCGACCTCTCGGCTACCAAGCGGACCACGTTGGCTAAGGGAATTTTAAGGTATTTTATTTAGCAACAGCAGCAGCAGCCTTTGTTTACATTTTTTTATACCTTATCGGCTACCAGAGTGCTCAATTCTTTCGAAGAGTTTTGCATTACGCAAATTCCTTCGCCAGAGAGCTCAACCCCCATGGGGGAGCATATATATATATATATATATATATATATATATAAAGTAGGATTTGGCATTGAATAACCTACAATGGTTGATATACCATAGAAACTCAAACAAACATTTAACTGACCTATAAAATGACCAAGCCGGCTTGAGATTACAGAATACACCGACTGCCTCGCTGTGAAGGAGTAAGTTTCCCCCAAAGAAAATCCTTCATATCACACTTAACTGTATGTACGACTGCGACTACTTAGCGACTTTGAACTCTATTCAGTTAACTGTCGGACTTATAGGTTTGAAAAAACTATGAAACTTTTTACCCTCCAACTTATAGGTTAAATAGACCATATGTGTTCTTATAAATAGATGAATTTAGGATTAAATAACTCATGAAGGTTGGTGTGCCTTTGCAAAAAAGAAACGGAAAAAGTTATTCTTAATTCAAATTATTTGCTTAGAATAAAATCACGTCAAGAATTCCCATCAAATACGTATCATTTTTAAACATATCTATTTCACACATCGATGAGACCCTAACACGTACTACCACTAAAACTGAGAGTGAACCTGGAAGTAACGGCAATGAAAAGGTTTCCACGCTATTCACATCTCCAGAACTGGAGCCTTATCATCAGATGAAGATACTCTCATACACAGTCTGTCTTATCCTTCTTGGACCTGACTGCCCTGACGCGCTTCCATCCCCCTGTTTACTAATCACCACGTGACACCTTGTCAAAGCAAATGGGATCACTAGGAACGAACCGTAAATCCATGTCATATCTTTTATAACATGACCATTTAAATTTTAGAGCTTGTTACCCACTGAAAACTATTACTCTCATAGTAGATTTGATAATTCTTCATCAGCTTTCTGCTAAGAATTATTGGTTAGATTAAGGGATCTGGTTTAATGCTGTATTAAACTATGATTGTTATATATGCAACACCCTAAAGATGAGAAGGTTTAGAGACAAATCCACGACAGTCGTTAAGGGGTGTTACCCCTCTGCAATCAGCGTATCCTCTAGTCCCAGCCTAGTCGGCAGTTTAAAATGATGTTAATTTTAAGTTAAATAAGAACATAGTTTTAAATTACTTTTACTTTTTATGAAAACCTCATTGTATTTAAAATCTACCCAGTAGAAAATCGTTTTTATGGATTTTTATATTGAAATAGTCACAGTGAATATCCTAAAATTGAAATGAACAATGTAATGTGATCAGCTGATTATTGATTGCAAATTTGTTTACTGATATTTCATGAATTCCAGCATATAAGATTAAAAAGATTTTTTGTGATTTACATTTTGTTCTAATTTTCGATCTTATCCTGAATTTATAATACTTCTCATTCGTAATGAATCATTTTAAATTAAACCTGTTTTTCAAATGATATATAGTCAAAAACTTAAATAACATTCAGGTTTACGTTAGTTTAAAAACGAAATACCCAGGAAAAATGCTGACATAATTTAAAATGAATAAAAATACCAGGAAGGAAAAACAATTAAAAACAAAGCAAATACTACGAGATTCAATCATGAAACATATGGGGTGACTACATACGAATTTTAAGTTTAAACTTTATGCCCAAAACGTGTACAAACATAAGTTGAATTGGAAATATTAGGATCAGATTTGAATGCAACTGATTACGAATCAATAAAACTGCTTATTTATCAAATTATTTCTCTACAGTTAATGAATTTTTATTCTAATAAAAAGAATCGAAAGAGTCAGTAGATGCTATTTTTGCTATTTGAATTCAGTAGTCAAACGTACGTTTAATAGACTAAAATAAGTAATCGTTTTGGGTATATTTTGATGCGAGTTTAGGTATAACTATGTATATATAGTCATTCACAGACAGGTCTATTTCATTCTATCAGAACTCATCAGTGTGGCTAGATAGTATCTTCCCGTAGCTGGGATCGAAACCCGGTTGATTCAAACGTCAAACCAAAGTTTCTAACCATTCAGCCACGAGGTGATATTAGCTGCGAAGCAAATTTTAAACGGTTATGAATCACAATTACTATTGTTTACATACATCCGTTCATATATATATATATATATATATATATATATATATATATATATATATATATATATATATATATATATATATATATATATATATATATATATATATATATATATATATATATATGTGTGTGTGTGTGTGTGTGTGTCTGTGTGTGTGCGTGTGTGTGTATTGATGTCTCTGTAATTAATTATTTTAACGAGCTTACAGAATTTATAACGTCAATATTAATGCTGCCTTCCTAAAATATCAAAGTTGACTGAAGTTTTCCTTGTGGGAACATTGTGAAAAAAAAAAAAAAAAAGATGAAATGGCTGAAAGCACACTAAGCAATTCAACTTTGATTAAGAAGGTGTAATAAATGCTGCTGTTGTCATGAACTTCCAAATAAATCATGAAAAAAAATCATTATTGTCATATTAGTTTCATAATATGCAAGATTAAAGGTCTCCTGAAAATTCACATCAACGTTTTAACAGCTGATTCAAATTTGAGATTATTACATCTGACGAGCAGTAAAAATATTCGTAACCATATATTTTTGCCTCAATTTTATAACACCTTAATTATTTCTTGTTTAAATATCTAAACTTCTAATTCTGCCAAAATTAATTCATGAAATTTATATAATAATTATGTTATTGACTCTTTCTACGGCAGTTATTTGTTAATTTATTTGAAGTGTAAGTCTATTTTTTTCTCGTTTAATTAGATATTCAAATTTAAATTTCTGGAGTTTTGGCGGTTAATCATAAGATCTTTGTTCCTTCCAGACAGTTCTCTCTTATTATAGATATATAGTAAATCGGTCACCAAATTTTGAGGTAACTATGTCAATTTCATAATTATCGTCATACTGGAAAGTGGTTGCGTGTAACTTGCATATTAAAGAATGATATCGATTACAAGCATACTTCTAAGGGAAAATAAATGAGATAGAAAAAGAAGCCATTAAACTATAGACTGGAAACATCGTAAGTTACTTAATAAAATTGTTACATTGATAAAAATTATTTAAAAAAAAAAAAGAACTTATCCGGTGACATAAAAATCGGAATCAGCAAAAAAAAAAGTAAATTGGAAGTTTTATATAATCTTTAAAATTTATCTTTTATATATAAGATTAATTAAGCAAATTTTAACGCAGACTTTTACTTAAAGAACGTTGAAGTTCAGAACTAAATAATTTTTTTTGTAAATTTACTTCAGTTTATATACAATTTACACAGATATTTTTCTGGCCTCTTAGTTTATGCTAAAAGTGGGTTTTCAATGAATTGAACTATCTAGCCATAAAGTTAGCCGAAAGCTAAAAAAGTTTAGCAAAGTTTAAGTAATTTTTACGTAGTTTTATCAAGAAGAAAGGAACATTTAACTAAATAATTATTGTTAACGGTATGGCAACCTATATGGGGTTATTTTATGTCTAAAGGTTAGGGAATCGCATAGATTGTACGTTTACAGTAACATTTTTTCTGTGTAGTTTCTTATGGGTGATTTCCACTTGGTTATATTACATTAAGTATCCCTATCTAATACAAATAATTTGCAAACTGACCTAATTGTCTTCGTAGATTAAATCTTAACTGGTACGACCACTTCAAGAAAAAGTTGTTAAATGAGTAATGGTAATGAAAGATAACTCCATTCTCCCCAGAGCTCCAAAACTGGTGCCTTTCCGATAGACGAAATTGAGTGTAATTCCTAGAACAACCATTTTTGAGGGTGACGTCGTTTCACTCTGCAAATGATACAGTCAGGTTATTACGAGGTCTGTCAAAAGCGAGAAGTGTACAAAAGACGTTTTGTTCAACATGAGTAGTGTGTGAATAACAATCACTCCTCCCTTGGAAGTTTGGCTTTGACTACACCAACTCTATTTATAAAATGATTAAGATAGTAATCAATTATATTAATAATCTTATTTGGTTAAATATTTGTTATTTTATTCATTTGGTAAAATTGTAGGTAACCCAAAGACTTTGGATATAAGTGTAGTTTCTCACATAGGTTATACGCGTCCACAGGCTGCGACAAGGTTTAACACCTCTCGTCAAAATAACGTTGGGGAAGACAGGATATAGATAATAAACAAATATAGGGTCGTCAACCGAAATGAGGGCCAATGATGCATCTGATTATTTTAGAAAATATGATGCAATTATTTGAGTAGATGACGTCACGCTGTGACGTCAGATAATGCAATAATTAATGATTAGTTAATAATGATGCTTCTGCCCCGAAACCCTGTCTGAACCCATGGTCATAATCTGATGAAGACTTTATTGGAAGCAAAGCTGCTTTTTTGCAGCAGTTCTTGTATAACTTTTTTTTTAGATTATTTTAAAAAAAGCTTGTGTCTAAGTCAGTCGACTGTTGAAGTTAGAGAGAGTCAGCAGTTGGATTTAGAGACGAAGTAGTCGGAAGTCAGGTGCGGAGTGTGTATCACTTTCTCTTTTACGATCTTTGTTTGTTCGTGGACCTTTCTGCCTGTCTATCTTACTCTCGTGTGTGGGTTGACAACTAGAAATTTTTTAGTCTGAATAAAACACCTTTGTATCTGAAAAAACTGACTCGCCAATTATTTGAAGAGGTGTATCACTTACTGATGTTCGAGATGGTACCATGGTGTTACATATCCCATGCCGAAAGGTTATACACCTCATGGGCTTGGCTTAATACTGAATATGGTGGTGAGGCTTCTGTGCTGGATCTCTGTAGGGAATCGGTGTTTACTATTCATCGCCATTAATTCCAGGTCCACTCAGACCAGGAGTGATGCAACCTTTTATGGTTATAATGAGTCAAAGAGATCTATTTAAAACTTACTTGTGAAACATAGTAGTACTTGATATCATATATCTATAAAGTAACGATGGTGACTGTAGTCGAGGGCAACCAGAAGGCTCCCTTTTCAATAGCTACTACACCGAGGTGTAGGAGAGGGTGCTACTCCTTTCCCTGGATTTCTCCAATTTACCCTTCATGCGTACTTTATATTTCTGAGTGATAAGAAAGGAGGTTTCAAGTACCATTTTAAAAGTCTTTGGTATGACACGACCTGGGATTGAAACCTGGTCTCCTGGATCAATAGCGAACACTCTACCCATTAGTTATTCGAATCAATAATATTTTTATGAGAATTATTCTTAGCAATATTAAATCGTATAGATGTATAAAAACTGTAATTAAATTATTGAAACCATTACATTTTTAGTGTTTGATAAGAATACTTGAAACCATACAACTGCCTGTAAATTACTCTAAAGAAACAAGTAAAAAAAATCTGTGAATACGAACGCTATTCCTTAACATCGTCGCACTAAGTAAGCCCAGACTGTTTGACATGCCATTAAAATCAATCATTTAAGAAGTAATCTAATCTAAGTAATGGGCTATTTTATAATCGCGTAGAGTAATTGACAACGAGTTTGACTAGTGAATCCATACAAGTGAATTTGGTTCTCACTGAATGCCACGTGCTTATATACTCCGGTATCAAACTAAGTCAACCTTAGTTAACGACTGCAAGACGATATTATATCAAAAATAAATATTCAGTTCAATGTATCGTTGAATACGTAAATTTTTGTCGGTGAAATTATCAATCACGTAGTTTTAAATTACAAAAGCGTTCGTGTGGTGTTTAATTCAGTATCATTGGAAAAGTTGAATTCACAGGAAAAAAGGAGTGAGTTGAGAAAGGCTCTGAGGTCATTGATTATGCATGATTGTTCACTGAAAGGTATCTCATGATATTTATCGCTATCATATGAATTTAATTGGAAGAATTCATTTGAATGAATTTGTAAGTTAGATGACGCACGAATATCTCATCTGATCTTCTTGAAAGCGATCAAATGACGATGTTTATACAATTTGAATATTATCCTCAATATTATCTAATGAGTTTTTATCATCAGGCTTATAGTTATATTCATCATCATTATTGCGGTTTTATATAATTTTTACATTATCGTCATCAATATTACACATAAAAAGCCCTATTATTTCTGTCAGTAACGTTTAATTTATTTCATGGCCTTTGGTGACCTATATGTTCTTGCAACACATTTATTTAATAATTTGAAATACATTTCTTGTCTAAATCATTTTTTGCGGGACTCGATCCCGGGGTGTTGTGGACTGGTTTGGTTTGGTTTGGTTTGTGGGTTTTATGGCATATCAACCTTTGTAGGTTATTCAACGCCAAATCCATTTTTATGTAAATAATATGTTCTATTTAAACAATTCAGTTAAGCATAAGTACACAGTTTAATTGTCAAAAACATTTCTATTTCAAACTATTCAAGCAGTTATATGTAACAATTCAGTTAAGTGTAAATACAGTTTTAATGTCGAAAAACAGTTATATTCCAAATAATTCAGTTAATCATAAGCACGCAGTTTAAATGTAAGTACGGTTTAATAGTAAAAATCATTTCTATTTCAAGCTATTCAGTTTACTCAAACAATTCAGCTTAGCATAAGTATGCTGTTAGTTCTATTTACCCCATAGATAGGGCCCTATCTGGTGCTACTACTCCGGGGCAGAGTGGACCTGGGAGCGATGGCAATAAAGGGGTACTCAGCATTCCCCAAAGCTCCAACATTACAGGAATCTCACCATCAGATTGTTTAGTGTCATATCCAGGACACTCGTTGTGGGTGGGGGGTCTTACTCTTCTGCAGAGAAGCAGTCGGTGTATTCTACCGCCCAAGCTGACTGGGCAAGTTGTGTCGTGGAGAACGTTCTGGACTACTGTATCGTAGTAAGCGAGTTTAAACTCCTGTAACGCTACAACGTTTTCCTTCGGACCCATACTCCCAGGAAAGGTATTTTCTTTCTTTTTTTTAATTGCATATAAACCTTAATCAGTTATTTGTTGATAAAAAGCAGTGATTCTACCTAACCCATTTCTGGCGGGTTAGAAAAGTTCATATCTTTCCCAAGGGTATTTGTCCAAAAGTGAACGTGATAGCGCAAATAGAGTTCCATCTCGTAGTCCTGATGTTTAACAAATACAGATCTCCCATTAGGAAAGGTATGGACTCCCTTATCCAACCGGTGATAGATTATACAGTATCACCACTGTTTTTCTACTGATATGTTTTTGGCATTGAATTACCTACGAAGGTCGATGTGCTATCAAACAAATAAACTAAACCAAAACGAATTAATTTTTCAAAGTATTTCTTTAGTAAAGAGACTGTTGATGCATTTCTACAGTTTAAATTATTTACAATTTGTTTAAAGCGGTTTAACAATAATTAAACTTTCCATTATATTTTTCAGAGTGATAGAACTTACTTGAAAGTGTATATCTCCTCACTATCAAACATGTAACGGGTTTTACTGGGTTGCAGCGTATTAGTAGTAATAAGTGGTCCCTTTCTTGACCAATCATCAAACACCTTAGATGGATTGCTGCACTATTCGATTATTTACGAGTAGCTGGGGACAGAACTGAATAAATGTCTTAGGAAAGAAGAATATCAGTTTGTGAACGCAGGTTATCTCGACACGAAATTTGAACTCGTTTCTATGGATAACCCTAAATCATTTCAGAAGATAGATTATACACACAATCTTGTAATTATGGTATTCTGACACTCTAGTTTAACCTGAATTCTGACAATCTTGTTTTCCTTGAATTCTGAAGATATAGATTCACTCTAATTCAGACAATCTAGTTTCAGTATAAATCAGATGATCTTGTTTCACCTGAATTCTGACAAATAGTTTCACCTGAATTCTGACAAATAGTTTCACCTGAATTCTGACAAATAGTTTCACCTGAATTCCGACAACCCACTTTTATCTGAATTCTGATAAGCTAGTTTTACTCTAATTCTCACAATCTAGTTTCACCTGAATTCTGACAATCTAGTTTTTCCTGAATTTCAATATATGACATAAAAATTAAATTAAAAAAAACAGCATTTTTTGTATTTCCCATTTAGCTTTTTCTTTAGGCATTTTGTTAAAGTTCAAGTTGTGCAACTATAAAATATACTGACATCACTATAGTTTGGAAGAATTCCCATTTTACTGTATCATTCTTTACTGATATATAAATTGCCATTGTTTTCGGTAGATGAGATATTGCTACTTGTGTATGTGAAATGGTGAAATAATTTCAGAAGCTTGCTATTTAATGAGAAGATGACTCCATTTTGATTAAAACACACGAACTCTGTTTGCATTAAAACAAACATCAATGCCTTTTGCTGCCTGCTGCAAGGTTCTGTAGCTGAGTATTGACTTGAGCAGATGGATCTGCACAAAACGCTAGATCACATATGTAATCTGCATCAATAATAGTTTTTGTGGGATATCGTCTGTTCCTTACCATTTTCAGTGTGAAAAATGTTTATTAAATCTATTGACGTTCGTCCTGTGATCGGATATACTAGTGCTAATACTTGTCTTTGGTGTGTGAAGACTCAAGCTAAATATCCTCCCAATCTTTACAAAAACCTATGGCGTATTTAGAATTCAGAAATGATTGACTGCCGAAAAACGTTTGAGAATAAAAAAAAGAAAGAAGTGAAGTAAAAATATTTGTGCTTTGGTTATTCAAAATGGCGGTAAATGACAGTTTTAACAGATGTCTCAAATCATATATCTGGTGACTCCAAAGTGTAAAAGTTAACGACCGTAGTCACGGGCGACCCAAAGGCTCCCTTTTCAATTGCTACTACACCGAGGTGTAGGAGAGGGTGCTGCTCCATTCCCTGGATTTCTCCACTTTACCCTTGATAAGTACTTCATATTGCTGAGTGTTAAGCAAGGAGGTATCAAGTATCATTTTAAAAGTCTTTGGGATGACGTGACCTTGGGTTGAACCCACGTCTACCGGACCATTGGCGTACACTCTACCCACTTGGCCAATGAGCTGGTTTCGCCATTGGCCCGGGAGACCTGGGATCAAGGGTAAACTGGAGCAATCTAGGGAAAAGAGTAGAGCCCTCCCCTACACCTTCGTGTAGTAGCTATCAAAAAGGGAGCCTTCGGGTCATTCTTGACTACGGTCGCCAACTCCGAAGTATAAACCACGTGAATTGTACTGCAGAATGTATGATGAGTACGGAAAAGCATGTTTTAATCAAAAATATTTTTATGAATGGTTTAAACATGCATTTGCCACTGGGAGCAACATGGAATTTGAATCGAAAAGATATTGTGTGAAAATTCACTGCATCTTCGGTAAAGAAAATTTCCGTGCGCCAGAGTCAGTCAAGAAGTTCATGTTGACAAGTTTCTTTGACATGAAAAGATCAATCAATATTGATTTCCTTGAAAAAAAAACTGCTGCAATAAACAGTATATTCTCTATACTTTTTTATTGTTTTTACGGGATGCTGTCCGCTACTTATTTTTTTAAATGTAAAATTATGTTTTATTCGGTCCATTGACGTTGGTCGTATAAGATGTAGGTAGTTTATAAACAGATATCGTACTAATATATCTCTTTTCAAGACTCCAGTAAAGTATATGCTAAAGCGTGTCTCGTAAATATACCTGCCCAAGCCAAATCCTAGCTGCACTGCCTGGAGCAACATGCAAGAGGCATTGGTCAATGCGTGAACGTAAATAAACCACTTCATATGTTTTAAACATGATAGAGCCATCGTCACTGAAATAAGCTTTATATGAGACCAGCTATGAGGCCGATGTTAATTAGGACATAGAGAAGACATGGACTGCTATAGACAGGTTGTTGGTCATATGGAAATCTGATCTTTCTGATTAAATAAAATGTGATTTAATTCCAACCCGTGTTAGAGTAGGTACTACTGTATGAATGCACCATCAGGACGTTTATAATGCACTTGGAAAAAGCTACACGAGAGCTACACAAGAATGCTACGTGTTGTTTTGAACAACTCTTGGAAGCATCACTACACAAAAACCCTCTGTACTGCCACTTACCTCCTATCTCAGAAACCATGAAAGTAAGACGGAGAAGACATGAAGTAAGGACCAATTCATAAGCTAAGCTTTCTACTGGGTTTTATCTCAAGGTCATTTCGGTGTCGCCCGACCTGTAAAAACTTACATACATCAGCACGGCACAGACACTAGACGCCATTTACAGGACCTGTCAGAAGGGATGGATGATAGGGTTGGATGGTAAGAGAGAGAGAGAGAGAGAGAGAGAGAGAGAGAGAGAGAGAGAGAGTTAAAGGGATCCGTGCTAACAGCATGACTTGATAATGATGATGATGATGTCCACAGTGTTTCCTTTTACCAACTCCTTAGGGAAAATTCACCTTATCTGCTGAATGACCCTCATAATTTAACCTGAATATTCTTCATAAAAGACATAAAATGCAGACCCAATTCTTAAGTCTTCACCTACTTTCTATTAACTAAATATTTCTCACCCTTGATAATAAGTACAACGATAATTTCTACCATTGTTTTACTAGATTACAATTGTATTCATCATGGAAACAGACTTAATGGCACGACTCCAAGACTAGTGGCCGGGTTCTGGCAAATGAACTCTTCGTTTACGTACTTCCGTCTGCAGACAATACATCAAAACCATCCGGAGTTTTTACTTGAACAAATTTTGATGAACTTCATAGATTTTTACGAGCGAATAAATTTTCAGAAGCAGCTGATTTACTGTCGATAACGACCTGGGCTCGTCTCAAAGCTCAGTCAATTAGCCCGTTTGGTTATACGCTCATTATATACCGAAAAATATGGCAAGGGCGGCGGACTCTTCCTTACAGTGAAGACGTTAATGACCTCAGACGTTTTGACGCATATAGTGACACCCAAAATAGAAGAAAAGAAATATGAAAGTAAACAAGTCAAAATATGTTACCCATAAGCTCTCGTGAAAAGCTTCGAAAAGATGTTTATGATTTCAGGAAGTGGACACAGCAGATATATTCTCTTCAGTCTATTAGGATTGTGCAAAAGTTTTTGGTATAATCTTTTGTACAATATAAGCGAAATATTAGAAATGTATGTATTTACCCAACCTCCCCGACACAAGGAAATTGATGACACGATGTTAGATTTTAATCAAAGTAAAGCTGGTTAAAATCTAGAGTTAACTGACCCTTGATAAAGAATCATGTCTGCCTTACAATCTATCCATATCTGAGAAGAGAGAAGTTGGATTAACGCCTTCACGTATTAACGCAAAGTAAAACATAAAGACAGGTGGCTATCTACCTACCGCTGTCATCTATCTATCTATCTATCTATGTAGGTGAGTGCCTTTCCAAGAGAAATAATGTGAGGTTATTCTTTACAAAGCATTGAAGTAGGTTTGCTTTTTCCAGTTTCTTCAGCGATAACCGTTCTGTTAAAGGCGCATCCAATATCTATTGATCTCTCTCTTTCTTTTTGTCTGTCTTTCTCACCCTATATATATATATATATATATATATATATATATATATAAACTTTCCGTAAAAATCATTTTTTCTTTTGTTGTTTGTAAGTCAAGCCGTTAAAAATAAACAAAACACAATCATCAGAGAAGAGATTCCGACATTTATATATATATATATATATATATATATATATATATATATATATATATATATATATCAGTATTACCTTTTGTAGCATATCTTTTTTTCCCGAACATCACTACGTATCTCCGCTAGTTATTCAAAATATTTTGCTTGGATTGAAATCAAATGAAGTAGAATTCACCTCATAAGGATCAAACCCTCTTCACTAGGAACTTTGTCTGTGAAGTTAATGTCATTCCGATCATGCTAGAGCAAGCGTCTAATCCATTCGGTAATTCATAAGAGACGTTTTCAAATATAACCCATATTTACCAAAACAAAAATGAACAAAGAAAAAAGCAAAAGTCAATTACCGTTCAACACATATTCCAGCGAGTTCTTCATTGTTTGGAGCACAACTGAAACTTCTCTTTCTATATTGAATGAAGCTGCGCACTTGTATTTGCTTATTGTCCTCCACGTTCTCAAGACTTGTTCTTGAGATGAATTCTATTTTACGAAAAGAGAAAGAAGTCGCACAGTAATGGCAGATAGACGAGAAGCAGGGTTTGGGCAGTCAATCGATATGCAGGTAGACGAGTAGTGGGGTTAGGGCTGTCAATCGATAATAATGATCCATTCGGATTAAGGAGGCTGAACTCAGTCAATCAAACCAAATTTAACCAGGTAAGCTGAAGGAAAAGCAACAACATACGACCATGTCTTCTCCGAGTCTACTGGATACATTTCAGCAGTGTCATTACTTTTCTAAACATTAAGCTTCTCATATTCAAATATTGCTTGAAATTTTTCTTCGATTTACAATTTAGCGAAAATCTCCGATGAACTAATATCTAAATCAACAACATTAATTAAAACAGGAAGAGTCACCCACCAAGATATATTTAGCTTCGACATGTCACCAAATTGAACTTACATATCATCTTGCAATAAATACGTTTAAAGCATTTTTTTCTTTGATCACTAAAATATTATCATTGTCGACCAATCCTGGTGGCTTAGGGTCTGTGACCCACCAATCGAAGTGGACATGTGAATAGCAAATCTACACTTAGACACTTAATAAGTAATACTGGCAGTTGTAGAGGTCCATGTGATCAGTTAGCTGGACATGTCCCACAGAAGCAGCTCCCGGATTGTCCCGAGTGTATTCTTGAAATTTCTGTTGTACTTAACCCTCTCTTAACTTAAAGATGCTTGAAGATGGCTATTGAGGGCCAATTGTTCGGGGTGTCTTCGAGGTGTAATGATTAAAGCGATGGACTGCGAAATCGTAGTAAGCGAGTTCGTACTCCAGTCGCGCTATTACGTTCACTTTTGGGTAAATAACCTTGGGAAAGGTAGAAACTCACTTATCCTCCCAGCTATGGGCTATATAGTACCACTTCTGTTCTTCTAGGAGAATAGCTTCGGCATTAGATAACCTACAAAGAGTTGATATGCCATTAAACAAAGAAACGAGACCAAGCCAATTGTTCTAAAAAAACAATTCTTTAAATCCACTTCATCATCATCATATCGCGCTGGTAGCACGGATATCCCTGACCCTCTCTCGCCACTCCTCCCTATCGTTCATCGCCCTAAGCAGGTCTTCAGGACAACAGCCTGTATCCTCACATAGCTGCTGAATGTACGTTCGAGCTGGTCGTCCTGCTTTTGCGCGGCCATGTGTGGGGATCCATAAGAGTACATCTCTTATGAGTTCATCTCTGCTTCTCCAGCAGTGTCCTGCATGTCTGGTTCGTCTAACTTGAATAGTTTTCGTGATAGGGGGCAGGTGGCCGTACAGTTGGTGTCTTGTGGGGTGCTGCTGCCAGGACTTGTTCAGGATTGCACGCAGCATTCTTGTGTAATTGCCATCCAGTTTCTTCTCCAGCCGTTTTGTTAGCGTCCATGTAGTGCATCAATATAGCAGTATCGATGTGCCCGCTGCCTGGAAGAAGCTGCGTTTCATTTTATCGGTTAGGTCTGATTTCCATATAATCGATAGCCTATTGATAGCTGTCCATGCTTTCGTTAGCCTCGTTTCGATGTCCTTTTCAGTTGATTCGACGCTGCTTCCTAGGTACGTGAATTTGTCTACTAGTTTAAGTGGGGTTCCTTCTAGAGTGGAGATGTCCCCCGTTTGGTTATAGCACATATATTCCGTTTTGTGTGCATTAACATAGAGGCCTATGCTTGCTGCTGCTCGTTCCAAACTATGCAGAAGAGTTTCGGCTTGGTCAGGTGTATTTGCCAGTATCGCTATGTCATCGGCGTAGTCGGCGTCGGTAATTGTTGTTGCGGGGTATCTTCTGCTTTAAGTGTTTGCAAAAAAATGACCTCTAACTCATTTAACAATATATATATATATATATATATATATATATATATATATATATTGTCATTCACAGATAAACTGTTTCGTTGTATCACAACTTTTCAGTGTGGCTAGACAGGTAGGACACTCGAAGCTGGGTTAAACTGGATTCGGCATTTTATAATCCACAAGGTTTGACAACCAAACCAAATACACACTCAAACACACACACATACACACACACACATACATAAATATATCGTATACACGTATGTATATATATACATATCTATGTATACATGTATGTACATAAATATCTATAGAAATGTATATATAATTAAAGTTAGTAAAGTTGGCGACCATTGTCGAGGGTGACGAGAAGGCTGCATTTCCATTAGGTACTACACCGAGCTGTAGAGAGGACGCTACTCCTTTCGCTGGATTGCTCGACGACACCGTTAATTCGTACCTTATAATACTGAGTGTTAAGCAAGGAGTCATTATTTATTATTTTTAGTCTTTGGTATAACTCGACCTTGGATTGAACCCCGGTCTCCCAACCCAATGGCAAACACTCAACACACTAGGTCAATGGGGAATGTATGTATATATTTTTTTAGATATATACATGTTTATGTATATATATTTTTTCTTACATACATATATATATCGTCTAGTTCTGAGGATCCTGTATGTGATCACATAGGTGTTTGTAAACGCATATTTTTTTTTAGTTTGCCGAAATAAAAGGGCAGTGGGGGTATGTGTAAACATCCAAGCGAATTTGATGGTTTGGTTTGGTTTCTTTGTTTAATGGCATATCAACTCTTTGTAGGTTATTTAATGCCAAAGCCATTCTCCTAGAAGAACAGTAGTGGTACTATTTAACCCATAGCTGCGAGGATAAGGGGGTTCATACCTTTCCCAAGGGTATTTGCCTGAAAGTGAACGCAATTGCGCGACTGGAGTACGAACTCGTGTACTACGATTCCGCAGTCCATCGCTTTAACCATTACACCACGAGGACACCCCCAAGCGATTTTGATGCATATATCAGAAATATATAAAAGTTCTTATTGCAGTAAGTTTTCAGAGTCGTCAGTGGATGTGATTATGTTTTTGCATTTGAATAGATGGTGTGTGTCTATATTTTGCGTCTGCTGGCTGGTGGATGTGTGTATTCATGTATGTAGACGGAGCGAAAATATGGAACACATATCAATATTGACAATGAACTAGATGACCGGTGGGTAGACATGATGACAATAAAAATGTCCCCCGTATTTTTTTTTATTTTCACATTAGCTACTTCTTCACACACACACACACACAAAATTATATATATATATATATATATATATATGTATTTAGGGGTGGAGGCGTACTTCAGTCATTGACTTGGCCGCCATCTCTAATGTTTTGCTGTTGCTGTTGGCAAATATTGTTACGCTTGCTAAAGGCTGGCCACTCGATGCGATAACTGACATATAACAAAGATATAGGACAATAGATGCCAATCATGACTAAGTCTCTTCTGATTGGTTGTTAAACGCTCGCCCTTGAGCTCATGAATACTCATAATGACCAATGAATGAGGCTTAATTGTTTGACGTTTGTGTCCGTGATGAGCGGCCATTTCTGGTGGCCATAGGTTCTGAATTTGACCAATTTACAATTGCGAAAAATGGCAGGTACGCGTGCGCACGCAGCCAGTTTTTATTTGCAGTTGGCTATAATTATATTGCTTTATCAAAATGCCTCAGTATTTAACCATTCAGTAATTCTGCAGGAATTCTATCTGTGGTTATTGGATTATTATTATTATGAATAATAATAATTTCGTTACTAATTTATTTAGGAACATTTATATATCCTTTCTATGATTTATTTGTTCTACGTTATCATTATATCTGGAGACTTAAACTTAATAACATTATTCACATTTTTGTTATAATATTATTTATAAACTTTTACTACAAAAAAAATACAATCTTCGGATAATATTTTACGCCATCTAATGACGCTTAAAATAAAGCTGTCTTTGACCCATGAAGAAGTGTAAGATCTCCTAGATAAGAAGTACGTGAACGTATCATCATTTCCGAATAAACAAAGATAAGCCGTTAAATCAAAAATTAATCCTAACGTTGAAACAGTGGAGGCTCGTTTTGTGTAACGGGTAACATCGTAGAAAAATAAATTTAGTGACACGAGTTCAAATACAATGAGAGGCTATTTGTGATTCATTTTCTGTTAATTCTCCTAGAAAAACTATGACCCCACATCTTCCCATCCAGATATCGGTAAATCAATAAAATACCCTTGGGAAAAATATGAAATCAGCTTGCTCTTCATAGCTCTAGGTAAATAGTAATGGTATTTTATCCTTGGTATTGCAATCTCTCATCCAGAATAAAAAATCTGAATCCGGTGAAATGAGTAGTGACCTCCCTTATACCTCAGAGTTGTAGCCATTGAAAAGGGAGCCTTTGGGTCACCCACCACAACGGTTACCAACCTTACATATATATATGTATATATATATATATATATATACAAGGGGCATATGATAAGTTTCCAGACATTTTTCGTGTGGGCACTTTTATTGATAGTAAACACATGAAACTCTTGTCTCCTTCGAAGTAATCTCCTCCGGCTGCAATGTACTTGTTCTACCGTTTCAACAACTTCTGTAAGGCCCCGTGGAAGTCCTCTTGTGTGAGCGTATCAATGACCTTCGTCACTGTCTCTTTCATTTCCTCAATAGTCTCATAATGACAGCCTCTAAGCTTAGGGAATAACCAAAAGTCACAGGGAGCAAGGTCTATACTATAGGGACGGTGAGGAACTGTTTTGATGTCCATTTTTGTCAAATAGTCTGTGACAAGGATGGAGTTGTGAACTGGTGTATTGTCCTGGTGGAAATGCCACTGACCTGATTTGAAGAGTGCTAGCCTCATCCGACGGAATCTCTTCCTGAACTCCCTTAAAGCCTTAACATAGTAACCCTAACCCTAACCCTTTGGCCAATCAAGTCTGGTGTATTGACTTCCTTACTCCTCCCACACCTCTCACATCCCTCACAGACTCCGTGCCTTCCTTGAATCTCTTATGCCACTCAAAAACTGATTAAGCTCTATTCACGCAAGATGCTCCAAAAACAGTCTGAAGCATTCCATACGTTTCTGCGGCATTTTTTCCAAGTTTAAAACAGAATGTTATTGCATATCGTTCTTCTAATGTGTCCTCACGTCCAGATTGCTTAGTAGGGTGTATTCCAATTGCTGATGTAGCTGTTCATTTAAACCTGAAATCATTAAAATTGGTCAGTCACCTCATAAGATGTATAACAATAACATACTGAATTTACAAGAGTCTACGACAATTTTAAAAGGTCAGTTTTAAAGCGGAGTTTAACAGGTTTGAATTCAGAGTTTTTCTTCTCCTAGACTAGTTGCCTCACCACGGCTGAAGAACATAGTCTGCCCTACTATTTACCCATAGCTGGTGGGATAATAATTGGATTCATACCTTTCCCATGGGTATTAGTGCTATGTGAAATGCAATCAATCTCGTCCAGGATTTGAACTCGTGTCGCCGTGTCCATTTCCTACGACGATAACCATTACACCACTGGTACCTCGACTTATTTTGAATAATTAAAATAGATAACTAGTGACATAGGGTTCCTGCCTTAACTTAAACAGTAGCATGTAATGTGATATGGCATCTATGAGGTGATGGAGACATTTCATCAGTATATCTATCATCGAGTTTACTTCTCCAACTGAATTGTGGCCTATTAGCTGCGATAGAAGAGGATTTAATATTTGCAGTGAATCATATAATTGATCAATGAAATTTAAATCTGAGAGGCGCAAAGATCAAGGAAATATGGAGGTTTTCGTGTGTTATCGAACCTTCGTTGATCGCAATGAAACTCCGTGGAATTTGCTGTGTTCTGTACAATAAGTTTAATAACCACCTGAGTGGTACAAATGTTAAATTGACTTATGACTTGACGCAGTATATTTTGCTTGGGATATTACAGGGTGTCACCAAATAGACGCAACCCATTAATATGATAATATTTATAACTAAATCAAGTGCAATGGTGGTCATTTGGAACACGTCCTGTGAAAAATATATCCCTTGACCTAGAGCATTAAATCAATGTTTTATAATTGTTATTATATCAGCTTCTAGGACATGCAATCTTTTTTTGACTTTCTTGTTTCAGTAATAAATCATTATCATAATAATCGGTTGAGTCTATTTTGAAACAGATTTGGAAATTTACTAAGCTTTTTGCTTAGATGTGGCACAAGGCCATATGAAAGGGGAACCCAATGAGACTCGAACTCACTCGTGTAGGTTTACTAGTCAAGCTTGCTAACCATTACACCACCAGAGGCGCCTATTTTGAAACAGATTTGATTGATTTTGTCTCCAAATAAGTTGCGACGAAAAATATTTTCCACGCTTTTCCAAGGCACTGTGATCGAGGATTAATAGTATTTTTTATAGTATAGTATTTTCAAATGTAAACATAAAAGAACACAACATTGTTATTAGTAGAATTATTAGCAGTCACTTGGGACCCATGTATATTGAGACCCCCTGTACTTATCGGCTGCTACGTTTCCTGTTTTTCCTCAACTGTAGGTGTCAGCTGTTTTGACATGCCGTTAATGTCTGTCATGGAATTCCAATATTGCGACTGCAACCCATCTAAAGCTTAGAGCAATCTCCATCATATAATCGTGTGTTTCATTGTTCTGTCCTCTGATCATTCAACAAAAAACACTGAGTGCTAAATCATGTTCACTGCCCAGGGCTACTAGACTATATCATTACCAAGAATGACGCAGTTTTAGATAGTATATTGGTCAAATCTATTATTGGCTTGTTGTGTAGCAGTTGATTTAAGGTATAAACGTTAAATAGTAGAAAAACACACTGAGTCAAATCAAATCAAATTGACATTTGATGAAACTAAGGTCAAACGGAAGCTTGGCGGATATTAGATGGTTGACTAGAATGGTTCTAAAAATTAGGAAAATGTTTTGAGAGGAAAAACAGCGAATTATTTAGTTGGTCGATTTGATAAACGTAAGGTTAGCGTTACTGATTTGCAAGTTAAGATTGTTAACAATATAATGCAAAATATAATAACAAAATCAACAACAACAACAACAACAACAATAATAATAATAATAATGATAATAATAATAATAATAAAACACACATAAACTCATATGGGACTTTGACATACACACGGATCACATAATCTCGGCCAGAGGACCAGACTTAATAATAATCAACCAAAAAAAAAAAAAAAAGAAAGAGAATTTGCAAAATTGTCAACTTGGCTGTCCCTGCTAACCACAGAATAAAACTGAAAGAATGTGAAAAGAAGGATAGGTACCTTGACCTTGCTAGGGAATTAAAAAAAACTATGGAACATGCAGGTGACAGTTATACCAATTGTGATTGGTGCTTTTGGCACAGTAACTAAAGGATTATTAAAGGGTCTGGAGGATTTGGAAGTTGGCGGACGAGTGGAGATCATCCAAACTAATACATTATTGAGAACGGCCAGAATACTGAGAAGAGTCCTGGAGATTTGAGAAGACTTGCTGACACTGAAACTCCAGTAAAATCATCAGCTAACGCTGATGTGAAAAACTCTAGAAGTGTAAATATCAATAATAATAATAATGTTGTGCCCGCCAGCACGGATATCCCTGACCCTCTCTCGCCACTTTTCCCTATCGTTCATCGCCTTTGGCAGGTCTTCAGGGATACATCCTGTATCCTCACTGAGCTGCTGTATGTATGTTCGAGCTGACCGTCCTAATTTTGTTCGGTCATATGTGGGGTTCCATAGGAGTACATCACTTATTAGCTCGTCCCGCTTCTCCAGCAGTGTTCTGCATGTCTGGTTCGTCTAACTTGGGTAGTTTTCGTGATGGGAGGTAGGTTGCCTTATAGTTGGTGGTTTGTAGGGTTGTTATATTTTGACCTTTTGACCCGGCTCAAAATGCCATTCAAGGTGATGCACCGGAAGGAAGTGACACATTCCAATGGCAGTTAGGAGAGGAAATCGCGTGGGCGGAAATTGGCTGATGAAATGGGACGAGCTAAAAAATTTCCATTGTACACTCATAGACTGATGCACCGGAAGAGAGTGACCTGTGAACTGCATGAAAGTTATTTCCGCTTGATGCCGATCAAACATGCGATTTCAAAGATCGAGTGGGCGTTGAGTTCGAGTCCGAGAGAGGTTGCCAGTAGAGTTGCGGGCAGTGGAGTTGAAGATCGGACGGAGTTGGAGAGGAGATGTGGTAAGGAAAGCCACACCCGCCCAAAGGGGCCCTCGGGAAGCCCTGATGAATTGGGGTCCAGAGAAGATGCTGATAAGATGCGGTAAGGAAAGCCAGCACCCAACAGAGTGGACCCCAGGACTCTGGTTGAGCGTCAGAAGAACGAGAAAGACACAACGTTGACGGCCATTAGTTTGGGGGTCAAAATATTTCAGTTATGTTCGGTCTCCAGCTCCCTCTCACACGCAAACCTTGAACAACCCTTTTGAACCCTTGCAATAAAGTGAGAGGTAAATATTTTTATGAAGAAGTCTTTCTGCGTCTTTGTCATTGCGTGCGTTTGTTATTCATTGCGTCAGTATGTTTCCTGCATGAACATGTACATGTGCATATAAGCATATTTTTTTATGTGAGTATATAACAGGGTGTTGCCTCCAGGACTTGTTCAATATTGCTCGCAGCATTCTTGTCTAATTCGCGTCTGGCTTTTTATCCAGCCGTTTTATTAGCGTTCAAGTAGTGCATCCATATAACAGTATCGATACGACCCCTGCTTGGAAGAAACTACGTTTCATTTTATCGGTTAGGTCTGACTTCCATACGATCGATAGCTTATTGATAGCCGTCCATGTCTTCGTTAGCCGCGTGTCGATGTCTTTTTCGGTTGATGAGACACTGCTTCCTAAAATCATCCTGGTTTAGTTAGTAGAAATAATGAGAAAAAAGGCAATGATAATGGACAGATTAATTCAGAAGCATTATGGGATAACCACTGTATAGACGATATGATGATGTTGTCTTCTATCGTAGATTGAATAAAGAGTCACATTCCTAGGAATACTCCTTCTCTGTCAATCCTGTCTGTCTCTATTTCTCTTTCCCACTCTGCCTCTTAAAGAGTTTGGCTGAAAATACACAGAAAATTTGATATATGTGCCATGTAGAAAACTAAAAGTTACCATGGTCAAGCCGTTAAAACTCAAAACAACTGACCGCTGTGACAAAGGGGTATCAAAATATGCTATGTGTATCCCCAACAGAGGAGTAAGTCTCTCCGCTAATAAATTAATATTTATGGATGACACTAACTTACACCCGATGAGGAGGTTCTAGTTCTAGAGCATTGAGAAATGAGGAGTATCCCTTTCTTACTAATGCTCTCAGGTCCACTCTTACCCAGAGTGAATGTATCTGGTAGGGTCCCATATATGTGTCAAATAGTTGTTTGAAAATTATTCGTATTGGATAGGACTGCGTGTAATTTTTTTAAAGTAATAGCTACACAGAAATATGATTTCCAAATATCTTGGCATAAAATAACTCTGACAAGCAAACTGGAAATATTTTTCTAAATCAGTTTTACTTGATATTTTATTGAAGGTAGCCGAATGAATGACGACGTCAATGAGTACAAGATACTCATGAAAATAGTCCAATTATTTTACCAATTGATAAGCTTTTCAAGATAGTAATTTTAATTTTCATTGCACAGTACTCATTTCTAATGGCTTGGTTTCGTTGTTTGGGTTTTATTGTATATCAACCATTGTTGGTTATTTGATACCAAACCCTCTATAAATACGAGGATCCTCATCCATCACAGACTCTCTGCCTTCCTTGAATCTCTTAGGCTACTCAAAAACTGATGAAACTCAATTCATGCAAGATACTTCGAAAGCAGTCTGAAGCATTCCATACGTTTCTGTGGCATTTTTTCCAAGTTTAAAACATAATTTTATTGCATATCGTTCTTCCTCACGTCCAGATTGCATTTTTGAAATTCACCAGCTGTGACAATAAGGTTTTAGTAGGGTGTATTCCAATTCCTGTTGTAGCTGTTCATTTGAATCAAAAATCATAAACATTGGCCAGTCATCTCATAAGATGTATAGCAATAACATAGTGAATTTTCGAGAGTCTACGACAAATTTAAATGCTCATACGGAAAGAGTCAGGAAACTTATTAAAGGCATCACGTATATATCAAGCATGACCTTTGTAAATCATCATCATCATCATCATGTCGTGCTGGTAGCACGGATATCCCTGACCCTCTCTCGTCACTTTTCCCTATCGTACATCGCCCCAGGCAGGTCTTCAGGACAACATCCTGTATCCTCACACAATTGCTGAATGTATGTTCGTGCTGGTCGTCCTGCTTTTGCACGGCCATGTGTGGGGGTCCATAAGAGTACATCACTTATGAGCTCGTCCCTGCATGTCTGGTTCGTCTAACTTGAATAGTTTTCGTGATAGGAGGCAGGTGGCCGTACTGTTGGTGTCTTGTGGAGTGTTGCCGCCAGGACTTGTTCAGTATTGCTCGCAGCATTCTTGTGTAAATGCCGTCCAGCTTCTTCTCCAGCCGCTTTGTTAGAGTCCATGTAGTGCATCCATACAGCAGTATCGATGTGACCACTGCCTGGAAGAAACTGCGTTTCATTTTATCGGTTAGGTCTGATTTCCATATGATCGATAGCCTACGGGCAAAAAACCTACAAGCGACATTAATATTTGTCGACTTTACCAAGGCCTTCGATTCCATTCACAGAGGAAAGAAGAAGCCTTTGTAAATAGATTTTACACGTGCGTAATCAATTTATTTTGACACAGTTAAATGGTTTCAAATATGGCAATATAACAGTCATAATTTAACATCAGTCATTTGTTTGCCCTCAGAGTTTGTAGGTAATTTCATTTTTGATTGTGTTAGAACAAATTTGTCTGAATGCTTTATTGCTATTGCTTCGATACAGTTTTTAATAGTTTTAATTTCAATATTAATCATTTGTTTGCACACAGTGAAGTGGCTACAAGTTTTGCCATTTAACACAAATTATTCTATTCAAGATTTCTCATTCGTTTGCTCAGGGTTAAATGGTTCCAAGTATTGATATGTATCACTTAAATTCCGTTAAATAATTTATTACACAAGCATAAATGATCAAACACTTCTATTTCATGCAATTCAATTTAGTATGTGAGTTGTTTGAACTCAGTTTAAATGTCAAACAGTTCTATTTGACCCATTGTATTTGACCTTATCAGGTGCAACCACTCCGGACCAGAGTGGACTTGGCAGCGATCGCAATGGCGGGGTACTCCACATTCCTGAAAGCCGAGCATAATAGGAACCTCACGATCAGATTGCTTAATGTCATATCCAGGACATTCGTTGTGGGGGGGGGCGTCTTACCCCTCTTCAGAGTTAAAGTTAATTAAATAGTTAATATTGATTTCATAGTCATTCATTTCGAGATTGAGTCAATATTTTTCAACATCCTTAGAGTAGGTTATATATAGTAAGATATTTTGTTTAATCTAGTGTTTCATAAAAGTATATATACACGTGATTTAATATATTATAATTCACGTTATTTCCTTCTTTAATTAAATATTTCCCCATCTGATTACTGCTCAAGAAAACAATAGTTATATCATGGATGTTCAATATATATATATATATATTGTGTGTGTGTGTGTGTGTGTGTGTGAGTATGCGCGCGTGTGTGTGTATGTGTGTTCATGTGTGTGTCTTTGTGTTTGTATTGTATGACAATCCATTGCAAAACTTCATTTCCATGCGCGCGCACACACACACACACACACACACACACACACACACACACACACACCTATATATATATATATCGTTGTATCACCACGATTAGATTCTTTGTTGAGCAAAAAAAAAAAAATGATCAAGCTGACTGCAAACATGATTAGCGGAATCACAAGACTGGGTGATCCTATTTACCAACCCCTACGCTCGGGCAGGATATGACACAAGGTCAATTTTTAAGCGGAGTTTAACAGGTTTGAATTCAGAGTTTTCCTTCTCCTAGACAAGTTGCCTCACCAAGGCTGAAGAACCTAGTCTGTCCCACTATTTACCCATAGCTAGAGGGAGAATAATTTGATTCATACCTTTCCCAAGGATATTAGTGCTATGTGAAATGCAATCAATCTCGTCCAGGAATTGAACTCGTGTCACCGTGTCCATTTCCTACGACGATAACCATTACACCACGGGCACCTCCAAGACTGGGTGATAAGGCTTGGTGTTATTGCTAATACGATAACAGATATGATTAAAAATATCTGAATCGTCTTATTAGGAAGGAACTTTTTTGTTTTGACGAACATTGATATGTTTACAGTATCTTCGCTAAAATCCTTTACGTATTCTATTCTTTCAAGCATTGCTATTTAAAATGAAAAATTTTGTTAATTACAGATTGTCTCTTTGTCCACAGTTAAGATGGTTTCAACTATTGCTATATCTGTGTGCAATTGACCCTCAACCACCACCTTCGATCAAGAGTTAGGTGCTTGTTCGCCACAAGAGCAATTTGAAGAATACCATCCAGACATTAATGTAAGTGCTAAGGCTTGACATGACCAGCCGATTGTTCGGATCGGGCCTCTCCGACCGCCCGTCTTCGCCCAGTAAAGTCTAGTGTTCGAATCTCGGTTTACAAATTGCTCAGCCACTGGAATCATGTTCACAAGTATTACAGATCACTACACCCGGCTCTGATGTTACCACATTGGTGTGTGTTTGCGCAGTTGTTACCCTTCTGCAAAGAGGCATTCCGTGTATTCTATAACCCCAGGCGATAGGATGCTCAGATTTTTAAATATAAATAAAAGATGAAATATTCACAAGTGATTACATGGTAAGATTACTCCTGATTGACTTTGAGGATGAATTTAAAGGTTGAAATGCCATTAAAATCAATTGATTTATCATAAAACTATGGTACGTATAGTTCGAATTTTATGGAATTATTTGAGCGACTACAAAAGCTGGAAAACAGTCATTCGCCTTCAACACTAATGATGAAAAATTGTGCAATTTTTGCGATAACGAAAAATTTATTGGCGGATAAAAGTCGAATCTCATTATTTTTATTGGTTGTTGTTTTTTCTTTACTTTATTCCATGGGCTTGTAAGATATATATGGACACGTACTTAATTTGATCAGCCTCCCAGAGTTTTGAAGTGTGTGTTCAGTCTACTGAGGTGCGTTGGTTGTCGTTGGCATCTGGATAACAAAACAAACCCTGATGGCATAACCACCTTACTAATCCCATAGAGCTCAGATTTTTTATTGTCGTTATACACAGTCCCTTGACGAATTTAAGTTTCAGTCATTATCACACAAAATCTTAAAAATGAAATCATGCTCATTCACACTGTTTTGATGAACAATGATATTTAGTGATTAAAAAAAATAGGGTCAGGTAATATATTTTCATGAAGTTTATTTAATTTTCTTTTCTTTTATTGATGCATTTATTTATTTGTTTATTTGCTTTTGTAATCAGATAATTTGAAAGCAAAACATTCCATGAATTTCTCTATTCTATAAAGTTTTGTTTTTAATGAATTTGTGTATTTTAATGGAATTTATACATGGAAAAAGTGGTTTTAATCTATATGAGCTTTGCAAACTGGCTTTTGAAATGATTTATGTAATTTGGGAGATGAGTTTTTTGAATGAAACGTATTTTTGGATAAAATTGAGGATTTTAAGGAGAAATGTATTTGAAGAATGTCTCCATTTTTGATAGAAATACTTTTCTAAATGTAACTTTACAAAAAAACTTTTGAAATAATTTGTGTAATATGGAAGATTGTTTTTTTAAATGTAAGTAATTTTGTTAACAATGATGTTTATTTTGAAATAAACTCTTTAAATTATCTATTAAAAAAATATACCTTTTTTTAAAAACTAACTCTGCAAAATGTATTTTAAATATCTCGTTCAAATTGAGTGATAGCTTTTTCATTGAATGTTTTTATATGAAAAGATTGCTGTATCCTTAAAGTCGACTTTTTGACCAAATTATTTTATTTAAAAATAAGTCTTTTTGACCAACTTTTACGAAGTGGCTTTATAAATAAATATACGTAATTTGGGAGATGTATTTTTAAAGAACTATTTGTTTTAAAAAGTCGAGTATTTTTTAAAGGTAATTTCAGAAACGTCCGTGGTGACCGAATGTACAATTTAAAAACGCAGATGGACTTAAAGAGATGAGTATATCAACATAAATAGATAAATAAAATGTTAATTTTATCGTAACAATTATATCTATACAGATATGTCTTTTTCGGGCTTTTTTAAATTTTTATACAACATCCAAATAAAGGATGAAAGTACATATTGCTTCTTTTTTTTAATTATAAACTTAGTCTCTCGTAACAGAATTTGGCTACATCCCCGTTTAAAATATATCTCCATTCTCCTTACCACATTAAACCAAAATTCTGATACTTCAAACATTTTGTGACAATTGTTTTTGACTTTAGAGTGTGCACCCTTAAGTGAGCCTGTATTTGAATAACAAACCAAAACAACTAAAAAAAAAAAAAATTATAAAAAGACCTCAAACAAGCACAACTCCCAAAAACACCTCAATATAAACTTTTACTACAATCATTTTATTTGAATTTTGACACTCAATTTCTTTGCAAATAATTTTGGTCCTTAGCTCTACAACGGCAAGGATTGGACTCTACGGCAGAAAAAATATATAAATTCTGGGCGGGATTCGAACTTGGGTCTCATTTTGTCTTAAAATGAATATTCGTCAATTCTAAGGAACGGATACACACTAGTATTATTACTGTCGTTATTTTTTGGTTGGTTTGGTTTCTTTGTTTAATGGCAAATCAACTCTTTGTAGGTTATTTAATGCCAAAGTCATTCTCCTAGAAGAACAGTAATGGTACTATTTAACCCAGAACTGGAAGGATAAGGGGGTTCATACCTTTCCCAAGGGTATTTGCCCGAAAGTGAACGTAATAGCGCGACTGGAGTACGAACTCACTTACTACGATTCCGTAGTCCATCGCTTTAACCATTACACCACGAGGACACCCACTTTGAGTTAGTACGTGTATATCTGTGAGCTTAGGCGATACGATATTTGAAAATGACAAAGAAAATAACAAGGACAATTAGAAACAATTAACAAAACAAAACATTATTATTTTTTTCATTTACTTATTTAATTTACTTTTATTTTTTTTAACAGTTATGATTCAATTTAATCTTTCGGTCTATATGTAATCGTTGCTCACTCGATCCGTCACCTTGATATCAGCAAAGAACATTTAGTATGGCACCCCATTAAAAAAGAAAAGAAATTGTATAAGCTCCCGGCGTGATTCTAACCAACATCTCTTCTGGAGGGTTGGTTTTCAATTCCAGCTGGTTTAACCCCAAATCTACAGGAGAATTATGAAAGCTACGAAAATACTTGTTAAAATAAATCATTGTTGATAATCTTAATCTGAAAATAAATGTTGTATAAAAATAAATATACATTTAGGGGTCTGCAAGAAGCATACAGTCTTCAAAGCGGCAAAATAATGAAATAAGAAGAAAAATAGCATATATAATCCCATTAGAATCAAAACCTTGTAATTAAGATTTTTTCGCAGATGAAAATGGTTCACGATATTGATAATGAAATGAAAGCTTCGAAATGATGAAGAAAAAAGAAATCGATAAAACCAACGAAAATTTGTTAATGACGGCTTCTACTCTCCATTGTCATGCACGAATTTTGAATAAAGCTGTTCAATCTGAAGTGATTTATATATTAGGACGTGCGATAGTTGTGTATTTTTACTGGAAAATTGTCAACAACTCCATGCGCAATTTTATTTTACTGGTGTTCTTCTTTCTTTCGTGTTGGTCATTAATTTAGAATATGGCAGACATAGTCCCGAAACACGCCACGTCAAAAATACGTGACAGTCCAACAACATGAGAGCAGAACCACTGACAAGAGCAGCACACACACACACACACACACACACACACACACACACACACACACACACACATACACACACGTGGGTTAGAGCGCACACTCTAAAATAGTAAAAAAGTAACAAGCAAAAACAAAAATGAAACAAATATGTCCGTTATTTTAACTGAATGAATATCCAATCGACGAAAAATAATCACGTATGTATAAATATTTTATTCTTTTTTTTTTTTAGTTCAATGGCAAACATTAATATTATGGATGGAGGAAATGTTTACTTTTGTTTCGATAAGATTTTTTTATTCCAAAAATGCTTGTGTAAGAAAAATCTAAACTGATCATCGCTAAAATTATCACATGTTACCAAGTGGTAAAACTAGTTTTTGATTTTTGATTGACTAAGGATTCGTGAAAAACTTCTTTAGGGTCTCTGTATGTTTTTGATATTTATATACTTTATGAAATAACTTTCAGTTATGCTAACTCTTCTGAATTTATTTGAGTTTTGCTGTTTGTCGAATTCTTATCTATCGGTATTTTAAAGAATCCTAATAGACAAATTATTCATTTTCAGCTTTGATGCAGCAAGGTAAGACCCATGCACCTGTCATCAAAAATACCCTGCAGCCGAAAGAAGGACGAATTAATAGAGTTCAACATCTCTTCCAGTTTGTTGAAACAAAATATGCATGATTTAGCATACTGAACTGAGGTCACCAGGTCTAGGTGCTGTCAGTGGCCGAAAGTTGTTACTAAGCCCACGCGTTAGTGAGTTTGAGGTGTTCTGGGAAAGCCAGTATATATATCACGTATTCAGAGATTCGTTCTCCATTTTCTCTTTTGATGGCTTGCGGTCGAAGAGAATGAATAATGAATCAAAGATTCGAGAAGAGACTGCTCCAAGAAGAACGGAGAAACGTACACTGCACGTCGAGTATGTTGTTTATTTCTTCCTGCTTCCAACAGACTCAGAAACTGGACAAAAAAAAACAAAACAAAAAAAAAAAAAACAAAAAAAAAAAAACGAAAGTCCATAGTCGAGTAATATTTGTTGTGTTTTCATCTCTTCAGCTGATGACTAGCCATCACGGACATAACAGTCATTGATGACCTTGCTACTTATTATAATGGGACTAGGCCCCACTCATAAAACGCTGAAGACAGTTTGGGGAAATAAAGTCAGATATTGCATTTTCTTTTACTAATAACATAACTTACTACTTTATAATATACAAAGCAACTCAGAGATATTTTCTTTCTTTGTTTCTTTTGAATAAAACCCAAAGGGAACATTCCCTCTCTTTCAGCAGAGCTTAGAATACGCTGATTGTATTCCCTGAAGAACAAAAAGCTACTCTAAAACGTGTATCCTGGTTATGACACTGAACTTTATCTTGTGGTCAAGCTTCAGTCAGGAATTTTGGGGAGCATAGAGGGTACTTGCATTGCTATTAATCTCAAGTTTACTCAAACCCAAAATTTGTAGCAGCTGTTAGGGAATCTTCTATGGTTATTCAATTTACAAATTATTAGTGTTAGCTCGGAATTCTTGACATTATATAAAGTTGTGCAAAAATCTTTGAAGAACTACACAAAAATATTAACATAAATGTACAAAACTACCAAAACTCTAGGCAGCATACAATAATTCTATACAGGTTGACATGCCCTTTAAATCAAACAATGAGTCAACCCAGTGGAGATTTCAAACAATTAAAAATAAAATAAAACAGGAAATGATATAACGGAAAATGCTCGCGAACATTTTGGCACACAACAATTGATACTGTTAAAAGCAATGGCGATTGGAATATGCTAGTTGTCATTTACTAAGTACAGTTAAGTTTGACACAAGACCATGGATATGGGGCAATTGGTGAGATATGACTCAATTAACGATGGTCTGTTAGCCAAGTTTGCTGATGTATTGGACTATATTTGATGAGACAATGGGTCTATTTGAATCACAAAAATGATTTTAAAATAACCAAAATATGAATAAAATTCATGATTATAAAAATAAGTATAAATTTCATAAAAAAATTTATAATGGAAAATTAGTCATTATTTAAAATATACATGAAAATTCTGTAAAAGCAAAAAATAAAATTAAAAAAGAAATAACTGATTACGAGAAAGTAAATTAAGGTTTTAAAAAAATGTTGATGTATTTATTTTATGGAAGGGAAAATATGATTTATTGGAATAGTAAATCACTATAACAACATTGGATGTAAGGTGTATTGTCAAAATCTGTTCTTTTAGATCATATTGAATGGAGTTGTGGCTGATTATTTTTACTATACTGAAGACTAAAATGTGTGTAGGCAGTGTTGCTTTTCATAAAACTTGCATTTAACCGAATGTGTCCCAGAAAACAAATATAGATTTTACTTGTGGCTTCTTATGTATTTAAGGACTTTGGTTTATTTTGGTTGGGTTTTGTAGTATATTAACCATTGCTGGTTATTTAATGCCAAATCATGGTTATACATACATATCAACTATATATGATTTATAAAAACCTTTTGTAAATAACATTTTTAAACGAGCTGGAAGTCATTTTTTGCACGCTGTTAAATGGAGCCAATTATTTCTATTTACTATTAATCATTTGTTTGCACACATTTTAACGGATATACACATATGACTTGTAAATTAATAATTCGTAATTAATTTTATATTTAAATGAGAACTTATTTGTTTAAACACGAGTATTGGTATTATTACTACTGAGTTAAATAGTTTTAATACTACGATATAACACAAGTTTTTCTATTTAACATTAATCATTTCATTACACACAGCGAAGTAGTGTCAACTATAGCTATTTAACATGCTTTATTCTTTTGAACACTATTCATTCACTCATTGATACACATTCAAATGGTTTCAAGTATTGCTTTGGTGGACTAATTCTATTTTGTATATAAGTAAAATGTTTCAAGTATTCTTTGCCGGTGGTTTTATTTGTACATAATTAAATGGTACAAGGTATTACAATATACATTGTAAATTCAATGGTACAAAGTATTGCAATATACACTGTAAAATCAATGGTACAAATTATTACTATATAGGCTGTAAATTCAATGGTACCAAGTATCTATATGTACACTGTAAATTCCATGATACATATAGGCTGTAAATTCAATGGTACAAAGTATTACGATATACACTGTAAATTCAATGGTACAAATTATTACTATATAGGCTGTAAATTCTATGGTACCAAGTATCTATATGTACACTGTAAATTCCATGGTACATAGTTTTACCATATAGGCTGTAAATTCAATGGTAAAAAGTATTACGATATACACTGTAAATTCAATGGTACAAAGTATTACTATATACGGTGTAAATTCAATGGTAAAAAGTATCTATATATACACTGTAAATTCAATGGTAAAAAGTATTACTATATTCGCTGTAAATTCAATGGTACAAAGTATTACTATATACGCTGTAAATTCAATGGTACAAAGTATTACTATATACGCTGTAAATTCAATGGTAAAAAGTATCTATATATACACTGTAAATTCAATGGTAAAAAGTATTACGATATACGTTGTAAATTCAATGGGAGAAAGTATTACTATATACGCTGTAAATTCAATTGTACAAAGTATCTATATATACACTGTAAATTCAATGGTAAAATGTATCTATATATATTGTAAATTCAATGGCAAAAAGTATTACTATATACACTGTAAATTCAATGGTAAAAAGTATTACTATATAGACTGTAAATTCAATGGTACAAAGAATTACTATATACACTGTAAATTCAATGAAGCATCTCTCATGTTTACACATAGTTATACGGTCAAAGAGTTCCATTTCCAACAATCAGATTTAACGTAATCATTTTGCGCACCGTTTGGATATCAATGTTCTATTTGACCCATATATAAGACGCTGTCAGGTGCTACCACTCCGGGTTGGATTGGATCTGAGAATAATGCCAATGAAGATGTACTCCTCACTCCCCAAATCTCAAGGGCTGGAGGCTCACCATCATATTGTTTACTATGGAGATGGGGAGCTTATACTCTTGCAGAGATGCAGTCGGTGTATTCTACAGCCCAATCAGACTTCACTAGTTTAAGAATTACTTTACTACGGGAAACATCTGAGGCATGTAACAATATATCATAGATGTTGCATTAACAAAAAATGATCCAGCTCACACGTTACTTCTCATCGGAGAACCGTTGAGTAATACGCTGTATTCTTCCGCTTTAATCATCCGATAGACCGAATTTCTTATTCTAAATACTAAAGTATACCTGGATCAGACACCCGATATTGGCCTAGCGGTTAGAATGTTCGCCAATGGCCTGGGAGACCTGGGTTCAATCCCAGGTCGAGTCATACCAAAGTCTCAAAAAATGGTACTTGATGCCTCCTTGCTTAACAGTCAGTATTATAAGGTATACGATCAAGGGTAAAGTGGAGCAATCCAGGGAAAGGAGTAGCGCCCTCCCCTACACCTCGTTGTAGTAGCTATCTAGAAGGGAGCCTTCAGGTCACCCTCGACTATGGTCAACACCTGGATCTAGTTTTATAGAGCATATATTTCTATCTTTTAAAGAGAAGAGAGGATTTCAAAATAAATTCTTAACCCTGTTTTGAGATGTTTGGAATACATTGATTGTATCCTTTGCCGAGAGGTAAGATTCCTTCCTCAAAAAATGCCCTTCTTATGAAACTAAAAATCATCAGATGGCGACGCTTCTGTTCTGAATATTTGTGAAGCACGGAATCCTCCTTCATTATCATTTCTCCCAGGTCCACTCTGAACTGGACGAGTATGATATGTTAGGTTCCCATCTATTGGTCAAATATATCTGTTTAAAAATTATTCGCATTTGATATGACTGTGCGAAAAAAAAAAAACTCAAAAAGTACAAAAAAAAAACAAAAACAAAAACAAAACAAAACAAAACAAAATAAACAATAAAATACCTCTTAAAACAACCTCAAAAAATGTACAAGATTCCGTCTGGCGTAGTAGCGAAAGGGCTTGAGCGAGACATCGTCGTAAGCGAGTTGGACATCCAGTCACTCTCGAACACATACCATTGGGAAAAGTACAACCCCCATTATCTTGAATTATTCCCATTCTGTTCTACAGCATTTAATCCTATTTACCAACCCTTCCGCTCGGGCAGGATATGACACAAGGTCAATTTTTAAGCGGAGTTTAACAGGTTTGAATTCAGAGTTTTCCTTCTCCTAGACTAGTTGCCTCACCAAGGCTGAAGAACCTAGTCCGTCCTACTATTTACCCATAGTTGGAAGGAGAATAATAGGATTCATAGCTTTCCCAAGGGTATTAGTGCTATGTGAAATGCAATCAGTCTCGTCCAAGATTTGAACTCGTGTCGGCGTGTTCATTTCCTCGACGATAACAATTACACCACGGTCACCTCCAGCATTTAATAACCCGAGAAAGTATTCATGCCATGAAACAAAAAATCATACTAAAGAAAATATGTAAATATGAATTCACAAAGAACGCGATTACCTAACTCCGATGCATTGTATAATTCAAGAATGATTGACATGCCGTTAATGTCAATGAATCTATCGATGAAAAAAGCTTCTCGGATTTAATTTTTTCAGGAATTCAAAAACGCTTTAAAACAATGGAAAACAAAATATTGACTCAGTTGTACCTATTCTAATCTTGCTGTAATATGTGTAAGCTTATGGGCAATAAATAGTTTAATGAAATTTGTAAAGTTTTCAACGTGAAATAAAATATCATAACATGGTACCTGTCTATTATATTACTCTCTTCATGTGAAAGTAAGTTAATACCTCAAGAAGATGTATAGTGCCTTCCTATGGATGGGGTTACTCTTTAGACACTTCTAATTTTGGAACCTGTGCATATATTTAGCCGAAGAGGCCCCGTGGCGAAAGGGCTAACTTCCTGTGCTGGTACATCGTAGTAAGCGAGTTCGACCGCCAGTCCAATCGTTCCGTTCTCTTTGAACTAATACCCTTGTGAAAAGCATGAACAACATTATCCCCGAGTAATAGGTTAAATAGCACCACTACTGTTATTGTACAAGGATGGCTTTGGCAATAAATAACCCTAGAAGGTTAATATGCCAAGAAAGAATGAAAGAAAGTAAAAAGAAAGAATACATTGAGTGATATATGTGATTGTTTAGCGCAATTCAGCTATATTACCTGTACATTTAATCATTATTGATCAATTGATTAAATGGCATTTCAAACCATATCGGGTTATTCTATGCCTATAATTTAAGGAATAGCGTTCATAGTACTTTTATGTACTTTTTTTTTTGCACAAATGTATATGGTATCAAGTCTTCCTATCAAATACATAATTTGAATCCGTTTACCATATTTACCAACCCTTCCGCTCGGGCAGGATATGACACAAGGTCAATTTTTAAGCGGAGTTTAACAGGTTTGAATTCAGAGTTTTCCTTCTCCTAGACTAGTTGCCTCACCAGAAGAACCTAGTCTGCCCTAATATTCACCCATAGCTGGAGGGAGAATAATTGGATTCATACCTTTCCCAAGGGTATTAGTGCTATGTGAAATGCAATCCATCTCATCCAGGATTTGAAATCGTGTCACCGTGTCCAATTCCTGTGACGATAAACATTACACTACGGGCACCTCTACTAATGAATCCGTTTATATAATTTCAATTCTTCCTATTATTAGATAGGAATAATTATATGACCTTAAATAATTATTTCCGTTTAGTAATGATCGCTTGTTGCTCACCTATTCTTCCAAGTAATTGATACGTATCCTTAAAAAGCAATTATAACTGGATGTAATTAATCTTGATACAAAATATTTACCGTTATATACCATCAAATATGTCAATCGAATACAGATAAATCAATGCCGATAGATTTGTAGCTCGAGTGCTCTCACATAAATTTGTTGAAGGAATTCGTTTTCCTTAATCTATGAAACGGTCTATTTCCTTCGATGACAATATTTATTTCATCACTCTTTCACTTTTACACAAAGATCTGTTATATTTGCTCCTAACAAATGTCTATCTTGTTCTGATACTCTTCCAATTGTACTTGACTCTAGACTGCTGTCTGTCGGTTTTAACTATTTACATACACAGCAACTAATGAATATTCAGTAACATTAACTTATACATATTCATTAGCGAAGCTGTGTAAACTCCTCGTCAGGTAAAAAAAAACAAAATAAACAAACAAAATGACAAACAAAAAAAAAGCAAAAAATGTGATAACAATACAATCGTATTGTTATCTTCATCCATTCTTTGAGCAATCTTAATGTTGGACAGTATGTCTGGTACTGTACTTTTCAGTTTAAGTAGACCAATATTGCTGGGCAACGGATGAAGATTTATCCACTGGTCAGTATTTTGCACCACTGATTTTAACGGCCAACATCTAACCATTCTGTTGGTTTCTCAAACTGCCTCTACTCTGTGACAACTCGTGACCTATCCCTTGAATATACGAGGCATTGACTTCCGGAAAAGAACACCGCTATCCATTCGTGTACAGCCCAGTTTATAAAATACATCAAAAAGTGAATTTCTAGTCTATTCCCTGCACGTACTAGCGCCAAAAGTTCAAGTTTATTAGGGACTTTAGCGAACAACACTTTCAACCCAACGAGAAATTCTTCTATTTCTATTTTATTATGGATTTTAATCTCCCGCCATCTCCAACTGGATTGATACCAACTGGATCTCTATACCCACATACAAACAGATATACATGCAGCCATACATACATACATCCATACAAATCTGCTATCTCTATACCCACACACAAACAGATATACATGCAACCATACATACATACATCCATACACATCCATACATACAAACCTGCCATCTATACCCACACATAACCATACAGAAATACTCGCAACCATACATATATACATGCACACTGTATAAATATGCCTACATACTCAAATAGACCTGCTCGTACCAAGTCACATATGCATTAAGGCACCTAGTTTTATGCACCTAGGAACAGAAAAGCTTATAATATCACAATTTGAATTATTTCCAAAAGCATTGATAATCATTGGAATCGTTTCGATAGATAAATATACAAATTTCAAGCAAAGCTAAATACATATTCACTGATTTGCCCTCTCCGTTATTGTGAATTTGACGGTCGAACAGTATTCATGCTCGCTCGATGGCTTCTCATTATCGTCTGAATAAACACACGACTGTGTTACACTTAATATAGGGCAATTCAGTAAAGCCATTTTTGATTAGTTAGCCACAGATTTTCGACATATACTTCTACACATCCATTAATGTACATAAATATACGTTACATCTAGACTCACGCACAATCATTCAGATATATTCGCTGCTATAGCTACATACATATATTCATACATGTATGCGTTGTGTTACATCTATATCCACACACAACCATACAGATATCATCATCATCATATCGCGCTGGTAGCACGGATATCCCTGACCCTCTCTCGCCACTCCTCCCTATCGTTCATCACCCTAGGTAGGTCTTCAGGACAACATCCCGTATACTCACATAGCTGCTGAATGTACGTTCGAGCTGGTCGCCCTGCTTTTGCACGGCCATGTGTGGGGATCAATAAGAGTACATCTCTTATGAGTTCGTCCGTGCTTCTCCAGCAGTGTCCTGCATGTCTGGTTCGTCTAACTTGGATAGTTTTCGCGATAGGGGGCAGGTGGCCGTACAGTTGGTGTCTTGTGGGGTGTTGCTGCCAGGACTTGTTTAAGATTGCACGTAGCATTCTTGTGTAATTGCCGTCTAGCTTCTTCTCCAGCCGTTTTGTTAGAGTCTGTGTAGTGCATCCATATAGCAGTATCGATGTGACCGCTGCCTGGAAGAAACTGCGTTTCATTTTATCGGTTAGGTCTGATTTCCATATAATCGATAGCCTATTGATAGCTGTCCATGCTTTCGTTAGCCTCGTTTCGATGTCCTTTTTGGTTGATTTGATGCTGCTTCCTAGGTACGTGAATTTGTCTACTAGTTTAAGAGGGGTTCCTTCTAGAATGGAGATATCCCCCGTTTGGTTATAGCACATATATTCCGTTTAAGAGGGGGTTCCTTATGCAACCAAACATACGTAGGTATGTGCATGCTATGTCTATACCCACTCACAACAATTCAAATATACCCGAAACCACACATAAATATATACAAACATACTACAAAGCATTGCGAATGTATATGTATGGCTGTGTGTGAGGCTTGACGTAGCACGTATCTATGTATGTATATATGTCTGCGATTATATCTGTATAGTTGTGGTAGATATTTTCATCATCATCGTCATCTTCAAATCGTGCTGATAGCATTTTTTTTTCACTATCCGTCATTATCGCTCATCGCTCCTAGCAGGTTCTCTTAACTGCATCCAGTGTCCGTACAACGCTTTCTTAGGTAAATATTTACTTGAAAAAACGTGTAGTAGTCTGTAAGAAACCGTAGCTTGTAAGTTCATCCTTACTTCATCAGCAGTACCTAGCATGTCTAGCTTGTCTTACATGGTTGCTTTGTGAGGTGGGAGTTAAGTGGCCGTACAGTCGCTGTCTTATAAGAACCTGCTTCTAGGATTTGTTAAAAACAGCACGTAGCATTTTTCTGTGGTTATTATCTAGCTTTTCTGCAAAAGGTTTTCTTAACGTCGAGCTGGTGCATCCGTACAGTATTAGTGGCACAGCCACAGCTTGAAAGAAATCCTGTTTATTTTTTTCCGATGGTTAGTTGGTTGCGTTTTATGTCGTATCAACCCATGTACATAATTTATAGTTAAATCTTGTTATACGATTTATAAACAAATAGTTTTTAGGCAATATTTTCTAACAATCTAAAGATCTTTTTAATCATTACGAGTTTTCAGACTATTGTCTTCATCTTTATTGTTATTTCCACAACATTTTAGCCGATCTGTCCTCCGGCCTTTTTCAGGTGTTTGTCGAACTCAGAAATCTTCATAGAACTTCGAACTACGTCTTTATTGAATTCACGGGGGTTTCCTGTTCTGATTCCGTTAGCCATAACCGAGTACAAATGTTAAGTATTCCTGTATTCTTACTCGCCTTAACGCTTGTACTCGGTTATGGCTAACGGAATCAGAACTAGCGACCCCCGTGGATTCAATAAAGGAAGTAGTTAGAAGTTCGGTGAAGTATCCCGAGTTCGACAAACACCCGCAGAATGCCAGAGAACAGACCGGCCGAAACGTTGTGGAAATAGCAATAAAGATGAAGACAATAGTCCGAAAACCCTTAATGATAAAAATCATAAAGATTCGTCTCAGAAATTTAGACAACTAATGTAAAGCTAATTTGTTTCCACATAGTAAAATGGTTTCAAGTATTGTTATCTATTGATTGAACACAGTTAAATGATTTCAAGTATTGCTAACACTAATAGTTCTATTTGCACACAGATAGATGGTTTCAAGTATTGCAAACACTAATAGTTCTATTTGCACACAGTTAAATGGTTTCAAGTATTGCAAACACTAATAGTTCTATTTGCACACAGTTAAATGGTTTCAAGTATTGCTAACACTAATAACTGTATTGAACTCAGTTGCATAGTTTCAAGTGTTAATATCTATTATGAATAAATCAATTTAGTATTAATCATTTGGCTGCACAGACTTAAATGTCTTCTGCTATATTCAATGATAAAGCAATTCTATTTGACACATTGATGTAATTTTTACAGGTACTCCCGATGAAGGGGTACTCCAAATACCAATAAGCTCCAGGACTAGAGCCGATACAGTTGATATTGTTATAACAGGACACTCTTTTGGGGTGGTAGTACTCCTCTGTCTAGGTGCTGTCGGTGTATTCTACAGTCCCAACCGACTGAGCTCTATTAAGTAAGAGATATTAGATTTCCAATAACTGACTAGCTGTCAATAGCAGTACACTTCTTCCCTATATCTATGTTGACAGATATTTCAGTAGATGAGATATTGCTCCCGTGGTTTGTGAACTGGTCTACTCATTTAACGTTTAAAAAATGGCTCCTTCTTTATGCATCGACGTCTAAAAAATACTGTCTCTGAAAATTTGAATTCATTATGTGAATTTATACATCAAATAATAACTTGAAATAACGAGATGAAAGTCTGTGGCGTATTGGCTAAGATGTTCAACTGTAACACCGTAGAAAGCGAGTTTAAACTTCAGTTCTGATATTATGTTTATTTTGTGACTAATACAATGAGGAAAGGCATGAAACTTCTTACTCATCAGTTATGGTTTAAATTGTGCTTCTACTGTCTTTGTACACAGACGATTTGGGGATGAAATAACCTACAAACACGGATACAATATTAAAAAACAAACAAACCAAACGCAAACGAGGTTCTTCTTCCAAGAATCTCTTCCATTCAAGGTTATCCAGTACAACCTAAAAAATAAAAGAAAAAATTGTACTCTACCTGGAACCTGAATCTGTATAAACTTGTTAAATATTATTGCCATTGTCCTGACAGTCGACAAAAAATGTTCCATTTTGGTGGCATATAACATAACATATTTGTAATAACCCATGATTATTCATCTAAACGTTAGGTGATTCCCGTGGCGTTTTGAAAAAACATGCGGCACTGAGACATTGTAGTAGTAGTCATCTGAATGGAGAATGTATCAACCCTCTCGCATGATACTGAATTAAAACATATGCTTCGATACCCAGGAAATGAGACCCCCAAGGTTTAAGGATATAGCGAGTCCTATCGACATTCCCACTTATCTGCTAGCATCAGCTGTTTCGATGTCTTGATGTCATCTAGAGGATTCTGTACCAATACAAAGAAATGAAAGGTATCATTGTACGAGAAAGGGGCTACCAGTAAAAGAAATAGTCTTCAACGAATGGAAAACTCGATTGAATAAATGTGATGAATACTAAAGGACTGATTTAATGAAAATTAACGTTTCATGAATCGTTTAATTCTGTCTTTGTAAATACAGTTTCAGACGGATTACCTTTCGACCGCATCTCGTATTTCTGTATTAATTAACATGAAACACCTGTGATTGATTTATTTGTAGCTTTGTTCACTGGCTTTTGAGTAGTAACCCTTTCAGAATAAAAATAATGCATAACTCCCCATATGTAATTTATAATATATATGAACACATCAAATATCTTTGGGGGTAGTCGTATAATCGATACGATGCCCTCACACGATTTTCGTTTTCTAGAAGCTTTTCATCTTTTATGCATGAGTGCTTAGTTTATCAACTCTTTCATATTTCTTTGAAGGTCCATTTGAATCATGAATAGAAGCAAAATGTACGTTCAATTTACATGTTTTTTCATGCGCATTGTCGTACACACAGTGTAATTCGAAGCTAAAATATCTCGCCGAAAAAAACACGCACTCGTTGAACTAACAGAACAGGTCTTTAACTGTAAATATCGACCAAGCTGAAACTTTAAACTTTTTTCCGAAAGTTGTATAGTTGCTAACAGAGTTATTAAATATGTACAGAGAGGTTTCTTGCTTGTTGCATGCGTATGCTAAAAGAAATAATTAATAATTACTCGATCACTTCTACAACCAAATCTTCTGATATATTTTACCATGGCCTTTGAATTTCTTTTTAGTAAAAAGTAAAGTAAACTTTTTGCTAAATTAATATATATCTATAATTTCAGCTTCATAAACTTATAGATGTGTACCAAATTTATTTGTATCTAAATTTTCTTCTGATAAGAAAGTTGCGCCATTTTTCAACGTTTTGGAAAGTTGTTGACGTGTCTTGTATTTCAACGTTTAATATTTCAGTTTTTCAGAAGAAAACTCTAAATTACAGTTAGAGAATTCGATAAATTCATATTTAGGGAATGGTCACAAATAATTAACATCCTACTGTCGTACTGTTTCCCTTAGTAGAAAATGAATTTAACTCAGTCTTTCAGAGGGTCAACTTTTTCTTAACTTAACCTATTTTTTACTAATCCTCAAGTAAAAATCTTCCGCCTGTCTATTAAACCAGATTCCAAATGATTATTAGGAAACAGAAACCGTTATTGGAAACCATAAAACTGTTTATAAATTATAAGTATTTGCTAGAACTACTTGAAATTATAATACCGTGTAAATTATTTGTATCAAGAATTGTTAGTTTCAGCGATAAATGTTTCCGAATGATAATTAACGTTAATTAGTTTAAATATGATTTTTTTTTAAATAGACTGACTTCAGAAGTTAATGACCCAACAAACACATGTACATTCCTTGGCATAAGTTCTATTCGTATATAAATAATTCCGTCACTCATACATAAAGTGAAGGACAAATACTTCTCTCTCTCTCTCTCTCTCTATATATATATATATATATATATATATATATATATACTGAAAATGGAGTGTGTAAAAGAAAAAGAAAGTTTACTCTATAGCCAATACTATGCCAACAATCTTTGAATCAAGCGAAAGAAAGCCAAGATCAACTCTCATTATTGCATATTGATCTAATAGAACTAATATTCCTCTTTTGTTTGTTATAACCAAAATATTGCCGCCGTTGAACCCTCCGGCTTTTATTCTGCTCGAGTCTGTAACTTTAAAGATATCTGAACAAAAATCTTTATTCAGTTATGGACGAAATGCAAGAGAGACAAACAGACAGAGACAGACAGACAGACAGACAGACATATATATAGAAAGATTGACAAAGATAGACAAACAGACATATAAAAGCAGAGAGATTGATAAAGATGTACGGACTAACAGAGTTGATATCCGACATCATACCGTTTATACTGGTCGATGACTTAGTGCCAGTAAATTAATCTGTCCATTGCCATTGGTATTATGATAATTATCATTCCCTGTGAATTTTTCACACCAGTTTTTCATTGGAGTCTGAGTGAGAGAAAGTCTCCTAAGGTCTCCATGACACGTCTCAATATTCTGGGCGATCTCTGTAATACTGAAGTCTGATGGTCTCCTCTAAGTTCTAAGTCCCAATACCTAGTCTTTTGAAATTGTTCCGAGCACACCAATTACAATTGGCATAATCGTAATCTCTATGCTCAATAGCTTTTTCGTTCTCCGGTGAGGTCTTAGTACTTATATCTCTTTTTGGTTCTTTTGGTTTTCACTCTGTGTTCCACTATTCGAAAAGTTTCTCTTTCGTTTGTTGACTATCATAAGGTCTGTTATTTGGGCCGGGATTCAGTTATATGTTTGTATCTCAAAATCCAGAGAATTTTGTGCGTCTCATTCTTCAGGACAGATTCTGGTTTACGTATGTACCATTTGTTCGTATGACCAAATTTAAACTTCTTGCACCATTCCCGGTGGGTCACCTCCTCAACCCAGTTGTGTCTAGTTTTATACTCTTTTTGCGCTTGTATTCTTCATCTGCTTTATTACAGGAATGCTCGTTTCGTCTCTATCACCTCATAACCAACATTTGCAATTTTGTTGCGTGTCATTTATTTTTACATAAACGTAGTTGGTCTATATTGTGTTATTTTGAGCCGCTAGTAGAAGAGACTCAGTTTTTTCTCTTAATGGTTCACTTTCTTAAGCATGAACGAATTTTCTAATGTGAGATTTCACCGGCTTGTTTTTCTTTCTTTCTTTTTTTTTTTTTTTTTTACTATCCATTCAGTTTTTTTCTTCCTATTTCTGTTTTCTTATTATTGTCGTTCTGTTACCATATTACCTGTGTTTTTCTAGTCGTTGTATGTAGTCATTCTTTGCTTTTTTGTGTGTAGTCCTGGACTCGTCGAATCGATGCATCGACGATATCTTGAATGCGGGCTAGTCTTCTTCCCCCTTCTTTTCTTGATACTTATAGTCTGACTAGGTCCTAACTCGGACATAAGGTCTTACGTATCGTCGTTTCTTTTCTTGTTCCATGGTCCATTTGCTGCCGCTCTTACCTCGCCTATTTCAAGAATTGTCCCGATAATTTTACAAGCTTTTTTATCCCTTTGATGAGATCCATAGTATAGAGAGAGGTTTCGAGAATTTCTACGTCCACCTGAGATATTCTTTTTTTAACATTTTCTTTCGTCTCTACTTGTTTGATTGCGTCCCCTTCCAATATTACCAGCTACTTGTATGTTTACTTTTCTCCAAGCGTTCTGATTTTTTCTTGATTTGGTAATTCTACTTCTTTCGTTTTTAGTCTTTTTCCGCTTCTCATGATTATCATGGCATATTTTTCTGTTTCATTTATATTAGTTTGGTTTATGTAGACTATGAAATATTACTTTACAATAACAAATAACGAAGGGGGGAAATTATCTTTGCGAAGTAAGTAGCTCATATTTTCTAAGCAAATTTGTCTCATTTTAGAGGAGAAAAGGTTAACATTTTAGTCGTGCAATTTTATATCAGGTAAGATAACCTTTACCGGTTGTGTAACCTAGTATTGATAAGAACACATTTTCAAACGATTATAATTATTAAAAAAAAAATATCAACCAAGTAATCATGCAAGAAATTGGTTATTAAAAAGTAAAAGTGAAAATGAATAATTAAATATCGTTATTGATTTTTCGATCCATTATTTTCTTATAATTTGTCATCTCTTATCAAAAAATATTTTACAAAATAAGAACATGCAATTAGTCAACTCCGTTTTGTTTAGTACTTTCGTCAACGTATATATCAGCCGACTTAGAACTTCTTATTTTTAGCTGATATGAGGTGTTTCCCCAAAATGAAAATATTTTTATTGAAGCTCTTACCTGATATTAAAATTTTAAAATCTCTGCAAATTCATTATCTTTGTCAACTTATTATTGGAATATTCCCCAGGTGGTCACCGTAATACGATTTCTCTTTATTTAATTAAACTTCTCTCTAAGAAATAATATTTTTAATCACTTGTAGGAGATACCAAAAATGTTTTGACTGAGATGATGGACACGTGGAAGCAGTTTAAAATTCTTTCATAAAGGTACTTCTATAAAGGTATTAAAACATTTTAATCACCCCGTACTATATATATATATATATTTTCTTCTTTTATAATTCTAATCCCATAGGAGGATTCCTTTTATGTAATCTATCTATCTATCTATCAGATCATATTGTTTTGTTTTTATCTATCTATCTATCTGTCTATCCCATTTTGTTCATTTCTATCCTTCTGTCTATCAAGTTATTTCAAATTGTCTCCATCGTTTTCTCTCTCTCACTGGATTCAGTCTATCTATCTATCTATCTATCTATCTATCTATCTATCTATCTTATTCCTCTCCATCTTTCAATCAATATGACATCCTCCAGTATGTAAGGATTAATACATATACAGCTTGATTTCACAGCGTCTATCCATCATGTAGCACCTCTCTTTTCCTTTAAAAGTACTAAGTGTTTCTTGCTTAGCACCGGAAAAGCGTGTTACCGAAAAAAGTGTAAATGAATGAATAAAACACATTTCAAAAAATTGACAGAAAAGTTCATTGATTCAGTGTATCATTTTTGCGTTGTTTTACACTAAGACAATATATTTTGTGTGTGCAAAAAATATTTGTGTGTGTGTGTGTGTGTGTGTGATTATATTGAGGAAAAATATTTTTTACTGTGATATGTAAGGGAATGTAGATGCTTATCAGAAGAAAAAGGAATATGAATAGTACTATATCTCATAGGTAAATAAAATAGAAGTTTTCGTTATGGAAAAAAAATCAAGAGATAGTGAAATTAAATACATTCTCTGAAGACGGAAAATGGTTGATTTTCACTCAAGAGAAATCAAGTCGAAAATTTTGAATGGAAATACAGAGAAAACTATCCTTTAGTAAAGGTTTATCTATTTAATCTCCTTATTTATGAGGTTAAGTTAGATTCCAAGTTAGATTAAAAAATTGATTGATTCATCTAGGATTCTAATTGCTTCAACATGTATTTTTAACAAGCTAGGAAGGAAAAGATTTCTTAAATTATCGAAAGATTTGATCCTTTAAAATTTGCAAAGCAATTCATATTATCATCTGTGATCTCAGAGGAATTCAAAACAGGGCCATACCAAAAACAGTTGCTGATTATTTCATAAATAGAATAAAAACAACACAATGCCCGTGATGTAATAGTTATCGTCGTAGGAAATGGACACGGCGACTCGAGTTCAAATCCTGGACGAGACTGATTACATTTCACATAGCACTAATACCCTTGGGAAAGGTATGAATCCAATAATTCTCCCTCCAGCTATGGGTAAATATTAGGACAAACTGGATTCTTCAGCCTTGACTAGGCAACTAGTCTAGGAGAAGGAAGACTCTAAATTCAAACCTGTTAAACTCTGCTTAAAAAAAATTGACTTTGTGTCATATCCTGCCCGAGCGGAGGGGTTGGGTAAATATGATAAAAAACAACACAGTGATTACAGCTTCTTGCGCCTATTTTTACACAATGATAATTTTTTTTTTTTTGGTTATAAGTTGATTTTCCGCGAAGGGGTGGCTAACGGAATTTAAACAATTTCTAAAGCCACAGCCTGAGAGGCTTACTTTGCTGCATGACACCCCACTTTAAAACCACATTGTGTCACATTTAAACTTGATACAAAGCTAAATGAAGACTGACGTCGGAGAAGCTTCGTTTCAGGGGTCTTTTCCATTAGAAGTACCTGTCCAATCACCTATAAAGGATAATCATCATCATCATGTCACACCATCAGTACGGATATCCCTGACCCCTCTCGCCACCCTTCTCTATCGACCATCGCCACCGGTAGGTCTTCAAGGCTATATCCTCTATTGGCACTGAGCTGTTGTATGTAGGTTCTATCTGGTCGTCCATGTGAAGGGCTCCACATGACTACGTGAGTTATGTCCACATGACTACGTGAGTGTACTGCATAACTAATTCATCTAACTTGGATAGTTTTCATGATAGCTGGTAAGTGGCAGTACAGCTGCAGCTTTGTGAGGTACTGCTTCCAGGACTTGTTTAATATTGCTAGCAGCATTCTTGTGTAATTGCCGTCAAGTTCTTTCTCCATACGTTTTGTAAGCGTCCATGAAGTGAATCCATGCAGCAGTATCGGCACGACTGCTGCTTGGAAAAAAACTGCGTTTCATTTTATCGGCCAGGTCTGACATCCATATTACCGATATATTATCGATGGATGTCCATGCCTTGGCTAGTTGCGTGTTGATGTTTGTTTCGGTTGATGAGACACTGCTTCCTTGGTAGGTGAACTTGTCCACTAGTTTCAGAGAGCTATTGTTAAGAGTGGAGATGTCGCCTCTTTGATTAAAGCACATATATTTCGTCTTGTGTACCTTGAATATGTTGCAGGGTTTCGGCTTGGACGGGTATATTTGCCAGGGGTGCTATGCCATCAGCGTAGTATGCGTCTATAATTGTTTGTGCTGGGTAACTTCTGCTTCTTTCCTTTGTTAGCTTGACACCGTTTTCTTTAATTTTCTAGATAGAGGTTCTAAGCACGTGGTCTAGGCAGATGATAAAGAGCTATGGGGCTAATGTGTCTCCTTGCAGTACACCTTCTATAATGTTGAAGTAGTCAGTAACTCCATCTGGAGAGCGTACTTTTCCTTTTGTGTTTTTATATAGCATCATTATGGCTGTGGCGGTTTATTTGAGTAGGCCATAGGCAAGTAGTATTTGCTCAATCTTTCTTCTGTGTATAGATTCAAAGGCCAAATCGACGAATGATATTGTTACCCCTAGGTTTTTTGCTCATACACCTTCAAGAATTCGATGGATAGTCAAAACTTGTGACGTCGTGGATCTATTTCACCGAGAGTCATTTTGGTTCTTCCTAAGTATCTTCTCAATTTTGGGTTGTATGCGGTTGCGTAGTAGAGCAATGTATATCTTGGCCGCTATGGATTTAAGGGTTATACCTCGGTAGTACTTAGCTAATCAGAGGTCGCCCTTCTTAGGAAAGGGGAGGATGCATCGTTTTATCCATCTGTATATTGTGTTTTGATTATATATGGTATTAGTCTGTCGGAGCAGTATGTTGTCGAATTGCCTGGTCTTCCATACTTCTGGGGGTATTTCATCAAGCCCTGCAGCATTAAAAAAAAGAATTCTTAGTACCTAGTCGAGTTTTTCTTGAGTAAAGTGTCCTAGTTTGATGTGTAATTATTTAATAACAATTATTTTCTAATAATTCTCGTGATTCATTCATGGGTAACTTTCAGGGGGTTTCCGAGTAAATTCTCGAAATGTTGTTTCCATTGTTGTATTCGTTCTTGTTGGCCGGTAGGTTTAACTTTAGCTTCCGCAGTGCTCTACCTTCTGTTGACTTTATTTACGATTGCTATGCTATCCTAGATTGTCTATCTTCAACCAAGTCTCTAATCTTATCGATCTGATTTTGTAAGTATTCTGTTTGTTCTTTTAGGTATATGTTATCTAATTCATTTTGTGCCTTAAGTTTCTGGGCATTGGTTGGGTTCTGGCTATTGCATTTGGAGGCCGTTTTCACGTCAACAAGCCTATTTCTAACCGCTAATGTCTACTCGGGGATTCTAGGTTTAGCTCTTTGTTTAGTTGGTATGCATTCTGCAGCCGCATCTAAGTAGACATTGACGAAATTCTCAAATTCGACATCCGGAGTATATGTTTCTGTCTTCTCCTGTAGTACATCGAATTTGTTTCTTAGAGTTAATGCATATCTATCTCTGGTTGTTTGGTTGGTTGGTTGATTGGATTTTTATGGCATATCAACATTTGTCGGTTTTTCAACGCCAAATTCATTTTTGTGCAAATAACCTGTTCTATTTCAAACAATTCAGTTTAGTATGGATATGCTTTCTCATACGAAACTCTAATTACCCAGTAGGTTAGGGCTGTAGAATAGACCAACTGCATCTCTGTCCAGGATATGGCACTAAACAATCTGAGGGTGAGGTTCCAGTAATGCTCCCAGGTCCACTCTAGCCCGGAGTGAGACCACCTGATACAGTCATATCTCTAGGTTAATCAGAATTAAACTGCGTACTAATGCTGAACAGTATTACTTGAAATTGAACTGTTTTGATATTTAATTGTGTGTAAACAAAAACCGTACATATATTAAACTGCACTGTTTGAAATAAAACTGATTTTGACATTATAAGTGTGTACTTATGCTTAAAAGAATTGTTTGAAATAGAACTGTTTATTTGTATAAAAATGAATTTGGTATTAAATAACCTATAATCGTTGATATGCCACCAACTCAAACTAAACCAAACAAAACTAAATCCGTAATCTAACTTCTGTTTCGTACTGTTTTTTTTAATCCTTAGTTAGGCATTTGGTCTCAGAGAAGAAACCTCTGAATTCAAACTGGCTGTGCTTCATATGAAAAATGATGTATTTTCACATCCGATTCATTGTGGAAGGAATAGGTAAATTCATACCATTGTTTTTGAGACTTCTTATTGCAACATTATAATCTTTCCATAAATATTTATTTCTAATACATATTAGGATGCAACAGAAGATAAATTTTTAAGCAGAGTTTAAAGAGTTTGGGGGCACCTTTTGAACGGTTGCCATTGCAAGTTTAAAGAGCAGAGTCTGCCCTACTACTAACACAGAGCTGGAGGAAGAATATTTGTATTCTTGCCTTTCCGAGTGATATCAGAGCAAGGCGAAGAGCAAAAAGACTTTTCTAGAATGTCATCGCAGGACACAGTGTCAATTTGCTACGACGTAAAATATTGCACCACAGCGATGCCATTATATATATATATATATATATATATATATATATATATATGTATGTATGTATGTATATTACCAACGGCTCCAAATGAGCGGTATATGACACACAGTCATCTTTACGCAAACTTTAGCAAGCTTGAAGTCATAGTTTTACTTCTCAATGATTTAGTACCATACTAAGATTAAATAATTTCGTCTCTCCTATTATTTAGCAGTTATGTAAGGTAGATTAGTTAGATGCATACTTTCCCCAGGTGTGTTAGAGTTATTTAGAATTAAAAAATATCGTCCAAGATTTAAATTTGGGTACTTGTTTCTATCCATTGCAGCAAGGCAACCGTTACCATTATAGTTGAAAATTTCGTTAAATTTTAACTTGTTTCTGCACAAAATAAAAAATTATCGCTTCGTTAATAATTCATTACGTTATATATATATATATATATATATATATATATATATATATATATATATATATATATATATATATACTCTATTTTCACTGGAATCTGTGAGTAAATATTTAATAAACTGGGTTCTTTAGTCTTCGGTAGTCAACCAGTAGAAGAGAAGGCGAATTAGAATTGAAACCTGCGATACACAGCTTATGAAATGACTATGAAGTATAGGTTTGGCCAATACATATACGTGCATGTGCGCGTATGTGTATGTGAATATGTGTGTGTGTGTGTGTGTGTAAACGTTTGATATATTTCATATTGTAATTTTAGGCAATATCTATCAAAAATGTATGACAATACCGTAAACACACAACTATATCAATATTAAGGTATTATCTCACCAATCCGTGGTTTCCCGCTTGTTAGAAAAAGCCAATTCAATACACACGCATCAGCAACCAAACACACACACACACACACACACTTGCACATTTACTCACACTCTCTCAGACACACACACACACGCACACACACACACACACACACACACACATATATATATATATATATACGTGTGTGTGTGTGTGTGTGTGTGCAATTGAAAGAAGAAATCAGGTTTATATGTTTGTTGATATTAGACATAAAAATTCTAACATTTAATCGTAGGATATGCGTATGTATTTGTGTTTCGCAACTTTCAGTTCTTTTACTAAGTGTGAGGAAGATGTATTTTTCCTATTGATAGAAAATATCGATGAGAAATGTGTATTTAATAATTGATTCAGAAAAGAGGATTTGAAGGGCATTTATGGAAAACGTACCCTGTACGAACAATTTTGGAAGCAGCTCTCATTAGATAATGACGGGTATGGATTTTTTTTTTATCGTAAATATATTTGAACTTAATTAAAGGAAGATGGAAATTTCGTATATATGTATGTGAATTTGTATGTGTGTAGACATCTATTGAGTGGGAAAGGGAACGTATTTTGTTCTCCAATTCCACACATATGCACATACAAAAATGCATATATATACCTTTATACAAATATGAACATATAAGGTATACATACATTTGAATATATTACTACAAAATTCCCCAACGAGCTATATATATATATATATATATAATGTGATATTTTCTGTCTATCTGTTTATCGAGCTATCTACAAATACACTCAGCTATGTATAAATAATTTTCTATATCCATCAGGAACCTAATTATTTTTAAATAGATTAGTCATCCACATGAATATTTTTTAAATAGATAAATATGCTTTTATTTGCATTTAGATATACATATATATTAATTACTTATTTTCATAAATTTGCTTAAACCTCTTCGCTTGAACACACACACACACACACACACACACACACACACACACACACACACACACACACAGATATAAATGTATATATCAAATATATATATCGAATAAACAAATTCTTTAAGAATGTTTTTTATAAATCTTAAAGTGCTTACTAGTAGACAGTAGAGTAAAAAGTAACCTAAAATAAATAAATACTCACCTTTTATCAGGGGTGTCCTCGTGGTGAAATGGTTTTAAGCGATGGACTGCGGAATCGTAGTAAGCGAGTTCGTACTCCAATCGCGCTATCATGTTCACTTTCGGGCAAATACCCTTGGAAAAGGTATGAACCTCCTTATCCTCCCAGCTATGGGTTAAATAGTCCCACAACTGTTCTTCGGGGAGAATAGATTTGGCATTAAATAACCTATAAAGGTTGATATGCCATTAAACAAAGAAACCAAACTGTCACGTGATGGCTCACGGAGACGAGGAGGTGGGAATGATACTCCCCCCCCGTTGAACTAACATTATCTAGGAGTCAAAAAGTGACCGTTAGGAGAGAATGTGGGTCACGCAGATGTTCGCACCTAAGTGACCTTGGGTCGCCGGACATCGGAAGGGGAAAGAGAAAATGAAGCCAAATGATTGGCGGGGACCCCAAACGGAAGTGGGGTTCCCTTCCCCTCAGCGGAAGTAAATACAAAAAAGGAGTTTTTGAGCAACGCTCGTGGCAGACGGACGATAGCCATTTTTACTCCGGGCTAAAGACAAAAGACTAACTGAGACATGAAGGACTCCAAAATCCTTCACGCCAGTACTAAAAACAGAACAAAGTCTATTAGCCCGTGAAAAAAGAAAAATTCTCCAGTGGAACCCCGTCAAAAAAATAAGATAAGTAACTTTGGGACATTTTTCCTTTACACCCAAATTTTGTTTACCACTCTCTCTCTCAATTTGAAAAAGGATAAAAGCCAAGAAAAGACATTTATATTCATGGACTATCCTATTATATGTTTTTGACCCTTTGAACGTATATATATATATATATATAACCGTAGTAAAGAACCTATGTATTTTCATTTTACCATGTGGTCTATGTTATTATTTCATGCTTTCCTTTCAGCTTCTATTCGCCTTACATTATCTTGCTTAGAACTGTCCTATTAATTCCTAAAGTATCACACGGGAAACCGGAGTTGCCGACTACTACAACAACATTAATATTATTACAACTAAGACCTATAGGCCCGTATTTATCTATTATCTAAGGGAAAGAAGTTTAGCGGCCTGGTGGGTGTGTGATAGTGTGAAACTTTGGACCCCTTTGCCAGCGGTGGCCAGTCTGTCCCTAAATTATTCCCTCACGTAATATGCCAGTTCTTATCTGCCTGAGAAAAGAACTCTGAACAGGACTTATTTCTGTAGGGGATCAAGTGCCAACCTGCTCCGTCTTCACACGTGCGAAAATAAAGTCCCGTTTAGGGATTTTAGTCAATTTGCCGTCACAAAACCAACCAAACCTCTTTATCATAATCACATAATTACAAGTTTTATGTAGTTTTATAAAAACATACAATCATCGGGTCATATATCCTCATCATTAAGTCAGGGTGAGAGTACAGAGTCACTGACTCGAACTCGCCACCCATCCCTATCGACTATCCTTCCTGGTAGATCTAGATTGCACGCATAGAACGGATGTAAGTCTTTGCTAGTCCACCACCACTGACAAGTCAGTGTGTAGGAATCCATAAAAGAATGCTGCTTCTGAGTTCCTCCTTATTTCTTCAGAAGTGGCACGCAGGTATTCTTCGTTTAATTAGAATATTTTATAAGATGGGAGATAAGTGGCCATATAACTGCTGTTTTATGGGATGTTGCTTTAATATTTTTTTTTCAAAACAGCACGTAGCATTCTGGCTTTTTTCTATAGGCGTTTCGTTAGCGTCAATCAATTGTTTCTGAAAAGCTTGGGGTGTCTTCGTGGTGTAATGGTTAAAGCGATGGACTGCAGAATTCAATGAAAAATTTAAAAAAATTGTTTAAATGCATAGCTTACAGAATACTCTCTCTCTCTCTCTCTTTTTTTCTCTAAATTTCTCTCTCTCTCTCTTTCTCTGTCTGTCTCTTTGTATCTATCTATCTATCTAACGCCAGGAGCAGTTTGAAAACATATTCATAACGTTAGCTATTTCCTCTTCTTGTTTGAGTGACTTGGTTTGGAGTCTTAGCTTCTTTCTTTTTATACAATATCAAACTTTGTGGGTTATTTAATGTCAAAGTTATATATGAAGAAAAGTTATGTTAATATTTAATCCATAGCTGGGTTGATACCGGATTCAGGAACGTGTCGGTAATTAGGTAATGGATCTTGCTCCACCTCTTTTAGATGAGGGAGAATGAGTGGCTTAGAGAAGACGACGGGTTCCAGAAACATGGTAATCTATTTAGTGGTGACAGATAGGAAACGGCTGATCATAAATTAAGGAAATGCAGCAAACAATTACAAAATTAATACAACACGAGGAATAACTGACTGAGAAACATGATCCACTAGGAATTATGCAAGAGACTAATCACAGACCATTCTTATGAATGGTATAGGCAGAAATCAGAATAAAATTTTCTGTGACTAAGAAGTACAAACGGATCACTCAATGGGGGTCAAAAGAAAAAACTTAATATTTATCAAAGAGAAGAAAAGAACTTGTTATCCAGTGTTTTTCCTGTTCAAGCAGATATAAAGTTAACATGAAAAACAAAGCAAACAGATGAACAAATACCTGAAGCCAGAGAGCTGAAAGTTGTGTCGAATATGATGTTCATGGTGTTACAAATCGTTGTTGCAGTCTATGGAACCTTCTACAAAAGCCTGAAAAGAAAGCTGAGGAATAGAAGACCAGAGAAAGAAACGTTACCATCCATACTATAGAATTGTTAAAATCGGTGAGAATATTTGAAAGTCTAATGAAGACATGAGTAAACTTGCTGTCACTCAAAAAACAGTGTAAGAACATCAATGAAAACTAGTGCGAAATTACTTAAATACTAATAATAATGATACCTAAACTGGATTCGAGATTTGAAAAATATGAAAAATGTAAGCAACAGTGATACCAACTGTAATTGGTGCACTCGGGAGAGTTACAAAAAGATTCGTACATGAACCGGAAGACTTCGAAAAAGAGAATGAGTTAAGACCATCGAAACTACATCATCTAGACTACTGAGAAAAGTTCAGGATACTTGAGGTGACTTGCAGTCTCTCAGACTCCAGTGAAAAACTACCAGCTAGCTTTGGAGTGAAAATTCACAAATGTGTAAAATAATTCAAGACTACACATGACTGAGTGGGCAAGATGATCAACTGGGCATTGTACAAGAAATTGAAATTTGATTACATCATCAAATGGTTTATACACAAACAAGAAACTATCCAGGAGAATGAGACGCATTAGATTCTCTTGGATTTTTTGATAAAAACAAATCACCTAATCCTGGCCAAAAAAACAGATTTGTCATATTGTAAAAAAACAAAAAAAGAATAACCCGAATAGTGGAATTTGCCTTCCCGGCGGAACACAAAGTGAAAACCTAAGAAACTGAAAAGAAAATTAAGTACTTAAACCTTGCCAGAGAACTAGAAAGCTATAGAACATGAAGGTGGCGATTATATCAATTATAATTGGCGGGTTTTGAACGGTGACCAAAGCATTGAGAAGTGGATTGAAAGAATTGGAAATTGGAGACCATCCAAACTACAGCATTATTAGGATAGGCCAAAATATTGAGAAGAGTTTTGGAGACTTAAAGAGACTTACTCTCATTCAGACTCCAGTGAAAACCATCAGCTTACGCTGGAGCGAAAAACTCGTTAGGAGTAAAAGATAATATTAATGTTCCCCGTGGTAAGATACTCGGGGCCATTCTTGAAGTGAACAAGGGAATAACTTGAGCAAATGTATCAGAAGACAAGAAATTTGATGATGGTGCACCAGGCTTTACATCCGGATTATTTGTGTTCAGAAAAGAAGGAGGAAGAGGATTCGGTAGCATTAAAGATAGCGGAGATGAATCAATACGAGGACTCGAAGACTACATTAAAAAAGATCAAAGAAAGATTTATGACGGTTGCCGGTAACAGCACCGACAACATAATAACAGCAGAACAAAATCACTAGGAAATAGAAATTGTAAGTAAAACAATTATAAACGTGTCATATATTCGATTTCCAATGTTAGCCAATTACACAGTAAGAACAAAAAGTGAAAGTATAGACAAATACTGGGACCTTGTCAGACAACTAAAAAAACTGGAACAAGATGGTGACTGATATTTTTTATATAATTAAAGAATGATTTTTTTTTTATATTAACCATTTCTCGTTAGTAATATTTTATCATAGTGTTTGTTTGGGCTTTGAACTATTCGGGTTAAGAGTTCAAGTGCATTGACACTGGATACAGTTTAACGCTCGCACGCAAAGGATATGACAACCACCTTTGTCATAATAAACCGCAGAGAGGATATGGGGTTGGAGTGTGGATGACGTCATGCCCGGAAGAGACGAACCTGAGAATTTGAAGATTTTGAAAAAGAATCAATTGAGAGTTGACATTGGACAATGCAGGCAGATAATTGAGTTTTCTACCGTTGCGGCGGCGGTTAATTTTTTCGGGTTTCTACAGACAGAGATCTTAAACATCATCAGATGCGCCGCGCGTGTGTAGGGTCAGATAGTATGGCCAGCATAGTAAAAATCGTGTCTCTCTCGTCGTGTCGAAGAACTGAAGTCAAAATATAATAAATACGTTCGTATCAGAACAACAGAGTCCGCCTGCATTTGTATTGTACCCGCCTGTTTTCGCCTGTCTTTGTATTTGAATATGTATTTGTAGTACCGTTGTTATTGATATCAATATGGTTTTGGTATGCAACATATTATCTACTGTTTGTGTGCTTGGAAAGGCCCCCACCCATGATTTGAAAATAATTAGGTGGAACTGAAAATTAGATGAAAAATCGAAACCATATATTCTAGAACATCGTTAAAAGCAACAAGAATACTAAGGAAATTCCTGGACACCTGTAAGGACTTGCTATCACACAATCTCCCGTAAAACATGCCCATGTAATGATGAAATGGAAAACTCTTTGAGAAAAGGAAAACTACCGGGCCTTTGGAATATTGGAAGCGGACACTATTAAACAATCTGAGATGAAGGAAAAAATAAGAAAAGAGTACCTCAGAAATACAAGAAATCTTCTGAAACCCATGCTCAGAAGCAGTCATCTTATTAAAGGAATAAACACCTGAGGAGTATTCCATATAAGATAATAGGGACCATTCATTAAATAGCAAAAGAGAAAGTTGATGTCTATATACAAGGCTTTATATCCGAGAGATGTCATTAATAGATTGTCTAGAAAAGAAGAATGAAATGTCTTGCCAGCACTGAGAAATGACTCCAAGACTACTTTATAAAGAGTAAAGGGAAATTAATTCCAGCAGCAATAAACAGCATAAGCAGCACATATACAGATAGAAAAATAGAAAATTCGAAGAAACAGAAATGAAAACAAAAACGTCCGCAAGGATATTTCAAGCAACATATCTTAGAGAGTGCCCAAGAACAACCGCATGGATATTTCAAGCAACAAAATTTGAGAAGTTGCACAAAAACGACTGCATGGATATTTCAAGCAACAAAAATTGAGAAGTTGCACAAAAACGACTGCATGGATATTTCAAGCAACAAAATTTGAGAAGTTACACAAAAACGACTGCATGGATATTTCAAGCAACAAAAATTGAGAAGTTGCACAAAAACGACTGCATGGATATTTCAAGCAACAAATTTGAGAAGTGGCACAAAAACAACTGCATGGATATTTCAAGCAACAAATTTTAGAGATTGCACAAAAACGACTGCATGGATATTTCAAGCAACAAATTTGAGAGATTGCACAAAAAAAACCGCATGGATATTTGAAGCAACAAATTTGAGGGTTACAAAAAACAACCACATGGATATTTCAAGCAACAAATTTAGAGATTGCACAAAAACGACCGCATGGATAGTTCAAGTAACAAATTTGAGAGATTGCCCAGAAACAACAGGATGGATATTTCAAGCAGCAAATAAGAGAGATTCCACAATTGAATATATAGACATAGTTAAAAAAGGAAAAACTGATGAGAGAAATGTAATCTCTACTATTTGCAGCACACAACAACGTTATAAGGATTAATTATGTTCAAGGGATAATCGATTGGATACAACAGAATAGCGAGTATAGATTATGTCGAGAAAAAAATGAAACGATGATTCACGTAATCAGTGAATGCAGTAAACTTGCTGAAAAGGAATACAAGACTTGACATGATTGGGTAGGAAAGGTGTTCAAAGGGGTAATATGCAAGAGATTGAAATGGCATATACTCCTCCATACTAGTAAATGAGACGCATTAAATAATCAGCGATTTTGAGATAAAAACATATCATTTACTTTCGCCCAGAAGACGCGACCTAAGCCTTATTAACAAAAAGAAAAAAAATGAAATTGCTCTTCTGGGAGATCGCAGAGTGAAAATAAAGCAAAGCGAAAAAATATTCAAATTCTCGAGCCTTAAAAGAGAACAAAATAACTGTGGAACATGAGGGTTACGAATATACCATTTATAGTCGGCACGCTTAGAACCTTTTCAAAAGGCTTCGAAAGGCTTATGGAAGAATTGGAGATCATTGGAAGAATCGAGACCATTCAAACCACATCATACCTGAAATGGCCCAATATACTTGGAAGAGTCCTGGAAATCTAAGGAGACTGGTTAACATTCAGACTCCAGCGAAAGAGCATCAGCCAAGGCTGGTGTTAAAAAGAAAAATAGCGAAGAGTGAAATAATAATAATAATAATGATAATAATAACCTGTCCTACAAAATGACACGCATAAACTGCTATAGGGTTTTGACATACACACGGATCACCTAATATAGGCCAGAAGACCAGACCTTATAATAATCAACAGAAAAAGAGAATTTGCAAAATTGTCGACTTTGCTGTCCCGGTTAACCAGAGATTAAAACTGAAAGAATATGAACAGAAGGATAAGTACCTCGACCAATGAAACTATGGAACATGAAAGTGTCGATTGTACCAATTGTGATTTGTGCTTTTGGCACAGAGACTGAAGGATTATTAAAGGGCTTGGAGGACTTGGAAGTTGGTGGACGAGTGCAGACTATTATTGAGAACGGCCAGAATACTGAGAAGAGTCATGGAGACTTGAGGACACTCGCTGTCACTCAAACTCCGATGAAAAACCATCAGCTAACACTGATGTGAAAAACTCTAAAAGAGTAAATAATAATAATAATAATAATAATAATAATAATAATAATAATAATAGAACTCTTGGAGAAAAGGGAAATTACGAATACTGAGGAATATTGGCTGCGAACACCTTCAAACATGTGGAGATGAAAGAAATAACAAACAAAAAAATACCTCTGGAGAACGAGAAAACTACTCGTAAACAAACTACGTAGCTGAAATCTCATCAAAGGGACAAATACCTGGTCTGTCCCTGCGTAAGATACTTGAGACCATTCTTAAAGTGGACGAGAGAAGAATTTTACAAATACATCTGAGAACAAGAAAACTCATGTCTATACATAAGGTCTTACAAAAGGGGGTGTAGACATACAGTATGTATCTAGAAAAGAAGGTGGGAGAGGACTTCCCAGCATTCAAGTGAGCGCTGATCCATCGATACAACAAGAAGACAACATAATAAAAACGCTGAGGAAGACTAATTTCAGCAAGCAGAGACAATACAGAAAACACAAGTAACAAAACAAAATAACAAGAAAAGAAAAATGAGTAGAAAGACAACTGTATGGGTATTTCAAGCGACAAATAAGCGATATCTCATACGAGAAAACCTGGACATGGTTAAGAAAGGGGAGAATCAAAAAGGAAACTCAGTCTGATAGCAATACAAAACAATATTATAAGACCTACGTTAAAGCAAAAAATGACAAGACACTACAAAATAGCAGATAGAGATTATCTGGTGATTGAGACGATAAAATTAATTACATTACTGAATGCATCAAATTCGCGCAAAGGGAGTATAAGACTAGACTTGACTGGTTGGGCAATGTGATCCACAGGGAATTGCGTAAGAAGTTTAAATTCGACCATATGAATGAATGATATTAGCATAACCCAGAATTCCACAGAGAAAATGAGATGCACAAAATTCTTACGGATTTTGAGATACAAATGATCACTTACTCTCAGCCAGATGATCAGTTCTAGTGATAGTCGACAAAAAAAAATAGATCATGTCAAATAGTGGACTTTGCCGTTCTGGCTGATCACAGGATAAAACTGAAGGAAAGCTACAAGACAGTTAAGTACCAAGACTTGGCTAGAGAACAAAAAAAAGCATGGAACATGAAAATGACGGTGACACTAGTTCTAATTGGAGCACTAGGTACAGTCACCAAGGGATAGCTACTGAGACTGGATGACATGAAAATAATAGAACAAGTGGAGACCATCCAAACTACAGCATTATTGAGATCGGCCAGAATATTAAGAAAGGTTCTGGAGACTTGTGGAGACTTTCTTTCATTAAGACTCCCGTGGAAAACCATCAGCTTACGCTGGAATTAAAAATAATCAAATGACTAAAATAATAATAAAGCAATAATAGATAAGACGCAATAAAATATCAAATGGTGGTTTTATTGAGACAAAAATGAAGGAATCAGTCACATCATAAGCAAATAAAGAAAGAGTATAAGGCCTGACACAACAGGATGGAGAAGATAATCACTGGGAATTGTGCAAGTAATTGAAATTTAACTCGACACCACCTAAAATCTATCCTGGGGAATAAGATGTACAAAATTCCTTGGGATTTTGAGACACAGACGAATCACCTAATCTCGGTCAGACGGCTAGACCGAATGATAGTCAACAAAAGAAAAAAGAATACCTGCCGAATAGTGGACTTTCCTGTCCCGGCGAACCATAGAATAAAATAAAAAGAAAGCGAAAAGAGAGATAAGTACCTAAACACTTCGAGAAAACAAAAATAGCAATGGAATACGAAGGTGATGGTTATATCAAATGTAATTGGTGCGTTCGGGACAATCCTCTAAGGACTGATAAAGGGATAGAAATACTTGGAAATAGCAGGGCAAATGAAGACTATCCACACCACAGCATTATTACAATCGACTAGAATACCGAAAAGAATCCTGGAGACTTGCTGGGACTTCCTGTCACTCAAACTCCAGGCGAAGACGATCAGCTAACGCTGGTGTGAAAAACTCTCCAGGAGTGTCATGACAATAATTAGCGAATATAGCAAAAAAGCTGCAAAGGGAGTATAAAACGATAAGGTAACCCACTGGGAAATGAGCAAGAAATTGAAATTTGATCATACTACCAAATTGTATATGCACAAACCAGAATCCGTCTTTGAGGATGAGGCACAAAAAATTGAATTTTTGAGATGACAACAGATTACATGAACCAGGTTTGAATACCAGATCTTGTGAGAATTAACAGAAAAAAGGAGAACTTGCCTTATTGTAGATTTTATCATTCCAGCACACCATAGAGTGAAAATCAAAGGAATCGAAAAGGTGGACAAATACTTTGAACTAGCCTGAGAACATAAAGTAACTGTGATACCGTGTATAATTGGCGCTCTTAGAATGGTCCACAAAGTCTTAATAAGTGGGCTTGAAGAGGTGAAGATCCGAGAACTAATCGAGACCATCCATACTCCTAGATAGTTAAGATCGGCTAGAATACTGACAAAAGTCATGGGGACTTGAGGCGATTTGTTGTCACTTAGATTCCAGTGAAAGCTATCAGCTACCCTTAGTGTTACAACTTCAGAGGAAATATTTATAATAATACATCATCAACAAGAATAAAACGAGACGTAAAAATCGAGCTACGGCGTAGATTGACAACAAAAGGCTTCCGATATGATGCCCCAGAGCTGGATAATGGACTGTCTAAAAATGTACAAAATATCCGACGAAGTCCTAAATTTTATCAAGAAAACCATGGAAAGCTAGAAAGTAATATTGAAAGCAGCTGGGAAAAGCTTTGCTGGGGTTAAAACAAGGAGAAGTATATTCCAGGGAGATACGCTATAACCATAACTATTTGTTATAGCGATGATGCAACTCAACGACATATTCAGGAAATATACACACAGATACAAACTTAGTTAATAGGAAGAAAAGATCAATTACCTAATGTACGACAGCAAACTCTTTGTCAAAAAGAATTGTAAACTCTAATACAGGTCGTGAGAACATACAGTCAGGGCATAGGGATGGTATTTGGGAAGGAAAAATGCGCCACGCTGATAATGAAAAGCGGGAAACAATACAGGACGGATGGAATGGAATATCCAAATCAAGAAAAAATTAAAACACTTACAGAAAAGGAAACTTACAAATACTGGGAAATGTTGAAAACGGAAACCATCAAACAAGTGGAAATGAAAGAAAAATGAGTATCTCAGTAGAACGAGAAAACCACACGAAACCAAACTATATAGCCAGAACCGCATAAAAGATATAAATTCCTGGGCTTTAACCTTCATAAGAAATTCTTCAAGTGGACAAGGGAATAACTTCAACAAATGAACCAAAGAACAAGAAAACTAATGACCATGCATGACGCTAAACAACCCAGACATGAGGTTGACAGACTATATGTGTCAAGAAAAGAAGGAGGAAGACGACTCGTCAGCATTTAAGATAGGGTAAATGCATCGATACACCAACTAAAAGACTTCATAAAAAGACCGGAAGAAGACAGATTACAACCACCAGGAACAAAACAGTCAATACGAGGATCGACAGACCAAAAATAACCAGAAAGAAACACGGGAAGAAAAATGACAATATGGATATTTCAAGCGACAAACAAGCAACATCTCACACGAGAAAACTTGGACATGAAAAAATCGTAAGAGAGAGAAACTGAGTCTCTTCTAATACCAGCCAAAAAAAGAAAACGCTATAAGGACCGATTCTATCAAAGGAAGAATCGATAAGACGCAACAAACAAGCACATATAGGTTATGGGATGATAGAGACGAAACTATCAATGACATATGAAGCGAATGCAGGAAATTAACACAGAAAGTGTATAATACTGGGTGGGGGAGGTGATCCACAGGGAATTTTGCGAGAAATTTAAATTTGATCATACGAACAAATGGTATATGCAGAATCCATCATGTATCCTGGAAAATAAAACGCACAAACTTCTCTAGTATTTTGAGATAAAAACGGATTACCAAATATCAGCCAGACGGCCATACCTAGTGATAGTAAAAAAAAATGTACCTGACCCTTCCTAGAGAACTGAAAAAATTATGGATTATGAAAATGATGGTGATGCCAATTGTGATTGGTGTTCTCAGTACCCTATTTACCAACCTTTCCGCTCGGGTAGGATATGACACTAGGTCAATTTTTAAGCGGAGTTTAACAGGTTTGAATTCTGAGTTGCCTCACCAAGGCTGAAGAACCCATTCTGTCCTACTATTCCCCCATAGCTGGAGGGAAATAAATTGAATTCATACATTTGCCAAGTGCTATTTGAAATGCAATCAGTCTCGTCTAGGATTTGAACTCGTGTCACTGTGTTCATTTCCTACGAAGATAACTATTACACCTCGGTACAGTCATCAGATATTGGGTACAGGGACTAAAAGACTTGTAAATAAGAGGACGAGAAGAGCCCATCTGCAATAATACTGAGAAGAGTCTAGGAGACTTAAGGAGACTTGCTGTCACTCAAACCATCGGCTAAAACTGGTGTTAAAAAAACTCAAAAGAATGTAATAATAATAATGATAATGCAGGTCCAAACGGCTATAACTTATTTTAGTTAAAATGTTATTTTAAAAATTATCAGTTTTAATTTATCTTTCTCGTTATTATCTTTCTGTCTTTTTCTGACTTCCATTAACTGCTCACCACAATTTTTAAGCAGAATCTACGAGAACGTTGTCATATTCCCCACCCCCTGCTGCATTTATTACACTAAGAGCAAAAATTACTTAACGCTGACGGCGAAATTCAGCTCGATGCCTAATGAAGATATTTTCATAGCCCCCAGGGTGGGAAATATGCTTTCCCACACCAATCCCTGGGGGAAGAAAAGGATAGGGCGTTTGTAGGTGGTGATGTATGGGGCATCATTCGAATTGATTCATGCGCATGCGTACTTTCAGTATTTATATTTCTGTCCTTTGAGAGGAAGGTACACCACCAAAAAAGTAACGTACAAGACACTAATTAGCAAAATAAGGAAAACATGGCGGCCAACCCAGAATATTTTGTGGTGCTCTGTAGAAAAGTGTTTAGGAATGCACAAGAAAATGGAAAAAGAAGTATGGGCGGAGGAGTGTTTACAAAAACGGGAGGGTGAGTGAGATTGTTCTATAGTGGGTATGGATCGTCAGGAACGGGAAAGAGAGAGAGAGAGAGAGATAGCAATTAACAAGTGAATGCCGTTATGAAATTAGTCACATAGAAAAATGTTGCAAACAGCGCTAAGAAGAGGCAAGACATGAAACGTCTGGTTTTACTGTGTGTTTTTGCAGCTTCCTCTAAGTACTCAATCTCATTGATGATTTCGAAGAGTTATCAAATATAAGTATTATTGTTGCGAAGAATTCTTCCTCAGTGGTTGCGCGCGTAGAGTTGCGTGCACGATTTTGGATATCAAATTGTACAACCACACAGCCAAAAATGTTTAAACATATATATATATATATATAAGAAAGTGCACTATTCTCACAAAGGCAAGGAACTGACTGGACTGTTACCCAATGCCGTTGACACTATATGTATTATATTCAGGATTATATATATATATATGCGTGTGTGTGTGTGTGTGTGTGTGTGATTATATGTGGGTTTTACACTCTGTAGGTGCATTACGTAATGTATTCGCTAGACTAGCTGACCGTAACTAAAGAGTTAGATAGACACTGAACTCTGCATCTTCCCAGCCTTTGTATATATATATATATATGTATGTATATGATTTATCATATTTACCAACCCCTCCGCTCGGGCAGGATATGATACAAGGTCAATTTTTAAGCGGAGTTTAACAGGTTTGAATTCAGAGTTTTCCTTCTCCTAGACTAGTTGCCTCACCAAGGCTGAAGAACTTAGTCTGCCCTACTATTTACCCATAGCTGGAGGGAGAATAATTGGATTCATACCTTTCCCAAGGGTATTAGTGTTATGTGAAACGCAATATATATATATATATATATATATATATATATATATATATATATATATCCTTGACAAAGCTTGTGTTTCATTTTTCCACCATTGTTCCCGGGAAAGGCATGATTCAATCTGCTCTCCCTCAAGTGACGAGTAAATGTTATAATTGACAGTGATCGATGTACAAAGGATTGTTTATTATAAAAGAATATTTATTTTAAGCCATTTAAATGTGAATAACTTATCAATGATGGATAAAATGTTTAACTTCTTAGTTTCATGGCAAACTAAACTTCATGGATTATTTCATATCAAATTTATCCTTGAAGAAGAACAGTAGTGGTAAAATTTAACTTACTGTTTTGGCTTTAGACTTTTTATATCTTTCCCGAGAGTATTCGTCCGCAAGTAAAAATAATAGCGTGACTGGATTGGTTTGGTTTGGTTTTATGGCATATCATATGGTATTGTTGGGTATTTAATGCCAAATCCTCTTTATACATATGTATCAAACATATATGATTTGGTTTGGTTTTATGGAATATCAACCATAATAGGTTATTTAATGCCAAATCCTCTTTATACATATATATTAAATATATATATTTTGGTTTGGTTTGGTTTGGTTTTATGGAATATCAACCATTGTTGAGTATTTAATGCCAAATCCTCTTTATAAATATATATTAAATATGTATGGTTTTGTTTTGTTTTGTTTTATGGCATATCAACCATTATAGGTATTTAATGCTAAATCCTCATTATACATATATACTAAATATATATGATTTAGTTTGGTTTGGTTTCATGGCATATCAGCCATTGTAGGTTATTTAAAGCCAAATCCTCGTTATATATATATATATATATATATATATATATATATATATATATGATTTGGTTTGGTTTCATGGCATATCAACCATTATTAGGTATTTAATGCAGACTCCCTTTTATATCTACATATTTAATATATATGATTAGGTTGGGTTGGGTTTCATGGCATATCAACTATTTTAGGTTATTTAATGCCGAATACTCTTTACACATACATATTAAATGTACAGGATTAGTTTTTGGTATAGTTTTATAGTATATTAATCATTTTAGGAAATTTGGTTTGTTTGTTTGGTTTGTTTGGTTTTATGGCATATCAACCTTTGTAGGTTATTTAACGCCAAATCCATTTTTATGTAAATAATCAGTTCTATTGAAAACAGTTAAGTTTAGCATAAGTACACAGTTTAATTGTCGAAAACATTTCCATTTCAAAGTATTTAAGCAGTTATATGTAATAATTCAGTTAAGTGTAAATACAGTTTTAATGTCGAGAAACAGTTCAATTTGAAATAATTCAGTTAAGCATAAGCACGCACTTTAAGTGTAAGTACGGTTTAATTGTCAAAAACGTTTCTATTTCAAGCTATTCAGTTTACTCACTTCATTTTAGCATAAGTATGCTGTTAGTTCTATTTAACCCATAGATAGGGCCCTATCAGGTGCTACCACTCCGGGCCAGAGTGGACCTGGGAGCGATGGCAATGAAGGGGTACTCCGCATTCCTCAAAGCCCCAGCACTGCTGGAACCTCACCATCAGATTGTTTAGTGTCATATCCAGGACACCCATTAGGGGATGTCTTACCCCTCTGAAGAGGTGCAGTCAGTGTATTCTACAGCCCCAGCTGACTGGGCAATAGGATATTTGATGCCAAATCCTGTTTATACATAAATATTAGTTATACAATTTCTAAACACATTTTCTAGATAACATCTTTAAACGAGTCCGAGTTCATTTTTTTCAAACAAGTAAAGGGTTTCAATTATTTTTATCTGATACAAAAAATTCTATGTACTATTTATCATTTCTTTGCACAAAGTTAAAAAGGTTTTAAGAATTGTTATATAAGAGGATCATTAAATAAGTTTCCAGACTTTTTTCGCATGGGCAATTTTATTGATAGTACACACATGAAACTCTACTCCCTTTCGAAAAAAATCTCCTCCGGCTGCAATGCACTTGTTGTACCATTCCAACAACTTCTGCAAGGCTCCATGGAAGTCCTCTCGTGTGAGTTTGTCAATGACTTTCGTCTCAGCCTCTTTCCTCTCCTCTGAGCTTAGGGAATAAGCAAAAGTCACAGGGAGACAAGGTCTGAACTAAAGGGAGGCTGAGAAACTGACTTGATGCCCATCTTGGTCAAATACTCTGTGACAACGATGGAGTTGTGGACTGTTGCATTGTCCTAGTGGAAATACCACTGACCCGATTTGACGAGTGCTGGCCTCTTCCAACGGAATCTTTTCCTGAACTCCCTTAAAACCTCAACATAGTAACCCTAACCCAGACCCTTTGGCCGATCAACTCTAGTATATTGACTTCCTTGCTCCTCCCACACCTCTCATCATCCCTCACAGATTCCGTGTCTTCCTTGAATCTCTTTTGGCACTCAAAACCTGATGCTCAATTCATGCAAGATGGTTCATAAGCAGTCTGGAGCATTCCATACGTTTCTGTGGCATTTTTTCCAAGTTTAAAACAGAATTTTATTGAATATCGTTTTTCTAAAGTGTCCTCACGCCCAGACTGCCTTTTTGAAATTCACCAGCAGTGACAATCAGGCTTTAGTAGGGTGTATCCCAATTGCTGCTGTAGCTGTTCTTTTGAACCTGAAATCATAAAAATTGGTCAGTCATCTCATAACATATATAGCAATAACATACTGAATTTTCGAGAGTCTACGAAAAATTTAAATGCCTGAACAAAAAAGTCTGGAAAATTATTGAAGGCACCACGTATGACTAGCACTTCAATCGAACATTAATCATTTGTTTACACATAGTTAAACGATCAAAGAGTTCTTTTTCCAACAATTCAGTTTAGGATGAGTAGATAGTTTAAATGTCTGAAAGTTCTATATGACCCTTATATAAGACCCTATCAAGTTTTACCCCTCCGAGGATGATGGTACCTAGGAATGATGGCAATTAAGGTATATTCCACTTCCTCAAAGCTCCAGGATTACTAAAGCTTCATCCTCTGTTTGTTTAGTGTCATATCTAGTTAGGGGAGTCTTACCTCTTCGCAGAGATGCAATCGGTGAATTCTGCTACCGCAGCCGACTAGGCCAGCGTGACAGGAGATCGAAATCGCTTACTTTGATGTCATTCACCTAACATGTTAAACATTTCACTGAAGGTACATCTACACCTAAGGGAGTGTCCTCGTGGTGTAATGGTTAAAGCGATGGACTGCAGAATTGTAGTAAGCGAGTTCGTACTCCAGTCACGCTATTACGTTCACTTTCGGGCAAATACCCTTAGGAAAGGTATGCATCCCCTTATCCTCCCAGGTATGTGTTAAATAGTACCACTACTGTTCTTCTAGGAGAATGGCTTTGGCATTAAATAACCTAAAAAGTGTTGATATGTCATTAAACAAAGAAACCAAACCAAACCAATCTACAAATAACTTTGTGTAAAGAAATGATGATAGAAAATCAAGAAAGAATGTGATTATTCTTAATGAAATATTGTTATGATTAAGATTGAACCTTCACAAATGAATCAGACTAAAGCATTAAAACAAACTTTGCGGGGATATAATATTAAACCAATGAACCAAACAAAACCAAAGAATTTTTTGTACCAATTCTTTTTCCGTGTCATTCCTAATGATGAATTTCCATTTTATGATGTCTTAAATTCTCAATGTATCAAAAGACGCGTTTCAGACAATGGAAATATCGCTGAGATAACTACATAATTGTTTGGGAGATTATATTGAAAGAAATTAACGTTTCATGCATTGTTCACTGCTCACTTAGTAAATACAGCTTTCATTTCGATAAATTTTGAAAACAACTCATGCATACATACATACATACATTGAGTCTTTCTTAGTTTAATGGTTAATGTCGTTGCAAATGAAGAGAGGAAATCCAGTTCAAATCCTAGCCGAAGCTGTTTACAGTTCATATTGTACCTTTATAACCTGCGAAATGTATAAATACAGCTATTCTTCCTCTATCGATGAGTACATAGATGCACAAACTGGGCTCTTTAACCTTGATATTGCAACTGGTCTAGGAGAAGGAAAACTCTGGATTCAAACCTCTTGAACTTCTCTCAAAAATTGACCTTGTGATACATCCTGCTCTTGCAAGGTTGTTGGTATTGTCCTTATAGGTAAAGTGTTCGGTAATGGCCCAGGAGACCGGGTTCAATCCAAGGTAAAGTCATACGAAATACTAAAAAATGGTTCTTAATGCTCCCTTGCTTAACATTCAGAATTATAAGGTTCGGATCAAGGGTAAAGTTAGGCAATCCATGTTAATTAATAACGCCCTCTCCTACACCTTTCTGTCGTAGCCTATTAAAAGGGAGCCTTCGATTACGGTTGCAAACATATATATATATATATATATATATATATATATATATATATATATATAAGCTGATAGATGATTAGATATTAACTCAGATAGATAGATACTCATAGACATATATGTAGATCGATAAATACATATTAACATATTTATATAAACAGATTGCATCTGGATTATCTTTCACATATTACTGCCGTCCGTCAAAATCTTATATCAATATAATGAGCATTCCACTGTCATGAGAGACCACTATGAGGATCAGTCCCTTTTATGAGATGACACAGCAACGAGCTTGGGATAAGACTTCTGCTGCACATGAATACGTATGTAACTGCATGATTTTAACCAGTCATATCTAGATAGATTGGTGCACCTCCATCATCATGGGTCTTTTTCGGGAAAAATTTTGGTAGATGAAACGAACGTGAGGGAACATTTGTACATCCTGGTAGTATAATGGCCATCGCTTATACAGCACAAATACCAATCTGTAAACTTTCAGGATTATTATCCAGTGACAAACTGAACAACATAAGCCGTAATCACGTCATTTGTTATATCAGAGTTTTCTTACTTCCAGTTTGATAAGGGGTCGAAAATTCCCAGGAATAATATATGAGATAACCGTGTTTTCACTTTCACGATATCTATATATACTTCTACCCTGACAAAATCTGTCGCAGGACTAATGACGTGATAAGGAATGCATTCATACATATATATACATGCATACTCATCAATGTATTAGCAGAACAATGAATAAAAATGAACATAGATAGATAGATAGATACCTATCCATGGATAAGTAGACAGATGCATAAATATGTAGATAGATAGGGAGATAGATAGATATGCGTCTACTTATAAGCAGATAGGTGAATAAATATGAACATAGATAGATAGATAGATACTCATCTCGGCATTAGAAGATGAATACATAAATATGAACATATTTAGATTGATAGATATACAGATATATAGAAAGAGATAGATAGATAGATAGATAGATACTCATTTCGGCATTAGAAGATGAATACATAAATATGAACATATTTAGATTGATAGATATACAGATATATAGAAAGAGATAGATAGATAGATAGATACTCATCCATGTATTAGCAGATAGATGCAAAAATATGAACATCGATAGATAGATAGATAAATAGATATACAAAATTGAAATTAAGTCTAACCACTCGACCACGGGCAACATGTAATACAAGGTCGATTTTTAAGCTGAGTAAAGCTGGTTTGAATTCAGAATTTTCCTTCCAGAATCTACCCTTTTATTTACCAATAGCTGTGCGGAAAAGATACAAGTCTTTGTAAAGGCCATTAACCCAAAGTGGAATGCAAAAACCCTTATCCAGGTTTTGAACTCAGATTACCAATTCCATTTCCTATCGTGATAACCGTTATGCTATGAGCGGAGAAAACGATGATTTGGTTTTGCTTGAAACGAATCTGATATATTTACATCAAACTTTATATTACGTTATCTATGTTGTGGCCCCAGAATAGTCACTAATGAAAACGCAAACATGGATATTAGATAACAGATTATATTACACAAGAAAGATAGATTATATAGAAACGGTAAGAAGTTTCCTACTGTTCTGATAACACCGATATTGATCTGCCTCTGGCAGAGGAATCTCTCAGTAGTAATAACGGTGAGAAGAGTCCATTATGGTGAGATGGGTAAGGTTCCCACAACAATTTACGAGAACGATGTTATAAAGAATAAGGACTGTATATGTAGTATAGACTTTTTAACATGCACTTTGATTATTAGTTTTAAAATGTAAGTAAAATTTATGTTTTTAGTTCACGCGTCAATAATTCCTTTACATTGTTATTAATGGTAACCAAAATTTTACAAAATAAAGAACTGAAACACAAAGTTGTAATTAAAGGCTACCATTACTTTCAGGTGCGAAATATCTTTTCTTTACATCTTGTAGGGGGTGTCTTCGTGGTGTAATGGTTAAAGCGATGGACAGTAGGATCGTCGTAAGCGAGTTCGTACTCCAGTCGTGCTATTACGTTCCCTTTAGGGCAAATACCCTTAGGAAAGGTATGAACCCCCTTGACCTCCCAGCTATGGGTTAGATAGTATCACTACTGTTAATGAAGGAGAATATTTTTGGTATTAAATAACCTACAAAGATTGATATGCCATTAATCAAAGAAACCAAACCAAACCATTACATCTTGTATATTAAACCTTTATCTTAATATAATAAAAAATAAACCATCATTTCATAATTCCTAAAGATAGTGAAGCTACTATGATTATTTTGATACAGCTAAATTACCCTAATATATAATGTAATGAGATACTCTTTAGAAAGCACATTTTTTTAAGAAATCCATGAAAATGGCCGAAGGAAATAGCAGATATTCTTACATATATCATCCAACTAACAGATTGATCTATCCTGCTTATCGACTGATCTTACAAAACGAAATAGAAAGCTGTAATATTAACTGGATACTTTTCAATAAGAAATCCCATGATTTTTTAAAATGTGGTTAACGTACCGGACTGCGGATTCGAAGTTAGCGAGTTCAAAATCCATTTGGGTTAAAAAGTTTTCTTTTGGACTATTACTCTGGGGGAAAGGTAACATCATCATCATCATCTTGTCGTGCCATCAGCACGGATATCCCTGACTTTCTCTCTCTCTCTCTCTCTCTCTCTCTTGCCACCCCTCACTATAGTTCATCGCTTTCAGCAGGTCCTTAGGGCTACACCCCGTAACCTAACAAAGCTGCTGAAAGTAGGTTCGAGCTGGTTGCCCTGCTTTTGCTAGGCCATGTGTCCATAGGAGTACATCACTAATGAGCTCGTCCCTACTTCTCCAGCAGTGTCCTGCATGTCTGGTCCGTCGAATTTGGATAGTTTTCGTGATGAGTGGTTGGTGGCCGTACAGCTGCTGCTTTGTGGAGTGCTGCCTCCAGGACTTGTTCAATATTGCTCGCAGCATTCTTGTGTAGTTGCTGTCAAGCCTCGCTATGGGTTAAATAGTATCACAACTCTTCTTCTACAGAGGAGAATTTAGCATCAAATAACCCATGAACGTTAATATATCATTAAGCAAAGAAAGTCAGAGGATGATTTATCGATTTACAATGTATAAGTTTTTTTTAACTGTTTTCCATAAAGAACATCTCTTTGTACCATGTCTTACATTCCCCACGTGGAGTTTCTAACTGTAACGGTAATTGTCAGAGGAAGTGAATAGAGCCAACCTCGTTCTTCTACTGAAAAAAGTTATTTGCGTTTCTCAGTTGCCTTAATTCCCTCGAGTAAATCATGAAACAATCTATTCTCTCAGCTTGGAGTAAATTGTGGAGCAGACTGGATACTTAAGCCTTGGTATTGCAAGGAGTCAAGTAGGGGGAAAACTCTGTATTCTAACCTTCTGTACTCCGCTTGAACACGACCGTGTGCTGCATTCTTCAGGTAGTAGAGTGTGTGGATAAATACTCACATTCTCCACATTTGCTAATAAGTTTGATTGAAAATAACATATAGGCTACCTGTTTCAGCTCACATGTTTACCATAATAACTGTTAAAGGATGATTCTATATTTGTTTCTTGTTTGTCAGAAATTAGTCAATAAGAATTGGGTCTTCAATAAAAAGGGGTTGGACAGGTGACGAGTGTACGGAAAATATCAAAAATTAATTATGAGTTCAAACCTCAAAAAATGTGTTGGGTCAATGGCATTGATTACTACCATTTAGCGAAAAAAATGTTGACTAACATTTTAATATTTTTAATTGAAACACAAAGAAGACCAAGATATTCTAATGTGGGAAATTTCATTAGAATTATTTGTTTTGAAATAAATAAAAGGAATGTTAAACTAAAGAAAAATAACCCGCCGCTGAGTTGACACGGTTGGTTAGTTTGTTGGTTGATTAGTTAGTTTGTATATTATCTAATGTCAAATCCTGTTTATGTATATACATATATATATATGTTTGTGTGTGTGTGTGTGTGTGTGTGTGTGTGTGTGTGCTTATATATATATATATATATATATCATCATCATGTCATGCCGCTAGCACGGATATCCCTGACCCTCTCTCGCCACTTTTCCCTATCATACATCGCTTCTGGCAGGTGTTCAGGGCTACATCCCTATCCTCACATAGCTGCTGTATGTATGTTCGAGCTGGTCGTCCTGCTTTTGCTTGGCCATATGCGGGGGTCTATTGGAGTACATCACTGATGAGTTCGTCTTTGCTTCTCCAGCAGTATCCTGCGTGTCTGGTTCGTCTAACTTGTATAATTTTCGTGATGGGAGGCAGGTGGCTGTATAGTTGGTGCCTTGTGGTGTGTTGGCGCAAGGACTTGTTTAATATTTCTCGCAACATTATTGTGTAATTGTCGTCTAGCTTCTTCTTCAGCAGATTAGTTAGCGTCCAAGTAGTGCATCCATATAGCAGTAAAAAAATAGATTTTACGCGATTTTATCTTTAAGCGATTTTTAGAGATCATTTGCTGGCACATAGTTAAATGTTTTCAATAATTCTTTTAATATCAATCGTTTTAGACGGTTTAATGATTTCAATATTGCTATTATACTTTTATTTCGTATTAATCATTTGTTTGCACACAGTTAAGTTGTTTCACGTATTGCAATCTAAGCCTAATAATTCTATTTCAAAAGTGATTATTTTTTGTACTAAGTTAAATGCTTTGAAGTATTGCGATCTAATACTGATAACTCTGTTTGATATTAACCATTTATTTTTACATTGTGAAATGGTTTCAATTATTGATTGTCTGACCGTGATTAGTGCTCTTAAACTTTAATAATTCTGTTCATCAAGTATTCGTATGTAATATAAAAAATTTGCACAATGCTGTACGGTATCAACCAGTTACCTCCTATGTGACTATGACATACACACGGATCACCTAATCTCGGCCAGAAAACCAGACCTTATAATAATGAACCAAAAAAAAAAGAGAATTTGCAAAATTGTTGACTTTGCTGTCCCATCTGTCACAGAATAAAACTGAAAGAACGTGAAAAGAAGGATAAGTACCTTGACCTTGCTAGAGAATTGAAGAAGCTGTGGAACATGAAAGTGACAATTGTACCAATTGTGATTGGTGCTTTTGGGACGATAACAAAAGGATTATTAAAAGACCTGGAAGACATGGAAGTTGGCAGGCGGGTATAACTCTATCCAAATGACAGAATTACTGAGAACGGCCAGAATCCTGAGAAGAGTCCTGGAGACTTGAGCAGACTGGCTGTCACTCAAACTCCAGTTAAAAACCATCAGCCGATACTGATTTGAGAAACTCTAAAGGAGTAAATAATAATGATAAAATAGCAAATGTAGACTATGCAGTGACAGATACGAAACGATCAATCACATAATAAGCGAATGCAGCAAATTAGCGTATAAGACTAGACACGATTAGGTCGGCAAGGTGATCCACTGGGAAATGTGCAAGAAATTTAAATTTGACCATACAAACAAATGCTATATGCACAACCCAGCACCTGTGCTAGTAAATGATATGCATAAACTCTTACGGGACTTTGAGATACACACGGATCACCTAATCTCGGCCAGAAGACCAGACCTTATAATAACGAACAAAAAAAAAAAAGAGAATTTGTAAAATTGTCGACTTTGCTGTCCCATCTGATCACAGAATAAAACTGAAAGTACGTGAAAAGAAGGACCTTGCTAGAATATTGAAGATGCTGTGGAACATGAAAGTTACGATTGTATCAATTGTGATTTGTGCTTTTGGCACAATAGCTAAAGGATTATTAAAAGGCCTGGAAGACTTGGAAGTTGGCGGACGGGTAGAGACTATCCAAATGAGAGCATTACTGAGAACGGCCAGAATACTGAGAAGGGTCTTGGAGACTTGAGGAGACTTGCTGTCGCTGAAACTCTAGTAAAAAACCCTGAGCCAATACTGATGTGAGAAACTCTAAAGGAGTAAATAATAATAATTTGTCACTCAAGCTCCAGTGAAAGATCATCAGTGAATGCAAATGTAAAAAACTCTCAAAGAGTAAAAAAATGTTATAATAATCCTTACTCTGTGAATAAACAAATATCTTATACAAATAGATATGCCACTTACAGATATTACTATTTCGAGTCAGAGTGGACCTGGAAGTCATAACACTGAATTGGCTCTCCACATCCCCCCAAAATTACAAGACTAGTGTCTTATTATAAAACGGGGTTTCGATTTCGGTTCATTTGTTGAACGGCATATCAAATTTTGCTGATTATTTAATGCCAAATATATCCGTCAAGAAGAACAGTAGTGGTCGTATTAAACCCATAGCAGGGGGAATAAGGAGGTTCATGCCTTTCCTAAGGGTATATGTTCGAAAGTGAACGCAACAGCGCGACTAGATATCAAACTTTCTAGGTGCGATTCCGCAGTCCATCGCTTTAACCATTACACCATGACGACACCCCCAGATACTATTTAGTGTCATGCAGAGCACACTCATTGTGAGGAAGGGATCTTACCATTCAGCACAGATGAAATCGGTGTATTCTACAGCCCCCACCTACAGAACTTTAATCTGACACGATCTATTTTCATTTCCACTGAGATACCAGAACGACACAGCAATATATTTTGTTATTTACCCGTTTATATCAAACGTGTGAATATATAAGAAAATATAACTGTTCGGGATGAAAATTTTGTTCCCTTCGAATATTAATTCTATACATTTTCGAAACAAAAATGAAAATATTCTTTTAGAAGATATTTATGGTAAGATTTATCAGGTAAACTTATTTCTTATCGATAGAGAAGCAAGCAAATAGCAATTTAAACAGACAAGAACATATAGCAGAATATTGGACTTTTTCTTTTCGTTTAAGCAAATGAAAAAATGCAATTGAAAATCAATTTCCTTAATCAGAACTGCGTCAATAACCAATAAGTGGTCGATTAAATCGGAAAATAGGACCCATCTCCTTGTCCAAATTGTACCTGAAAATCTATCGTTACTGAGATAGACATAACAGGTCCCGCAGGCATGATTTTTCATTTTTCTTTTTTAAAAAATTTAATTTAGTTAACAATAAGATATATGTATTTTTTAAAAATAGACATTACTTAGGAAAGATTATCGCTTAGTTTTTCATTCATAAAATTTGGTAATGTTTTCTTCTTCTTTGGCTCGTTGTTCTATCTCCTATTCTCCTTCCTTTTTGCTTTTTTTTAATTTCTTCTATGCCGTGTTCTTCTTCCCATCTTTTTTTTTTCTCATTGTTTTCAATCTTCTTTATTTTTGTGTTATCGATATTTCGACAAAACGTCCCTCTTTGTTTTTTGCTGTTGGTTAAACTTCTTCTTCTTCTTCTTCTTCTTCTTCTTCTTCTTCTTCTTTGTTGCTTTTTACCTTTGTCGTGTGGCGTTGTTGTCTTTTTATTCCCGTTTTGGTAGTTGCTGCTGTCGTTTTCCTTCTATTTTGTAATGCACTTCTTTTCCCTCTAACATGTTGTTGTTGTTGTCGTTCTTCTTCTTCTTCTTCTTCTTCTTCTTCTTCTTCTTCTTCTTCTTCTTCTTCTTTCTATAACTACGACGAGTGGTTCGTATCTTAGCATTCCTCTTATTATTAGTACAAAAGTTGAGTCAATGTATGTAATAACTTATAGAATTTTAGAAGAAAAAAAAGGTTTAAAAAATCCTGAAGCGATATGAATTAGAAAGAAAAAAAAAAAGGATTCGAAAAATATTATTTTATATACTTGAAAATTCTAATTTTATTTTACGTATGTAAACGTACATAAACATACATCGTACACACACACACACACACACACATATATATATATATATATATATATATATATATATATAATTCTCTAGGCCTTTATAGTTAACTCATAATTTCTTATACCTGAGGCAAAAATAAGCTATGTTATTTTTTCTCTCAATCAGCGCTGTGGATTATTAAGGAAACGTCTACATGCCGAAATTCCGTATTTTCAACTCTAGCTCTTTTATTGTTAAAATCGATAATAATCACAGATATTTGCAATTTAACCTTTCTAGATGTTTTCTCAATTTTAATACACTTCAATAAAAAAAAAGTTGTAAATATTAAGAACCATTGCTCTTTACACATTTTTACCATAAAGAGAAGCAATGTAAAACTTTATATATTTGATATTTCCTTATGATAATTTTGATTAGACATCTCGTTCATTGTTGTCGTAATTACACTTTAGTTACATGGTTATAGTAAATTTATCAGAGACAAAAAAGTATTTATAAAATTGTGGAGTATTTTCAACTGAGTATAGAAAAATATGACTTGTCATGTTTATAGATTAAATACAGCGTTAAATCTTCAGCATGTTTTGTAAAAAAAATGGTTCTTTGAATGATTTCTAAGTCTCCAAATCTTACACATGAAATGAATTTTCAATTAGGGAAAAAAGAAACACAGATATTGGTCTGGTAAGTATAGAGGTTTCTACACTTTCACAATAATGTGTTTCGTCAAAATACGCCCAATCAAAAAGTATCGATACTGCTGGTCCAAAAGATCGATAAATAACAGGTAATTATATAGGAGTAGCGCCCTCTCCTACACCTTGGTGTAGTAGCTATCGAAAAGGGAGCCTACGGGTTACCCTCGACTTTGGTCGCCAACAATATAGAGTATAAACATAAAAAAAATCATTGCTTTATTCTAAAATCTATGGTTTCTTTAATGGCATATCAATCTTCGTTGGTTATCTAATTCCAAAGTCATTCTTGTAGAAAAACATTTATAATTCGTTTTAACTTTTAGAATGAAAAGGTTCATAACTTTTTCCCTTAGTCAATAAGTAAACGCAATAGAACCACTGGAGTTCGAAGTTGATTCTGTTGAAGCCAGACCAAGCACTTGATTATTACGCCACAAGAAATCACCATTACCTGATAAGTGGGTCAGCTGTGCTCATGTATTTATTTAAATGTTATTGTGACACGACGTGTGGTTAAATACTTAATTAATAGGTAAAAATTAGAATTTATTAAATATATATATATATATATATATATGTAAAACAAAATGATCCTTATGTTATATAGTCATCTGCTGATTCATGCAGAAATATACATATATATGCTGGATACATACCGATGCAATAATAATTAAGACGCCCGATGATAACGACACAGGAACAAACGACGCACAAAGGAAAGAAGACTTCTTCTTCTTCTTTTCTTCCAGCACGTTGCCTTCCTCTTTTCTTTTTTTCTTTTCTTTCTTTCTTTTCGCGTCAGTCTGTTCATCTGTTTTTTGCTCGTTTGTTCTTGTTTTTTTTCTTTTTACTTCTTTCAATTCCAGCATTTTTCTTTGTCCTTTTCGTTTATGTTGTGATGCTTAAAACTGTCGTTTACGGTAACCAGGTTCATTCTGAGTCCTTGAAAAACTCTACTGGCACAGGCACCAAATCGCACATGTTATATACTCACATAATAAATATGCTTATATACACATGTACATGTTCATGCAGCATCATAACGATAATAAATAATCAAACAGACGCACAATGATAAAGTCGCAAGAATAAACGACGCACGCAAGGAAGACGCAGGAAGACTTCTTTATAAAATATTTTACCTGACATCTTTATTTGTAAGTTTCGAAAGGGTTGTTCCAGGTTTGCGTGTGAGAGAGAGCTGGAGACCGAACATTACTGAAATATTTTGACCCCGAAGTTATGGCCGTGAGCGTTGCGTCTTTCTCGTTCTTCATGGCTGCTCAACCGGACCCTGGAGTAAACTCTTCTGTGTGCTGGCTTTCTCTACTACAACACATCTACTTCCGTCTTCCACTGTACTGCTTGCCCTCCTTCTCGCCTATCTCCCACTGTCCTCAATTCTTCGGCCTTATATTACCTTCAAACTCCCACGCAGTAATATAGACACGCCTCAACGCCTGCACAACCTCTTCCGATTTCCAGCGACCGGGATGTGTCACTTCCTTCCGGTGTATCACCTTGAATGGCATTTTTGGCCGGGTCAAAATGTCAGAACATAACAATCCTTCATTAATTATTTTTCAAAATTCCACATGTCGAATTTTCTTCACGTTCGTCTCCATCACCCTCACACATATTTTACAGAATAATTTACAAGGACAATAGATGGCTAAAAACACAAAAAGAATCACTTGAAATACAGCAAATAAAATCTTACTTAGAAGGCGACCTTCTCTCTATGTAACGCTTGCCCGGCTAATTATTATCTAAATTTGTCTTTATATATATCCTGGTTGGCCATCTTAGCATGTGTGCATCAAGGTATAGTACGGATGCATGCTTTATCCTCTCAACACAACGGGCCCTCCATAATTCCTTGAAGAAATTTCAAAACCCTAAAAGGATCATACTCTGGTCCCATATCTTGGTCACAAGCTTAGTGACCCTGGTCATTCCAGCAATACATTTCGCCTGGATTCCGCATGACCACACTCCAGTTCTTTGCTCAACAGGTTCCTACTTGGAGTAACCAGAGAATTTCATAAACTAAAACACAATATCTTCAATGTCCAAAGCATTCCTCATAAACTACAAAAATCATGGCCCAAAACAAAGTATCACAATACATCCGAATGTATCACAATCTGGCACGCATGCTGTAAACCACCTAAAATAGTCCACGCAAAATACTAATTAGCAATGTGTTACCCATTTTTTTTCATTAAGTTTCTGTTTCCATGCCCATTGGTTTGCAAGCCCTTGAGGAAACATGCTTTACCCGATCAAACCCACGCCGGGTTTCTTTTCAATTTAATCAGGAACCCTCGTGGCTACCAATATATAGGCAACTCGCCTTTCCCTGATTCATTTCGTTTCGCAAAATCACATACGAATCCAAAACATCATCGTGACTGAAAGACTCGGACATCATCCACAAAATATTGGAGTAGGCCACGCCTTTTTTACTTTTATTCCATCCTCGGAACTCCAATCTAAAAAAATAGAAGCCATATAGGCCTTCAACAGCTTCATGGGCTGGCGAATTCTTCGATAGAATTGCTTTCTTTGCCGTCTACCCAACAACAATCTTTAACCAATTGGATGAATGTCTGTCCTATTCTCGCGTCAGCCACCGATTCTCTCAAAAACAGAAACCCCCCAACAAAATATTTCCTATTCCACGAAAACCCCAAATTCTAAAAAAAAAATTAGATTCGATATAATTACAATTATTAGTAAACCTAGTATAAAATCCTCTGTTAATGGTTTTCGTCAAATTTCATAATATGAACAGGAAAAAAAATTCTAATGTCACCTTTAAACTCAAACAAACTCAAAAAGTTTCACTTTACAAGTCAAAACAATATTACAATCACAGTTCAAAAATGTTCAGTTTTCTTTTCTTCTTTTTTTTTCAATCTATGTACTGTCTATTTAAAAAAAATAATCGTTCTTTCTTTCTCTTTTTTTTTTTTTCATATGCTGCGTTCAACAATATTCAAGTGTCTTTTCTTTCTTTTTTTCTTTTTTTTCCATCTTCAGTGTCCTGTAGCTTTTTTTTCTTTTTGTTTTTTTCTGTTTTCTTTTCTTTTTTTTTATTCATAATAAATTGCTCATTCAATCTCTCTTTTTTTTCTAACCTTATCTCTACCTCTCTCTGTCCTTACCTTAATACTATAACTATAGGTTCGCTTCCCAGCTTATTCAATTTCGATCTATAGTACCATAAATTAAGTCTGATTTATAATAGAACTTTTTCAATAGCTTACGAGTATTCTTCCTTTTTTTTTTTTTTTTTTTTTCTTTGCGCAAAATATCCCGGGTGTTTTTTTTTCTAAGCAACCCATACTCTTATCAATTTCAGCCAACAATATTTCCCAATTCAAAATATTTCCTAATCCGAATCTGCGAATCTTCACCTCACCTGGTTCCGTCAAAATTCTGCGCATCTCTTAATCATATCCAAAACCCTGTTTCAAAATATCTTTCCCAATAACAATCTCAAACCTCTATAGAGCAGTATCGAATCGACCGCTTATAATTAGTATCACCGTCACTTTCATGTTTCTTGACATTTTAGTTCTTCAGCAGGATTTCGTTTTTTTTGTTTTTTTTTCCATCTTTACTCACTAGTCCATGGAGACGGCAAACTCCTCTATTTATTGTCACTGGGGCTGATCTGGCTGTGATTTGCTGATCCGTTTGGATCTAAAAATCCAAGAGTTTGTGATTCTCATTCATCTGAAAGGATTTATTTATGAATATACCATTTGGTACAATGGTCAAATTTTAATTTCTTGAACAATTCTCACAAGATTAACTTCTCCACCCAGTCGTGTCTTATCTTGTACTCTTTTTGCGTTATTTTTATCTCAATTACCACATAAACAATAATAGGTATTTTGATGCGTCGTATCTACTTTTGGTTTAATATGGCGTTTTTTTTTTGTTTTTTTTTTTTGCTGTTATTATTAGCGATTATATTACAAAATTGAAAGTTTTCCCACGTGCTGATGGTTTTCAACACGAGTATTAGTGACAGCAGATCTTCTCACGTCTCAAGGATTTATTATTAGTATTATTATGATGTACTCATTAGAGTTTTTCACATCAGCGTAAGCTGATGGTCTTTCACTGGAGATTGAGTGACAGCAAGCCACCTCAAGTCTTCAGGATTCCTCTCAGTATTCTGGCCGTTTTCAATAATGCTGTTGCTTGGATGGTCTCCACTCGGCCGCCAACTTCCAAATCCTCCGGGCCTTTTAATAATCCTTTAGTTACCGTGCCAAAAGCACCAATCACACAATTGGTATTATTGTCACCTTCATGTTCCACAGTTTTTTTTTCAATTCTCAAGTAAGGTCGAGGTACGTATCTCTCTTTTCACATTCTTTCATTTTTATTTCTGTGGTCAGCCGGGACAGCAAAGTCGACAATTTCGCAGATTTTATTATTATTGTTATTATTTTTTCTAAATTTATTTATTTATTTTTCTTTTTTGAGAGTTTTTCCCACCGGCGTCAATTGATGGTCTTTCACTGCAGTCTGAGTTATGGTAAGTCTCCTCAAGTCTCCAGGAATAATCTCAGTATTCTGGCAAATCTCATCAATGCTTTAATTTGGGTGGTATCCAATCATCTGCTTATTTCCATTTGTTGGGTCGCTTGAAGTGTTCATACAGTTGTTTTACTTCCCATTTTTCTGGTCCCTGTGATCAGTCTTTCTTAGGGTTTTTTTCTGAGGTTTTCTAGTCGTTGTATCGAAGCATCAACGCTATTTTGATTGCTGACATGTCCTTATTAATCGTATTTTCAAGTTTTTCACACCATCATTTGCTTGTGGTTTTCTCTTGTGTCTAAGTGATAGCATATCCCATAAAGTCCCCGGTTGTCTTCTGAGTATTCTAGCCGATCTTAACGATTCTGTAGTTTTGATTGTCTTTGTTTTTTCTCTGATTTCTAGTTCCTCCAAATTTTGTTTTTAAGTCTTTGAGGACTGTTCCAAATGCACTTATTACAATTGATAACTTTAACACCCTCATGTTTCACGGTTTTTTGAGTTCTCTGGCAAGATCAAAGTATTTGCGAATCTTTTCACTTTGTTTTATTTTCACCCTATGATCCGAAAAAACGGCACAGTCCACTAGATAAAAAGTTCTTTTTTCTTTTTAATTAAATCTACGACTGGTCTACTGCCGAGGATTACCAGATCTGTTTTTATTTGAAAATGCCAGAGAATTGAATGCGTCATATTTTCTTAGACAGAGTCTTGTTTTATAATTATTATTCCTCTATTCGAGTTTTTAACTGATAGTTTTTCATTGACCTCTGAGTGGTAGCAAGTCTCCTACGGTCTCCAGAAATCTTTCAAGCATTCGAGCTGATCTTAGCTGTTTTATGGTCTAGGTCTCTAGCTTATTTCTCTGATCTCCAGCTCCCCCGATCTCCTTTCCTAAGCTTTGATGACCGTTCCAAGTGCACCAACTACAATCGATATCATTGTGGCCTTCTTATTCTACGGCTTTCTGAGCTGTTTGGGAAATTCCTGGTATTTATCAATCTTTTCACTTTCCCTCATGTTCTCTGCAAAATCCACTGGATGACAAGTTATTGCTTCTTGTTAAGTAATACTATATTTGAGCTTGAACACTTGTGTGGGTGACCAGTTCTCATCCAAAAATCGCAGAAAACTTTTTTTCATTTCCTTTTTTGAAGAGAAATTCTGGTTAATACTCGTAACTATTGTCCGTATGGTAAAAATTTAATCCCTTCCACAATTCTCAGTTGATCATCTTTCTTAGTAAATCGTAGCTACTCTTGTACTCCTTTTGAGCCAGTTAGCTGCATTTGCTTTTTAAGGGATTAACAACTTAGTCTCTGTCACCACATAACCTACACTTGCTATTTATCTTCGTATTATCAATTTTTGCTTTGACCTAATTGGTTCGTTAGGCGTTAGTTTCGGTCTTGACGTTGCCCCTTTTTAACCATGTCCAAATCATGTCACATGGCATTTCGTTCGTTTGTGACTTGTTTAGGTTTATTATTGATATGTTTATAATTCTACTTTTTACCAGTTTTACACACCAGCCATAACAGGTGGGCTTCGTTGGAGTTTGATTGACAACATATCTTCTCAAGACTCCAAGACCCTTCTAAGATATCCCAGTGGATCTAAACAATGCTTAAATCTGAGTAGTCTCAATACTTCATCTGGTTTACAACTATGCCATTTCAAACGTTCTAACTACTACTGGTACTACTGACTCCGCATTTTCTACAGTTTCGTACTTTGGCAAGGTCTATGTAATTGTCTATCTTTTCTCAATTATCAATATTATAAATTCTAGAAGTAGTAGTAATTTTAGTAGTATTAGTTATAGTATTTATTCATTCATTCATTCATTCATTCAGTGATCTTTTAGCGCTTCGAGTCAAATGAATTGCTTTGGCTTTGATGTTTTAATGAAGGATCGGGAGTGAATTGAAAATCGCCAACGGAGTTCCGTTTATAAGCCACACGTTGGACCCATCCCAACATGTTTATGAATATAGACATACATGTCCACCGACCTTATAAATATACATTCGGAGAGAATTCAATGAGATTTATATATTCAAATATATATAGAATCGTTTAGATCAATTCTGCCTTTTACTTTATGCTTCTTCCTCCACGTCTCTTATACTCTAACTTTCTCACACTCTTGGTCACTAATTGACTCTTTATCTCACTATATCTCCCTTTTTCTCAATCACATATATTTGAGAATAAGAATGCATACATATGCACACACACGCGTTAGCAGAGGCACAAACGGAGGCATACATATCTTTACATGCAAACATTACTTATTACAGATTGCTGTGACTTATATCATATAGTATAAAACATATACGCTGTATGCGTGAGTGCATACGCATAAGTATTATATATACGTACTGTAGGTTTGTATTTATAAAAACGTACTCACACGAACATTCTTTGTGTATATACATAAATTTATATATATATATATATATATATATATATATATATATATATATATATATATATATATATATATAAATATTTTCGAAGGTGTTTTTTTCTGTCTTGGTGTCATTGTCTGATTTTGGTAAACGATTTCTTACAGAAATACACCCTTTAAGAAAAAACTATGAATGAAGGTATCCTTTCAAAAGTAGCAATAAAAGATAATTAAAAAAATATATAATTGGTCGACAGTAGTCGCAGTAGACCTAAAGACTCCTTTTTCAATAGCTACTACACTAAGATGTAGGGGCGGTTGCCACTCCTTACGCTGTGTTGGTTCACTTACCCTTGTTCCATATATATATACATAAATATATATGTATATATATGAAAGTAAAATGTGAGTATTTATACATATACATATATATGTATATATACATATGTATATATGTATACATAAATATATATAAGTATATATATATATGTGTGTATTAATTAGAATATATATATATATATATATATGAATATACAATTATGTATGTATATATATATATGTATATACATATATGTATATACATATATATATATATGTGTGTATACATATATTCGTAAATACTCACACACACACACACATATATATATATATATATATATTTATCAACCTTAAAAATTGATATTTTATTACAGTATATATATATATATATATATATATATATATATAAACACGTGCAGGCGAGTACGTACACACACACACACACACACACACACACACACATATATATATATATATATATATAGTAAAATATATAAAGTAGACCTTATACCAAACATGTTCACAAAAAAAAGGAAGAGCTACCAATAAATTTTAAAGCCACAAAACACCCCATGATACACAAAAAAAAGCCGTAAGTGAAACCCAAAACTACTCAAAGGCGCACACAGAGACCCCCCCACACACACAACTATTAACATATCAAATATCAAAGAAGGGTAAAGTTGATCAAAGTAAACACAATCCAGGAAAGAGGAACAAAGCCCCTTATAAAAACAAGTCTGACCAGACAAGATTCATTTATACTGGAAATAGGAGTGAATTCAAGTCTCATTGAGCACCCTTTTTAAGAAGCCTTGTGCTACACATGTTCTCTGACGAAAGCAACAAGCTGGAAACATACATATATATAACACGTATGTAAGAACCAAATAAATAAATTCAAAAAATACAAATCTCTTCGTGGACTTTCCTATTAATATATATCCTAATTCTTTCTTGGGACCTACAACAACCATCTTTATATATATATATATATATATATATATATATATATATATATATATAAAGTCTATCCAGAAAAAGTACAGAAATTTATAATACCGCGACTGTCGGTTTTTGGATTTGATTTGCGTGTTTGTGCTCTCTCGATGGCATACTATGTCGGCACGAAGAAATGATCTTGTCTATTTTAGTACCGAGTAGATTCAAAACAAATATACATAATGTTATTAAAGAAACACGGAATCCTTTCAAATGATGATGTGTTTAAGGGTTTAGGAATCATCACTTTCCATGGGATTCGAATTCTCAGTGTCATCATCGACTGCTGATGACGAAGGCGAATACGTTTTGATGTGGACCCTATTTGGGACCACAAAAAGATAACTCGGAACACGGTATAAGTTTAAGGATATATTGAAGTAACCAGATACAGGGAAAATTGGTGGAGTAAGCTAGGCTTTCTACTCAGTCGAATATCCAGTCTCTCCGAACGGCTGACCATTCATCCCAACGAGAGTACTTGGCTCTCGATTAATGTAGGATTTGGAAGAGTCCATCAATGGTATGAATAGCTCTCGATTAATATAGGATTTGGAAGAGTCCATCAATGGGTAGAGAAGGGTCCGATAACGTGCTTGTTAGATGATTTTCAAATTTTGTAATGCTGTTTCTACTGGCATTATTTACACCACTTTCTTCATTGGCTTGTTTGAAAATGAAAAATGCTTATTTCTCGTTCTTTTTCTCAATCTTTGAAGGAATTTCTTACAAATGTGTAGCACTACAATTAGGAAGAAAAATATACCCTGCCCATAATTTTATTTGTGGAGGTTTTGCTCTCTATAAACCAACATGGAATGATGCAAAATGTTTATCCCAAAGTTGAAAAGCACAGCAACATACAGTTACAGTCTTGGACATTCTAAACGGTTCCATCAGCTTGATTTTTAACACACCTCGTGTCTCTGTCTGTCTGTCTGTCTGTCTGTCTTCACACACACACACACACACACACACACACACACACACACACACACACACACACACACACACACACACACGTGGATCAGATAAAGGAGAAAATAAATAAAAGCCGATGTACATTTTTTTTCATTAAATAAGGGAACATTTCACTGAAAAACTAAGTACAAAATCTTTTCTTATCACCACAGACAATGTTTGCCAGAGCGTAGATATTTCTAAAATAGATATTTGAAAGATTCACGCAATGAAAATATTGTAGTATATATTAGCTTAAAGAATGGTATATTGTATACATAAAAACACTATTGTGTAAGTAGGTCACCGGGTGAGAAAGAAAATGTAATCTTGCCTTGAAAAATAAGTATGTGAACTGTTCCTGATAATGCAATTAAAAACGGGAACATCATTCGTTTAATTTGAGAAAACTTAAACGAATTAAAATGAAATGCAATCTTTTAATAAAAAAAGGATAGATATTCAATCAAAAGAAATAAATCGAAAAATGTTTCACCATATAATTATTCAGTATTTACTGTTTGTTGAGTAAGTATAGAAAATTTGATACTTACTAAGGAAATATTTATTTCTTCGCTTATTTAAGAATTTCCGAAGTCTTGAAATTTGCAAAACAAAGTGTAGATTTGTCGATGACTATGATTGGCTGAAAAATGTGATTTCAATGTTCTTGAAGGGAAAAATTTCTCAAATTATTTTCGGTTCTGATTCTTCAAAATTATTCTTGGTTAATAAAACCTCGACGTCTGCAAACTATCTGGAAAATTAAAATTCGCGTAAATACGCCGATTGGTTAATAAATGTAAAAATACAGATACAAAAGAAAGTTACAGCCATTTGAGTCTATTTTTGGATGTATGGACATTAGCTGATTTGATCTGATTTTATGGCATATCAACCTTTGTAGGCTATTTAATCCCAAATCCTACTTATAAATATATATTAAATATATATGATTTTGTTTGTTTGGGTTTTATGGCATATCAATTATGGTAGGTTATTTAATGCCAAATCTTCTTTGTACATATATTTTAAATATATATAATTTGGTTTGTTTGGGTTTTATGGCATATCAACAATGTTGGGTTATTTAATGTCAAATCCTTTTTATACATATGTTTTAGATATACATGATTTGGTTTGGTGGGGTTTTATGACCTATCAACCATTGAAAGTTATTTAATACCAAATATTATATATATATATTCCCAAAATATGCGTTAATAGTGTCAATAAAGTTCTGCTACAAGGATGGCTACAAAAACAATTTTAAAGTAAAACTGATAAGACGCTAGAAAATTCCAAATGCATGCTATGTGGTGATAGAGACTGTACAATCTATCATATAATACTCGAAGCAGTAAATTAATGCAAAAAGATTATGAGATTAGACACGACTGCCTGGGGTATGTATTCCATAGGAAATTTTGCAAGAAATTTAAATTTGGCCACAGAAACAAGTGGTATATGCACAAGTTGAATCTGTCCTGGAGAATGCGACGCACAAGGTTCTCTAGAATTTTGAGATATAAACAAATCACCTAATCTTAAGCAGATTACCTATCCCAGTGATAGTAAAAAAAACAAAAAACAATGAAAAAAAAAGGGCCACAAAGTGAAATTAACAGAAAACGACCACAGAGGGAATTTAAAAGAATACGGACCTCAGAATGAAATTAAAAGAAAACGGACCACAGAGTGAAATTAAAAGAAAACGGACCACAGAGTGAAATTAAAAGAAAACGAACCACAGAGTGAAATTAAAAGAAAACGGACCACAGAGTGAAATTAAAAGAATACGGACCACAGAGTGAAATTAAAAGAAAACGAACCACAGAGTGAAATTAAAAGAATACGGACCACAGAGTGAAATTAAAAGAAAACGAACCACAGAGTGAAATTAAAAGAAAACGGACCACAGAGTGAAATTAAAAGAAAACGAACCACAGAGTGAAATTAAAAGAAAACGGACCACAGAGTGAAATTAAAAGAAAACGGACAACAGAGTGAAGTTAAAAGAAAACGAACCACAGAGTAAAATTAAAAGAAAACGGACCCCAGAGTGAAATTAAAAGAAAACGGACCACAGAGTGAAATTAAAAGAAAACGGACAACAGAGTGAAATTAAAAGAAAACGAACAACAGATTAAAATTAAAAGAAAACGGACCACAGAGTGAAATTAAAAGAAAACGGACCACAGAGTGAAATTAAAAGAAAACAAAAAGAACGATAAGTACCAAATCTTGCAAGAGAACGAAAGAAATATAGAACATGAGGATGCCAGTGATACCAAGTGGTGAACTCAGAACAATCCCTAGTGTAATGGTAAAGGGACCGGAAGACTTAGAAATCGTAGGCCAACTAAAGTAACAACGCACCGAACAAACATTCCGTTCACATAAGCAAAAATCTATATAGACTAAACCACCCTTCCCTGAATACCCTACAAACATGAAAAAACATTCCATTCACAAATCTACACGTGTGAGTTCGAGTCTCATTCATATTGCTGTGTGCAGGACATATACATGTATGTATGAACGAAATAAATAATTCTTAAAAATTACAAATCTCTTAGTGGAACTATTCATTTTGAAA
>OY757905.1:130796945-130814445 GCA_963585895.1 Sepioteuthis lessoniana | reverse complement strand
AATAGGGAGTGGTCTCTCAAATTCAAGCTCCTTATTTTTCTTCTGTGGGGTACTATCTGAGTGCCTGACCCTTTTAAAAAAATCTCTTGTTCACGTATGATCGTTTTTGCCCTTACCACGAGAGTTCTTGTGGTTTTTTCTTTATTGTCGGATGACTGGAAAGTGTTCGACATTATAACATGGTTTTTAACAAGTTTTTATATGTTCCTTAATCATCGTTCTGAGTAATTTTCAATTAATAATAATTTTCACAATATTCATATTGTTAACAAAATATTCCGTTTGATTATTTCTCCAGTTGTATATTTCAGGAGAAAAACAAGTAAAGCTTGTTTTTCGGGTGAAAAAACACCCACAAAATAATGAACATTCTTAAAGATAAGGGTATGTCACGGTCCTTAATCCACACATGAACATTTTCCTATCTTACACTCGAAAAGTATTTCAGGAAAGCCAGATTCAAAGTCCCGAGAAAAGACAGTTGCAGCATCTCCATCTTTGGCAACACGCGTGAAAATTATCTGTCCAAAACTTTAGGAAGTCTTATCATCTTAAGTAATATCGGAACAACTCATAATCTCAAATAATATAAAAGCATTTTCGTTCATAATATACATGTTTAAAAGTCATACGCACAAATCTGTTTGCAAGCTGTACTTCATTAATATATATATATATATATATATATATATATATATATATATATATATATATATATATATATATATATTTATGGATAGATACATGGATAGATAAAGAGGAAAATGCATGAATAACAATCTGATCTACAAATTTTTGATGTTCTTATTTCCCTAAAGTGAATGAAAAGTTTACTGCAAAATAAAAGTAATAAAAAAAAACAAAAAAACTCTTCTTATAATCAAAGTTATTAGTAAGAACGAAGATATCTTTAAAGTATAGCACTAATCGTTCGCTTAAAATAAGAGGACATACTTTATGAACTGCTGCTAACGGTATTTGTTGTGCGTCCCACCAAATAGGCGTGGGTGGCACTAAGCCTTTTTTTAGGTGGGCTATGGCGCAGCATTCTCCGAAATCGCTGGGGATCCGTCGGCATTCCCCTAAAAAGAGTCGCCTCAGGGGCCAGGCAATAAACCTAGCCCCTCCGTAGAGGGTTAGATCCTGGGCTACGGCCCGGTGAGGCTCGAGCAATAAGTCAGTCTGGGCCGCGTGAGGTGAATGTTAGAATTCCCCAGCAACCCGTGCCAGACAGCCTCGACTGACAACCGTATCCAGAGACATGACACTCTACCAAATCAATGCGGTTGCATCACAGCCGGCGCAAGTGTGCCCCATCTACTGAATTGGAACAAATTCGCAAAATTACGGTGATTTAAATAAACCGTTTAATTTAAGAAAAATAAAACGAGTTGAAATTAAATACATTCGTAAAACAAAACACTGTCGATATCCACTTAAACGTAATAACCCCGAAAGTTATTTTAGTAAGTAAGAATTCATAAAATACTGTCAGTGGAATAAGTAGGAAAACCCATACTTACTGAGGAATATTTCTTTCGGAGTTTATTTATATAATTTACGTAAAGTCTATCATCTAATTGGGTGAGAAATTGTATTCTTAATGTTGTTGGTGACTTAGCAATACAGTTTTCAACAAATAACATATTTCAATAAAAAAAGTTTTTATTTTTTGTCACCTGGAATATGAATTCATAACACAGCATGGAAGAGTAGGGGTTAACATGCTTGACTGAGGCATTGTAGTAAGCGAGTTAGAACTCCAGTCGCTCTATTATGGTTACTTTCTAACTTACTCTTGGAAATGGTATGAGCCGTCCGCAGGGTACGTGGTGTATTCAATAAGTTTCCTGACATTTTTGTACATGCATTTAAAATTGTTGTAGACTCTTGATAATTCAGTTTTTTTTTGCTATACATGTAATGGGATGACTGACTAATTTTTATGATTTCAGATTCAAATGAACAGCTACAGCAGGAATTGGAATATACCCTACTAAAGCCTGATTGTCAAAGCAGGTGAATATCAAAAATGCAATTTGACACTTTTGAAGAACGATATGCAATTGAATTGTGTTTTAAATTTGGAAAAAATGCCAGAGAAACGTATGGGATGCTTCAGACTACTTTTGGACAATCTTGCATGAATTGAGCTTCAGTTTTTGAGTGGCATAAGAGATTCAAGGAAGGCAGGGAGTTTGTGAGGAATGATGATAGGTGTGGGAAAAGTAAGGAAGTCAATACAGCAGAATGATTGGCCAAAGGGTTAGGCTTAGGGTTACTATGCTGAGGTTTTAAGTGTATTCAGGAAAAGATTCCGTTGGAAGGGCAAGCACTCTTCAAATTGGGTCAGTGGCATTTCCACCAGGACAATTCACCAGTCGACAACTCCATACTTGTCCCAGACTATTTGACTAAGATGGGAATCAAGACACTTCTTCACCATCCCAATAGTGCAGACCTTGCTCCCTTTGACATGTGCTCATTCCCTAAGCCCAGAGGCTGTCATTATAAGACAATTGAGGAGATGAAAGAGGCTGTAACGAAGGTCATTGAGAGGCTCACACAAGAGGACTTCCATGGGGCTTTCCAGAGGTTGTTGGAAAGGTACAACAAGTGCATTGCAGCCGGAGGAGATTACATCGAAGGGGACTAGAGTTTCATGTGTGTACTATCAATTAAAGTGCCCATACGAAAAAAGTCTGGAAACCTATTTAATGATCCTCGTAAATAATGCTACTGCTGTTCTACAAGGACCACTTTGACGTTGAGTTACCCATGAAAGGCGATATGATATTAAAAAACCAAACCAAACCATATCTCAATCTCATTTTTCAAAAATGTAAATCAGCTTCCGATTCATTTATACAGGTATATTTTCTTTACTTTCTGATCAATAAGAAATAATTGATTCATATTTTAATGTATAGTTGTTAATTAGCCAATTATTGAATATCAACAACACGCTTGCTGCTAAATATTTTCTCAATAATTGTACCTCAGTAATAGTTTCCAGCTCCACATATCCACCTTCTGACAAACGCTCGAGTTTCATTGACTTCTAGACTTTTTAATGCAAAGCCTGGCGTAATAACTGCCAAATTTTCGTTAGATAATAATAAAAAAGATACTATGATAAGATTATTGAGATTATTATTTAGGTTTATTAGCCTGTCTGCTATTGTTATAAGCTCACCTCTATCTGGCATATAGACACAAATATGGGTCAAACATATAGCAGTGAATTTCAAAGAATAGATTGCTCGGCAGTTCTCTCGGGAATATTTTAAAAAAGTTTAAAAGATATATTTTTGGAAGGAGCATTTAAAAATACGGTCATCGTAGTATGAAATGAAATCGGTGATCCATGTTCAAATACTAGACGAGCATGTTTACATTTCTCTTTGTTCTAATACCTTTGATAAAGGCATTAGTCCATTCTTAAGCATTGAGAAGACAACCCGTCAAGGAGAAGGGAAAATTTGACGTTCAAATGAGCTGTACTCGCTTAAATGTCAGCCTGGTGCTCCAAGTGAATGGTTTGGGTAAATATATAAAATGTTCACATTAACCTGCTATATACACAGAAGGACGAGTCAATAACACTTGCTTATAAAAATATACATTTTTACGAACGGTGGAAATTAGATAGATAGATAGATAGATAGAGAGAGAGAGAGATAGAGAGAGAGAGAGAGAATCAGATAGCTAAGTTTTACACCATGTTGAGATAGATATATTCAGAGCCTTGTTTCTTCATTGAATTTGAACACTTTTAATCAGTCAAAATATAATCCCTGTACACTTGTAGTTTTCAGCCATCGAAAAACAAGGTCATTTATGCCTGTACAAGAAAGCTCTATGTGTTTTTTATGCCAAGAAATATTTAAATACATTTTCTACTTCTCTGTCACTGAATATTTTCTGGCGTAAAAAAGTGTCCAAATAAATGAAAAAATTGTTGTCAGTGAGTGAGAGATCAGGAGATTATGGTGGATAGCTCAGATCACTAGTCAGTGAGCTCACCAGGGTCCTCCTGGCAACGTGTTGTTGAGTCTTGCTAGGATACAAAATCAGGACAAAGCTTGATTTCATGTAACATTCTCATGTAAAACCTTCAATATAACTTTCAAAATCAAATGCTGAAAGAAGAACGTTTCGAAGAAAAATTGTTCACGTGATAATTTTTCTTGTCACAGCTTTACAATGAGTGACTTCAAGCTCTTTCATATGAATTAAATATATATATCTAATATATATTTATTCATTGAAAGAATAAAACTGTGGAAACAGCACTTCGAAAACTTACTTGGAAACCCACCAAAAATAACGCATGAACCAATCACCAGAATAATTAGCAAACAATTAGACATTAAACTTGGACCGTTCACACAAGAAGAACTCGACTCGGTTCTCAGAAAAATTAAAAATAGGAAAGCTGCAGGGCTGGACGAAATTCCCCCGGAAGTATGGAAGACCAGACAATTCGACGACATACTGCTCCGACACTGCAACGCAGTATACAATCAAAATCCGATAGATAGATGGACGAAGGGATGCATACTCCCCTTCCCTAAAAAGGGGGACCTCGGATTAGCCAAAAACTACCGAGGCATAACACTTACATCCATAGCTGCCAAAATCTACAATGCCCTACTACGAAACCGAATAGAACCCAAAATCGACAACATACTTAGAAAAAACCAAAATGGCTTCCGAAGAAATAGATCTACGACCTCACAAATATTAACCATCCGCAGAATCCTTGAAGGTGTACGGGCAAAGAACCTACAAGCGACATTAATATTTGTCGACTTTACCAAGGCTTTCGACTCCATTCACAGAGGAAAGATGGAACAAATCCTACTAGCGTACGGCTTACCTAAAGAAACCGTAGCGGCAATAACGATTCTCTATAGAAACACTAAAGTAAAAGTACGATCACCAGATGGAGACACAGAATACTTCGACATTGTAGCAGGAGTACTACAAGGGGACACGCTGGCTCCGTATCTCTTTATCATTTGTCTAGACTACGTACTTAGAACATCGATTGACAAAATCAAAGAGAATGGCTTCGAACTGACGAAGAAAAGAAGCAGAAGATACCCCGCAACAACAATTACCGACACCGACTACGCCGATGACATAGCGATACTGGCAAATACACCTGACCAAGCCGAAACACTTCTGCATAGTTTGGAACGAGCAGCAGCAAGCATAGGCCTCCATGTTAATGCACACAAAACGGAATATATGTGCTATAACCAAACGGGGGACATCTCCACTCTAAAAGAAACCCCTCTTAAACTAGTAGACAAATTCACGTACCTAGGAAGCAGCGTCGAATCAACCGAAAAGGACATCGAAACGAGGTTAACGAAAGCATGGACAGCTATCAATAGGCTATCGACTATATGGAAATCAGACCTAACCGATAAAATGAAACGCAGTTTCTTCCAGGCAGCGGTCACATCGATACTGCTATATGGATGCACTACATGGACGCTAACAAAACGGCTAGAGAAGAAACTAGATGGCAATTACACAAGAATGCTGCGTGCAATCCTGAACAAGCCCTGGCAGCAACACCCCACAAGACACCAACTGTACGGCCACCTGCCCCCTATCACGAAAACTATTCAAGTTAGGTGAACCAGACATGCAGGACATTGCTGGAGAAGCAGAGATGAACTCATAAGAGATGTACTCTTATGGATCCCCACACACGGCCGCGCAAAAGCAGGACGACCAGCACGAACGTACATTCAGCAGCTATGTGAGGATACAGGTTGTTGTCCTGAAGACCTACCTAGGGCGATGAACGATAGGGAGGAGTGGCGAGAGAGGGTCAGGGATATCCGTGCTGCCAGCACGATATGATGATGATGATGATGATATTTATTCATTATTATTATTATTATTATTATTATTATTATATAATAGCTCTATCCTAGATATTAAGCACCCTCTATATTATATTGCACTTGATTCGACACATACCCACAGTGTTTTAGTGACAACCAACACGTTTATAATTTTTTTTTTCGATTTTGGGAGAAGTATTTTTCTGGCCTTCTTCTGTTGTAGTAATTTACTAAGCGTTTTGCTTAGATCTTGCACAAGGCTGAATTAATGGGGCGCTCAATGAGACTTGAACTCACTCTTGCAGGTTTGCAAGTCAAGCATGCCAAACAGTACACTACCAGAGGTGCCTGACCTTCTTCTGTTGTATGTTGCAGTAAGTGAATTTTGAACGAAATTGCTTCTCTTGTGTAGTAGACCATATTCTTCGAATTGATTACTATCATTTCTGTGACTTCTCAGAAAAAAATATTATTCGGGAAACAAAACTATATATATATATATATATATATATTATATATATGTATCAACTTAACGAAGCAAAATCGCCGTTACAATAACGATGTTGCAGCCGCAGCCCCTGAATTTTGGAATTTACCGAATAGTATATGACTCATGAATATAACGTTACCTCAATCCTTTTTTATGGCAAATGTCCACAATACTTGGTATTTCAAACTATCTGATCAGAATTTTTAACATGTATTGGAACAAGTCAAAATTTTCTGTTAAATGTTCAAAGATAGTATTTGAATGAGCCGCACAACCGGATCACCCGAAATTGAACGTAAGATCATAATTTGAGTTACACAATAGAAAAAGAAAAGCTACATTTGCTTGATATGCCCCCTAACGTATATCCTGATATGACATTAAACCATCTGATTGCAAGGATTTAGTTCTTGAGCTTTGGGTAACGTGGAGTAATCCTTCAACCCATTACTCCAAGGACCATTCAGACTGATAGTATCTGATAGGGTCTTACCTATGGGTCAAAAAGAACTCTTTGACATTTAAACTATGTGCAAACAAATATTTACATTCATTCGGATGGTTAGAAATAGGACAGTTTGATCATTTAACAGTGTGTAAACAAATGGCTGATGTTTAATTGAATTGTTAGTGATAGATAGCTATACTTGGAACCATTTAACTTTGCGTTAATAAATAGCAAATGTTGAATAGAAATTTTGGAATTGATTGGCACTACTTGTAACTCTTTCACTGGGTGCGTAAATTGAATTGTTAGTGTTACATACCGATGCTGGAAACTATTTAACTAAGTGAAAATATAAACATTTATTTCATCAATATTTGAAATCGTTTGATTGAGTGCAAACAAATGATTAATTCTAAATAGAACTATGTTAGAATGATTGGAACGATGTAACTGTGCGCAAACAATAGTAATACTTTTGTCCGAACAAATTAGCTCTGACTCATTTAAAAAATAAGGTTACCTACAAATAATTGACAGACACATCATATGTATAACCATTGAACTGTATGCAAACAAATGAGTTCTGGCTGATTTAAAAATGTTATCTACCAACTATGTGTTTACAGATCATATATTATATGTATAAAGACGATTCGGCATTGAATAACCTACAATAATATGCCATAAAACCTAACCAAACTAAACTATTATCCTGATTAATAAGCCACAATAAGTGATACATTTTTATTTCCCCTTGGTGAATGACTGTTTGGATAAAAGGGTTCTGGAACATATTTTTGAAAAGTGCGAAAGTCTTACAACTAAATCTTCTAAACTAACGGGGCCAGTCATATTACTATTGTATAAAATTTAATCCAGACTAAATATCTTGTAATATGAATTTTTCAAATGTCAAAGAAAGAGCCATCAATCTATTGATGTCAGTTTTAATGTCCTTCTCTGCTCCATCAATTTTTTTTCCAAATTCGCTTATGCTGTTTGAAGATCTACGTGGTTTTTATTCAAACAGAATAAGGAAAAAGTTGTGTGCAAGGGCTCGAATGCTCTCGTTTTATGATGAAAAATCTTTTTTCTAATCATTGTTTGTATTGTGTTCTGGTTAGTGAACACAAGAAGTAGTAATAATAAGACAAACCAAAATATGTGAGGTAAATAGTTATATTTACAGGAAAGAGTATTTACAAGAGAGAGACTGTTAGTAATAAGAACATAGGATTAGTGATAGAGTAATGATATACTTCAACAATAGGAACGGCTCTTCTGGTCTGAATCGTAGGCTTATCCTTCTCAGACTGATCTCCGCTACTGCCATATATGGCAGATGGAACAGCTCATTATGCTGAAAAGGTAGGTGATACCCAACAGTTTGTTTGTATGGCATATCAACCCTCTAGGGTTATTTAATGCCAAATTCATCCGTCAAGGAGAACATTAGTAATAGCTGGGAGGATAGGGGGTTTCATATCTTTCCCAAGGCTATTTGTCCGAAAGCAACGTAATAGCTCAATGGATATCAGACCTCGCTGACTTTAACCGTTATACCACAAAGATACTCTCCCTTATTGAATCATGTTTTTCTCGAAATGTATAAAACTTTAGTATGTATAGCATGTTAAATTCATATCAGTATACAAATGATAACTGATGATTTTCGATTATTTTTTCAAACGAAAGTAACTCAACGAAGTTCTTGAACCTTCAGGATAGGATTACAATATGTAAAACATTTCTTGTTCGTTTTATATTTTCAGAATGTGTGATTTTCAAAGTTCACACTGATCAGACTCTTTGATTGATTTTAACGGCATGTTAAATAGTTAATAGGTTAGGGAATCGCCTTCATTGTAATTTCATATTTATATTTTTTTCGTATTTCTTTAAGAGTTATTTTTAGAACACAGTATCATCGAATATGAATCATTCTCAAACAGATCAATTTGACCCATAGATATCATTCTGATGGTCAAAGTGGATCTGGGAGTAATGGCTTTGAATGCTGGTTGGTTGATTGTTTGGGTTACTGGAACCTGATTATCAGATTGTTTAGTGTCTTATCCAAGGTGGATTTTTATCCCTCTGCAAAGGTGCAGTCGGTGTATTCTACAGCGCCATCCGACTGGGCAAGACAATGAATGTGCATATCAGACAACCCAAAGCTACAGAGCAGTAGCCTCACTATCAGATGCAGTTGACATTCATAACCGCAATACACCTTTTATATGGGAGCTTTACCCCTCTGGAAGTTATAGAATCTTCTGAGGTTTGCCGACAGAGCGACATATATCAGCGAAATTGCCTAAAAGTATCTTTAAATCGAAATCTTCCATTTTTTAATATATGATGAGGATAGTTATAATTTTGACTAATACTTGAAAATTAAAAAAAAAGGCAAACAATCTTGTGTTAGTGGGATATCTCATTATTTTCACCACATAAAAGAAAAGACATTCAATAAAACAAAAGAAAAACAATTCCTACTGTAGTTCGTGTTTGAATCAATAATCATAACTGCCTTTTTTTATACATTTCTAATCAATTATTTCTTTATGTAAAAAAGCTGAGCTATTGTTTTTACTTCTTTTCACTTTGCATTAAAAGCAAGTTTTATATTTAATAAACAATAAAAAATTCAGTCTGGCAAACAATGGACGATAACTTCCGGTGTGCCTATTTGGAGTTACCGATAACGATTTTCTATTTATAGCTCAAATATGAAGAACAAAGTGGAGAGACGGCAAGAAGATTGATTTTTCTCAATGTCTACATATACTAAAAAAAAAAAAAAGAGGAAAAAGAAAATGTGCTGAGCTTGCACACCATTTAATATCCAAAATTGAAAAGACGAATAGAATTTCAATTCGACCAGATTAAATTTATATAAAGTTAGGACTTGATGATGATTAATAACCCTTTTTTCTGACAACGCAGTTTACAGATTATTCCTATCAGATGGTACAATGGGACACAGTACAGTCTATCATGCATGTGTGGAGAAAAGAAGTGTGTCTTATTGTCATGCACATGTTGTCGTCCGGATGGTCGAAGAAAAACATCCGATATGTATTTACCGAACACTACGCTTGCCCAGTCGGCTGGAGCTATAGAATACACCGACTGCATCTCTGCAGAGGGGTAAGACCTCTCCCCCCAACGAGTGTCCTGGATATGAATTAAAAAATCTGATGGTGAGGTTCCAGTAATACAGTAGCTTTGGGGAATGTGGATTACCCATTCACTGCCATCGCTCCCATGTCCACTCTGGCCCCGGAGTGGTAGCACCTGATTGGGTCCTATCTCTGTACTTAAGCTAAACTGAATTGCTTAAAATAGAATTGTTTTGACATTTAAAATACGTACTTCATGCTAAATTGAATTGCTTTAAATAGAACTGTATTGATATGTAAACTGCGTACTTTTGCTAAACGGAATTGTTTGAAATAGAACTTTTTGTATGCTAAACTGAATTGTTTGAAATAGATTTTTTTTTACATTGAAACTGTATTTACGTTAAGATGAATTATCTGAAATAGATTTTTTGAAAATATAGTGTAGAGTGTTTACCAATGGTTCTGGAGACCAAGGTTCAATTCCAGGCCGTGTCATACCAAATACTTTAAAAATGGTACTTGATATGTTCTTGCTTACCACTCAGCAATATAAGGTACATATCAAGGGTAAAGTGGAGCAATCCTGGGAAAAGAGTAGCGTCCTCCCCAACACCTCGATGTAGTTGCTATTGAAAAGGGAGCCTTCTGGTCGTCCTCGATTACGGTCGCCAACAACTTTTACTGTATATGAAGTAAAATGGATTTGGTATTAATAAACTTCAATGGTTGATATGCTCTAACACCCAAATAAATAAATAAACAGCCTCTACGTACTGAGAGGAAGTGACACAAGGTCAATTTTTAAGCAGAGTTTAACTGATATGAATTCAGAGTCTACCATCTGCTAGACTAGTTGACGAATCAAAGCAAAAGAACCCAATCTTTCCTACCGATAGCAGGATGGAATATAATTAGATTCATACGTTTGCCTTATTCGAAATGCAAATAGTCTCGTCCAGGATTTGAACTCGTGTAACCGTGTTTATTTTCTACAACGGTAACCATTACAACACGACACATCAGCAGGTACATTTGATAAAAGTGTACTGTACATGTCGCATAAAAGATTGTACGTCACCGTACAAAACTCCTGTACAATATTTAAAACTATCAAAGAACAATGTTGTTTCTATTTTTAGAGGGAAAATATAATATTTCAATTTGCCATCCAATATAAATCATTCCATTTCCCACAAATTATCAGATCATTTCTTTTTTGGTTAAGATTATATATATCGTACATATATTTGTATAATAAAAGACATTGTAAAACTAAAATTTCACCTAAGAAATAAGGGGTCGTTCATTAACTGCGATATATTCTTAAAACATGGATTATTACCATATTTCTTGGACTAACCTAGCTGTAACCACGACTCAAAAAGTTCTAAATTAGACCAATGATGCTAGGCTGTAGAATACTAAAATTGCATCTCTTTTAAGTGGTAAGATCCCTCTCTTCCAAAATGTCCTGAATATGACCATATAATGGTGAGATTACACTCCAGGAGCTTAGGGAATGTCGAGTACCCTTGCATTATCATTACTCTTATCCACAGTGCAATTATCCGTTCCGATCCCATCTATAAGGAAAATAATCATTTACTATACTTGAAAACATTTAACAGTGTGCAAATAAATAAACAAGGCCTGACTTGTTTAAACCTTATTCTTCGTTTATAAACCATATTTATGTTGCGCTTCGGCACTAATTTAAAGTTCGTAATGACACCGCTTAAACTATCAGCCTGACCCGTGCTAAGGTTACTGACAAAAAGAAGTCAAATACTTATTGCTTCCGTTTGTTTTGTATGTACAAAATTTATTTGTTCTCAGAATCCGTTTCTAGCAGTGAACTAAAAATAGTGATAAAGAAAAAATAAAGATTATGCCAGTATAGGAGGGACAGTTAACCGGTCGAAAAGCGAAAGAGGGATGAAAGACGTACTTTGTTATTTTTCTGCTCACCGGCTGTTTTGTGCATGCTTGATTGTTCTATGTGACCGCTCTCTCTGCCTTGGTGTCGTCCCTGCTTCTCTTAGAATCCGTCCTTTTATATATATATATATATATATATATATATATATATATATATATATATATATCCCTAAAATTTTCAATCAATCTCCTTAAAATTTCACGTAATTGCCAAATTACAAATATCAGCTTGTTCTAAACAAATATTTACCTGTGATTACTTTCTATTCTAAGTATTTCCCCAACTTTCCAAATTCATAAACAAACGTTTATCACTTTTTTGTTTACATTCCCTATTACTAACTTAAAAAAATCATATGCCTATTCTAGTTTTGAACCCTAGATGAAAAGTACCCAAGCTAAAGTGAATTGTTTGAATTAGAACGGATTATTTTTATAAAAATTGATTTGGCATTAAATAACCTACAAAGGTTGATATGCCATAAAACCCGAACAACCAAACTAGATAACAAATGAAGTTTTGCAAATCGGTTTTCAATTTAAATTTCAGCAACAACAAAAAAATTAACAATTAAAATAATTATTTCAAAACCTTAATTAACTTATATTTGACACACACACACACACACACACACACACACACACACACACACACACACACACACACACATACATAAATATATATATATATATATATATATATATATATAGCCACACAGTCTTTCTGTGGATAACAATATATAGGCATAATTTAAAATTAAATAACCTACAAGTGTTGACATGCCGTAAGACACAACAATTAAACCAAGCAACCAAGCAGAATCTATACTATAATAAAGGTTATTAGAATATAGGACAAAAGTAGAAATTAATGCAATATTAAGAAAATGTACAAATTTTAAAAAAATCAAGATTTTCAGTGGCTGATTTTATTTATAGTTCGGATTATTGACCAACGTTAAACATTTCAGTTTTTATTGGTAAAGATCTAAAAACATTCTCAGGGTGTATACATTTTTACATGAATCGAAAAAATGAGGAAGTTTTAAACCTATTTTCCTTGGTGGCGTTTGGTTTAATAATCTATGTGAAGTAAATAGCGTTCGAAAATTTATTAAAAATAAAATGAATAAATAAATAAATAAAATACAAACGACAGAATTTTTCCTTCTTTTAACAAATTTGTTCGTACGCTAATTACAACATACAGATTTAAAACTGCGACAACAACGAAAAATGAATGTCTAATTTTTAACGACGACAAATAATTCGAACTATCAATAAAATCATTTCTGAAACCCTTGAGTTTTTTCAATTTTGTACATTTTCAAAGGCTATTAGACAAGATAGTAAAGAATTTACTTAATATCGTTTACTGTTTATAACACCTGAACATAAGATATGTATAAATAATAAAAATAAAGACCCAAAGGTAAGCAAAAAATGTAAAAGCTACTTCTAGTTCTAGACTACATTTTTTATTCACGTTATTACACTGATTCTGATTATATATATATATACATATATATATATATATATATATATATATATATATATATATATATATATATATATATATATATATATATATAAGTAGTTTTGAAAGTTTAACTAAGTGCTTGGATATTTTCTCTTTATGTTATTGGATGTTGCATAAATAATTTTGTCGGTTTGCATAGCCAAATACCAGGGTTGATTTATCAAAAATAAAGCGAAAAATTAGGGAGCGAAAAATTAGCGATCCTTTATTGCACAATCGTTTGTTACTCGTGTACATGTGGTAGGCATATGGGAAAATATAGAAAATTTAATTCACTATGAAGATATCTATTTCAGAAATATACTTACTGTGAACAATGTCAGTTTAATTTTTTATGTAGTCTCCCTTTTCTAATTCCATGGTATATTTAGTCCAAAACTTAACCATTGAGTCATATGTAGAATTATTGTTTTTTTCTTTCTTTATTTCTTTGTCCAGAAATATGTTTATAAGCCTTTGGCCTAAAGATGAGAAATACATTTTTAGGGTAAGAATAATTGTCCAACATAATCTCTTTTTCTCCAGTCATGTAGAAGAATCAAATACATCGGACATTATTCAATGAAAATTTCATATAAAAATCAAGGTAACAATCTCATGTGAAGGAGTTTGGAAGTTACACACACACACGTATATATATATATATATATATATATATATATATATATATATATATATATATATATATATATATATATATATACACGCACAAACCCATATGTTACGCAAAGACACCCACGCATATGTGTAGGAAGATTAAACCTAACATATATATATATATATATATATATATATATATATATATATATATATATATATGTATATATACAGGTGTAGATGCCATATTGTCCGCTTGAATCCCTCTCTCTATCGACCTATCTCTCTTTCTCATTCTCTATACATATATATGTATATATGATACGAATGAAGGAAGACGTTATTCTTCTTTGGGGAATATATACTTGATTACTTAGCTTCGGGAAAAATCTTGCGTGTTTGAGGCAATGTAAAAACTTGGAATATAGTTACTGATTAGCAGCCTCAATGAATTCATATATATATATTTATATGTATATGTGTGTGTGTGTGTGTGTGTGTGTGTGTGTGTGTGTGTGCGTCTGTGTCAGTGTTATGCAAACGTTTTTCACCTATTCTCAGAGTACTGGCACACACACGCGCGTGCGCATATATATATATATATATATATATATATATATATATATATATATATATATCAGCAGATATACTCAGTGTTGCCCGGATGCGATATATGACGTATTTTTTAATAGTTGTTTAAATAACTTATAACGAGAGTTACCATTCTTCATTTAAATGAAAATGTTTAATAGTTACTAAAAAGAGATAATATCTTGGAATTTTAGCTTGTACTTTATGTTGGAGAAATATTTTCAATAAATTGTCCATTTTCATTTCTGGTAAATAACCTTTTAACTTTTTCTTTCCTAAATTATATCTGGTACATTACGCAATGAAATTTAGACCCTCGAAATTGTATATTGTCCTTCATAATTGAGTCCTGAATCTAAATAAAATAATACCTATATACATGGCAAAGGTTATCAGTCATTTAGCAAATGAGCATCAATCACAATATAAAATAAAACGTTGGTTATTGAATTATATTAGAATGTTACACACAGCTTATGTAATGATATAATAATATGAACAACAAATACTAGTATATACATCATCATCATCATCTTGTCGTGCCGCCAGCACGGATATCCCTGACCCCTCTCGCCACTCCTCCCTATCGTTTATCGCTTCTGGCAGGTCCTCAGGGCTACATCCCGTTCCCCACAGATCTGATGTGTGTAGGTTTGAGCTGGTCGCCCTGGTTTTGCTAGGCCATGTGTTGGGGTCCATAGAAGATCATCGCTTATGAGCTAGTCCCTGTTTCTCCAGCAGTGTCCTGCATGTCTGGTTCGTCTAATTTTGATGAATTTCGTGATGGGAGGTAAGTAGGCGTATAACTGCTGCTTTGTGACGTGTTACCTTGTTCAATATTGCTCACTGCATTCTTGTGTACTTGCCGTCAATCTTTTTCTCCATACGTTTAGTCAGCGTCCATGTAGTGTATCCACATAGCAGTATCGACACGACCGCTGCTTGGAAAAACTGCATTTCATTTTATCGGTCAGGTCTGACTTCCATATGACCGATAGCCTAGTCACGTGCCGATGTCTTTTGCGGTTGATGGGATACTGCTTCCTAGGTAGGTGAACTTGTCAACTAGTTTCAGAGTGCTACCGCCTTGTGTGGAAATGTCGCCAGTGTAATTAAAGCACATGTAATCCGTTTTGTGTGCATTGACATGGAGGCTAATGGCTGCGGCGGCTCGTTCCTGACTATGGAGTAGTGTTTCGGCTTGGTTGGGTGAATTTTCCAGAATCGCTATTTCATCAGGGTAGTCGGCGTCGGTAATTGTTTTTGTGGGGTACCTTCTGCTTCCTTTTTTTTTGTCAGCTCGAAACCGTTTTCTTTGATTTTATCAATCGATGTTCTAAGCACGTAGTCTAGACTGATAATAAAGAGGTATGGGGCTAGTGTGTCCTCTTGCAGTACTCCCGCTCCAATGTCGAAGTAGTCTGTGTCTCCATCCGGAGAACGTACTTTCACTTTGGTGTTTCTATAGGGAATCATTATGGCTGCAACGGTCTCTTTTGGTATGCCGTATGCTCGAAGAATTTATTCCATCTTACCTCTGTGAATGGAATCAAAGGCCTTAGTAAAGTCGAAAAATAGTATTGTCACCAGTAAATTTTTTGCCTCCACGCTTTGAAAAAAAAAATATATATATGTGTGTGTGTGTGTGTGTGAGTGTGTGTGTGTGTGTGTGTGTGTTCAATGCATAAATAAGACTGCTAAGTAAAACGAAAATTTTGTTTTATTTATTGAGAAAATAATTATTTTTTAAAAAATAATCATTTTTCCGTTTATCATACTTAACTGAGTGCTAAATATTATACAATGAAAGTTTCTGAAGGAATTTCAGTCTGTACCTGTCCAGCACTTGATTTCATTATGCAAAATTAATAAATCCCTCTCTTCCTATATATATATATATATATATATATATACACATGTGAGTATGTGTGTGTGTATGTGTTTGTTTGTTTCTTTCTTTGTGTGTTTGTGGGTGTCGTGTGTGGGTGTATGTGTGCACGCGTCTGTTTGCCCATGTGTATCTATGTTTATATATATGTATGTGTTCAAAAACAACCAATAAAGGAAAACAGTTTAATCTAGAATTATATACTGAAATAGAATGAAAGTAAATATAAATCATCTGTTTGTTTTGTTTTTTTTTTTCATTCTTAAAATATGATTCCATTCGTCTTGCAAGTTTTGGTTGAGGACTGATGCCACTGATGTTCTTGATTTATTTTCTTACTTGTATCCTTCTTCCCAATACTGAAATCGAGAATTCAGAGTCTCTTATATAAAAAAAGAAAAGAAAAATACGTTGTGTTTTCCTGGATCTCATTTTTCTATTCTGGGTACACAGACTTCAGTCTGCTTAAAAGGAGTAAACAATCAGGTTGAAAGGGGAAAATAAAATCCTGATTTGTAGTCGTTTGAATCTAAATATCTTTAAGTTATTCAGAGGGGGTGCTGTTTTGGCTCAATCCATGCCATGAATACTTATTCAATCCAGTCTTTGTAATACTCTGCTTACATTTCTATATTAGCATGATGAGATATCCGTCTACATAGAGGGGAGTGTCATCGTGGTGTAATGGTTAAAGCAATGCACTTTGGAATCGTAGTAAGCAAGTTCGAACTCCAGTTGCCCAATTATGTTCGCTTTCGAACAAATAGTCTTGGGAAAGATATGCGCCCACTTATCCTCCCAGCTCAGGGTTAGATGATATCAATACTGTTCTTCTCGAAGGATGGCTTTGGAATTAAATATTCCACAAAAGTTGATATGCCATTAAACAAAGAAACCGAATCAAACGAAAACCGTCTACATCGAATATAATAAGACGTGAATCGCAGACATGGTAAAGAGAACAGAAAAATCTCAAAAAGTCGTTTGTTTTTAGTTGGATTTTCTGAACAATG
>OY757905.1:130611945-130791945 GCA_963585895.1 Sepioteuthis lessoniana | reverse complement strand
TTGAGTAGCATAAGAGATTCAAGGAAGGCAGCTAGTCTGTGATGGATGATGAAATGTATGGAAGCAGTAAGGAAGTCAATAGAACAGAGTTGATTGGACAAAGGGTTAGGGTTACTACGTTGAGGTTTTAAGGGAGTTCAGGAAGAGATTCGGTCGGAAGAGGCCAGCACTCTTCAAATCGAGTTAGTGGTATTTCCACCAGGACAATGCACCAGTCCACGACTCCATCCTTGTCACAGTATATCTGACCAAGATGGGCAGCAAGACAGACTCTCACCCTCCCTATAGTCAAGACCTTCCTCACTGGGGCTTTTGGTTATTCCCTAAGCTCAGAGGCTGTCTTTATTTGACAACTGAGCAGATGAAAGAGGCTGTGACGAACGTCATTGACACGCTCACACAAGAGGACTTCGATGGGGCCTTCCGGAATTTTTTTGTATCAGTACAGCAAGTGCACCCCAGTTGGAGGGGATTACATCGAAGGTGACTTGGGTTTCATGTGTGTACTATCAATAAAAGTATCCCTACGAAAAAAAGGCTGGGAACTTATTTAATGATTCTCGTATATAGGAAGACCTATGTAAAAAACTATGCAATTTTATTGTAAGTTCGAATCGCATCGTTGCTCCTTCTAGCTTTTAGATTCCTTTCGAATAATACGATAAATTTTTTTTCTTTTTTTTTCTTTTTCTTTTTTGCTTAACGGCATATCATGCATCACGGATTATTTAATGTTGACGCCATTATTGTAGAAAGACAATTGTGGAACTATTTAATCCATAGATGGGGAAATAAGCGAGTATCAATACCTTTCCAGTAGAAATTAGTCCGAAGATGAGCGTGATAGAAGTTTGAATGATAATACGATTTTGCTGGATTATAAAGCGTCATTATAAGGATTACCCAAATAAGTTTTCCCAGTCGGCTGGGGCTGTAGAATACACTGACTGCACCTCTGCAGAGGGTTAAGACCCCCACTAAAGGAGTGACCTTGATATGACACTAAAAAATCTGATAGTGAGGTTCCAGCAGTGCTGGAGCTTTGGGGAATGCAGAGTACACCTCTATTGGCATTGCTCCCAGGTCCACTCTGGCCCGGAGTGGTAGCACTTGATAGGACCCTATCTATGGGTTAAACAGAACTAACAGCATACTTACGTGAAACTGAATTGTTTGAGTAAAGTTAATAGCTTGAAATAAAAATGTTTTTGACAATTAAATCGTACTTATATTTAAACTGCGTGCTTATGCTTAACTGAATTATTTGAACTAAAACTGTTTTTCGACATTAAAACTGTATTTACACTAAACTGAATTATTATATATAACTGCTTGAATAGTTTGAAATAAATGTTTTTGACCATTAAACTGTGTACTCATGCTAAACTGAATTGTGTGAAATAGAACCGATTATTTACATAAAAATGGATTTGGCGTTAAATAACCTACAGAGGTTGATATGCCATAAAACCCAATAAACCAACTAAACTACCCAAATACGTAGTGAAAGCACAAAATCATATAATCAAGCAGAATTACTTATACGACTTATTTTTGAGAATCATTTTCAGTTGAAGTAAAAAATTAAAAAAAAAGGTTTTCATAAAGTTTTGATCAAATGTTGTTAGTTTTATTAAAGAGACAATAATACGAGAAGTATTCCGAAACTATTGGGCTATTTACTTACCAATAAATAAGAATTGCATGAGAAGGTAATAATTCTCATCCAAATAATCCCCTCTGATGTTCAACATATTTCACCGAGTTTTTTTTAATGCTCGAAGCATTTATATAACTTTTCGTTAGATATAATACGAATCTGTCGGTCATATTTTCTTTGATTTACTCCATAAGCTTTCATCTTAACATTAGATTTGTGCTGATCTCAAGAGATGGGAAAAAGTGGTAAAAGGCATTTTCTTTAATAGAGAAGCTTCTACATTTTCATTTTCAAGCTTATGTTTCATTGAAAGCATTCCTTCCAAAAGAATCAAGAATTTTTTTCCAAAATAGGAAAATAATCAAAACATGTGAATATACCCTATCTGGAGTTATCAACCAAAAACACATTAACTTCAATAGTTTAAATTTGGTTTGAAGAAAAATTGGCAAATTTTGAGCAATTTCGATTTCAAAAAAAGAAAATAAAATAAAAGAAAATAATGCCTGAGTTAAAATTTTAAGTTGCATCAACGTGTTTTATTGGCGTTATTAAAATTGCTTGATGTATGTCCAAAAAACTGCTGTCTGAAGATATTAGGCAAAACCAATTGATCATATTTTACACCAATGAAAAGGTGATAAAATCATCAAAATCATCAGCACATATAATATAACAAATATGATTTTTTCGCTCTTTAATTGGGGAATGTAGACACCCGAAGAATGATATAGCCGATATATTGTTCAGTTAAACGAAAAATAGGAAGAAAATCTTGAACGGGTTTGATATAGGAACATAATATCTCATACGGTATTTCTTTTTATCGTATGAATGTATTCATGGATCTCAGCTCCAGTAGCCATTATTCTTCATCATAAACTGCGTCTATGTAAGCCAAAAAAAATCAGTCACGTTGAATAAGGAATCTCCGTGGCGAAGAGATTACCGTGTGGGACGGTGATGTCGGAGTAAGCAAGTTCGAACTCCAGGCGTACTATTACGCTCACTTCAGACTAATACTCTCTTGAAAGTCAAAGGCCCATTACCCTATCTCAGCAAATGGGTGGATAGTACAACTAGTTTCTTTTTTCAAGGATGGATTTAACATTAGATAAACAAGGAAGACTGATACGCTATCAGACAAAGAAACTTAACCGTCCTATTGAAGATTAATTTTTCATTTTCTGAAGTTTAATGAAACATTCAAAAGAGATTTAAGAGAAAATTTGTAATGAAAATGCAACAGTCAGATAAAGAAAACTAGTCTAAAATTTGACCTCAAAATATTTCATCTACAATTTGAGAAAATTTATAAGTAAAATCTTAACAGTATTTATAGAACATACTTGTGTATAAGTCGAACTTATTTATAGGCTATCGATTGATTTATGATCATGAAAACGTAACTCTAAGAAATGCAATTTTGGAACTAAGCATTTTTCTCATACTTCCTAAAATATCTAAATTTCAAAATTATAAAATTATTACTTGTGTTTAGTTTGGCATAATTTCTTACCTAACCGTTAAATGTTCAAAATTAGACCTATGCACTACGATTAGGGAATTTTCGGTAACATGAGAATCAACTTTACAGACTTAAATTAAATGCGAAGCTTACTTAAGGAACAATATCATTGTAGTGTTATTTGGTTTAAAAATATTTTCGTATTCATGAAGACAAAGGTCAGTGTTCGAATCCAAGGGAGAGTCATAATCTTGAAATATTTTTTTTTATTGATTATGAAATATTTTCCCTGAATCTTTTGACCACTTAGATTAAAAAGAAACGCTTGGAGAAAAAGTCAAAAGAGAAATAAACGAAGTTGCAGCGTACTGTTCTGAATACATCTTCGAAGTAGGACGCTACAAATTAGCAGTTTTACTGCCATTTGCCTCCCATCTTGCAAAGAAAGATTAGCAAGTCATGCGGGACACAACAGACGAATTTAAGCCCAACTCCTAGGTACACATACAGAGGGACAAACAGATATTGAGCAAGCCATCAAATGCTTATATCATCAGCTCCCTACGGAACATGGTACCAGAAGACTAAGCAAAATAACGGCCGTTAGGAATGGATGTAGAGAGTGAATTAGAGGAACTTGTTCAGTCAGTGCGTCTTTAGGATTATAATGATTATGATAATGAGTTTATGTTCTGGAGAATTTGCCCCCAAATCTTGTGAACTCATTTTTTCAATGCTAAAGTTCATATCGTTTAAAAAGTAATTATTGTGTATTGCAATGAATTCTTGGCCAGAAATATTAACTGACCAAAATTTAAGACGGGGGCATTTGGTACATTTTATATTTTTTCTCTTCAGTGAACAAATTGTTTTCTTTATATCTTGATTCACTCAAGTTATTGACTTTAAATTTATACACAATAATGGTAATAATATATACCCCAAAAAATATTGAAAAATGTATCCATTTTGATTCCCTTCTTGATGATATCATTAAAAATGTAATTGTGTCATAGATGATATAATACTGAAAACGTTTCCAAAAACTTTATTTTGCATGAAACCTTGTAAACCGGCTTGAATTTGGCTCCATTAAAATGGAAAGTATAAATATATTACAATTTTACGAATCCTCAATTGTGGATCCTATTGAAAAAAGAAATGCTGTCAAAAATGTGTGGGGATATAATCTTTTTAACTTAAACAAATTTCTGCAAGTAATCAAGATTTTTTTCCCATAAATCTAGATCTACTCAATACCTCAGTATTAGACAGATACTCCGGAGCTCTCTGGACTTTGGTTCAGAGCGAGGCTTCGAAAATAAACAATGGGAGACTTGAAACCGTAAGGTTTCTGGTTTAGGCTGCGCTACCTCCGGGTGGGTGAGCTGCATTATTGACTCCTTTTGACAAGCTTGACTCTTTAGGCTCACATTGCATTAAGTGAGTCGATGAGCAACATAGACCAGCAGGGTTCAAGCCTCGGCTCGTGCCCGATCACCCTTCCCCTTATCCCCACTTTTATCGGCCTTCGGGTCATTGACCTTGTGTCGAACCTTCTCTGGTAAGAGGCATAGGTAAATATACAAATACTGATGATATACACCAGAATAATATGTAAAAATGCAGCGGATGTGATGACGTCATGAATGCTAATATGGCGTCATTGGTGACATAATGGATTATTTTTAACAAAACAGTCGAATTAGCCATAATACTCATGCTCTCTGCCGTTTACTTTTTAACGAGGCCATCTGGGATTCGTGCCAGATGGGTTATTGAGGTCAATGATAGATTCAACATTAAATGACCCCTTGCTCTAGCTGGGCCCCATTCGGGTAACCGCAGAATCATTGACAAGCACAGCATAACACAAGACTTTTGGGTCTTGTTCATGAATAGACCCACGTGCCGGAAGACTACAACTATAGACTCCCATTGCACTTAGTGAGTGAAATTCTAGTAGGTTCAGCTGGCTCACATTGCACCCAGTGGACCTACGGCCATCATTTTCCATCTGATCGAAAGTCTCAACTCGTGCCCGATTCCTTTTTTATCTAAAATTCACACTCTAAAAATATCTTGCGTAAAATCCTGTCTGGTTGGAGGCAGAAATAAATATAATCGTTCTGAACAAGCGAAATTTAAGAATACTATGATGTTAACTATTTATCGTGAATCCATGTGAATAAAACGTTACGGACTAAAATGTGGGGTGGGTATTTTTGGAATGAAAACTTTCTCAGTGTTTTTTTTACAACTTATCAAACATATTTTCCATAAATCCAGATATTCTCTAAGTACATTCCTCAAATTTGAATACAATAACCATGATATATTTCAGAATATTGTGTAATAGAGTGTTTGATGATGCGTGGTAAAATAATGACGTTCTTGGTAATGCAGTAAAAACAAAAAGCGTTATTTTTCCGAAAGAATTTAGAAAATTAACCCCTTCTTCTTTGAAATATTTTCATAAACTTGGAAAGGAAATTGTATTTGAATTTCAATAGTAGACATTCCTCATTATGAATCTATGAAGGAAAGAAGTAACTGGCCAAAATGTCGAGGTCAGTTCAAAATATATAAACGGTAGATTAAGATTATACTAAATTATTTCCCTTTTTATTCTCTTCAAAAAAAAAAAAAAAAAAAAACCCAAAACGCATAAATACTTTTCTTTCAGCTATTTCGTTTTTTTTTTTCAATTTGATAAAAAAAAAAGAACGCGTGTAAGCCGTTATTTTTTTTCCTCCGTTCATATATTTCCAAAATATGTTTCTTTTAGAAGCGCAGCTTTTCAAGAAAACACGGAAGACTTTTCTAAAATTAATCAAAGCATCAAAAACAATTCACATAAATATGTTTTACAAATTCTACCATGAAAATATAAAACTGCCAAATTCTTTTCGACTTGCGTTTTATTTTTCTTTTGGAATTCTAGTTGTAACTAAAAGATTTTATAACGATATCCGTATCATTTGCCTTACTCCTAAAGGAAATGGTTCATTGTCTGCAGGATATAAAGAAGGGTTTTGTTGGTTTGACAAAATTTGGAAAATAAATTCAAGAATATTTGTTTACAGCAGCATCTTCAGAAAACCAGAAGGAGGTCATAAGAATGTTGGTTTGATTTGGTTTGGCTTGGTTTGGTTTTATCGTATATCAACCAATTTTGGTTATTTAATGCCAAATCCAGCTTTTACGTGTATATTAAATATATATGATCTTCAAACATTTTGTTGATACAAACAGTTAAATAATCAGACTGTTTTATTCCTAACAATTCAATTTAGCGTAAGTCAAAAGATTAAATGGTTCCAATAATTGCTATGCATCACTAACGATTCAATAAAACATTAGTCATTTGTCTCTACACAGTCAAAGGATCAAACTGTTCTATTTCAAGCAATTCAATGTTGCATAGGTCGTTTGTTTGCCCTTAGTTCAAATGTCAAACTGTTCTATTTGACCCAGACATAGGACCCTATCAGGTTCTACCGATCCGGGGCAGTGTGGACCTAAGGGCGATGGCAATGAAGGAATACTCAGCATTCTCTAATGCTAAGGCATTACAGGAGCCTAACCTTCAGGTCTTTTAGTGTCATATCCAGGACACTTGCGGAGGGGGAGGGGCTTAACCCTCTGCTGAGATACAGTTTTCAGCCGAATCGTCTTGTCACGAAGAAGATCGTAAAACTGACAGTGATGTATACATATATCAAAATAAAAGACATTGTTCCTATGGCAAAACTAGTTGGGGACTTAACAAAAATTAAATTATCATATTTACCCAACCCCTCCGCTCGGGCAGTATATGGCACAAGGTCAATTTTTAAGCGGAGTTTAACAGATTTGAATTCAGAGTTTTCCTTCTCCTAGACTTGTTGCCTCACCAAGGCTGAAGAACCTTGTCTGCCCTACTATTTACCCATAGCTGGAGGGAGAATAATTGGATTCATACCTTTCCCAAGGGTATTAGTGCTATGTGAAATGCAATCAGTCTCGTCCAGGATTTGAACTCGTATCGTCGTGTCCAATTCCTACGACGATAACCATTACACCACGGGCACCTCCTAAAAAAATTAAATTATTATGATCACCCACGGATAAATTCGACTAGAAAAACATGTGTATGTTTAGTGGCAAGTCATGTAAAAGAAACGCTAATCACGCTATCTAACGCAACAGTCATTGGGTAACATCACTGAACTCCAAGAGTCAGGTTTTACCAATGAGCCAAAAATAAGATGAGGAAAGGAACAATAAAGAAACTCTTAAATTAACATGCAATGTCTTGATAGTTTTTGAGGCACAGTGCAATATTTCTTGAAAAGTTACTTCATATACACAGAAAAAAAGGATTGAATATTAAGAGATTTCCAGGACGTCCTGATGCAAATGAAAAATCAATTCATCTTCACCTGTTAAGCGAGTAGAGTGCGCAGGAAGCAGAGTATAAATTAGTAAAAGAAATTCACCAAAAATGATGGATATAAGCAACTCTGCTACTGTATTCTTTGAGAAAATGCTCGAAAAAGAAACTGATTGAAAATACGGGAAGCATATTGTTTTCATTTAATTGAAAGGATGATCAAATATAATGTGTCTAAAGAACTTAGCTTATTTGATTGTGAACAATCAAAGATAAAGACTGACAGAATGTGTCGGAAAGAATCATCTCTACTGTTGCGGAATTAATTCTGTCTGATATTAGGTCTATAGAGTTAGAAACTGACTTTTCTGCCCTCAAGGATGATATTACTGATACCAAGATATATGAGTCTATATTGTTTGCAACTTTAAGAAAGTTTCTCGATGTGATGATTAAAGATTCGTTGAAGAGATTGACCATAGGACAAAGTATGATTTGTAATATGAGACCAATATCTTCAGTATTTCCCATACCATTTGGACATGGGATTGAATTGATCATGTTTACATCAATCTGGCTGAGCAATGAACTCACAAAATCTGTCTTCTCTATTTAGTGGAACAAAAACCATGATTCAATTAGCTCGTTGGCCACATACTAAGTAAATGTCACCCAACAGATCGGAGATAATGTAGACCATCATCATCATCATCATCATCTTGTCATGCCACCAGCACGGATATCCCTGATCCTCTCTCACCACTCCTCCCAATTGTTCATTGCTCCTGGCAGGTCCACAGGGCTACATCCCGTATCCTTACAGAGCTGCTGTACGTAGGTTCGAGCTGGTCTCCCTGCTTTTGCTTGGCTATGTGATGGGGACAATAGAAGAACATCACTTATGAGCTGATCCCCACTTATCCAGCAGTGTCATACATGTCTGGTTCGTCTAACTTTGATAGTTCTGTGATAGGAGGTAGGTGGTCGTACAGCTGGTGCTTTGTGGGTTGTTGCCTCCAGGGCTTGCTCAAAATTGCTCGCAGCATTGAAATGGATGTAGACTATAATATATCAATATTTGATGGAAAACAATCATCGAAAAGAGATTATAGCAGCATCAACTGAAATATTTTGATTAGATTGTTGATGATAATTTTCTACGGAAAACAGAAAAAAAAAATTGGTGCGATAACAGAGATTAAGGGTATTTTCACGAAGAGATAGTTCCATAAAAGACGTGACGTATTGGTTTTGATCAGGCTCATTAGAATCAAATATCTAAATATTTCTTGCAATACAAGTAACCTATGAAAAATACTTTCTCTCTGGCAAATGAGATACATCTTTAAGAAACAGCAGTCGAATTGGTCTGGTTTTATGCAAACGTGCATTACTGTTTACCGTATTTATAAAGTGTTTTTTCTATTTATATATATAGCTCCACACGTGCATTTTGGTTATCGTGTTTAAATTTGAAGTCAATAGTTGGAGTAAATTCGGATTTATGGCAAAAAGTTGATCATTTGAAACAAAATGCAGGATTTCTTCCCAATGTAGCTAGCCTCACTTTTTTGTCTTTAAGTTTTTATTCGCTGGGTTTGAAAATCACAGATTACTAGCTTTGTATTTAATTTCAAATTACTTTTCTAACAATACCTATTTTTTCTAAATTTACTAGTTTTATGGGTGTATTTAAAAAATGTAGCTACATTCATGGAAAGTTTCATGGTTAAGTCTGGGTTTTGTAAATGTCTAATCTAAACTGCATCCTTAATTACGCCATTATGTCATTAAATAACTAATGATATCATATTACTGAAGGTATTTTTACGCAGTTTTGGATGTGTTGTGACTTGTATAATACCTTTTGTCAGTAATTCTGACTGGGATAAAATTGCATAAAACCTTCTGAGACTTTTATTCGCTATTTGTTAGCATATTATGCCAGATCAAAATCCATAGAATGAATTATGTTGATCACTGGAAAAAAAAATCTAAGCTCAATAGCTTGGGTAGATCGAAATTTATGAAATGAATAATCTTGATCACTGGAAACAAAACAAATGAATAATGTTGATCACTGGGAACAAAAGAATACACAATTCACAAAATAGCCCCGTTTCACATTTTAGTTGGTAACCTTTTTTTCAAGGATTAACAATGGCATTTTAATATCATTGAAATGCATGATACTAAAAAAAGAAAAATCTTAGAGTAGATTGATTCTAGATAAAATGTTAATTCTCCTGGACTATTAAACCTAACTAAAAAACTAGATGGCAATTACACAAGAATGCTGCGTGCAATCCTGAACAAGTCCTGGCAGCAACACCCCACGAGACACCAACTGTGCGGCCACCTGCCCCCTATCACGAAAACTATTCAAGTTAGGCGAACCAGACATGCAGGACATTGCTGGAAAAGCAGAGAATAACTCATAAGAGATGTACTCTTATGGATCCCCACACATGGCCGCGCAAAAGCAGGACGACCAGCTCGAACGTACATTCAGCAGCTAGGTGAGGATACAGGATGTTGTCCTGAAGACCTGCCTAGGGCGATGAACGATAGGGAGGAGTGGCGAGAGATGTTCAGGGATATCCGTGCTGCCAGCACGATATGATGATGATGATGATTAAACCTAAAACAATATTCCACTCTCTACAGAATGACTTTGAACAAACTCACTATCATGTTATATGAGACTATGCATCATCCACCATATTCTCTTGATCTTTCACTATTCGATAACTAGTTTTAAAAAACATCTGGACAGCTATTTACGCTTATAAACATTTTGTTCCAGAGAAGATGTAGAAACTGCATTTACAGGCTTTTTCTTATCAATCGTGTATTTTTCACACGCCCTACCGAACGATCGAGTATGACACAAGGCTTTTAAAGTTGTGTCCAGACGCATGGCCACAGCCTACACGTGTCTGGCATTGCCAAAAATACCTTCGGCCACGTCAGCATTCCCCTTAATAGGGGCGCTTCAGGCACCAGGTAATAAACCTACCCCCCGGTAAGGCGGTAAAAGCCCATGGAGGCAGTTCCTCTGAGGCCGGAGGATATCTCCAGTGCCGAGGCACACCAGGCCAGATCCGTGTCACGATCAAACATGGCCGACAGAAGTGCGACCCAAACAACTGGAGAGTAATTCATCAATTGTACAGCCTTTAATTATGTTGTCAATTGATAGCAGAAGTGTATTCATATACAGTAATCATATTTTGATGGAACGAGCCACCGCAGGCATTGACTTCCATGTCAATCCACACAAAACGGAATACATATGCTTTAATCAAACAGGCAACATTTCCACACGAGGCGTTGGCTCTCTGAAACTAGTTGAAAATTTCACCTATCTAGCAAGCAGTGTCTCATCGACACGCGACTAACAAAGGCATGGACAGCTATCGGTCATATCGAAGTCAGACTTGACCGATAAAATGAAACGCAGTTTCTTTCAAGCAGTGGTCGAGTCGATACTGCTATATGGATGCACTACATGGACACTGACTAAACGTATGGAGAAAAAGCTTGACGGCAACTACACTAGAAGGCTGCAAGCAATATTGAACAAGTCCTGGAGGCAACAGCCCTCAAAGCACCAACTATACGGCCACCTACCTCCTATCACGAAAACTATCCGAGTTTGATTAACCAGACATGCAGGACACTACGGGAGAGCCAGGGAGGAGCTAATTAGGGATGTTCCCTTTGGACCCCCTCATATGGCCGAGCAAAACAGGACGACCAGCTCGAAAGTACAAGCAGCAGCTCGCTGAGGATCTACCAGAAGCGATGAACGATTGGGCAGAATGGTGAGAGAGGGTCAGGGACATCCGTGCTGGCGCCACGGCATGATGATGATGATGATGATGATGATGATGATGATGATGATGAAATTCAATAATTATTTTCCCGAACAACTTAATATAACTACGAAAATAATCAACTGCTCTATGAAACAAAAATATATATTGATGCAGAACCCTACCAGAATGTTAAGGGCGAAGCTATAGTCCATGAATAATAACATTGGGAAAAACATAACGTCAATGTATATGTGTATGTTTTTTCTATATTTCTTTCTTGCACAGGCAATGGAGTGAAACGAGCCAAATCATTAATAAGTGATATTCACATATTTTTTGCCATTCACTTTTTTAAACTTTTTTCTTCTTCATCACTGACTTTGAAAAAAAGAAGAGGTTTCTACTTGGTTTTGTGAATCTAATAAATACGGGTTTTGAGTAAGAAAGATCAGAAAAAATGAGAAAAGAAAACGTCTGAGACGATGTATGATTGAAATAATAGTTACTGAAGCAACATTTGAGATAGATTGATGATTCTCAAGCAAGTAATAATTCCGAGAAAATGTTATTCAAAAAATAAGAAAAGTTGGTCCTAAATTGATTTACTGACCAGAATTATCAGTTTAAATGAAGTCTGTGTTTTTTGTTTTGCAATATTTTTGCTGTTGCTACTTCAGCCATTGTTGATACTTTCGCACTTTTATTATATTTCCTATTCAGGACACTTTTCACTTGTTATCAATATTTGGCAATGAAATAAAGACCCGATAGATATGACACGGGATCTATCTATCTATCTATCTATCTATCTATCTATCTGTATGTGTGTGTGGGTTGGTGCTTGTGTACTCATGCTTGTGTATGTAGGTGTGGGTGTATACTTGCACTGATAAGTGATTAAACAAACACACAACGTGAATCTGATCGTACGGTTTTGAAAGTTAAAAATTGTAATATTAGCTATTGTTTGTCTGTTTGTTTGGGTTGAATTTTATGGCATAACAGCTATTGTAGGCTATTAATGTCAAATCCATTTTTATATATATCAACAGTTCTGTTTCGAACAATTCAGTCTAGTATAAGTAGATTTTTTTACACGCAGTTAAATGTCAAAATAGTTCGATTTCAAACAATTCAGTTTAGCACAAAAAAAAAACAAACAAACAAACAACCCCCCCAAAAAAACCCAGTTCCATCTCAAACTATTCAGTTTAACAAAAATATGCAGTTTCAATGTCAAAACTGTTCTATTTCATTCAATTCAGATTATCATAAAGACGCAGTTTAATTCTGCTTGGCCCATAGAACGACCTTATCAACTACTCCCACTCCAGGACAGAGTGGACCTGGGACGGATGGCAATGAAGAGGTACTTCGCATTTCCCAGAGCTCCAGCATTACTGGAACATCATCATCAGATTGTTTAGTGTTATATCCAGAGCAATCATACCCTTCTGCTGAGAAGCAGTTGGTGTATTCTGCAGCTCCAGCCCACTTGGCAAGTAAAATTAGTTAAAAATAACTTTTTTATGTTGACCAACATAATGAGATATTAATTTAATCATATTTCATGGCTCTGAGAGATACATTTCAGGTAAAAAGCTTGTTTAATAGCATTAATCCGCTAAATTAATGATTTTCCAAATCAGTTCATCAACATTTATCCCTTTCTCGTGAAGACTTGTAATGACCCTTGCTATATTAACAAATAAATTTTGTGCTTGTTGAAAGTATCGGTCATAACTATTTGATCCTCACACTTAGTTTAAGGCGTAGTGGTGGGTGCCTGTAAGAAAAATGGACGTTGGAGAACAAAATGATGGAAGGTAGTAAGAAAAGAAGACAGGAAAATTAAAGTGGCACTTGATACTTCCTGCAAAGATCAAAACTTGGGTTTGTGAGGAGAGATACGTACATAAAAATATATAAAATGCTGGAGACAAATAAATTCTAGAGAGACATCAGCAGTATCGCATTTTAAAGAAATCCTCAGTGTATTTTCATAAAAAAGCCAAGTTGACGATTATATATATATATATATATATATATATATATATATATATATATATATATATATATATATTGTTACCTTAGTACTTTCTGCCAGATCTTGCGCCATCATCAGAGTGTGTAATTTGCAAAAGAGATGTGACCTTTTTTATACTGGATACTATATAATCAATTCGACTATTGAAAGGACATATATATATATATATATATGATGAGGAAATTTGGATTTCTGATGTATGAAAATCAGTGATGTATATCTATAATCGTCACCATGGTTTAAGCAATATAATGTGCCTATCGAGGGTAAAGTGTAGCAATCCAGGGAAAATAGTTGCGCCCTACCCTACACCTCGCTATTGAAAAGAGAGCCTTCTAATCGCCCTCGACTACGGTCACAAACTTTAATTATTTTTTTTTTACTTTATATATATATATATATATATATATATATATATATATATATATAACCGCAGTTCTTGTGAATTTATATGTATATATATATATATATATATATATGTGTGTGTGTGTGTGTGTGTGTGTATTCTTTAAAGAGAGAGAAAGAATAACATAAAGACGAGAAGTGAGTGAGCAAGCTAGAGAGAGAGAGAGAGAGAGAGAGAGAGAGAGAGAGAGAGAGAGAGAATGTACGTAATTCTGAATAAGCCACAATTTAGAATTGTTTAAAGTGTTCGTTGCTTGTGCTGCACAATGCACACTTTCTCCACCATACTAACTCTACGATTACATATGCACTGTGTTCAAAGAGCCCGATGCAAACAGATGCTAGATGTCTGACGACCATCAGAGACGGTAATCCAACGTTTGACATGCCATATTTTTGTTTTCTTGTAATTATCTACCAGTAACTATCTACCTGTAACTATCTACCGGTCATTGATCGTTAGTTAGTTTCTGTATACAATGTCAAACCGTTTTCTGTAAAATTATCAAATTTTGCCGCAATAATGCCTCCAGAAGAAGGATTTCCGAGAAGGAAATTGTTCCTATTAAGAACGATTCTAACAGAAAAGGTGGCTCTAACAATCGATAATAATAATAAGCAGGAAACCAAGTTGCTGTAACATGGAAAGGTTTACCGTAAAAGAAAATATTCTAAATGGAAATAGTTATTACCAAGAGAATGAGTCAAATAATCAGCAATAATCAACAGGAAGGCATATTGATGCAACTCCGAATAATATTTATCCTAATATCATCATCATCATCACGTCGTGACGCTAGCACGGATATCCCTGACCCTCACTCGCCACTTTTCCCTATCGTTCATTGCCTCTGGCAAGTCTTCAGGGCTACATACCGTATCCTCACATAGTTGCTGTGTGTATGTTCAAGCTGGTCGTCCTGCTTTTGCTCGGCCATATGTGGGGGTCCATAGGAGTGCATCGCTTATGAGCTCGTCTCTGCTTCTCCAGCAGCGTTCTGTGTGTCTGGTTCGTCTAACTTGGATAGATTTCGTGATGGGAGGCAGGTGGCAGTATAGTTGGTGCTTTGTGGGATGTTACCGCAGAATAAGTGAATATCCTAATATAAAGTGTTCCTAATGGGAATGGTTCTAATCAAGATAGATCATGTAAGAATGAAAGATAATAAACCGAAAGTCATGATGCCGCAAGATATAATTGCTCCGAAAGTATTTCAAAACTCAATCCTCAATAAAGTTAGTGAACAATTTTTCTTGCGAACATTATTTATACAGTTTTCCAGTATTTGTTTGAGATAAATAAGTAACTTGCTTAGAACTATTTTTTTTTCGGGAAAAAAAGAAAAATATTTAAACTTATAAATCTCTAAAGTGGCACTGAGTGTTGTCTCGTCACTCCTCTTGTTTATGAGCGAATAAACCCCTTCTCCATACACGACCATACATATTTACCGACCACTCCACTCGGGCAGGATATGATACAAGGTCAATTGTTTTAAGCGGAGTTTAACTGGTTTGAATTCAGAGTTTTCCTTCTCCTAGATTAGTTGCCACATCAAGGCTTAAGAACCTAGTCTGCCCTTCTATTTTACCTATAGCTGAAGGGAGAATAATTGGATTCATACCTTTCTCAAGAGTATTAGTGCTATGTGAAATGCAATCGGTCTCGTCCAAGATTTGAACTCGTGTCACCGTGTCCATTTCATACGATGATAACCATCATACCACGGGCAATAAATCCTAATAATTGTGGAGTATACAGTTTATCCATGCGAATTTGTCTTGTGTACACTTTTCAAAATCCGGCAACACTTTCTATTTGCATTTGAAAATTGTTTTTTTTTTCTCCCCCAGATTTAATTTGAATATGTAAATGTTTATATCTATCCACAATATTTTTGCTTTTATAGATTCTATATAATAACTGTCTTCCTGACACATTCCGATGTTAAAGAGTCTTTATCGTACCCACACACATACACACAGACACACTGACACATAAACAAACAATTTAAAACACCGATACGTATTAACACATTTCATTTATATGAGTTGACGAGGGTCTTATATAATGACTTACGTCGGAGATATATAGCTGATTACTGTGCTTGCTCAACGAAGCCGGCTAAAAAGGTTTTAGAGAAGACAGAAAAAAAAAAAATAAAAGAAAATAAAATAAAACAGAAAACTGTTGTCTATCGAGGAAATAAAAACAAATACGTTGTTTTTAAACATGAGCAGCCATGTATACATGAAATGATATGTAATTAATACTTACCATGGTTGAGCAATTACTTCGTTGCCTAAGTGTTAGGAAAGTATATTGGGCCCATACTCCCCGTCGGGTAATCATTCTCGAGACATTTCTTTAATGTTTTTCACGAGATAATGTTAGAAAAATGATATATTTTATGTTTACTTCTCTCTTCTCTCTCTCTCAAACGCAGACAGACAGACAGATGTGTGTGTATTTTGTGTGTGTGAGAGGCTCTAGCTATAATTTACAATTGCATCAGTAATAATAATTCTAATTCGAATATATATATATATATATATATATATATATATATATATATATATATATATATATATATATATATATAGAATACTTAGTCCAGTTAAACCGGAGTTAGGAGTAATTCCATCAGGACAAGAAAATATTCGTGAATATTTAGATCTTCCTGGTAAAGAGCTCAATGTATCAATTATACAGAGCAATAATTTCATTAAGAAAAAAACAACGAAACCAATCACAAAGGATTATAAATTTATTTCAATCCTGTTACGCATTTTTGAAATTTTCAAAAACACGAAAAAAAATTAACAGGACTTCATCAGATCAATTAGATAAAAAAAAATGGGAAAAATGGTATTTTTTTCAGGCTGTGCATATATATATATATATATATAATATATATATATATATATATATATATATATATATATATGCACAGCCTGAAAAAAATACCATTTTTCCCATCACAACTTTTTGTCTTTATCCGGGATAATGATTACGTCCTAAAGCACATTTTGATGATAAATATGTATCCAAGAAGCGTTTTAGAATGTTTTCTTCCGATGAAAACACGATGCTGTTTTTGTTGGCGTTGTTTTTGAGAAAACTAGCTCTTCGAAATAACATTTCTAAAACAAAGTAAACACAGGTTACCGCAAATACGAGGTGCATACGATAAGTTTCCAGACTTTTTTTCGTATGGGCACTTTTATTGATAGTACACGCATGAAGCTCTAGTCCCCAATGAAGTAATCTCCTCCGACTCCAATGCACTTGTTGTACCATTCCAACAACTTCTGAAAGGGCCCCATCGAATCCCTCTTGTATCAGCGTGTCAATGATCTTCGTCACAGCTTCTTTCATCTCCTCAATTGTCTCATAACGACAGCCTCTGAGCTTAGGGAAAAACCAAAAGCCACAGGGAACAAGGTCTGGACTATAGGGAGGGGTGCGGAATTGTCTTGATGCACATCTTCGTCAAATAGTCTGTGACAAGGATGGAATTGTGGACTGATGCATTGTCCTGGTGGAAATGCCACTGACCTAATTTGAAGAGTGCTGGCCTCTTCCGAGGGAATCTCTTCCTGAACTCCATTAAAACCTCAACATAGTAACCCTAACCCTAACCCTTTAGGTAATCAATTCTGGCGTTCTGTCTTCCTTTCTAATCCCACACATTTTATCATCCATCACAGATTCCCTGCCTTCCTTGAATCTCTTATGCCACTCAAAAACTGATGCTCGATTCATGCAAGATGCTCCAAAAGCACTATGTAACATTCCATACGTTTCTGTGGCATATTTTTTTCAAGTGTAAAACAGAATTCTATTGTATATCGTTCTTCTAAAGTGTCAAATTGCATTTTTGAAATTCACCAACTGTGACAATCAGGATTTAGTAGGGTGTATTCCAATTCCTGCTGTAGGTATTCTTTTGAATCTGAAATCATAAAAATTTATCAGTCATCTCATAAGATGTATAGCAATAACAGACTGAATTTTTAAGAGTCTACGCCAATTTTAAATGCCCATACAAAAAATGTCTGGAAACTCATCGTATGCACCTCGTAACATTTAAGCAAATATATCTTTTATAAAGAGTACCGAGAAAAGCACTGAATTCTTTTGTAAGCAGTCTTTTATCGAGACAAGTTTTATTTGGTTTTGTTTTGTTAGGGTTTAGGGCATATCAACCATTGTCGGTTATTTAATACCAAATCCTTTTGTTACATAAACGGAATATATAATTTTTAAACGCATTTGGATGATAATCTTCTTAAACAAACCAGAGTTCATTTTTTACAATTAATTTCAAACAATTCTGTTTAGCCTAAGTACAGTCATTTTATTCACACACAGTTAAGTGGTTAAATAGTGTATTTCGAACAATTCAGTTTAGCATGTCAACAAAGTAAAATGGTTTCAAGTATTGCTATATATCACAAACAATTTAATTGAACAGCAGTCACACACAAGTGTAAAAACAGTTCTGTTTAAAACAATTCAATTTAGCTTAAGTACATCTTTTTGTATACAGACAATTAAATGTAAACAACCATTCTATTTCAACTATTTCAAACAATTCAGTTGAGCATAAGTATACAGTTTAGTTCTATTTGACCCTTAGATATGACTCTATCAGGTGCTCCTACTCCATGGTAGCGTGGTCCAGAGATCGATTATAATAAAGGGGTATCCTACATTACCCAAAGCTATTGCATTACTGGAGCCTCTTCGTCAGATTATTTTGTCACATATCAAGAATACTCGCAAGGGCCATGTTGGGAGAGATTTAACCCTTTGTACAGATACAGTTGGTGTATTCTGCTACGCCAACTGACTGGGTATAAACAAATTTAAGTAAAGATTATCGAAAATTGTTAAAAAATATTGTTTTCGTCAAATGAAGTATAATGACAATATTTTATAAGACAATATTCCAGCCTATCGCTTGGGTCTATAAAATACCTCATCTGTTTTTCTGCAGAGGGTAAGACTCTGCAACACGCATCTTGCTACAGCTCTAAAATGCATCAAATTATGAGGCTCCAGTCTTGGGAGCCCGGGGAAATGTGGAGTACTCCTTTGTTTTCATTATTTCCAAGTCCTCTATGACTGTTAGGGTCCAATTTATGGGTCTAATAGAAACTATTCTGCCTTTTAATTAGGAGTATTTTTTGAAACCACACAACTGTGTGCAAGTTATTCGTATTAGATAAGAATACTTGATAAACAAGATAACAAACTTTGAAAAGTAATACTTGAAACCATCTGACTAAGCGAAAACACATGTGCTCTGTCACGTTTAATAATTATATTATCTGCAAACTATTCCATTACGAATTATATATATATATATATATATATATATATATATATATATATATATATATATATATATAAGGGGATTAGCATTAAATAACCCCCAAGGGTTGCCATGTCGAAAAAAAAATCAAACGAGACATAGGCAATAATATCTATCTATCTATCTATCTATCTATCTTTTATTTCATAAAGGTTTACAATAAATACGGTATGTGCTCTCAGGTGCCTAGTGGCACGCCGTATTTAAAAAAATATGTCCTAGATGGATATATCCTGGATTTATCCAAACATCCTTGACTGCAGATACCAATTTTATTTGATTTCTGTATGAATAGCACTTCGATTAACTTTACTCCAAAAAGTTCCAATGCACCCTCACTTAAAGGTAGGGGCGCCATTTCTTTTAATTAAAAAGTATAAGAAAAAATGTATCTGATCTCCCTATGGATGCCCATTTTATTTGCTTTCTTGGAAAAAATTAAACTTTCTTGATTAGTTTTTAGCCGAAATACCTCACACACCTCAAAAAGGGATGTTGGCTTCCCTCCGCATACTGGAATTCACTAGTCAAGTTTCAGCCTGTTTAGCCTATTGCCCGAAGAGTCAGTAGATTATATGCAAAAAAAAAAGAACAAACGAAGATAATTATATATTAGGTGTCATTTTTCCCTATATGCATCGGTTTATTCCAACAGCTTTGCCGCTCTCTCCCTCACTCTCTCTCTCCCTCCCACTTTATATATATATATATATATATATATATATATTTATATATATGTGTGTGTGTGTGTGTGTGTGTGTGTGTGTGTGTGTGTGTGAGTGTTTTTCAATATATTTCGATGTATTTGTATTGATTTATTTAACACACTAGGTGGACGAGTAATCAAAATCACGTACAATGTTCTCCCAATAAATCACTTAGATGTCATAAAACGTGATATTGCATAGGAAACACTTTACTGACTGTATTAATAAACGCATGATTCATTATTACTTTTGTTATTCAAGCCAATCCATCCATTCATTTTGGCAATTACAAATCAATACTAAAGGAATGTTACTACCATGGATATTTGCCAAGCCAAGACATAATTTGTTTTTAGTTTAGGAATGACCTAATTATATTGTTGTAACACTATCTATCTATCTATCTATCTTGCTTAGTTCATATATTGCTATCTATCTTTTACCAAGAAGGTTCTATTTACGGTGAATTATAAATCGATGGATTGCTTTTCAAGAGTGTCGAAATCAAATTGACAATTAATGAACCATTTTTTAAAATTGTTATATTGGCGTTAAGCACACTAGTTTCAGTAGGTGTTCAATTGGTATGAGAACATTTGAAACGCCAATTTTGATATGGTTTGTTGTTGCATCGTCATAAATCTTCTAAAGTTATCTACTTACAAAAATCTTACTTCTGAGGTGTTTTTTAGATGAAGAAACAAATACAATTGCATATATCTTAGCTTATTGATTTAAGAAATGCTGATTTCTTCAGCGTGTCTTTAATGGTTCAGTCTGTGAAGTTTTTGGTTTATATTGTAGTGACCGTGATGAAGCTGCTGGTCGCTCTGAATATAAACCAAAAACTACACCGCCAGAAACATTGAATATTCTCTGAAGAAAATAAGAAGTTCGAAACATGTGTAAGAGCAAAATAAATTATTAGAAAAATATAAACCTCTTCGTCGACCTATTTAAGTAAAGATATTTATTCTTTCTCTATTTGGATCAACAAAAGGAGAAAACCAAAATAATATATATATATATATATATATATATATATGTGTGTGTGTGTGTGTGTGTGTGTGTGTGTGTGTGTGTGTGTGTTCCTGTGTAATAAAAAGATTAATAAGAATAAAGAGATAGAGAGAGAGAGAGCGAGCGTGATATATATATATATAGAGAGAGAGAGAGAGAGACAGAGACAGAGAGAGAGAGAGAAGCAGGAAGGGAGAGATATAAGCATATTTATTAGTCTATCTATCTTGTCATCTATTTTAAAGATAGATAAATAAATATGCACTAGTGAAAGGGAAAATATACACAAGAATGAGGTAGATTTGTTTTTATTGATTTCTTTGTTTAATGGCATATCAACCTTCATGGTTTATTGAATGCCAAAAGCTATCCCTGTTGAAGAACAGTAGTGGTATTATTTAACACTATTGCGGAGAGGTTAAGTAGGTTATTAATTTGGCAAAGTTTATTAATCCAAAAGTAAACAGTATGGCGAGATTGGATGTTGGCAGACTTCAATACATACCCAAGAATTGAAACAGAAGACCCATAACGTTGCATAAGGATAAAAATGCCGGTATTTTCCACTTTTAAACGGGAGATTAACTACGAATAGAAATCTCAAGATTTACGTTTAGAAAAACTTTTTTACCATTTTTTCCTTTATATATATATATATATATATATATATATACATATACATAAATATATATATATATATGTGTGTGTGTGTGTGTGTGTGTGTGTGTGTGTGTGTGTGTGTGTGTGTGTGTTGGGGAATACAGTAACGTTTAGCATCAAACTGTCAAAACTTTTGGCAGCAGATTTTGCGTCGACCCCTTCAAGAAAAAAGTAAGCGTAAAAAATATAAACTTGTCGATGAATTCGGCAAAGTATCAGAAAAGGTCGAAACCTCATGGCAATACTGACCTATTGAAAAAGAAAACGATGAAAATAAAACTATATATATATATATATATATATATATATATATATATATATATATATATATATAATTTTACTTTAATTTTTGGGTATCGTGAAGGAAGCTTGAGAAAATTGTGCCAAATTTGTCGAAGTTCAATATGAACGTGTGCATGTTTCCTGGTTCACTATACATGTATAGACACATACCCAGAGATATATATATTTGCGTGTTATTATGTATGTGTTAATTTCTGTGTGTGTGTGTTTGCATTTCTGGTTATATAGGGGAGGGTGAAATTTCCATTCAATTGGAAAGTCTTTTTCTGGCAAAAAAGCAACAACGGTAGCGATATCAGTGTCCATAAATCTTGATAGGAAAGTGCAAAGACAAAAGACTGTTAGATTATTTACTGATAGATAGATAGATAGATAGATAGATAGATAGATAGATAGGATCAGCCTGAAAATATATAAAGGAAAAAGGTAAAGTTTAAAATGTTAAAATCGAGAAAATAGAAATTATCAAATAAATGAATGAATTTGTACGTAACAAGACAATAAAAGAGAGAAAAATAGAGACATGCTAAATATCAAAAGATAAAAATATAAATCCGTTTAGACTGTTTTGAAAACAAAGTTTATAAAACTTAGAATGAATACCTGCAAGAGAAATAAACTTAACGCATTTTAACTTTTTTTTATGGAACTATTGAAAGCTTTTGACTATCATTTTTACGAAATGAATTCGTCTTGGAATTAAAATCAATTCAACATAATTCTGCTCCAGCCAAATATTAAGAAATCTGTATACTTAGAGGATTATAATCTTTTTTTCTTTTTCATTTAGCACTAAATAAACTAATTACAGATAAGATGCGAAACATTTTTTACTTTATCACTGAACATTCTGGCTTCAGAATATTCAGAAAATACACCTTGAACAAACTAGATTAGATTATATAAGTTAACGCTGTTTTCATCCAAGTCACACAGGGAAAATATGGAATGATCTTCTAATTTACTTTCCTATTCAAAATACTAAAAAAATATTGTGAATATGCAAATCAGTCAGATGCTTTTTTCAGGCCTCTTCAACCAGTTTTTCGTACCTAATTGAAAGTAGATATGTTGACGACAAAGAACTTTTAAGTGAAACAATGAAAAAGAACATATACTCGACAATGCAGTGAGGTGAAAGACGTTGGCTGTTCTTGGTGCTCTCTCTTAAAAAGTCGATGCAAAAATAAAAGAAACTACAAAATGTGAAATATACAGGTTGATCACAAAACACAAACCAGACGGCTGGGTTTGTTGAATACACTGACTGCATCTCTGCTGTATGATAAGACTTCACCAGCGAATATCCTGTTTATGACACAAAAAAATCTAATGGAGCTTTTGGGAATGCGGAGTACCTCTTCATTGCCATCTCTCCCAAGTCCACTCAGTTCCGGCGTTGTAGCACTTGATAGGGCGTTATCTATGGGTCAAAGAGAACAAAATGCGTGCAAGCAATTGGTTGTTGTTAAATTGTGACTACTTTATAGCAATACTTGAAATTCGTTAACTACGTACAAAAAAGAGATTAGGTTTGTTCAAGAATGTTATCTACAACATGTCTTTACAAATCCTATATATATATATATATATATATATATATGAACAGAATTTGGCATTAAATAACCTACAATGGTTGATATGCCATAAAACCAAATCAAAGAAAACCACAAACACATAAAAAATTCAGGATAGGAATATCAAAGCAATATGTCTTGAAAATAGAAAATATATCATAAAATGGATGAAAAACAAATGGATTGTAACAGGAATTTATGTTTGTGACAGAACGATCAGAAATTAGCTGCATGAAGGAGTTACATACAAAACAGCTAATCGAAAACCACCACTAAAGTACAAATAGAAGAAAATAAAGTTACCTTATGATAACAAGAAGTAATCATACCGTGTGGACTATTAGATGAAAGTGATATTCACTGAAGAATAATAATCTCCATTGGCTTAGTTGATTGCTCAATTAAGTTCACACTTGTTGCATCGAATCTGATATTAATTTATTCACAACTAAATTAAAAACCTTAAGTGAACATCATCTATGAGGGTTAATTGCATGATGTTTTTCAGGAGTAGTACTAACTTCATTGTCCATCATTGTGAGTCCAGTGCTGCACAAAGACTTCTCTCAGATTCTCTCCACCATGACTTTGATAATGCTACTTTCTACAATACAATAACAACAAAGTCCACTCTCTAAGCTCTATGTCTTCTTCCAGGTAGTTTATTTTACTACGCTTGTTATTTCTTGGGTACAATTCTATTTCTATTTTGTGCTATCCATTATCCCCATTTCAAGTTATATGATCTGCTGACTTTCTTTTTCTGCTGTTTATTAATACTAACACTGACTAGTACTTTCGTTGGTTGTCTGATATCTGTCAATCTGTCATGATCGAAGATTGTTCTTTTCACTGTGGAAATGACACTTCTGATATCTGTCAATCTCTCTTTCTCTAAGATTGTTCTTTTCACAGTGAAAATGACATTGATACCTGTCAATCTCTATTTCTCTGACATTGTTCTTTTCACAGTGAAAATGACATTTTTGATATCTGTCAATCTCTCTTACTCCAAGATTGTTCTTTTCACAGTGAAAATGACATTGATATCTGTCAATCTCTATTTCTCTATCATTGTTCTTTTCATCGATCACAGTAAAAATAACATTGTTTTCTGATGATTCTATCAATTTTCAAGTTTCACATCCAAACGCCCTCACAAGTATTATAAAGTGGAGGATAATCACACTTATATAAAATGGTGAAAACATTGTGGGATGATTCATTCTGGTAACACTGGGATAATCATTAGAGATAAGGGTCTTTGAATTCTGCTGACAATAAACAGGAGGAGGAGAAAAGAAGCAGGTCGTCAAAATTCTAATAATATTTATAATAGGAATAATTAGAATAATAAGTATGTTGTCACATTCACAACTTTTTAACTCGAATTGGGTTAATTTCACTTTAATTATGGTCTGATCACTAACAATACGTCTTCCATGGTTTCAAAGCGTTCCTATTGTAAAATTTGTTACAATGTAGTAATTTACTAAGAATTTTGCTTAGATGTAGCAAAAAGCCAATGAAACTCGAACTCATACTTGCAGATTTACTAGTCAAGCTTGTAAACCATTGCACTACCCGAGATGCCCTCGTTGCAATGTATTTTAATCATAAAACGGTTTTCAATGCAATTCTACAGAAAAATTATTCGCAAAGGTTTTGAATCATTAGCCATTCGTTATGCGTTAAGTTTAAATCAATGTCTGGATATTAATTATTTTTTCATAACTTTTAGACACATGCACACATTTAGCGAACTTATTTAAGGTGAGTAGTCTTGGAGAAGGAAAACTCTAAATTTAAACCCGTTTAACTCTGCTTAAAAATGACCTTGTGTCATATCCTGCCCGAGCCGAGGGGTTGGTAAATAGAATTTAAGGTGAGTCTAAGGCTTGAAATATGGAGCACGAAGTGGGAATTGAACATACTTAAAATAATCTGCTATTATAGTTGGCTAACCATTAAACCCGACAAGATACCTATTTCTAAACTCATTTCCATTGAGTACCAGAACTTAAACCTTCCGTAAATACGTGTCAACTCGATTTTTATTCTAATGACGACAGAGTTCCAGAATTAACATAAACAGATTTTAAAACAATTTTGAACCATTTTAAACACAAATACACTGATTCCCGGAACTAAGTAAAATCTACTTTAAACATATTTCAAACTTATTTTAGACACGTTTTTAAATACCGGTAGATTGCGTTCCAAAATTAACCTAAACACATTTTAAAAACAATTTTGAACCATTTTAAAACCATTTTTACACACAAATACACTGATTAAACCAAAGTAAACCTACTCTAAACCTATTTAAAACTAATTCTAAACACGTTTTAAAATATCTGTAGATTGAGTTCCAAAACTAACTTAAACACATTTTAAATCAGGTTTCAGATTAACTTCATCTTTGTCACCTGTTTGGCAATTCTGTTTGGCAATCAATGAATTTTCAAGGACAACAGAATAGGACAAAAATAAAAAATAGATCCTTTAATATTTATTTGTTTTCAAGAAAAAGGTGTTATTTATGGTCAGATCATACTCTCGATATAGGTCAATTATATATAAATTTGTTTGTATTTAAAAAGCTGCAAATATTTCTACTAGAATTCAATCGTAAATAAATCTGATAAAATGGGTAATTAAAATAATTAGTTTTTTTAGAAATTAAGGAAGAAATATATTTTTTGAAATCAGGAATAAAATTTAATGATTCAGATAGAGAATAGTATCGGTAAACTAAATCTATTGCAATTGATTTTATAAGAGATAAAAAAAGAAGGTATCATTGGAGGTCAGAAATTAATTCATATATAACTGATAGAATACAACTATAATGGAAATGCATTGATTATATTTTTACCACTAAAACTGAGCCATTGGCAAAATGAGTAGAGTTTTCGCTAATGGTCCAGGAGACCGGGGTTCAATCTCAGGTCGAGTTATACCAAAGACTCCAAAAATGGTACTTGATTCCGCCTTGCTTAACACTCAGCATTATAAGGTAAGGATCAAGGGTAAAGTGGAGTAATCCAGGGAATGGAGTAGTGCCCTCTTCTACACCTCGGTGTAGTAGCTATTGAAAAGGGAGCCCTTTGTGTCCCCGTCGACTAAGGTCGGCAAATTTAGTAAAGTAAGTAAAGTTATCAACCGTAGTCGAGGATGACCCAAAGGCTTCCTTTTCGATAGCTACTACAATGAGGTGTAGGGGAGGGCGCTACTCCTTTCCCTGGATTGATCCACTTCACCCTTGATCCTTACCTTAAAATGCTGAGTGTTAAGCAAGGTAGCATCAAATACCATTTTTTTTAATCTTTGGTATGACTCGACCTAGGATTGAACGCCAGTCTCCCGGACAATTGGCGAACACTCTGACCGTTAGGCTAATGTCCGCCAAATTTACTTTTACTAAATCCAAGCAAAATCAAAAAATATAGTCAGTAATCAAGAATGAAGTCCATCATTAGATAACCAATAAGTCTATTACACGTATAATACAAATACTTAGTTTATGGTTTTACTATAGAATTATAGTGAAAATTAATTTACTATAGAAAAGTATTGAAATTTCGAAAATGGATAGTTCGTGTTCAAAAATTAATGCAAGCTTTAAATAAAATTAAACAATTGGTGATCAAAAATTCCGAACCTGTACGTTGAATAGTTATGATTTTATTTTAAAAAATCATTGAAGCCGTATGCCCTGGTGATTAACTTACTTATAAAGTTATTTGGTTCCCATATCATGATATCAGTTAAAACTCAATCGAATCTAGAAGAGTTCAGGGTGATATAAAAAAGGTATGAAACCACTTACGATACTTGTTGAACATAAGTGCCGCAATCTTTATACAAACCAGACATATCTTCGTGAGTTTTATTCTTGTTTCCTAAGTTGAAAGTTGACCTCAAGGATGGGATTTGAGGATGTAGAAAACATTAAGTCTGCGATTACCAACGTGGGGTGAATGCTTGATTAGAAAACAAATTAATGACCTTTTAAGCTTCCATCACGTGACTTTTAATAATATTTTGAATTTGTAAGCATTAAACATTGCATGAGGGCATCAGAATTTTAGAAATACCAAATTGGGGCATGGGCCAAAATCGGTTGGGAACTACTGCATGAAAAGAGAATAACGGTATAGCTTCTCAGCATATCAAACAAGTTTCAGTGTTGACTGTATGAATGAGTAAAAAGTTGGAATAAGTGTATCGAGAAGAGTATTGCAGAGAAATCTAGCCTTTTATTTATAGCAAATTTCTGTTTTGGTAAATACAGCTTCAAGCTGGATAATCTTTAAATACATCTCCTATGTCTATTATTCATCTGTAATATTCGCTAGGCTAAAAAAAAACAAAAAAAAAAATTATTTCATCAAAGAAAATGCATTAAATACTCTCACAAATGGAGAATGCTATAAAAAATAAAAATAAAAAATTGTTTAATATTTAAATTAAAGAATGAATTAGAAATAATATAACGAAATTTAGGCTTTGATCGATTAATTGATTCATTTAACGGCATGTCAACCTGTATGGGGTTATTTTATGCTTCAAGTTTTAAAGATTGCATTCATTCTACGTTCATTTTCATATATTTCATTCAGTTGCTTCTTAGGAGATTTTTTAACACAAGGTCCAGTCGAATACAGTTTTTTTTAAGTGTTTTCCTATCAGCTACTATCACTTCGGACCAGAGGAGAAATCCACTCTCCATGAATCATCGGAAGTGGTGCCTCACCAACAGATGCAGTGGGTTACTGAAAAATTCTTAATAATCTGCTACATTTCAGACAAATATTTTTAACACTATCTTTTTATTAAATATAAAGGCATTAATTACATGGCTAATTAAGTTATATAGTAGAAATGGGAATAATAGCTACTGTTTTAGTGAAACAGTACTTTTTGTGTAGGAGTGGGTTCTTACCGCTCTGTAGGGAATACATTTTGCGCACTCTAAACCTCACCAACAGAGAGGAAATTTAGCTTTTAATGTGATATGTTTATTTTATTTCTTATAATAATGGCTTTGTTTTTTTTTATTTTCTTATTAAGATGGCTACTTGCAATTGCTAATGGGTATTTTTAATATGTTAAATCGACAGGACCACTTTAGTGAAACTATTCAGTTACCAATCTACTCTCTGTCTATCTATCTATCCATCTCCCTCTCTCTCTCTCTCTCTCTCTCTCTCTCTCTCTCTCTCTCTCTCTCTCTATCCTTTGTTGGCTCACTTGCTCGCTCTAGCCTAATTTTTTACGGCACTGAATTAACCACTGAACTAGCATCAACCAGAAAACTAGAATAATGGCGCCCGTAAAAGAAACAATCCAAACAGCTTTTAAAAAAAAGTGAATAAATCTATTCAAACTAAAACAAGAAAATAAAGTTAAAAGACGAAACAAGGCAAATAAATGAAATAAAAATGAAGAAAAAAAAATTACTGTCCTAGTATCATCTTCAGAAGAGACAAGCCCTTTTTTTTCTGAAGAAAAATGAAACAATATTCCAAAAATGACACTGACATACGAATGCAGTGGTTGGGAAAACGAGACTACTGCTTTGCTACATAATAATGAACTCATAGGAATATTGTCAAAAAACAAAAACAAAAAAAAAAGAGAAGAAAAGAATAAAATCATGTTCAAGAGAAAACGGATATAAGACAGGAACTTTCTAGTGATATGCGTAGCTCTGAAAACTTTTACGCTTTCTTGTGGCAACCTTTGACAAAGACGCATATCAGAGAAAAACATTGTGTATCATATTCCTGTGACAGATTTGGAGACAGTAGGTATCCCTGCATCAGCTGAGCAGCAGATTTAACGTTAACCCTTTCAAGATCTTTCAAAATGCATTTTTTTTCTTTCAAAAGAAACCAATTTAGCTGCACCATTTACTATTTCTTTTTACCTCAGACTGGTCGGCGTAGGAAACCCTCAAAGTATCGTATTCACACAACAACAAAAATATATTAGATTACAGAATCATCATAGATAGAAAGCAGTAGTGAGAGTGAGAATGAGTCGGAGGCTAAGAGATGACTTATATCTAAACGAACGTCTTTACATTTCATACCCACTGATAAATATATATATATATATATATATTTATATAAACTAGTGATGTACATAGCACAGTACATAGCTTCTATCTGCTGCATTTCTTAATTAAGCTTAGTATATATATATATATTGTCATCCACAGACAGACTGTTTCGTTCTATCAGAACTCATCAGTAGAGTATGGCTAAACAGATTTGATTCCCGAAGGTGGGATCGAAACCTGGCTGACTGAAACGCCAATCCAAGGTTCTACCACTCAGCCACGAGGAAACCAGCGCAAGCGAAGGAAATTTTAACGCTCATGTGTCACACAGTTGTGTGTGTGTGTATGTGTGTGTGCAGCAGCCGTTCATTTAGGCATGTTTCATTAAATAATAAAAACACATTTCGTCGATATGAGATTATTAGGATCCTTTCAAGTTTCTCGACAAGTGTTTTGGTTTTAATTTGGAGTTGGTGGATGAATTTACCGAAATTGTCCCGAGCTCTTTCGGACCTTGCATAAAAAGAAAACATTATTTACACTTACAAACATAAAAAAAACAATCTTTACACTTGCAAACAACTCATGATGATGGCCTATGAAGGTCCAAAAGTGCTTGTGACATGTTCGAGAACTTCATCAACCAACTCTAAACTAAAACCAAAACACTTCCCAGGAAACTCGAAAGGATCCAAATAAAATTATATAGACAAAATGTATCGTTATTATTTAATCAAACACACACACACACACACACACACACACACACACACACATATATATATATATATATATATATATATATATATATATATATATATATATATATATTCTTCAGTCCAGTAAATCCGGAGTAGGGAATAATTCCGTCAGGACAATTAAATTATTCAAACTTCGAATATTTAAATATTCCTGGTAAAGGGCTCAATGTAAATGATATCACAGAGCATCAATTCCTTTAAAAAAACAAAATCAGGTCCCTTTAGGATTATAAGTTTATTTTCATATATATTTATAACATTTAGACACAAAACGTTAAATGTTTTTTTAACAATTAGATTTCACTGCTGTCACCCAAATAGTTTCGGTGCAATTTTCCAGGTAATCCATACACATTCGATAAAGTATTAGATGCGCTCATAAAGTAAGTCCAAATACGTTTAACAAACACACACACACATGTGGTGTAATGGTTATCGTCGCAGGAATTGGACACGGTGACACGAGTACAAATCCTGGACTGATTACATTTCACATAGCGCTAATACCCTTGGGAAAGATATGAATCCAATTATTCTCCCTCCAGCTATGGGTAAATAGTAGGGTAGACTAGGTTCTTCAGCCTTGGCGAGGCAACTAGTCTAGGAGAAGGAAAACTCTGAATTCAAACCTGTTAAACTCCGCTTAAAAAAATGACCTTTTGTGTCATATCCTGCCCGAACGGAGGGGTTGGGTAAATATGACAAACACACACACACACATACGTACGTATATATATATATATATATATATATATATATATATATATATATATGAATACACTCACATATTTAAATGGTATTCGTGATATATTCAATACGCGAATAATCAACGCCCATTGCCTTCGGGTGCTGACTGGATATGTTTTATATATATATATATATATATATATATATATATATATATATATATATATATATATATATATATAGTTTTCTGCAATCCAGTATAGGGATCAATTCAATCGGGACAAATAAAAAATTATAATTTTTGAATATTCCTGGTAAAGAGCTCAATTTAAGGTTTTATTTTCTTGTTTGATCAGATGACGTCCTGTTTAAATTCCTTTGGAGCTTTGATTCATATCAATGCTCTTATCAGGGTGGAAATAAATTTATTATCCTAATGTGAGAGAACATTGGATTTTTTCTTAATATATATATATACATATATATATATATATATATATATATATATATATATATATTGATTCGAGCCTCAAAAATATCCCGTGTATAGCCACTCTAGAGAATTTTGATACAACGAAACAGTTTGTCAGTGGATGACAATGTATGCTCTCCACTCCCGGGGGCGTTTAGCTCTCTAGCCAGGGAATTAACGCTGGCCGCTCACAAAATGCAAAGTACTTCGAAAGAATTGACCTCTCAGTAGACATTCAGCATATTTATGTAAACAAAACAAAAATGATACATATGCTTTCAAATCCTTTCAGCTACGCTGAGTTTCCTCATACCTGTTTGGTAGAATATCCAGTTAGCGTAAAGTCAACCAGGTTTCGATCTTAGCTTCGGGAATCTCGCATGTCTAACTGAAATGTTGTAATACAACGAAGCACTCCGTCTGTGGATGACTATATATATATATATATATATATGTATTTAAATAATTCGTGCAAATTCGTAATTTGTGAATTGTCGAAGTAAATTCTTAATGGCATAATATCTGTTGAGTTTTTTTTATATTATATATACGAGATTATTGTATATATATATATATATATATATATATATATATTTTCATCTTGTTAGATTTACCAAAGTCCATCCTTTCTCCATATATATGTATATAAGCACACACACACACACACACACATATATATATATATATATATATATATATATATATATATATATATATATATATATATATATATATATGCCAAACTTATGAATGTATTTTGAGAATACATTAGCTTAGGAAATGTTTAGAAATTATTTCTTCTGACATTATATTTATAGATCTAATAGGTCAAAAAGAAAAGTTCATGTTCACATCTTAAATGTTCCTTTCGACAAGCATATTTTATTTAAAACTAAAGTAGCCAATTTCTATCATTGACATGTATCTTTCTGTCCCGATACACTAAAGTATGAACATTAGTCCATTTACAGGATTATGGAAAACTAAAATCTTCCTCAATAAATACTTATCATGAATCTTCATAAAATCAATCAAACCCTGTTTGAATTAGAATAGAAAATTATCCATAAAATAAAATTGCTGAAAATTACTGAGATTTTTTATCACTGTATGTAATTAAATAGATACTATTAAGATTAGAACTGAGATAACGAGTAGAATAATTATTGCTGTTTTAGGACACTAAATAATAGTAAGAGTAATCCTCATGGCATACTAGCTAATGTCCTGGACAGGGACATCGTCGTATTGAATAGTGAAAAATCATAAAAATCCTCTGGAATGTGCTTTGGGCTTAACAAAGAGCTGTGAAGAAATTGTCAGCTCTACTAAAGAAACAACGAACACTGATCTTTAGTTAATAACGTCTAGAAGAGTAAAAAAATGATTTTCTTCTAGTAAATCTATGCGACTGCTTACGTAATTCCATAAACAATGACAAAAATATGAAAGGAAAGAAGTTTACCTTCCCCGACTGTGTCATTCAGTCGATATTCCTGTCTTGGTAAAAGAAAATATTTCTTTTTGTGAATAGTAAGGAATGCAGGCGCTGTTTGCAAGAAAGATGGCCACATCCCTTTTCTGCATAAAGTGTGTGCTGTGTTGATAGTCCTAGGCCGAAGTGTACGAAAAGTTCTCGGTTGGACAAGGAAAATTATTATTTAGACCCATAAGTATGTTGACCCACTTTAGTTTAGACAATAGGGTGTAAGGAAGGGTGCTTGTCTCTTCCTGGGATTGCTCCACTTACCCTTATTTCATACTTTTTAATGCTGAGTGTAAAGATTGGAGGCATCAAGTACACTTTTTCGAGTCTTAGATATGGCTCGACCTAGAATTGAACCCAACTCTTCCGGACCATTAGTAGACACTCTAATCAATATGCCAATTCCCGGGTTTATTTAGGATTCGCACTAAGATGATTTTCAGTTGATCACCGGGTCCTTGGCAGTCTTTTCTCGGGAAGAACCTGCTGAACAGGACCGAATTTATTGTTGCTCATCCTAAAGTGTCTCTAAAGGGTAATGTCGAGAGGAACCAATATTTTTTGGAGGTGCCCGTGGTGTAATGGTTATCGTCGCAGGAATTGGACACGGTGACACGAGTACAAATCCTGGACTGATTGCATTTCACATAGCGCTAATACCCCTGGGAAAGATATGAATCCAATTATTCTCCCTCCAGCTATGGGTAAATAGTAGGGTAGACTAGGTTCTTTAGCCTTGGCGAGGCAACAAGTCTAGGAGAAAGAAAACTCTGAATTCAAACCTGTTAAACTCCGCTTAAAAAAATGACCTTTTGTGTCATATCCTGCCCGAACGGAGGGGTTGGGTAAAAAGGACAAATATTTTTTTTGTGACGACTAAGTGGAAAAACTTGATTCGAGCGTAATCTCCACCCCACAATAAAATGACCAGGTGTCAAAGCTGACTTTACGAAGACACATGGATTGCACATTCGATTTCATAAACCCTTTATCTAGACCCAAGAATCACACATTTTATTGCATAAAGGTGGATTTTTTGGAGGTGTCCGTGGTGTAATGGTTATCGTCGTAGGAAATGGACACGGCTATACGAGTTCAAATCCTGGGCGAGACTGATTACATTGCACAAATACCCTTGGGAAAGGTATGGATCCAATTATTCTCCCTCTAGCTATGGGTAAATAGTAGGGCAGACTAGAGTTTCAGTCTTGGTGAGGCAACTAGTCTAAGAGAATGAAAACTTTGAATTCAAACCTGTTAAACTCCGCTTAAAAACTGACTTTGTGTCATATTCTGCTCGAGCGGAGGGTTTGGCAAATATGTATATGTATAAAGGTGGTTTCTATAGATGAGGATAAAAACACAGCCATTGAAAGATTACCATGACTCGTACTCAGACCTGACCGATAAAACAAAACGCAGTTTTTTTCCTCGTAGCGGTTGTGTCGATACTGCTATATAAGTGCACTGTTGGAACACTAACTAAACGTATGAAGAAAAATCTTGACAGCAATTACACAAGAATGTTGTGAGCTGTATTGAACAAATCATGGAGGCAACACCCTGCAAAACAGCAGCTGTACGGCCACCTACCACTCATCATGAAAACAATCCAAAGACAAGCCAGAAATACGGGGCACTGCTGGAGAAGTAAAGAAGAACTCATAAGCAATATACTCCTGTGGACCTCGTCATATGGACGAGCAAATGCAGGACAACCAGCTAGAACCTATATACAACAGCTCTGTGTCGGTAGCAATGGAAGATAGAGACGGGTGGCGAGAGAGGGTCAGGGAGATATGTGCTAGCGTCGCGAAATGAGGCTGATGATGATGAATCCTGCTTTCTATTTCTTAAATCTTTTACCTAGATCCATGAATCCCACTTTCTATTTCATAAATTGTTTACCTAGATCCATGAACCCCACTTTCTATTGCATAAATCTTTTACCTAGATTCATGAATCTCACGTTCTATATCATTAATATTTTACCTAGATCCATGAATCCCACTTTCTATTGCATAAATCTTTTACCTAGATCCATGAATCTCACGTTCTATATCATTAATATTTTACCTAGATCCATGAATCCCACTTTCTATTGCATAAATATTTTACCTAAATCCATGAATCCCACTTTCTATTTCATAATTCTTTTACCTAAATCCATGAATCTTATTTTTCTATTTCATAAATCTTTTACCTAGATCCATGAATCTCACTTTCTAATTCCTAAATCTTTTAACTAGATCCCTGAATCTCACATTCTATTTCATAAAGTTGTCACGCAGTTCTGTTAATAGTTGGCAGTCAGTTTCTAAGATTTTTTAACTGCCAAGAAAAATAAAATAAAATCAATAAAAATAATGTAGTAGTCGCTTCCAACCACCAGTGAACCTTTTGCCCAGCTGTGTGTTCAACCACACTAGTTCATTCACTGGAAAGATTCCAATGGGTTACAGAAACGGTCACAATCAATGGATTTTGTGAAGGGTCAATCAATCAGTGATGGGATTTGACCGACTTTCCAGTCAGCCGAGATAAGACACAACATCTTTTTATCGTGTGGAGCCACACAGACATTGAGGCTACTACGTGGTTATTTCAATAAATACTTATTCCGTACGCCATTCTCTGAGGCGCCCATCAATGAACTCAGCCCTGCAAAGCAGGTATTGTCTGGGGGAACGGCCCACTGGGACCAGGCTATTCAGCTTAATATCACTTACCTGACACGAATGACTGTCAAGGGAGTAACAAGTCCATGTTATTTTTGCTCAGTCAGTCTGTGATTAATCTGCAGAGAATAAGGAATGATTTCAAAACCAGTGATCATCATCATCATCATATCGTGCTGGCAGCACGGATATCCCTGACCCTCTTTCGCCACTCCTCCCTATCGTTCATCGCCCTAGGTAGGTCTTCAGGACAACAACCTGTATCCTCACATAGCTGCTGAATGTACGTTCGTGCTGGTCGTCCTGCTTTTGCGCGGCCGTGTGTGGGGATCCACGGTGGACAATAAAGAAATTCCTTCATCGACCACAAAAATACCTCTTCACGTTTCCCTGTTTGTGAGATCGCCCTGGAGGGAGGTTGAAAATGCATTAATAAATCTAGTGTTGCTTTTCTGTGACTATGTGAGCCAGGATAGTAAGGAGTGAAAATAATGTACCTGTTCTATTGCATATGATGGAGAATGTAGTCTCTAAGACAGATTTACTCACTATAAACAATAGGATATTTTTAGAAGAAAACTAACAATTCTAAGTGTGAAATTATAGTAGTTCAATTAAATTCAATTCAGACAGACAAATCTTTCAAGCCTGTCGCTAATGATTGGCTATGATATCACCAGTTCAAGTTTGAATAATGGGTTTGAGAGTATGAATCTGACGTAACGTCACTCTTAATTAAAAATGATCTTTCCTAAGGTCACCAGATTGCATCATTTCCACCGACATCATTGATTCATTTATGTTCTCACAGATCATGGCACTTTCAACAAATTTAAAATGATATAAACTTTAGCACATTTGTTAAAAATGTTTTAATACTGGTTGAGTCAAAAGTTTTGCAATTTTTTGGTAACTTGAAGCATAAGTTAACAACGATGGATTACTTAGTCGACGTCGTGAAGGTAACGAATTATACTGGATTTTGTATCACCTGATACTCTCCAAGTGCTACTTGTAGAGTTCACTTTTGTGGCTTGGAGCACCGCATCAGAATCTACGGTTTTATCACTGCCTAATCATCGAGGTGCTTACAACACAAGCTAGATTACTTGAACCATCTGAATACTCTACGGTTAACGAATTCGCCTTCAATTTTTGATCAACAAATATTTTTGGTTGCTTTCGCTGTAATATTATTAAGGATTCTAATTATTTTATTTCAGCGATAAATTATGCCCAAGTTAAAATATTTGAGTCTGTAGTTGCAAGTACGAGATGGAAAGGTCAGGCAGATGAACCTTGGTTGTTTCAACATATCAGCCCAAATATAATATAAGTTTGTTTTGAAAACGCCTGTGGATTAGAAATTGAAATAAACACTTGGATGGGCGTCAGCTGATATTAGTATGATGTATCACTGCAAAGTTTTAATGATACGTATTATTATCAGATTAGTAAAAAGAATTATTAGAATAACTTATATAAGAACGCGGAGTTTGTTTGGCAGTGGATCATTTCGAGATCAGTCGAAGTTGGGCAGTTGAGACGGGCAGTACTTTTGGAACTGGGCTTTGTCAGGGTGGAGTGAAATGAAATTTGTGGTTGTTCGTTTCGTCTGCTACGCGTTAAAGTTTCTATCTCTCGAAAGGGACATCAGTAACTCCTTTATTCTATCTCGTTCGTTTTGTGACGACAACTGTAAAAATAGCAAAACCAATAAACTTTCGTATAAAGAACAAATAGAGTTGCGTTTTTTTTTCGTCTGTGCTTACATTTGATATGACCAGTAACGAAACACTTACGTTTATTTGGTACCATAGCGTTGCGCTAAGCTCCTCTTTGGTGTCGTAGTGCTAGACTGCAGCATTATGACAAAGTCCAAGCTCGAAAAGTATAAGTTTCTGAATTAGATGACGTCGCACATTAGTTTGTGCAACTTCCAAATCTCATACGAAATGAAAGAATGCATAAACTCTCAGTGCACTAACTATCAAAACATTATCAATCAGAGTACTTTCAACATTATCAATCATTATCAATCATTTCAACATTATCAATCAGAGTACTTTCAACGTGCCAAACTGTTTCTTTCATGTGATATATGCCTTAAATAGCTTCCACAAAAATATTGTAAATTTTAGAAATTTCATAGTATTTAATAAATATTTTTTGTTATTCAAAGAAAAAAGTATTTGATAATTCTTGGTTCGCTTCGGGAATATGTGTCAATTAGCTTTTTGGAGAGAGATTATTGTTTCATTGAATGTATTTATGGCTAGAGTATTTCCTTTGATCAACTACGGGATTATTTGCATAGAAACTTTTCCTCTTATTCGTCTACACGTTTGTGGTGTAACCTCCGTCATGTTTGTGAGTTGATAACGTACATAGGGTGAACAATTGAAATCTTTTCAAATAATTCGAATGAGCAAAAGAGCAAAATGCAACACGTCAAAAGAACGTGAATATCATCATCATCATCATGTCATGCCGCTAGAACGGATATCCCTGACCCTCTCTCACCACTTCTCCCCATCATCCATCGCCTCTGGCAGGTCTTCAGGGCTACATCCCGTATCCTCACATAGCTGCTGTATGTATGTTCAAGCCGGTCGTCCTGCTTTTGCTCAGCCATATGTGGGGGGGGGCATAGCAGTACATCACTTATGAGCTCGTCCTTGCTTCTCCAGCAGTGTCCTGTGTGTCTGGTTCGTCTAACTTTGAGAGTTTTCGTGATGGGAGGCAGGTGGCCGTATAGTTGGTGCTTTGTGTGGTGTTCCTGCCAGGACTTGTTCAATAGTGCACGCAACATTCTTGTCTAAGTGCCGTCTAGCTTTTTTCTCCAGCCGTTTAGTTAGTGTTCAAGTAGTGCATCCATATAGCAGTATCAACACGACCGCTGCCTGGAAGAAACTGCGTTTCATTTTATCGGTCAGGTCTGATTTCCATATGATCGAAAGCCTATCGATAGCTGTCCATGCCTTCGTTAGCCGTGTGTCAATGTCTTTTTCTGTTGATGAGACGCTGCGTCTTAGGTATGCACACAAAACTGAAAATATGTGCTATAATCAAACAGGTGACATTTCCACACTACACGGAACCTCTCTGAAACTGGTAGACAAATGGTGAATATAATAAACTGAATATAAACGAACTGGAAAAAGAAAAAAATGCGAAATGACTTAAGAAAAAAGACTGTACTTTAGTGAAATAATAACAAAAAAAGAAGTGATAAAAAGAAAGCGAGATAATATATATATATATATATATAAATATATATATATATATATATATATATATATATATATATATATATATATATATATATATATATATATATATATACACGTATATTTGTGTGCGTGTGTGTATGAATATATATTATAAAAAGTATAGCGTAATTCATGAATGAAATTAAGGTTATATATAAATCCTATTACTTGTGGGAGAAGGAAGAGAATAATGTGTTTATGTATACTAAGAGTGGTAGTCCCGATTACATTAAGAAAGGAAATATAGCATGACCACTGGCGATGAACGATAGGGAAAAGTGGCAAGAGAGGGTTAGGGATATCTATGCTAGCGGCACGACATGATGATGATGATGATGATGATGATGATATATACATGGTGAGGTTTCATTTTTTGTGGGATTATGAAAATCGTGAGATATTTCATGCCAAAGCAATTCATCGAGAAAAAAAACAGAAATATAAATTAAAACATAGCTGTAGGATAAGGGGTTCATATCTTTTCCCAGCTTATATATATATATATATATATATATATATATATATATATATATATATATATATATGTGTGTGTGTGTGTGTATGTGTGTGTGTGTGTGTGTGTGTGTGTGTGTATGTGTGTGTGCCTACGTTTTTCCACAAAAGATAATAGTTTTGCGATTAAGTAATTTATATATATATATATATATATATATATATATATATATATATATATATATATATATATATATGTATATATATATATATATATATACAGAGAGAGAGAGAAATGGTACATTTTCGTGAATCTGACTCGATGATGATGGCATCTAGCTGTGACCATCTACCCAAACAGTCACAGTCAAAAACTGAATTAATCCAGACCACCATCAGTCAAACCTATATATATTTCCCTCCTCTTTTTTTTTTTTTTTTAATCTATCTCTTGTCTTTAGACCCTTTGCCTTTGTTTATACCTTTTTATATTCCTCATTATTTTATTTTTCTTCGATTGTTAAAATGTAGAAAAACGCCAAAAAGTATGTTTTGTTTGATAAAGTTATTCTGTTAATAGGGAACGAAATATTACCACTAAATCCATTGTAAGTGAGAGAGAGAAAAAGAAAAAGATATATATATATACAAGCACACAGGCAAACACTCACACACACACAAAGATATATATATATATATATATATATATATATATATATATATATATATATGGGGGGGGACATGGAAATTAATCTGACGGTATGTAAATGTACAAATAAGAGAAAATGAGGTATTATCAACGTTGACGCTTCGGTTTTTACATTAAACCACCATCTGGGCTGTGAATGTGTGATGTATCTTCTGAAATATATTTGATCGGATTTTTTTTAAAAAGGAAAAAAATGAAAAAGCTTTAAACATTCTTTTCCCGTTAGTGCCCTCATCTCTCTCTCTCTCTCTCTCTCTCTCTCTCTCTCTCTCTCTCTCTCCATATATATAAATATATATAGAGAGAAAAATAGAGAGTGAGAGAAAGAAAAAGAAAGACATATTAGATTATTTAATCCGTGAGCTTTGGGGTTGAATATAAAACTGATCTTTTTTTTTCTGTTGCCACTAACTTATGTCGAAGCCTTAACCCTTATCAGTTATTGGTAAGACAATTATTGGACAATCAATTTATTTTGTAAAATTAATCTTTTTTTTTTCCTGTTTTCCATACTTGAATCTTCTCTAATGTTTATATGTATTTAGCCTAAAAAATGTCTAAGCAACAATAATAACAAAAAGAGCAAGAGGCACCACAGCAGCAATAATAAAATCACCAACCCAATTGCTCTTTTGAAAAAAGACATCAGCTTTCGAAGCAGACAGGAAAATAAGCTTACCCAGTAAGTAAACATGACTTATGTTAGTAACTTCAGAGCATGGCTTTGTCTGCCATAAAACCGTAGGTAAAGGCAACATCTTCTTCGTAATAAAACAGCCTGAAACCTGACAGGCCACATTGGTCTCTGGTCTGTTCTTTAAACATAAGCCTAACCGATAACAACAAACAAAAACTTAAGATAAAACAAAAGAATAACCTGAACTGCGTTGATTATATTACACTTGTTTATCTTTCTTAGAATGTTGCTTCGTTTTATTTTCATTCTGATGGTTAAAAAGTGCTAAAAAAGTCATGCGGATAGATAGATAGATAGATGAGCACATATATTGATAGAGAGATGGATATGAATAGACTAAGATCAGTATATTAATAGATCAATAAATAAAGATAGATTAAGATAGATACACATGAATAGATACACCCCATATATATATGTATATATATATATATATATATATATATATATATATATATATATATATATATTGATATACATATATATATTGATATATAGATATGTAGATAGATAGATATGAATAGTCTAATGAACACGTGAATTGGTAAATGTAAATAGATATGAATGTACTGAATAGATGGATACGAACTAAGATAAATATGAATTGCTTATCATACCTTGATAGAAAAATAGATATGAACAGACTAAGATAGATAGATAGATAGATAGATATCAATAAAAACAAAGATAGCTATGTATCGGCAAATAGAGAGAGATAGTGATAGAGATAACAATAAAATAAGAAACGTGTAAATAGAAGAATATACAGAGATATATAACTTAATAAATGCTACCAAATATAGATAGACAGAGAAACCGATAAATATTGATAGATAAATAGTTAGATAGATATGAATAAATTAGATAGTTAAAAAGGGATAGCAGAATACTATCACAATCATCGTGTACTCATACACATACACGTCTGCGTATATATATATATATATATATATATATATATATATATATATAAACACACAGAAACAGCACACACACACAAACACACACACACATATATATATAGTAATTTACAAAGCTCTTTGCTTCGATGTGGCACAAGGCCGAATGAATGGGGCGCCTAATGAGACTCTAACTCACTCGTGTAGGTTTACTAGACTATCTTGCTAACCGTTACACCACCAGAGGTGCCCCCCCCATATATATATATATATATATATATATATATATATATATATATATATTTCTTTAAGAAAAAACGAAACCGGTCACATTAGGATTATAAATTTATTTCCATCCTGTTATGTGTGTTTGATAAAATCAAAAAACACGAAAAAAAATTAAGAGGACTTCTTCAGATCTTATGGATAAGATAAATCAGAATAGACTCAGGAAAGAAGGGTGGGAAAGGGATAGAAGAGGAGTGAAGAGGTATCTCCTCATTAAGCCCACTTCCATTTTTTTTTTAAATTTTATAACAGGTTGGAATTATAGTAAATTAATTTTTTTAAAATTTTTTTATTTTTTAAAATTCTAGTGACATTTCGACTTAAAACTACAGATTTAATACTAATTTAGATAAAACAACTTTATTCAATAACTTTACGTAATGGTACAGTAATAATTAAATTAAATTCAAGATTTAGTTAAATTTGATTTTTTTAAATTTCTAATCTATTTTTTAGCCTATTAATTCAGTTAAACTTTTATTGAATAGAACGTATATATGATATGGTTTTTTCACATTTTTTATCTTTTATTTAATATTATTTTTATTCATTTACCTTAATTCTCAATTTAATTCTAATTAAAAAAATATCTACGTTAATTTTCTATAGTTTAAATTTAGTCCTATGTCTACATTTAGCTATTAATTCATATCTCTTATTTAACAATTTTTCAGGGTCTGGATAAATCTATATCTGTATTTTTTCATCTATTGTGATTGGTTTTGTTTTTTCTTAATGAAATTAATGCTCTGTAATGTCAGTTACATTGAGCTGTTTACCAGGAAAATTTAAATGTTCACTGTTGAATGTTTTTTTGTCCCGATGGAATTCCTCCCAACCGGTTTAACTGGACCGAATAATACCTATATATATATATATATATATATATATATATATAGAGAGAGAGAGAGAGAGAGAGAGAGGTGCTGCTGATGTCTACATGTCTGACACAAGTATTTATTACGATTGATTCGCGAGATAAAACCATTGGATTTATAACATGTCATTGTTATTATGAAGTAATATATCCAGGATTTATGTGACCTGGCTCGATCTTCGTACACACTAATTTATTCCACAATGAAAACAATCGAATGTATGATACTAAACTGTACTTTGTGGTGAGTATTCAGTTCTATTGCTGTGAATTGTGTGGAGTCACCTCTTAATTTTAATCATTCTTGGTTGACTCTCACCCAGAATGGTATTACTAATTACTGTCTTAACTATGGGTCAAAAATATCTATTTGAAAATGCAGAGTATTAGGTAGGAATATTAAAACAATTAAACTTTATGAAAGCCTTTTATCCAATGGAGTAATCAACTATTCTCAGCATATTTATCGGTATATTCACGATGTTTCAACCGTGAGAAGGCTATGTAATGCCAAATCCATTTTGATACAAAGAGCAGTTCTATTTCAAACAATTTATTTGTCAAAAACTGTTCTATTTTAAGCAATTCAGTCTAGTCAATAAAAATGGTTCCAAGCATTGCTATGTATCTCTAACAATTCAATTAAACACCATTTACTTACTTGTTGGTAAATGAAAAATATAGTCTATTTCAAACAATTCAGTTTAGAATAGGCACACAGTTTTGTTCAATTTGACTCATAGATCGGAATCTAGCAGTTGATGCCACTCTTGACCATAGTGGACCTGGTAGTGATGGCAATTAAAAAGTACTCCGCATTCCCCAAAGATCTAGCATTACTGGACTATTCCCATCAAAATATTTAGTGTCATATCTAGGACACACATTGGGGAAGTCTTACCCCTCTGCAGAAATGCAGTCGGTGTATTCTGTAACCCCAGCCGACTGGGCCATCAAATGTTTTTGATAGACTTGTGAGCCCACACAGAACATGAAACTGGACCTTTTTTGACCCACGTGGGTATATTGTTCTAATTGCTTTAATTATAACCGGTTGCAAGTGTTAAACAGTAGTAAGTATTACTTGTTACTTTTATATTTAGTCAGGATTCAACCAGCAACTCCCGGATAATTTCACTTTAATGTTCATTAACCCAACGCCTCTCTTATGCCACGTGTCCTGCTACACAACTTAGTGCTATTTTTGGGACTCAAAATTAATGTTTGATCCATAATATTTTGTTCGCTATTTTTACCTTAGCTCATATTCCATTTTGATATGTAAACTTTTTCATTATTAGTTCCCATATATTTATCGCTATACTTAGTCTACTCAACAGGTCACCGTAGCCAAACATGTGTGCTGCTAGGTTAAAATGTCTTACATACTTTTTGCAAGTATACAAAATAAGGTAAAATGCTCTCAGGTATTTAAATTTAATGTGTTGAATTTCACATTTATGAGTAAAAAGAAAGATATGAGTGACTTTAAAAATGCCCTATCATCACTGTTAATGAGTAAGGTATGATCAGCTTCAAAAAACATGTTTTGTGATATATTTTTCATTCAATTGGCGCAAGTTTGCTTGTTTAATGCCTTAGCAACCTTTTTTGTTCATTTAAAGCCAAATCCATCCTTCTAGAAGAACGATAGCTATACTATTTAAGATAAGGGACTCATACCTTCCCAAGGGTATTTGTCTGAAAGTGAACGTAATAGCCCAACTGAGATTCGAATTCGCTTACTAATATTCCGGAGTCCAGTGCTTTAACCATTACGCCACGAGAAGTGTCCCCCTGGGCGTAAGTACCAATTACCTATTGATCACATATACACAGTGAGATAAAAGCTTTAAAAATTAAAAAATGCCCTATCATCACTGTTAATGAGTAAGGTATGATCAGCTTCAAAAAACATGTTTTGTGATATATTTTTCATTCAATTGGCGCAAGTTTGTTTGTTTAATGCCTTAGCAACCTTTTTGGTTCATTCAAAGCCAAATCCATCCTTCTAGAAGAACGATAGCTATACTATTTAAGATAAGGGACTCATACCTTCCCAAGGGTATTTGTCTGAAAGTGAACGTAATAGCCCAACTGAGATTCGAATTCGCTTACTAATATTCCGGAGTCCAGTGCTTTAACCATTACGCCACGAGAAGTGTCCCCCTGGGCGTAAGTACCAATTACCTATTGATCACATATACACAGTGAGATAAAAGCCCTAACCTCATGCAGGAAAAGTTACAAGTTGCAGTTACTTTTAATAAAGTTAATTAAAAGTTAATATACCTTGAGACTTGGTATATAGCACTAGACCTTCGGATGTGGTTGAAGCTATGACCAGCAAGGTCACCTGGCTTCGTACCGGGATACTTTGCAAAGGCTAGCATAGTTCACATTGCACCAAGTGAACCTATGACCAGCAGAGTCCAGCAGAGTTCGAATCTCGGCTCGTGCCCGACCTTCCCCGTCCTCTAAATCCTCACTTTAAAAAAGACCCTGTGTAAAATCCTGTTTGGTGGAATGTAGAGATAAATATCCATAAAACACGGGATATCGTTGTGAATGAGTATGCGTTGGATACACGCAAGGTGTAACAGACATCGTCATTCGAAATCCACCCGGCAAACCAAGTTGAAATTATGGACGAGACTGCTACTTTTTTACTGTGTGATAAAGCCATTAGGAAAGGCATGAAACTATCTCTCCCTAGAGGAAATAATAATGTATACTGGGATTTCTTATGAAAAGAAGCAACCACTCTAGAATAAGGAATGCATCTTCTAAGGATGTGTGATTTTCTTGCTGCATCTGTAAAGTTGTATTGGTTGAATCCATGAGTTGTTTTGGTTAATATACTGGACTGTGATACCCTATAAAGCAAATATAAACACCAGTTGATCTATTATTATTTCTTTTCGGTCTAATATGATTAGGAACCCACTTATTCATCAGCTCCGGGTTAAACACTACCGCTAGTCATTACTAATTAGAATATTCGAACTATTGACTTAATCTTTATTGTTAAAATCACAACGTTTGAGCCGATGTGTCCTTCGGTCTTCTTCAGGTGTTTCATGTCGAACTCAGATGTTTACACAGAATCTTAAACTGAACTATTTATTTGAACCACTGTGGTTGACTGTTCCAATTCTGTTAAGCATGACCGGGTGCAATTGTTAAGTTTTAGTAAGTTTTCATTGTAAGTCGTACCTGTTGTTGGGATTGAATCTGCAACCTCTAGATGGTTTTACTCAGAAGCAGCTTTCAAAAAAAAAAAAAACCTTATCCATTGCTCCATGTGTCTTAGCCGAACAATTCAGAGTGGTTTTGGGGACTTATAAGCCTATCGTCTCCATTGTTTTTCTTTTGTTTTTTCTTTTCTTATAAAAACTTCATCTCAAATTTAGACAAATAGTACCTCTAGTGTTTTTAAACCAGGATAACTTTGGCATTAAATAACCTATAAAATTTATTACATAAAAGAAAAAAAAGTTGTAAAATACTTTTTTACTTTGAACAATACCAGTTTCATGAAGAGACCTGCTGCATTGGCAACTGGCAGTATACCATGTAACTTGACCTCAGCAAAAGCAGTGATCGGTGCTCAGATTCATGGTCTTGCAAGACTGACGGATTATAATGGTAGGTACACGTCTTTGACGACAGTAATAGAGAGATTGTGTTTATGAGTAGTCTATATAAGCCAAACAAATGACACAAACACGTTCTGCACAATGTTAAACTAATTCTAAGTTGTGTTCAAAGATAAATATCCAGAATTATCTTGAGGAAAAGGTGAAGATCTTCATCAAGGTAATGTTTGATGTAAACCGCAAACATCAACGCAAATGTAAACAAAGTGATGGTAACCACTACACCTTCAAATATGAATATGGCGCTGAGAGTCAGAATCGAACTCACAAGCACTTTTGATGGAATGGAATTATAAAGTTTGCTTAACGTTGATAGAAGGAGAAGGAAAAAAAAGTAAATATATTTGTCTATAAATTTAGCGTTGATTGTTTTACTAAATAAATCGAATCTACTTTCTCGACAACCCGATATTCCTATAACTGGAGCCAATATGATGATAAAAGCACCTTACCTTACTTAAGTACTTCTCAGCAGAGAATATCTCCATCTAATCAATCACAGACTATTCCACCTTTTTCTGCTTACCAATTCCGAAGAGTTCTGTATTCAATAATCTAAATGATTCAATAGTTTCTTTTTCGTGCTTATACATATTTCAATTTATCTTTTTTTTTTCACCCGTTCTTTCTCAATCTGTTGAATTTCTTTTTTTTTCCATTTTTCCAAGTCGATTTCATATTCGCTGTGCATTCCTTCAATGCAAAAAGGTGTAAAGCATTTAAGAGTAAGAAACGTGCCGTTCAGTCGCCCGTCGTCGACAGAGATGCATTTGGACGTAGTCTCAATTTAATGGTCGAATGCCTCTGGCTGGCGGACACCGTGGTTCAAGCCTGATTGATTTTATATCATGGATAATTAGAACATTCTCCTGCGGCGATAGTGTTTCAATTAATCGACGAGCCACGAACACATCGACTTGTTAGGCAGGCATGCATGCGCATAGTTTAAATCGATGTATGCGAAATAAGCGAGATCAAATTGGTGGGCTTAATTTGACAGGCAGACAGGCGATAAGAACAGTCGAAGACGACTTGATTGATCTGAGCTATGGATGCCTAATGCCGAACGAAGAGCAACGGGAATATGTTGTATTCAGGTTTTAATGCAGAAAAATAGGTACAACTTTCCTGTCCAGTAAATAAATTTGCCGTAAAAAGAAAAAAAGAAACTATGAATACAGTTTAAAAGAATGGATATTCCTTGATATCAGTGCTAATACCAAGTTACCGTATTTGATAAGGTATAAGACGAATCTGTGTGTTTGTCTGTCTGTGTGGGACAGTATTTACCGGATGTTAGTTTAGTGGGCTCCGCACGTCGATGTGTAAAATTCTTCGTGGATGGGGGTCCGAAAGTGGACCCCAGCCACTTATTTTTACCATGGTTAGAATACATAGTTTTCCTTCTCCTAGACTAGTTGTCATACCAAGTCTGCACATTAGTGAAAGAAGAATATTTGGAGTAATACCTATCTTAAAATTATTAGCGCGTTGTGAAATGCAGACAGCCAAGTCCAAGATTTGAACTCGGGTCGCTGCTTCCATTCCCAACGATGATAACCATTGCTCTACGAGCACTTTATAACGGCAAGTCATAAAGGTTTATTCAACGCACCTCAATTTAAGCAAGAATTTAAAAGAAAACAATAAACAGTGTGGAACTACGAATGTCAGGTGAAGGGTTTTCGCTCACATTCTTGGTCTACCAACAATTACGCAATTTTTAAAGTGTCATATGTATTTAGATTCTCATAATATCTCAGTATTCTACATTTAATAAGCTCAATATTTTCTTTAAGCATTAAGAACTGATTCCTCTAAGAAACATGTAATTCCTGCTTTGAGACGTTAACTTCATGCAATGGTCCGGGAGACCGAGGTTCAATGTCAGGTCGAGTCATACCAAGACTTTAAAAAATGGTACTCGATACCTTCTTGCTTAACACTAAGTATTATATGGTACGTATCAAAGGTAAAGTGGAGAAATCCAGGGAAAGGATTAGCGCCCTCCATTAAACCTTGGTGTAGTAGCAAATGAAAATGGAGCCTTCTAGTCGCCCTCGACTACGGTCGCAAACTTTACTTACTTTACTGCTGTTATACATTGTTCCCAAATAAAAGAGTTACCGTTGAAGGTGTAGAAGTTACCGTAACTTTTTTTACATTAGCATTGATGTTTACGGTTTAATTTAAGGACCACTGCAGTACTAGAACGCCACGTGCCAGTTACACAAATCTGACCCTTGACCTTATAAAACGTAAGTTGATTTTCTATGACATTTTTGGGAAAAAATGCCTCTTATATAATGCCTCGGGCAGGATATGACACATGGTCAATTTTTAAGCGGAGTTAAACAGGTTTGAATTTAGAGTTTTCCTTCTCCTAGACTAGTTGCCTCACCAAGGCTGAAGAACATAGTATGCCCTACTATTTATCCATAGCTGAAGGGAAAATAATAGGATTCATACCTTTCCCAAGGGTATTAGTTCTATGTGAAATGCAATCAGTCCAGTCCAAGATTTGAACTCGTGTCACCGTGTCAATTTCCTACGATGATAGCCATTACACCACAGGCACCTCCAATAAAAAAATGTCTCTTATAAGCCGTCAAATAAGTTCATGAATTCAAAGAGCCTATAATAGGAAGCTTTTTCTTTCATATGTTTATTTTTTGATTGTGTCTTATGTTATCGATATGCCTCTAATCTGCATTCGTTGCTGTTCTACAGGCTTTGAGAGTTTGGAATCACATTTTGATGCCCAGCTTAGTCGGCTTGGGCTGTAGAATACACCAACTGTATCTCTGCGGAAAGATAGGACCCTCCCTTAACGTGTGTTCTGGATCTGACACTAAACAATTCATAATTAAGGCTTTAGTCCAGAACTTTTGAGGAATATGGAGTACTCCTTCATTGCCTTGCTGCCAGGTCTACTCTGACCCGATGTGTTAGTATCTGATTGGTTCCCATGAATGGGTCACATAAAACCTTTTGGCATTTAAACTGTATGCACACAAATAACTTATGTCAAATAGAATTGTTAGAAATTGAAATGTAAACATTTTAACTGTGTGAACAAATAACTGGTGTTTAGTTGAATTATTAGTGATACACAGCATTACTTGGAACCATTTAACTGTGTGCAAACGAATGAGTAATGTTGTATACAATTGTTAATGTTGAATTGTAATACGTGTAACCACTTCAATGTCAGCGAACAAATGATTAATATTGTATCGAATTATTAGTGTTAGATAGATATTATTGGAACCATTTAACTGTGTTGGAACAATGGCTATACAAGTGTGCAAACAAATTTGTTCTTACAAATTCAAAATGAAATTAGCAAAAAACTATTTATTTAAAAATAATATATATATATATATATATATATATATATATATATATACTTAAATGCATGCAAACAAATTCCTAATGTTAAATTCTTAGTGTTACATAGCAATACTTGAAACTATTTAACTGTGTGCAAACAAACAATTAATAGTAAATATAACTATTTGAGCTAGATAGAAATAATTAAAACCATTTAAGTACCTGGAAAAAAGAACTCAGTTTCGTTTAAAATGTTATTAAATAATGCTTTTGACTTATGATATAATCAATATAAATATGTTTAAAGAGGATTTGGTATTAAATTGCGTACAATGGTTGATATGCCATAAAACTTAACCAAATCAAATCATATATATTTAGTATATATGTGTAAAGAGGATTTGGCATTAACTAACCCACAGTGTTTGATAAGCAATAAAACTCAACCAAACAAAATCATATATATCTAATATATATATATATATATATATATATATATATATATATATATATAAAGACGCTTTGGCATTGAATAACCAACAATATTTGATATTTAATAAAACCCAACCAAATCAAATCCTATATATCTAATATATGTGGTGCATTCAATACGTTTCCAGACTTTTTTTTGTATAGGTATTTAGAATTGTCCTAGACTCTTGAAAATTCAGTATGTTATTGCTATACATCTTATGAGATGACTGACCAATTTTTGTGATTTCAGGTCCAAATGAACAGCTACAGGAGAAAATTGGAATACAGCCAACTAAAGCCTGATTGTCATAGCTGGTGAATTTCAAAAATGCAGTCTGGACGTGAGGACACTTTAGAAGAACGATATGTTGAGGTTTTAAGGGAGTTCAGGAAGGGATTCCGTTGGTAGAGGCAAGCACTCTTCGAATCGGCTCAGTGGCATTTCCACCACGACAATACACCAGTCCACAACTCCATCCTTCTCACAGACTATTTGAGCAAGATGGGTATAAAGACAGTTCCACACCTTCCTTATAGTCCAGACCTTGCTCTCTGTGACTTTTGGTTATTCCCTAAGCTCAGAGGCTGTCGTTAGGAGACAACTGAGGAGATGAAAGAGTCTGTGACGAAGGTCATTGACACGCTCACACATGAGGACTTCTGTGGGGCCTTCCAGAAGTTGTTGGAACGGTACAACAAGTGCATTCCAGCCGGAGGAAATTACTTCAAAGGGGACTAGAGTTTCATGTGTGTACGATCGATAAAGTGCTCATAAAAAAAAGTCTGAAACATTTATTTAAAGATCCTCGTATATGTATAAAGATTATTTAGCATTAAATAACCAACAATGGTTGGTATGCCATAAAACTCATCGAAACCAATGACGATTTAGCATAAAATAGCCTACAATGGTTGATATGCAAGAAAACCCAAGAAAACCAAACTATATATATTTAATATGTATGTTTTTAGAGTATATAGCATTAAATAATATACAATGGTTGATATGCAATAAAACCCAATCAAAACAAACTATATGTATTTAATATATATGTTTTTAGAGGATATAGCATTAAATAACCAACAATGGTTGATATGCAATAAAACCCAATCAAAACAAACTATATATATTTAATATATATGTTTTTAGAGGATATAGCATTAAATAACATACAATGGTTGATATGCCATAAAACCCAACAAAACAAATTCAAATTTTATTTCCATTCTCTCAAGGATTAATAGAACCTACTAATGTTACAAAAATCGGTCAATTAGATCTACTTTCGGACAATTCTTTCATTTGATTTACATTTATAAAATGACTCTAAGTCACTATGTAATTCCTTGAACAATAATAGTATTTGATAAAACTGCTTTAAACAATACGACTGTTGCGAATTGTTTGTATGAAGAGTATTTAGTTCAAGCTATACTTACCGTCACATGTGTATTATAAAAGAGGAATAATGTCTTCCAAAAAACTGACCTTGGATTTAAATAACCCAATAAGGGTTGAAATGCTGTAGAACCAAGTAATATTGCTCTTCACATTCCCACTCTCTCTTATACATATTTACCGACCCCTCCGCTCGGACAGGATATGACACTAGGTCAATTTTTAAGCGGAGCTTAACAGGTTTGAATTCAGAGTTTTCCTTCTCCTAGACCCGTTGCCTCACCATACTATTTCCCAAGGGTATTGGTGCTATGTGAAATGCAATCAATCTTATATATATATATATAGACACACACACACACATATATATGTGTGTGTTTGTGTGTGTGTGTGTGTATCATTATGGCTTTCTGCAAGCACGGATTTCCCTGACCTTCTCCCACTATTCGTCCATCACTCTCGGCAGGTCTTCCATGCTACACCCTGTATCAGTACAGAGCTGTTGAAGATAGGTTCTAGCAGGTCGCTCTATTTTTGCTCGACCTTGTGAAGGGATCCACAGGAGTACATAGTTGATGAGATCACCTTTACTTCTCTGGCAGTGTCCCGCAAGTCTTGCTCGTTTAATTTGGATGGTTGTCGAGATGAGTAGTTGGTAGCCATATAGCAGCAGCAGCTTTGTGGGATCCTGCCATTAGGACTTGTTCAACACAGCTCGTAGCAATATTTTGTATTTGCTGTCGACCTTTCTCTCCATACGCTTAGTCAGCGTCTAGGTGGTGGATCTATAAAGCAGCATTAACACGACTGCTGCTTGGAAAACCTGCGCTTTAGTTTATCAAATTGGTATGACTTCCATGTGACCGATATATATATATATATATATATATATATATATATATGTTGTATCTTTCTCTCTTACCACTCTTCTCTCTCTCTCTTACTCTCTCTCTCTCTCTCTATATATATATATATATATATGTGGTGATATATACGTATACATACATACATTAGATACTTCATCATTATTATTTTGGTGCGAGTCAACTATAGAAATTTATTTTTAAGAAAAAAATCAAACCGACCACATGTGGACTTGATTTGTTCTGAGTGGTGAAGGTAGAAGTAATTCCAAACAGTGCTGCACCAAAAAGTGACTTCCTCCCTTTGTTGAGAACTATTATTCAGACCCTCAGTGCGAATTCAGTGAAGGCACACTCTTCTTGAATAGAGCTTCCCAAGAAATAAAAGTAAAATTCTACCAAGTTAAACAACTGAAAGAAAATTCAACCGAGAATTCTGCTGAAAAGAATTTTAAAATAGACTCGCAATTTGATAAACTTTGAAAAATTTCTACAAAACAACAAAAGAAAAGAAATGTACTCAAATTCAAAGAACGTTGTTTCCCGGACAGCCTCTCAGATAAGTTCCAGCAAATTGTACTAAAAGTTGCAACACTTTATTTTTTCTATATTTTTCTTGTTTCTTTTGTATAAAATTCTTTTTTTTAAAAACTTGATTGTCGGTGTTATCTTGTCGAATCCGTATCCGAATTAGAAAGCTGCATAACTTACTTTTGAAATTTACCGTTTGAATTTACAGTTTCATATCGCACACTTAAGTCCCCTAAAACATTATTCAGTTAATTACTAAATTTGGCTTTAGTGTCACTCATATTCCTACAAATTTTATTCCCCTAACATTCTTTTATATTGCAAATCAAATCTTAATCTATCCTTTAAAATTTCTTTACAACATTTATAATCCTGGATGAGGTTGGCAGCGTTTCATTTCGCGCTAATTCACTTGGAAACGTTACGATTACAAGTCTACTTCTTCTAGCTATACGGAAATCAAAAGACAATTTTGGCCTTTTAACCCGGACATAGCAACTAATCTAGGAGAAGGAAAACTCTCAATTCCAACAAGCAGATTCTGCTAGAAATTTGACCTTGTATTGCATCCGAGTTGGAGTGGAGATTTTGGAAAAATATACGTATACAAATAAACAATTTCCTATTTGATTGCTTTATCAGAACTAACATGCTCGGCAAATAGATTTCTCTTTTATTTTCTAAATTAGCGTCTGTTAACGTTTAAATAGTTTTTTTATGCTCGTTATTGCCGATAACAATGGAAAACTAATTTATTTCAAGAACCCAAAATAACTGATTAGAAAGCATTTAACAAAAAGGCAAAAATATTTAATGGAATTTTTTGTTTTATTCTTTGTTTCAAACAGGATCACTTGTTACTGAAAGATTGAGCCAGTTTTATTGCAGGAAACGACAATGACAAAGTAGCTTGACGAAATAGCGTATACGAACAGAACAAAGAAGGTTTTTTTGACATTAAATTTAAGGCGTTTCACCACCTGAACTAACCTATTCTCAAATTATTAGCTGCTCAGTTTGTGGGGCTTTTATCGTCTGCAGAGGAGTAAGAAATCTTTAAAAAGGGGTCTGTCCAGTGTAGGATATTAATTGCCTCAGGAAGTGAAGATCCTAATCTTCATTACAATTACTCCCATGTCCTCTATGACCCGAAATAGTTGTACGTGTTAGGGTTCCGCCTATGGGTCAAGATCTGTTTTTGAAAGAATTCGCATTCGACTGGACGATAAGAAAAAAAGAAACAACTACACCAAAACTGGTGAAATGAACGTACAATGTACGCGATTCCTTAAAATTGAGGGATAAAATGACCCTAGAAATGTTGAAAAGGATGAAGAACAGGAAGAGCCTGGATAATATTCATAAAAGTGTTATGCAAAGATAAAAATGACTCATTATAGCTATAAATTTTTTATTAGAAAAATGTATTTAGAATAATGTCCTAATTTACACAATAAAGAAATTGCCTGTTCCTTTTTAAGCAGAGTTTATGTTGAATATCATTAAGAAATAGTTCAAATTCTCATTATTTGGGAGGCAATGTTGTATAGACACATATAAGTGGTAATTGGTGATGGAGATCGTTTATTGGATGGAACATAGAAAAAAAAAAACTTGCCTAAGATAGAAAAAACTATTATATATTCCCTTCGTTCTTGGTTTAGTTTCTCTGTTTAATGGCGAATTAACTATTATAGTGTATTTAATTCTAAGACTATCCTTGTCGAAGAACTCCAGTGGTACTATTTAAGCCAAACCTGGTGATGAGAACATTCATGCGTTTCCCTAGGGTATAAGTCGTAACTGGAGTTCGAACTCTCTTACTTCGAGGCTACAGTCTCATACAAATTCCTTCGGTCTTTTACAGAGTGCATTGAAAAACAAGAAAGAAAATACGAACTCACTGTGTGGAATACATCGCGAGTATATCTTTTTTCTTGTAGGAACTAACTCTTCAAGGATCTTTGAGTTGTTCTTTCTCTGTCAGTTTTAACTATCGTTTCTCTCCAATAACAATAAGTTCTTGTATTATGATTCTTTGGATACCAAACTTCAACACTTGCCTGGGTTGGTGACATGCATGATCAGTTCTCCCGACCACTTAACTGGCAGATGCAGTCTGGTGATCTCGGCAATTTTTCTCTAATGCTATTTTCACACTAGAGTAACTTGATAAAGTGTATCTTATTACAATCAGCCTGCCGGACAAGATTTAAAAACTTGTCAGCTGTTGGCTTTTTAAAAATAATATATAATCACACCGACTACCACTCGTTTAAAAAGTTACAATAACAAGGAAGTTAGAATCTTAAACCCATTTTTTAGGCCTTCACTTTCAATATTATGCGGGATTTTTTTGTCCGGTCAGAAGGAACTTTTTTTTTCATGACTTTTCAAGGAACCTTATTAAACTATTTTATAACAATTTTACGTGATTCATTTCTAATTTTCAAAATCATTTGTCCGTTTCTTTCACCTGCAGAAATTTTGTTATTGGTTTTAGAGTCTTTTGAGAGAAGGGATAGTTGTTAGGATGCACTAAAATATGATTCTTAAAAAATTTCATGTCCATTTGGAGCCACATAAAGTGTCACATTATAGATACAGAAACCTATTCTTGACTTCTGTTAGCCTCTAGTCTTTTAATAGTACAGAATTGCCTCTGTCCCTGCCAGGGACTGGTAAGGGTATATGGCTATATTGCTTACACTTTTTTATCATCTTTTTTGATTATCATTGCATCATAAACAGGATTCTTTGTTACATATTCAAGAATCTGTTTAAAGAAGAGGGTAATTGTTGGGATACGATACATATATAATCGTCTTGAGAGAATTGATAAGCCACGTAGTGCGTCACGTGCCAGTCAGAAACCCATTGTTGAACTCTGTATCCTCTTGTTCTTTTAAAAGTTGAGACATTGCCACTGGCCCAGCCAGGGAATGGTGCAGCCACATGACTATGTTCCTGACACTTGTAAAGAAAGCGTTTTTACCTATCTTGTCTCCCTTTTACATACTGCATATTATTGCAACAATATACGTATAAGAGCACCGACGTACACATTTGCGAATTCTTTCTTTTAGTATTACGAGTATTTATATTAAATATACTGTTTTCTTTGGTTTCTTTCTTTAATGGCATATTAAACTTTGTGGACAATTTAATGCCATCCTTTGCCCAGTCAGTTGATGCAGTAGAAAACAACGACTGCTACTCGACTGAGGGGTAAGACCCCACCCCGACAAGCGTCCTTGATATGACACTAAACAATCTGATGGTTAGGTTCCAGTAATGAAGGAGCTTTTGGGAATATGGAGCAACCTTCATTGCGATCGCTACTACGTTCACTCTGGCCCGGAGTGGTGGCACCTTTTATGGTCCTATCTATGGTTCAAATAGAACTAAACTATGTACTTGTGCTAAACAGAATTGCTTGAGTTAGAACGGCTTTGACATTTGAACTGTATATTTGGGCTAAACTGAATTGTTTGAAATAGAATTATTTTTATATGAAACTAAACTGTACTTATGTTAAACTGGATACTTTGAAATAGAACTGTTTTTGTCATTAAAACAGTGTACTTATGTTTTACTGAATTGTTTCAAATAGAACTCTTTTGACATTCAACTGAAGTTTTTTGACAATTATCTGTTTGTAAACAAGAAAAACTATACTTAAACTAAACTGAATTGTTTGAAATTTAATTCGGGGCAAAATGTTCCCGAAAAGGGATGATATGCCGCAAAACAAAACAACCAAAAAACCAACCAAAGCAATCCTTGTCATCATCATCATCATCATGTCGTGCCGCCGGCAAGAATATCCTTGACCCTCTCTCGCTACTTCACCCTACCGTTCATCGCCTCTGGTAGATCTTCAGGGCTACATCCCATATCATCACAGAGCTGCTGCATGTAAAAATGAAAGTATTTCACTAATAGCTTGAGAGAGAGCTCATGTTTATCTTTTATTTTTTATTATTTTTTTTTTTTTTTGGTCCGTGGCTTATTAGCCATCGTGGGTTATTTAAGGCCAAAACTATCATTGGTGAATAACTGCAGTAATTCCAGATTCGGAAAGATAAGAAGGTTAATATATTTCCCAAAGTATTTGTCCAAAAGTGAACATAATAACTCGACTTGAGTTCGAACGCGCTTATTCTGATGTCCTAGTCAAACACGTCAGCCACTGCACCACAGGGACTTCCTCGCACATAATTCATCGTGGCACCCTGACTTTTTTTCGCGTCATGCGATTAACCAGATATATTTCCGAGTTTCGGTGGACATATCAAAATACCCGTAATTCTCCGTAATCATCTCAGCACGATAAATGAATTACAAAGGCGAAGTAAATGTACAAATTATCGTGAAGCGAATCGCAAAAAGGCATGGCAAAAAAAAAAAGACTCGAAGAATAGCAAAGAGAATCTTATTGTAAACCTAGACAATATTTTCCTTTCCATATCCTTTTTTTTATATTCATTGCGGGGATATAGTAACCCCGAAACTTGAGCACCACTTTCAATGGCAAGGTATCAATACGTCGCACAAAGCCTTGAAACTTGCCATAAATAGCGTACATTACGTTCGCGTCGCTAAATCGGAAAACGTTCACAGGTAATTGAATAATTGAAACTTCCGCGGCAGCCTCGCTTCGGATTTAACGCCAGAGGGAGAAAGCGTGCAAGGAATTACAGGTCAGACGACACACTGCTAATGGCATCGAATAATGGTAATGACTGCATATTTACAACGGTGATTCTGCGATTACCATTTGTGATTATCTCCCTCCTTTCCTGCCCACTTAGATTTCTGTTATTTTGTGCTCCATATATCATTTCCTTTATCAATATTTCCTTTTTTTCTATCGTCGCCCATGCCTTTATTATTTTATTCATTTCCATGTAAATAATTCTTTCCCGTTCCTTGTTATTTTACACACACACACACACACACACACACACACGCATATATATATATATATATATATACGACATTTCTACAGTAATGGGATACAGTGTAAGGATCTTTTCTCTACAGTGGTAATGATATGCAATTCTTATAATGTTTCCTGCCATTCTTGCATGCTGAGGCGTCCCATTAAATAGTAATGATAAAAAAAAAAACTACTGCCGTCAAGCACCAGCTTAGACCAGAGCAAACTCGTCTGTTCGACGGGCTACTAAACTAAAGACTGACGGTAAATGCATACAGAGTCCAGTGGTCCATTCCTAACAATGATATGATATAAAGAAATACATGATAAGATAGCAGATTATATAATCATCAGAATATATGTAAATAGTAAGACATATTAGATTTTGAAAATGGCACAAATAGCAGTAAAAAGCAATAACAGAAGCCATAGAACCTACCATTCTCTGGGATTTTGCAACGAGCAATAGACAAGATATAAAGACTAAAAAAAGAAAAGAAAAAAAATGCCTTCTAATAGATATATCAATGCCAACAGATAATGTCATTGTAGTCAAAGAATCTGATAAAATATAAAAATACAAAAACATTAATAGAAATTAAAAAACTTGGCCCCCACCAAACAACCATCATGCTCCTCAGAGTGGGAACCCTAGTTATGACCAAGCAAGGGAGACATAAACATAATAACAAGATATCAGCCAGATAAATACAATATATATATATATATATATATATATATATATATATATATATATATATAATGCACTTTGCGGAACTGCTTATTTTCTTAGGAGTGACAAAAATTTATCACACTTTCAGAACCAGCAAAAGAAATAGATTCATAGAATAAATATAAACACAACTCTCGCTGAATCTTGCATGAAATCTTGGTGAAGAATTGTAAAAAAAAAACGATTGTAAATATGAAAAGTGAATAATAATAATGATATTAATAATCAACACAAAACTACGCCACACGCCATAAAGATAAACAACGTCAAATCAAGAATAGATAAGACACAATAAAAGAGGAAGTGAGGTTATGTGGTAATAGAAACAAAACGGTCAATCACATAATAATCAAATGAAACAAATTTGCACCGAAAGAGTACAAGACTAAACACGACTGGGTGGGGAAGGTGATACAATAGGAACAGTGCAAGACATTTTAATTTGACCAAGCTAACCAGTTTTAAATGCACAACCCGAAATCCGTCATGGAGAATGAGATACAAATAATTCTCTGGAATTTTGAGATACAAATAGATCACCTAACTTCGGCCGAACGCCCACATCTAGTGGTCATATTTACCAACCCCTCCACTCAGGCAGGATATGACACAAGGTCAATTTTTTAAGCGGAGTTTAACAGATTTGAATTCAGAGGTTTCCTTCTCCAAGACTAGTTACCTCACCAAGGCTGAAGAACTCAGTCTGCCCTACTATTTACCCATTGCTGGAGGGAGAATAAATGGATTCATACCTTTTCAAAAGGTATTAGTGCCATGTGAAATGCAATCAGTCTCGTTCAGGATTGAACTCGTTTCGCCGTGTCCATTTCCTCGACGATAACCATTACACCACAGGCGCATCTAGTGATAGAAAAAAAAAGAATAAGAGAATTTGCTGAAAAGAGGACTGAGTAAAATGAAAACAAAGCGAATAGAGAGATGACTACCAAGACCTTGATTGAGAACGAAAAATAAAAAGAACCATAAAGGTGACAGTGATACCATTGGTAATTTGTTCCCTTGGACTAGAAAACTTAGAAATCAGAGGACAAGTTGACACCATCGAGATTACATCATTGCTAAGATTGGCTAGAATACTGAGAAGAGTCGTGGAGACTTAAGGAGGCTTGCTGTTACAAAAACTCCCGTGAAAAACCATAGCTGATGCGAAAAGCTCTCAAAGGAATAAAACGCTTATAATAATGATGAACAAAATGGAAAACTTGGCCTATTATCGATTTTTCCGTTCCAGCGGACCACAGAGTGAATTTTGTTTTAAAAACCGAAAAAGAGACGACAACGTAGACAACTCAAAGGAATTGGGAAACCTGTGAAATCTTTGGCTAATGGTGATACTAGTTGTGATTGTGTTGCGTTCTGCTTAGTGCACCCTTGTAACATTAAATAAAGGACAAACCACGATATGAGAGGAAATAGAGATATATTCTCAGGTAAAAAGTATATACAATAGAGAGACTATTAGTAGACAAGAACATAGGATTAGTGAATACATCATCATCATCATCATATCGTGCTGGTAGCACGGATATCCCTAACCCTCTCTCGCCACTCCTCCCTATCGTTCATCGCCCTAGGTAGGTCTTCAGGACAACATCCTGTATCCTCACATAGCTGCTGAATGTACGTTCGAGCTGGTCGCCCTGCTTTTGCGCGGCCATGTGTGGGGATCCATAAGAGTACATCTCTTATGAGTTCATCTCTGCTTCTCCAGCAGTGTCCTGCATGTCTGGTTCGTCTAACTTGAATAGTTTTCGTGATAGGGGGCAGGTGGCCGCACAGTTGGTGTCTTGTGGGGTGCTGCTGCCAGGACTTGTTCAGGATTGCACGCAGCATTCTTGTGTAATTGCCATCTAGTTTCTTCTCCAGCCGTTTTGATAGCGTCCATGTAGTGCATCCATATAGCAGTATCGATGTGACCGCTGCCTGGAAGAAGCTGCGTTTCATTTTATCGGTTAGGTCTGATTTCCATATAGTCGATAGCCTATTGATAGCTGTCCATGCTTTCGTTAACCTCGTTTCGATGTCCTTTTCGGTTGATTCGACGCTGCTTCCTAGGTACGTGAATTTGTCTACTAGTTTAAGTGGGGTTCCTTCTAGAGTGGAGATGTCCCCCGTTTGGTTATAGCCCATATATTCCGTTTTGTGTGCATTAACATAGAGGTCTATGCTTGCTGCTGCTCGTTCCAAACTATGCAGAAGAGTTTCGGCTTGGTCAGGTGTATTTGCCAGTATCGCTATGTCATCGGCGTAGTCGGCGTCGGTAATTCTTGTTGCGGGGTACCTTCTGCTTCTTTTCTTCGTCAGTTCGAAGCCATTCTCTTTGATTTTGTCAATCGATGTTCTAAGTACGTAGTCTAGACAAATGATAAAGAGGTACGGGGCCAGCGTGTCCCCTTGTAGTACTCCTGCTACAATGTCAAAGTATTCTGTGTCTCTATCCGGTGATCGTACTTTTACTTTAGTGTTTCTATAGAGAATCGTTATTGCCGCTACGGTTTCTTTAGGTATGCCGTACGCTAGTAGGATTTGTTCCATCTTTCCTCTGTGAATGGAGTCGAAAGCCTTGGTAAAGTCGACAAATATTAATGTCGCTTGTAGGTTCTTTGCCCGTACACCTTCAAGGATTCTGCGGATGGTTAATATTTGTGAGGTCGCGGATCTATTTCTTCGGAAGCCATTTTGGTTTTTTCTAAGTATGTTGTCGATTTTGGGTTCTATTCGGTTTCGTAGTAGGGCATTGTAGATTTTGGCAGCTATGGATGTACGTGTTATGCCTCGGTAGTTTTTGGCTAATCCGAGGTCCCCCTTTTTAGGGAAGGGGGGTATGCATCCCGTCATCCATCTATCTATCGGATTTTGATTGTATACTGCGTTGCAGTGGCGGAGCAGTATGTCGTCGAATTGTCTGGTCTTCCATACTTCGGGTGGAATTTCGTCCAGCCCTGCAGCTTTCCTATTTTTAATTTTTCTGAGAACCGAGTCGAGTTCTTCTTGTGTGAACGGTCCTAGTTTAATGTCTAATTGTTTGCTAATTATTCTGGTGATTGGTTCATGCGTTATTTTTGGTGGGTTTCCAAGTAAGTTTTCGAAGTGCTGTTTCCACAGTTTTATTCTTTCTTGTTGGTTTGCTGCTTTAAGTTTTGCTTTGGCTGTGTTCTTTCTTCTGCTCACTTCGTTTATTATTTGCCAGGCTATTCTAGATTGTCTATCTTCCACCGAGTCTCTAATCTTATCTATCTGATTTTGAATGTATTCTGTCTGTTCCTTTATATATATGCCTGCCAATTGATATTGTGCCGTTTTTAGTTTTAAGGCATTTGTGTTTGTTGGGTTTTTTCGATAGTTTTTGGAGGCTGTTTTCACTAGTGCACGTTTTTCTCTCACCGCTAAAGTTTCCCGTGGGACTCTATATTTAGTTTTAATTTTTGTTGGAATGTATTTTGCTGTTGCCCCGAGGTGTGCATTGACGAAATTTTCATATTCATCGTTTGGTGTACTTTTTTCCGTCTTTTCTTGTAGTGTTTCGAATCTGTTTCTTAATTCTAATACATATTTATCTCTTATACCTTTGTTGTTTAATAGGGCCCAGTCATAGTGTTTGGTGGTCGCTGTTCGTTTGGCGTTTTTTCGTAGGCTTAATCGTATTTTCGCCGTGACTATTCGGTGATCGGTGGACACACCCTCAAAAGAGGAGTATGCCTCGCAATTCAATGCACTATTTCTCTATTTCTTGTTTATAAGGACGTAGTCTATCTGAGCTTTAGTATTGTTTGCGTACGTGTATGTCCATAGTTTGCCCTCTCTTTTTTGGTAGTTTGTATTGAGGCATGCTATTCTATTTTCTATCATGAAATCTGTTAGATGTTGCCCATTCCTATTTGACGTGTTGTGGAGGCTGTATTTGTTGTTTCCGTTTTTCCCGATTTGGGCATTCATGTCTCCGCCAATGACTAACATGTTGTGTTTCGGGATGCTACGCACTAATGAGGATAACTCATCGTAGAAGGTGACTAGTTCATTTTCTTCACTAACATTGGTGGGGCTGTAGCATGAGATGATTGTTGCTCTGGGGTTTCCGTTAAATGTAGCTGCCATCATTCTAGGTTGTATTTTCTCAACGCTATTAAGCGTTTTTAATGCTCTAGGTCCTATAAGTAATCCTACCCCTCCTACTGCGGCGTTGACAGAGTTTTTCCATGTGGATACAGTGGCGAGCGACCAGCCATTGCCAGTTTCGTGATATTTGATATCTTCTGTGTGCATGTATCTGTGTTCTTGTATGCATATTATGTCTATCTTATGTTCTTCGGCCGATGCGATTAGCTCTGGGAGTTGTCCTATTCTATTTAAGGTTCTTACGTTAAATGTGGCTATTTGTAGTGTTTGCTTGCATTTTAGTAGTTTTGATTGTTTGAGCTCTGTAGCTGATTTTTCGAACACCGAGGCCAGGGCTCCAACCTCAGCAGGACGCGCCCCTTTTTTACCCGCGCGAAGAGCGATGCGGTTTGTGTAAGTGGTTTGAGTGTGGGTCATGGTTATCTTTCGATGGCTGTTTTATTCTCTTCTATAGAAGCCACTCTTATAGAGGAGCAGCAGTAGTTCCCCGATCGAACTAGCGATCCTGAGCGTCAAGTCGTAAACTCACGTCCAGGACCCGTTTAGGTTTTGAGTTTGGTCGTACATGGGTTTATTCAAATACCATTACGTACATCATGCTGCTTCCCATGTGTACGCAAAAAAAAAAAAAAAAAAGTGGGAGGGTAATTTTGGTTTAAGTTTTAAGTTTTAACTTAGTTAAAGTCCAACATTAAGGTAATTTCGTATGTCTTTCACTGGTACTGACTTTTGCTTATTTATTTATTTATTTTTTTGCTGTATTGGGACATTTCCTAGTCTTTATTTGTCTTTTTTTTTTTTTTATTACTACAGTTGGGAACCTAGCAGGCTTCAGGAATTATAGGGCTTAAAAAATTTTTTTTTTTTTTTTTTTTTTTTCCACATGTCAGCGAACAAGGCAGAATGTTTTTGAATGTCTTCTATCGAATAATTTAAAAATTCGTAAAGAAAGCCCTAACAGTAGTTTAGAAGAAAAAGAAAAAGCCTAAAACCCCTTATGCTACCACAGCCCCCCACCCCCAAGAGAAAGGGAAAAAGAAAAATAGGAAAAAAAAAAAATGAAATGAATTCCCCCCCCCAGTAGACCGCCTCCCAAAGCTACCGAAAATCTCAGTAGTAAATAAAAGTCAAAACGATGAAGAAGCATTTGAACTCAGGAGCCAACTGGAAGTAATATATCAATATTGGTCAGTATGTCTTTAAGTCCTATCAATTTAAAATGCTGAATTTTACAAAATGTTATGCTGTATTTTGTTTGTGAAATAATGCTTAAACTCTGCGTTTTAAACGTAAAGACACGCTTACTCTACTATAAAGCCAAATTGATGTTAGACTTTCCACATGTCAGCGAACAAGGCAGAATGTTTTTGAATGTCTTCTATCGAATAATTTAAAAATTCGTAAAGAAAGCCCTAACAGTAGTTTAGAAGAAAAAGAAAAAGCCTAAAACACCTAATGCTACCACAGCCCCCAAGAGAAAGGAAGAAAAAAAAAGTGAATATATTATGAAGATATAGTCCAGCAATAGTATTGGCTTCCGTTATTACGGTAGCAAGTAAGGTGATCTCGTGCGATCTCCAGTCTCCAACGCTCAAATACTATTCCGATTAGAAGCTGACTTCACTTTTTAGTCTGCCCTGGTATTAGTAGCTACTGCTATATATGGCAGATGGACAAGTTCATTGTGTGGAGAAAGGTGAGTGATACCCAACAGATTGGCGCGCTTGGAACTATTCCAAAAACATTTTAAAGTGGGCTGAAAGAGTTTGAAATGGAGACTATCAAGACTGAATTATTGTTATATTGGCTAAAATAACGAGAAATATCTGGAGAATGGCTAGGATACCGTAGAATGTCTGGATACTTGAGGTTTTGTTATCTCTTAGACTCCAATGAAATACCGCCAGCAAACATGGTGGGAAAAACTCACAATCGATAAAAAAGAAAGGACGATGCATAAGGCCTTACATCCTAGGGATGATGTTGACAGACTATATATGTTAAGAAAAGAAGGAAGAAAGGTGTTTGCCAACAGTGAAGACATTCTTTTTGCATTCAGTTTATGAGTTTCAAGTATTTCTATGTAACAGTCACAATTTAATAACAGCCATTTGTTTGCGTATTTTCGAATTTTCATTTGGTTTGGTTTGATGGCATATCAAGCATTGTAAGTTATCTTATTTCAAATCTTGTTCATATGTATATTAAATACATACAATTTGTTAATACATTTTGTTGATATTTTTTAAACGAACCTAGCTCATTTTCCTGCACCCATTAAGAGTTTCAATCATTGCTATCTAATACGAAAAATTATATTTACTATTAATCATTTATTTGTACACAGTAAAGTGGTTACAAGTATTGATTGGTTGGTTAGTTCTATCAACCCTTTTCGGGTCATTTAACTCTGAATTAAATACCAAATAATTCAGTTTATTAAAAGTATAGTTTTTGTTTACAAACCGTAAAAATATCAAAACAGTTCAAGTAAATGTCAAAACATTGCTATTTCAAAACGTTCAGTTTAGCCTAAGTGTACAGTTTCTATTTCAAAAACAGTTTTAGTTCAAATAATTCCCTTTAGCATAAGTACACAGTGTCATATTCGGACACTCGTTTCCTCTCTGCAGAGAAGCAGTCTGTGTATTCTACAGCTCCAGCCAACTGGGCAATATAAGTATTGCTATTTAAAACTAATTATTCTATTACATTATTCATTCGTTTGCACATAGTTTAATGGCCCATAATATTTCTACATATAATTAACAATTCAATTAAACATCAGACCTTTGTTCATAAAGTTAATTGATCAAACAGTTTTATTTCTTATAATTCTATTTAGCATAAGCCAAAGATAAATGGCTTGAAGTATAGCTATTTATCACTACTAATTAAACTAAACATCAGTCCTTTTTTACACACAGTTAAATGATGAAATAGTTCTATTTCAAGCAATTCAATTTAGCCAAATACATTTGTTTGCAGTTTAATTAAAACAAATCTATTTGACCCATAGATAGGACACTATCAGTTTCTACCATTCTGGGCTAGAGTGGACCCAGAAGCAATGGCAATTTAGGAGTTCTCTACATTCCCCAAAGCTACAAGAGCTTTATCTTCAGATTGTTTTAGAGCATATCCCAGATACTCGTTGGGGGAGTCTTACCCTTCTGTCGAGATGAAATCGGTGTATTCTACCAACCCAGCCTACTCGGTTCATAATATTTCTATTACACGTCCTTTTAGAATATTCAGCTAAGATATAGGAATGGAATTTGACACTGAAATTTTTTGTATGCATATAATACATTACGGAACAGGAGAAAATAAATTGAAGGAAGAGAACTTCAGTGAGAAATGTATTAATGGTCTTTGAGATAAGGAAAACCACAAATATCTGGGAACATTAGGAACAGATACAATAAAACAAACGAAGATGAAAGAAAAAGTAAAACCTGATAACAAAGGAATTTCATCTAACCAACCTCTGCTGGAGAAATCTCATCAAAGGGATAAATAGGTGAGTCGTCTCCTTTGTAAAACACTCTAAACCCTTCTTAAACTCAACAAGGGAGGAAATCAGAAATATGGATAAAAACTGATAAATTGCTGAATATGCACAGAGCCTAACGATTAAGAGATGACAGAGCCAATCTGAGCTGAAAAGAAGAAAGAGGAATCGCAAGGAATAAGCACTGCAAGATCTCGAAGAAGAAGGAAATTACTTAATAGGTAATTGGTACTCACCAAAAAGTGAGCGGACAGACAGATGCTTCTCTTGCCATTGACATTCCACAGTGTAACTCTACATAATTGGATTTTCTTCGTTGAATAAATGTTTTAGCCTTAATCCTTTTCTTATCAAAAAATCGTATTAAGGCCATCAAGAGAGAATGTACACCGATTCAGGGTCTTCCTCTCAACGGTTGTATTTGCACACCGGCACCCCTCAATGAATATAAATATATATATCACTGAGGCCCAATTAGAAGAATATAATAACAAGCGCAAAGGGATTCTGATTACAGCAGCTCGTAACACATCTAAAAAATGGACAATTTCCTTTTTTTTCTTTAGTGAAAAGAAATGCAGGTATATCTTAAGGGGCAAAATAGGTAAGTTGTAAAAAGATGACACTGAATATGTTACGAAAGACAAATTTACGGAGATAAACTTAATCTCTACAAATAACTGTCTGTATTTCAGTTTTATATTCCCATATTTATTTCTGTAAATGTTTTAAATAATGCTATAATAACTAATAATATCAAAACAAATGATGATAATAAGCCAGAGAAAAGCAATGCGGGAGAGAGATGAAGCAGTTAATATACAAAAAGTGGATCCAGCAAACAACCAATAAAGAATATAAGAACACACCTAAACGGGTGGGAAATTGTGTATGTAACTTACATTTACCATAATAAGAGATGATGTAACCAAAAAAAAAAGAAGTTGTCTTTGAAAACACATATGATTATCTGGATCTTTGAGATAAAAAAGGATTATTCAATCAAAGCTCGAAGACTAAGCATAAATTTAATCTGCGAAAAAGAAAAAAAAACTTGTCCTGTAGATTTTGTCGTTCCAATGGATCACAGAGTGAGAATGAAGAAAGGGGAAAAATGGATCATTACTTGAACCTTGCTAGAAAGTTGAAAAAGCTGTGGAATATGAAGATGACTGCGATACTAATTATATTTAGAGCCCTTGCAAAGAAAAGTGACTGGATGAACTGAATATTCGGGGAAAATTAAAACCAACCAGACCAGAGCACCACAAAAATATGCTACATTATTCGTAGAGACCTGGAGAATTGTGGAGTCTTACGGTCACTTAGATTCCTGGAAAAACTGTCCAGTACAGATGGTTTGAAAAAAATTCCAAAAGAATATCTATCTATCTAGCTATCTACCTATCAGAAATACACACACGCACTTACATATATATATGTGCTCTGTGTGTATATTTATTACATTCCCATATGTACTTTCTGTAAATGTGCGCTTACACACACACACAGACACAGACACATATATATATATTTTTTTTTCTTTAAGAAAAAACAAAAAGTCCAGTTAAACCGGAGTTGGGACAAATTCCATCAGGACAAAACAAATTCAACAGTGAACATTTAAATTTTCCTGGTAAAGACCTCAATGTAACTGACACTACAGAGCAATAATTTATTTAAGAAAAAACAAAAACTGGTCACATTAGGAGTATAAATTTATTTCCATCCTGTTATGGGTTTTGATATAAATCCAAAACACTAAAAATAACAGGTCTTCTTCAGATCATATGGATAAAATAATTCAGAATAGACACAGGAAAGAAGGGTTGGAGGGGGTACAAGAGGGTTGAAGAGTTATCTCCTCATTTAGCCCACTTCCGTTTTTTTTAATTGCCGGTTGGAATTATAGTAAATTTTGATTTAATTTTTTTTTAATTTTTAAAATTCTAAATCCATTTCAACTTAAAATTCCAGATTTAATACTTATTTAGGGAAGCTTAACTGTCTTTAATAACCTTACGTAAAGATACAGTAATACTTATATTAAATTAAAAATTAAAAATTAAAATTGTCTATAGACAAATTATCATAGATAATACTTAAATAAAAAAAAACATAGGATTAAATTGAGATTTAAGATGAAATGAATGAAAATAATATGAAATATAAAAGACGAGAAGATACCATGTGATGTGTACGTACTCTTCAATGGATGGGTAACTGATTTAATAGGTAAGAAAATACAATTTGAAATTAAAGATTTTGATTTTAAATTTTAATTTAATATAAGTATTATTGTATTTTTACGTAAGGTTATTAAAGAAAGTTGTACTTCCCTAAATTAATATTTAAACTGGAGTTTGAAGTTGAAATGTATTTATAATTAAAAATTTAAGAAAATTTAAGAAAATAATTTACTATAATTCCAACCGGCAATAAAAAAAAACGGAAGTGGGCTAAATGAGGAGATAACTCTTCAACCCCCTTCTACCCACTCCTACCCTTCTTTCCTGTGTCTATTCTGAATTATTTCATCCATAAGATCTGAAGGAGTCCTGTCAATTTTTTTTAAAGTGTTTTTGATTTATATCAAAAATCCATAACAAGATGGAAATAATTTTATAATCCTAATGTGACCGGATTTTGTTTTTTCTTAAATAAATTATTGCTCTGTAATATCAGTTACACTGAGATCTTTACCAGGAAAATTTAAATGTTCACTGTTGAATTTTTCTTTTTTGTCTTGGTGTAATTAGTCCCAACTCCGGTTTAACTGGACTAAATAATGCTATATATATATATATATATATATATATAATTTGGTCACCTGTAGTCGAGGATGACCCGATGGCTCACTCTTTAATAGCTACTACACCGAGGTATAGGGAAGGGCACTACTCTCACCCTGCATTGCATTTCTTACTCTTGATTCGAACCTTAGGATGCTGAGTGTTAAGCAAGGTAGCATCAAGTATCATTTTTTAAATCTTTGGTATGACTCAGCTTGGGGTTGAATCCCGGTCTCACGGGACCATTAGCGAACACTGTAACCATTTTTCAGGCACACGCGCACACACACACACGCACATATATATATATATATATAATCAAATCTTCTCGCCAACTTCGGGTTGGTTGGTCGGTTGATTGGGTGTTATGGCATATCAACATTTATTGGTTATTTAATGCCAAATCCATTTTTATCCAAACATTCAGTTCTATTTCAGACAATTCAGTTTTGCATGAGTATACAGTTTAGTAGTCAAAAACCTTTCTATTTCAAGCTATTTAGTTTATTCAAACAGTTCTAATTCAACCAATGCAGTTTAATACAAATATAGATTTTGGTTACACACTGTCAAATCTTAAAACAATTCTTTATAAGCTATTCAGTTTAACGTTATTACAGTTTAAAAGTCAGAAACAGTTCCATTTCAAACAATTCACTTTAGCATAAGTACGCAGTTTTTAAGTTCACCTACCTCAGATGCAGCATCTCATCAACCGAGAATGTCATCAACACCCAACTAGCAAAGGCATGGGTACCTATCATAAGCTATCAGTCATATCGAACTCAGACCTGACCGATAAAATAAAACGGAATGTTTTCAAAGCGGCTGTTGTATCGATACTGCTATATAGATACACCACATGGACCCTAACTAAATGTATGGAGAAAAGGCTTGACAGCAATTACACTAGAATGCTGCGAGAGGACGACCAGCTCGAACGTACATACAGAGCTATGTGAGGATACGGGATGTACCCCTGAGACCTGCCAGAGGCGATGAATGATAGGGAGGAGTAGCGAGAGAAGGGCCAGGGATATCCGTGATTGCGCTACGACATGATGATGATGATGATGTAGAACAAGTCCTGAAGGCAACACCCTACAAAGCAGCAGCTGCATGAATACCTACCACCCATTACGAAAACTATCCAAGTTAGACGAACCAGGCATGCGGGACACTGCCGTATGAGTAAAAACGTACTCATGAAGGATTTACTCCAGTGGATCTCTTCACATGAATGAGCAAAGGTTGGACGACCAGCTCGAACCTAAAAAACAGCAGCTCTGTGCCGATACAGGATGAAGTCTGGAAAACCACCAGGAGCGATGAACGACAGAGATAGTTGGCGAGAGAGTGTCAGAGAGATCCATGGAGGCATCATAACATGATGATGATGATGATGATGATGATGATACAGTTTCCTTGTCAAAAACATTTCTATTTAATGCTATTCAGTTTAATCAAACAGTTCTTATTCAAAAAATTCAGTTGAGCATAAGTACACAGTTTAGTTTTATTTGGCCCATCGATAGGACACAACATATAGTCCTACCACTCTGGGACAGAGTGGACCTTGGAGCAAGGGAAATAAAGGGCTGCTTCGCATTTCCTAAATCTCGACTCGTTCATTTGAAAATGTTTACTTTTTTCTTTCATTGGACTAACAAAAAATTATATATATATATATATATATATATATATAGAGGTAGAGTCTTGGATTGACGTTTGAGTCATTGTAAACAATGAAAATCTTTAACATGCAGCCAACAGTTCAATCACCCTATGAAGAAATGAATGTTTTAAACACATATAGCATCAATATATACTTATACAGAATTTAAAAAATACGGAAAAAAACAGAGAGGTAAATATCAAATTTGCAATCATTTTCTGAATTTATATATATATATATATATATATATATATATATAGTGACATATATATATATATATATAGTGACATATATATATATATATAGTGACATATATATATATATATATATAGTGACATATATATATATATATATAGTGACATATATATATATATATATATAGTGACATATATATATATATATATATATATATAGTGACATATATATATATATATATATATATATAGTGACATATATATATATATATATATATATAGTGACATATATATATATATATATATATATTGTGACATATATATATATATATATAGTGACATATATATATATATATAGTGACATATATATATATAGTGACATATATATATATATAGTGACATATATATATATATATATATATAGTGACATATATATATATATATAGTGACATATATATATATATATATATATATATTGTGACATATATATATATATATAGTGACATATATATATATATATAGTGACATATATATATATAGTGACATATATATATATATAGTGACATATATATATATATATATATATAGTGACATATATATATATATATAGTGACATATATATATATATATATATATATATATTGTGACATATATATATATATATATATAGTGACATATATATATATATATATAGTGACATATATATATATAGTGACATATATATATATATAGTGACATATATATATATATATATATATATAGTGACATATATATATATATATAGTGACATATATATATATATATAGTGACATATATATATATATATAGTGACATATATATATATAGTGACATATATATATATATAGTGACATATATATATATATATATATATAGTGACATATATATATATATATATAGTGACATATATATATATATATATATATATAGTGACATATATATATATATATATATATAGTGACAGAAATCTGTTTGCATGTTTGTCTTCTTTTGTATTTTCGGTTAATCACATGACTTTTGGTAACTAAAATACTTTTTTATATGCCTGTAGTTACTGAAATTAGAATAGGTCTATTATTTTGGGGTTAATTAGGAATTTACATATTAGATTAACAAAGAAAATGAATGCATGAAGAAGTTTGGAAAGAAAGAAAGAAAGAAAGAGTGAAAGAAAGAAAGAAGCTAACAAGCAAATAAACAAACAAACCAACAAGCAAAAATAAGGCGATGTGATTACAACATAGAATCTGATATTTTTTTTTTTTCCTCTAAGTTGATTTTCTTGATAATTTGGTTGTTTTCTTGCTGTATCGAGGCGGGCACTTACACATATTTTGTAGTGGAAGATAGTTGAATTTAAAAATCGATGTTAAATAGCAATACTTGTAACTAATTCACTGTCTGCAAACAAATGATTAATATTGAGCAGAGCTTATTGAGTTAGCAATACTTAAAACCATTTAACTTTATGCAGAAAAAGAGTTAAGAGTCATTTAAGAAAGATATCTACACAATGTTTTTACAAATCTTATATATTTCATATATATGTATAAACAGGATTTGTAATTGAATACCCTACAATAGTTGATGTGCCATAAAACCAAGCCAAACCAAATCAAACAAAGCCAGAATCCATTCTAAAAAATAAGACACATCAAACATTCCGGAATTTTTAGATACAAATGACACATCGAATCCCGTCCCTAAAAACATGATCTAGTATTAATTAAAAGGGAGAAAATAACTTGAAAACTGGTGGATTGTGCCTGTAAGCAGAGTGACAATGACAGAAAATAAAAAAGAAAGAAAAATACTTTGATTTTGTCAAAGAATTCTGTAAGGGATAGCTGCTTTAGACTCTTAAGTTGGATGATGGTTTTACCAAGAGTGGAGAGTGCGACACATACAAGGCTCCGCTCAGCCCTTTACCTATCTTTGCTTAAAAGGATAGTCAAATTCTTGTCCGTTTTTCAGTTTGACATTTCTATAAATACCAATTAGGCTATTCGATTTGGGAGATTAAATATTTCTAACTATCCGCGTTGATGGTCGAGTACATTCACTTTTGCTAAAACACTCACTACGTTGGTCACCTACTTTCTCAGACAATCGAATCCTAACTGACTTCTCATATGACAGATATCTCTTTGCCTCTCAAAATCCTACACCTAAAATTTTTGGACCGTTTAGTATGAACTTCAAAGAATGGCTGCTACACTGCCAGAGGTTTGTTATTTAATTTGTACGCATACGTGGATTGTTGATTTATTCATTTATCCATCGATGCCATCCGTTCATTTTGGTTCGACTGGGTCACTTTCTTATTTATTTTTTTCATCTAAAACAACTATTAAGCCAAGCATTACCATCCAACTCCATTAAATAATGTAACATTGGAACGCTAACTACTTCGACGTTTTCTTTATCTTTTCTATTAGTATATATCAGTATTTTTGTGACCACATTATAGAGACTTTTGTTTATGCATATTTTCTATGGCAATTATTTTCATTCTTTCAGTCTTTCTTACTTTTCCACTTCTTTCTTTCTTTCTTTTATCCACCTCATTTCTTTCTTTCTTTCTTTCTTTCTTTCTTTCTTTCTTTCTTTCATCGTCTATAATTCTTTCTTTTTTTCTTTTATCGTCTATATTTCTTTCTTTCTTTCTTTCGTCGTTTATATTTCTTTCTTTCTTTCTTTCTTTCTTTCGTCGTTTATATTTCTTTCTTTCTTCGTTTATATTTCTTTCTTTCTTTCTTTCTTTCTTTCTTTCTTTCTTTCTTTCTTTCTTTCATCGTCTATATAACTTTCTTTCTTTCTTTCTTTCTTTCTTTCTTTCTTTCTTTTCATTGTCTACACTTCTTTCTGTCTTACTTCATTTATATTTCTTTCTTTCTCTCTTTCTTTCTTTCTTTCTTTCTTTCTTTCTTTCTTTCTTTCTATTCATTTTATCCACCTCGTTTCTGTGTTTCTTTGTTTGATTCTTTCTTTCTTTCTTTCTTTCTTTCTTTTTCTTTCCTTTATCCACCTCATTTCTGCGTTTCTTTCTTTCTTTCTTTCTTTCTTTCTTTCTTTCATCGTCTATCTTTCTTTCTTTTTTTCTTTCTTTCTTTCTTTCATCGTCTATAATTCTTTCTTTTTTTCTTTTATCGTTTATATATCTTTCTTTCTTTCTTTCTTTCTTTCTTCGTTTATATTTCTTTCTTTCTTTCTTTCTGTCTTTCTTTCTTTCATCGTCTATATATCTTTCTTTCTTTCTTTCTTTCTTTTCATTGTTTACATTTCTTTCTGTCTTACTTCATCTATACTTCTTTCTTTCTTTCTCTCTTTCTTTCTTTCTTTCTTTCTTTCCATTCATTTTATCCACCTCGTTTCTGTGTTTCTTTGTTTGATTCTTTCTTTCTTTCTTTCTTTTTAATATCTCATTCCCTCTCTGACACGATCACTTCTTTCTCTCTTCCTCTGCTCTTTCTCTAATCAAACGCCTTTCACACTTGATGGTTCCGTTTTGTTTTTTCAATGATGACGTCATTAGGCCAACAAACCTGGAGACAAAATCCAAACTGCCTACTTCTAACCTCGGTGTTTTATTGCAAACATCAACTTTGTTTCTCTTGGCACCATTCATTCTCCTTAAAGATTTTTAGCCCCTGTCAGTGACAGTGGCCCTGGTAACAACAAACTAGCTTTTCTGATAAAGGGGTGGTATGGAAAACCGACGTTTTGGATTAAAGTTGAAGTCCCCGGGGGTAGGGCATTTTATCAAGACAGTTTCCGATGTGTGTGATCTATTCATTTTTTTCTACTTGTTTTTTATTTCTTGCAAACTCTTATGCGGATACTTTTATTTTACTTTATTTATATTTTTTTCTTTTCAATGGTTTTGTAATTTTTTTCTCTCCTAGTCCCGTTACAGTTGATGTAGAATTATTTTAGGATATATTTTATTCATTATCAGGGGATTTAAATATAGAAAATATGTCTACCTATCAGAAATATCTATACACCGAAATATTTTTTTTTTAAAACATCAATATTCAATTCAAGAAGATCACAGAATGAACGAGCCTAAAAAAAATCAAATATCATCCCATTAAGACGGGACTCATTTCGTATTTTTAATTTCGTATTTTTACAGGGGACAAAAGCAAAATATGGAATAATTTTTAAAACGTTTTTTCTTAGTTTAATTAGATAAATTTTTTAAACAGAAAAACATGATAAATCTAAACTTTCATTCAAGCAATTTTTCATTAATATTCAGCGCAATATGAGCGAGAAAGAAAAAAAAAACTACAAAGAATCTATGATTTGCTTAACGCTGAAACCAAGCCCAAAAATATTTAAAAAAATAATTGGAGTTTCTTCATGGCCTTCAACAAATCCAGACCATATACCTCTTCGATTACGCTAAATAGGGCGTTTTAGAAAACAAAACAAATGATTCTTTTCATCCAAATATTAGTTTGCTTAAGACTGCTACTAAGATGGAGTAGAATAAAATATCTGAAGAATTTATTTTTGAAGGCATGCAAATTATTTCGACGGGGTGTTGATGCAACAACAGAAGAAAAAAACGGTGCCCACATTGTATAAATTTACTGTTTTGTATCTATCTTAATATTTTGTTCTTTATTTTTTACGATTAAAATTAATCTTGTTTCCTAATATAGTCGTTTATTTTTATACTAGAATATTCCTAATTTTAATTTTGCACCCTGCATATTAATAGCAATGGTGGTTTAACACAAGCTTAACGCACCGAGAGCAATTTGTGCTGTCGATGGGGCTTATACTACCCTGACTCTATTCTCTTCTGATTGGTCAAAACCCCAAAAACGTTTCACTGGTTTGTCTCTAAACAACATCAGATAGTAACAATACAGTTCTGGAAATGGGGAGAAAATATCTGTTCATTTGCATTACACCAAAGATCACTATTAGACCGTCTAAAAGACCCATTTACCGATCAAATTGATAAATATCATCAACAAACTATTCATTGACAAATTATATATATATATGTATATATATATATATGTGTGTGTGTGTGTGTGTGTGTGTGTGTGTGTGTGGAAATGCAATTGTTTTTCTTAATAATTGACCCCTCCTAGTAGCCGACAATGTATATGTAAAACGAAATAAAAAAAAGTACCTTCTCAAACATTTTGAATAACAACTGATCTGGGGTATGATATCCGACTGACGTAAAATTCTGTCGGCTTTCGATCCCAACTTAAAGTAACTCGTTTATCTCACCACAATGAAGATTTGTGATAAAACGAAACAGTCTGTCTGTGGATGACAATATATATATATATATATATATATATATATATACAATATTTTTCTTTAAATAACTCACAAGAGTTGATATGTGATGAAATACAAAATAACCGACCAAATTTATCAGGGTTCGTATCAAATATTGCACTTGAAAATATCAAAAATATCAAATAATAACAAAATTAATTTCCGAATTAGCTTTTGAAAGATAAGCACTGGTCTTATTTTCATTCAATGATATGAAAAAAGAATCAGAAATATTCAAGTTCAAAATTGATGTAAGTACAGCTTACTACTTACTTCTATCCATATTATTTCATTTTAGGATATATGCATAGCCAGAGGAAATAACTATATAAAAAATAGTGTTTTCAAGCTGAAAACTTTCCCTATGTAATGACATTGTTGTAATCTCTGTTTTATGTAGTTTCCAAGGAAATAATTTGGAGGCTTTCCTTTGCAAGAGCCTCTATCGGACGCGCCCGAGTGTGTGTGTGTGTGTGTGTATGTGTATGTGTGTGTGTGTGTGTGTGTGTTTGTGTTTGTGTGTGTGTGTGTGTTAATAAGAAATGAAATGTAGAATAAGCAAAAAGAAATATATAATATTCTTACAGAAGAAAAATAATTCTATTCAACAAGAAAATAATGCTTTTTTAACATACCACAATAAAATCTTCACTGGTTTTTATTTTATTCAATTTTACGTTCGTTAACATCTAAAAAATGCTATGTGCAAAATATAAATTCGGCTGTTGACTCGAATTAGACGACCGACCTTTTCACTTTTCCGTATATCCGATATAATCCGCTAAAAACTGACCTTGTGCCTCATCCTACACACAGCAAAAGTGTTTGGAAATACATTCTTATATCCGATATATTTAATCACATGATAAATATATGATAAATATTTGGGCGTTTTTTTTCCTTTTGTACGTATTCATTATCCATCTATGTATCTATCCATCTATCTCAACAGCTTCCTAATCTATCTATCTATCTATCTATCTAAGCAGCTTCCTAATCTATCTATTTATCTATCTATCTATCTATCTATCTATTAATTCATGCGAATAAGTGTTCAACGTCGTCGCTTATTAAATTCAGCTCGCGAAATCATAGGTTATCTTAGCTCTTCTTTTAAAATGATTTCTAAATATTGAAAAGAAATTTGTAGAAAAGAGGTTTCTTACATTGATATTTTGTTCAGCTTATAATTTAACTCAGAGTGATAATGGGCGTTTTTTCCCCGGTGATAATAAAAACAGAAGGTTTTCGGCACAAAAAATAGCTCTGTATATACGAATTTGGCACGTTCTGGGAAGATTAGATTAAATGGATGCTTCTACATCCCAGTTACGGCGTTCATTAGCTCGACACGACATTCGTAGAACACGTTGACCTTGCGACATACCTTTACAATAGACGCACCCTGAATCCGTGTATACGGAAAGAAAAATAAATCTATATAATCGGATGAGTCAAAAGCTTTGCAATATTTTAGTACGTACAAGTTGCATTACTAAAACAGTTTAAACCGTGGAAAGTGATAACTGTGGTCGGCAGTATAGTGGTAATAGGTGTGCTCAAACTTTGTGCATTGCTTCACTCTGTATGTTATTTGAAAGTCGAACTGATGAACGTGCAACGGAGTCTGATTCGAGAAATTATACATAAAGACTTAAAACTGGGCTATAACGTCAGGGAAGCAACCCATTGTTTTGTGAAAGATGAAAGAGCAGTTGATTATGGAATGATAATCAGATGGTTTGAGAAATTTCGCAAGGGTTGCAAGAGACTTGACGATATGAAAAAGTCAGGAAAGGCCAAAAAGCGTGGATTCCGAGGCCGTGATCCAAGAGGCAAATCTGTTGTGAATCATTCGGAGAGGATCCGGCGAACTCAGCCTGTCAAACTGTTGTGTGGTTCGTCACCTTCATTAACTTGGCAAAAAAACATCCGGATGTCCCTTAGTGTGCCTCACTTTACTAAAATATTGCAAAACATTTAATTCACATAAGTATTAAATCAGATGTGACTCTTTACTGATTTTCACTAAACCCTTGTGATGTGGTGTAGCTATCGATAAGCTGTCGATCATATGGAAGTCAGACCTGACCGATAAAATGAAACGCAGTTTCTTCCAAGCAGCGGTCGTATCGATACTGCTATATGGATGCACTACTTGGAGGCTAACAAAACAGCTGGAGAAAAAGCTAGACGGCAATTACACAAGATTGCTGCAAGCAATATTGAACAAGTCCCAGAGGCAACACCCTACAAAGCACCAACTATACGGCCACCAACCTCCCATCACGAAAACTATCCAAGTTAGACGAACCAGATATGCAGGACACTGCTGGAGAAGCAGGGACGAGCTCATAAGTGATGTACTCCTATGGAGCCCCACATATGGCCGAGCAAATGTAGGATGACCAGCTCGAACAGCAGCTATGTGAGGATACGGGATGTAGCCCTGAAGACCTGCCAAAAACGATGAACGATAGGAAGAAGTGGCGAGAGAGGGTCAGGGATATCCGTGCTGGCGGCACAACATGATATATATACATATATATATATATATATATATATATATACGAACAATGGATAAGGAAAACCATATATGACAAAAAATAATCATTTAAAAATCTGAGATTACACAAAGTGCTCGTATGCCGGCCAAAAGAGCAGTATGAAATCTAAAAAAATAATATTCCAATTTTCTTTGACTCCAACGGTTAGGGGAAATGTTGATTCTAAATATTTTACGTTTTCTAACAGCAATAACAACAAAAAGAAAAACAAAACATCAGAGCCACATACTTTTTTGCGAATAGAGTGATTTTCTGTAAAGACTGGTGTTGAAAAGGCGTCAATTTTTAAAATGGTACTTGATACCTCCTTGCTTAAGACTCAGCATTATAAGGTACGGATCAAGGGTAAAGCGGAGCAATCCAAAGAAAGGAGTAGCAACCCACCTTACACCTTTTTGTAGTAGCTATTGAAAAGGGAGCCTTTGAGTCACTCTCGACTACGGCCGGTAACTTTACTTACTATATATATATATATATATATAAGGATGTTGAAATCATTCGGTAAATTATATCAGGGTTGAAATCATTGATAAGAATAAGATTTGAACCCAAAGAAAACTGGACAAGAGCTTACGTGCCAATGTCGTTAATAGCGTCATTTTGCATACCATGTTATACACAAGAAAAACGTAGCATACAATGAAGAAGGAAGAAGAACGACGGATAACGACACTGGGCGCTATGGAAAGATTCACGACTGGAATATCGTTGATTGAGCACATCCAAAGAAGGTTAGTTTGTTAGCGGAGCATAGTGAAACACGTGATCGTGAAGTATCCAAATCAGTGGTTCTACCGGGACGGGACGGTTATGCTACAAGGTTCATAGACAATTAGAGGACCCGTGGAGTTGTCGATTGGTATCCGAGATATCGGAAACAGCTCCTTAGAAGAGCTCCACAGTGATAGGAAAATGAAATTATCAAGGGATTCGGGTCACCAATGGTTCCAGAGAACGAGGTTCAATCTCATGTCGAGTCATACCAAAAATAGTACTTGATGCTGCCTTGCTAAGCACTCAACACAATAAGGTGAGGATCAAGGGTAAAGCGGATCAATCATGAGAATGGAGTAGCGCCCTCCCCTACACTTTTGTGTTATAGCGATTGAAAAGAGATCCTTCGGGTCACCATCGACTAAGGTCACCAACATGTCTTTTTTATAGTGAAGAAGGGCGAAATTAAGAAAAAACTGAATGTACATTGTGGTCAGTGATGTAGAAAATCAGGCAAAGATGAGACGATTTGATAATTTGAAAGAAAACTATATTGCTACTCTCTCGATATTTTTTAACCATAGGTTTTTAAAGCACATTACACTCTTCATGTGTTGTACATTTTTCCCGAAAGTTTGTGGGATGCAGTTAAAAAGGAATTATTTTTCTGCTATTATGGCACTCGATATGTGCCTTGAAATTTCATTCTGTAAGTCTGAGAAAGAATGTTATAAGCCATTCTTTTAATGAAAAGAGGGTCATCTTGCCTCGAAAATCTCCTATTAGCACTTGGTTTCTTATTACTTGTTGGAAATACATAGATATTCTTTAGTTGTTGGACGTTTAATTTCGCTTGCATGATATGCCATTGTAAAGTGAAATAAATGCATGACCATTCAAAGGCAAATCTCCTATAAGATGAGATAATGCGAGATCGACAAAAGGGAGGATTCTAAATATTCAACAGGATTATCATTGTAATAAGGTTCAATACGAAAGACGTTGCCAACAGGCATTTCTCTTGGCATCCACCATGGTATTGACATAGAAGAAAGCGTAGCACTCCTTAAATTATTCAGCATTGTCTATGGAGCTTAGATTATGCTGAATTTATCCCCAGTAGCGAGGTAATACACACAAAAACGAGGAGTCCTGGGTGATACTAACCTGGATCTGATGGTGAGGCTTCAGTCTTGGAGATCTGATGAGAGTGAGTAAACATACTTTGCTATTATTCCCAGCAACATTCTCTGTCGGATTATTGAATTTTGACAGTTCGTAGATTTCAAAAAGAAGATGGAGCTAGGTCTTAAGGTAAACAAAATACAGCGGAAATGCTACGTGAATTGTGTTGGTGGGAAGCCGGAAGAAAGAGTTTGCAAGAGCCCGAAAAAGATATAACGACGAAAATTTTCAACCTCGCCAACTTCAGAGTGACAGAGAATAGTATGCGGGCTCGGAAGGGGCTAGACGGCACTGGGTTGTGTAGTAGAGAAAAGTCTATATAAGAGTTGCTAATGTCGAAAGTCAGAGTGATACCAGAACGAAGAATTAAATGTTTTAAGTTGGCCCTGTACCAGCTTCGTAAAGGCTATCTGAATATATTGTATGTCAACCTGACTCTTTCTTATCATGCGACAATTTCGCCACCTTTCTTTATAAACAAGTAGAGATTATATTTTTATATGCAAGTGTTATCATCTCTTCTTCTCTGCTATGCAACATTAGTTGTATCATTTATGGTTTGAATTGATAAAACTATAGATAATGCGTATTTTGTTAGACATATTTGGTGTCACGTGACTTAAGGATAAGAATTAAGAATTTTTACTGAAAGCTAAAATTGTTTTCAAAGGATTATCATTAATTACTTGAAAACATATATTGATGGACAAAAAATGGCTATTATTAAGTCCTGACGAGCTCATAAGCGATGTACTCCTGTGGACCCCCACACATGGATGTGCAAGAGTGGGACGACCAGCACGAACTTACATACAGCAGCTATGTGAGGACACGGGATGTAACCCTGAAGACCTGCCGGAGGCGATGAATGATAGGGAGAAATGGCGAGAGACGGTCAGGGATGTCCGCGCTGGCGGCGCGACATAATGATGATGATGATGATGATACAAGTGTTAGCCCAGTCGGCTGGTTTTGTAAAATACACCGACCGCATCTCTATAAAGGGTGGACACCCCATTAATGAGTGTTCCGGATATGAATCAGCCTTGGAGATTAGGGGAATGTGGAGTACCTCTTCGCTACGATTGCTCCCTATCTATGGGTCAAATAGGACAAACAGTGTGCAAAGAAATTACTGAGGTTAAATTGCGATTGTTATTTTGCGGTACTTGAAAGCATCTAACTGTGTGCAAAGACCTCATGATTGTTTAAGATTGTTACTTACGAAATATATTTACAAATCATATATACTTAACATATATGTATAAAGAGGATTTGGCATTAAATAACGCATGGTGGTTGACCTGCCGTGAAACCAAAGAAAAAAATAAACTTTACAAATGTGTGAAAATTATTTGTATTTGATAGGAATACTTCGTATATAACTGTGTGGAAAGAAACTCGTTAGAAACGGCTCCACAAAAATGCAAATATAAATGTACAATGAACGAATTTACCTAATCTCTAGATATGAAATATCCCTTGACGGGTTGACATGCTGTTGAAATCAATCTTCACTCTCAAGAAACAACAACACAAAAAATGTAAATATGATCGTATAATGAACAAAATACCTAAACCTTTAGGCACAGAATAACCCTCAACTGGTTATTCAACCGTTAAAATCAATCCGTGAGTAAAACATCATCTGTATTTTCTCAAAATTACACCGAATACGGGGAGTATAATAACATTGTTAGAGAAAAGAATTTTTCTGCTACAAGACACCATTTTTCTCATAGTGACCGTCACCATCAATTGTTTCTTTATCTCAGCGATGGCCAAGAGCTTGCATGCTGTGTTCAAAAATAATCCTTACTATTTATTTTCATGGAAACAGATACAATGAACAGGAAAACGCAGAAGGAAAAGGCAATTTTCTACTACAAAACAATTTTTTCTGCATCGTCAAGTGATCTCAGAAAGGTACGTAAATAAAGTAGATAATACTGATATATAAAGGATCAGTTTATAGCAATTTAAACAAGCAGAGAATATGAAAATGTTAAAAAGTCCGTCGTATTTAAGAGGGCCATGTGAAGACAAAGATAGTTTTTCAAAACAAACTACCCATTTGGGGGCTTCGGAATTCACTGGCTTTATCTACTGCTGAGGGTAAATCCCCACTGTTATGACCGATTATTAAGGGTCAAATAATAAATAACTCAACACAGAGATATGAGTGCCACACAAATGTATCCAAGTCTCTGAGGAGGGTTTCCTTGGTACAACGTACACGAAGACAGGCAAGGTGTTTACTACAGCTGCGGCTGATGCTCTCTCTGTCTCTGTCTCTGTCTCTCTCTCTCTACTCTGCTCTGGTCTGGTCTACCAGCTTAGTTCTTGGTTAATATTCTCTTTGGGTAAGTCCATTATACTGGTTATAGAAGAATCCCCTACAACATCCATAAAATGGATACCCAGATCATTACACTAAACTGTATCTGGTGGTGAGGCTGCAGTTCTAGATATTAAGAGAGTTTGGAGTACGCCTTAATCACTATTATCCCCAGGTTTACTTTGATCTGTGTTTGTAGCACCGCATTAAAGGGTCAAGTATATCTGTTTGAAATGATTCATATTCGATAATATAACTTGTCAACAAAATACACATCAGTGCAACAACACAAACAGTGTAAATTAAACAAGCAATGAAAGCGATTCCTTAACCTCGAGGAGCAAAATAACTCCTAACGGGATGCCATGCCATTAAAATTGAACAATCTTAAGAAACCACACAAAAATGAATGTAAATATGTAAGTGCAATGAAAGTATTTCCCTAACTTCTTGGCGTAAATAAACTTAGAAGGGTCGACATGCTGTCAAAATCAATGATTCAGTCAGAAATAAAGTAGAAAATAATAGTAAGCAAATGTTAAGTCCATAGTGATTCAAAGGAAGTCAGAGTTTATTAAACCATAAGACTTAACTTAATGTTCGGACAAAGTTTTCAATTTTCTTCGACTGCAAAAATAACTTCGAACTCTCTTATGAATTTTACTTATATACGCGAAGGCAAGTTAGTCAAACTTCATTAAACTCGCAGACAGTCTCATGACTTTGTTTTGTTTAAGGACTACGGATTGCTTGCTTATGTTGGACTTGGAAAATTAGATTCAACCGCTTTACTCCGACTACTTAATTAGCATTGAAAAGCTTGGAAAATAAGAAACAGTGTCTGGGTTGTCATTTTTACCTTAGGTGCTGCACAAAATGGTTCCTTAGAAACATTATCAAGACTGCTTTCATTATTCTGGCTACTTCTTATCAACACGGTACCTCTGCGTTTCTCTATTTTCACACTTTTGGGAAGAGTTATCTTGACCGGCCAGTTCGAACCATTTGGTTCTCTGAGTAAAATACCGAGAGCTATAATTTGGCAATCCCTTGCTTGTTATCTCTCGTAAACTCATGACGCCGAAAACCCAGTTGCGATTATTGATGCTGAACAAAATAAATCGTCTCTCATTTAGCTTGACGAAACCTAACAATTGTGTTCCCATTTATTAAGTGCTTCCAGGTTGATGGTTGGTTATATAAGATGGTGCAAAACATTACATGATTTAGTGAGGAAGGAATCTATAAAGGTAATGGGAAAGAGTCAATCAGCCCTCTCGATAAGCGAGTTGATGCAGACATACCAAAATTTGTATTCGTACTTATTGAATGCAAGAGATTCTAATGCAAATAAAAGAAAACGTTCCTCATTGGGGAGAGGGAAATCTCATGGAGAGAGAGAGACAGAGAGACAGAGGCAAACAGAGTGAGAATGTGTGTTTATGTGGGGGGGGGGCATCAAAAATATTGATCATGTAATCATGTAATAAGTAAAGTTGGCGATTGTAGTCAAGGATGACCTGAAGGCTCCTCGTCAACAACTGCCTCACCAAGGTGTAGGGGAGGGCGCTACTTCTTTGCCTGGATTGCCCTACTTTACCCTTGATCCGTACCTTATAATCAATAGTGTTAAGCAAGGAAGCATCAAATACCATTTTTGGTAAAACTCGACTTGGGATTAAGTCCAGATGTACTCTTATGGATCCCCACACATGGCCACGCAAAAGCAGGACGACCAGCTCGAACGTAGATTCAGCAGCTATGTGAGGATACAGGTTGTTGTCCTGAAGACCTACCTAGGGCGATGAACGATAGGGAGGAGTGGCGAGAGAGGGTCAGGGATATCCGTGCTGCCAGCACGATATGATGATGATGATGATGATGATTGAATACTCACCATCACCTAATTTCTCGTGGTGTAATGGTTAAAGCGATGAACTGCGGAATCGTAGTACGCGAGTTCGTACTCCAGTCGCGCTATTACGTTCACTTTCGGGCAAATACCCTTGGGAAAGGTATGAACCCCCTTATTCTCCCTCCAGCTATGGGTAAATAGTAGGACGGACTAGGTTCTTCAGCCTTGGTGAGGCAACTAGTCTAGGAGAAGGAAAACTCTGAATTCAAACCTGTTAAACTCCGCTTAAAAACTGACTTTGTGTCATATCCTGCCCGAGCGGAGGGGTTGGTAAATTGTACCATCACCTAATTTCATTTTTGTTTCTGTTTTTAGTAATCTGGAAATGTAGAATTATACCTATACCAGATGCAGATTATGCAGATGATCTAGAGCTTCTTGAAAATACACCTGCCCAAGCCGAATCCCTACCACACAGTCTGGAGCAGGCATTATGAGGGATTGACCTCAGCATAAATGCATATAAAAAAGTGCATGTTTTTAAACGACATGGAGCCATCTCCACTCCATGTAGCTGGCCTCTAAATTTAGCAGACATGTTTACATACCTCGAAAATAGTATTTCATCAATTGAAAGCCATGATGAATTACGCCTAGTGAAGGCATCAACTACAATCGATTGCTTATCAATCATTTGGAAGTCCGATCTATTCAATAAAATAAAACGGGATTGCTTCAAAGCTAGGGTCGTGTCAATACAATGGTACGGAGATATTACGTGGATGGAAACAAAACGCATGGAGAAAATGTTTGGCACGAAATAACACAAGAATGCTACAAGTTATTTTGAACAAATCAACTATTCAATACCCCAGGAAACAATTGCTGTACGACCACTTACCAACCATCTCAAAAGACATCAAAGTAAAACGGACGAGATATGCTGGACACTGCTAGAGAAGCAAGGACGAACTCATAAGTGACGTTCTCTTTTGGAAACTTACACCTGGACATGCCATTGTTGGCCGACCAGCAAGAACTTTTTTTATTCAAGCACTTTGAGGTCACAATATGTAGTTAGGAAGACCTGTCGGGAACGATAAATGATAGGAACGGATGAGAGAGAGAGATAGAGAGAGAGAGAGAGAGAAAGAGAGAGAGAGAGAAAGACAAAGAGAGAGACAGAGAGAGGGAGAGACAAAGAGAGAGTCAGGGAAATCCCTGCTGTTAGCACACCATGATAATGTTGATGAAGAATTCAGACATAATATTGTTGCAGTGAATCCCAACGAAAACAAAAATGTTCAAATCAATAGATGTCATATAAGTTATTTTTCTTCAAAACTGCTGGCATTATATTTCACAAAATAATATCAACTTCATGACCTATTTTTAAAATAACATTATATTAATTACCCAAGATGGAAATAACCTCACATTTAAACACCAAATATATATATATATATATTCTGAAAAACCAGCAGAAAATTTGAAAAAAATTATTGTTTATGATGGAGTCATCAAAGTCAAATTTTTAGCTTTGTTCAAAAACCAATTCTAGCATAATCCTTGGTCTCAAAGCAAGCATTAATACGCCAGACAAATTTAAGCTTAGATGCATTTCCCCACATTGCATCACTTGCAATAGTTGAGAAACAGTCAATCTACTTAGAATAATGCTATATGTATAGGCATTGGCTAAGTCAAATATAGTGCTCAGTTTCTGCGAGTAATCTCACGACAGCACCAGATTCCACCTACGCTCTTTCTTTGTAATAAGGGAGAAAATGGTGTCTTGAGCTAGAATCTCTGAGATCAAGCTTACTTTAGATTTAGCAGCATCTTGTGTAAACATGGGAGCACAACTGAAGGAAATGAATCTATACTATGACTTGAATCCCATTCCGAAGTCTTGGTAAGGAAAATATAAACTTTATAATATATATATATATATATATATATATATATATATATATATATATATATTGTGCACACGCGTGTGCGTCTCTGTGTAGGTGTTTGTATTTGTGAGAACTTTTCCAAGAAGCATTTTGTTAATAAAGAAATTACGAAAGTACATATCTTGAATATATATATATATATATACATCTGTATGTGTACGTGTGTGCATGCGCAATTTTACTTTTTCGCTACAGAAATGCTGTAAATTTTTTTTTTAAATTCCAGTGTCCTCATGCCGCAGATTTTGTTAACAAATAATAACTAATGATATCAGCTTTTATTATATAATTTTTCGCTGGAAAAAAGAAAAACAGAATTATCATTGCGTTCTTGTTAAGGACAGACTATAATTCATCTCTGCAAAGATTCTTGTTGCAAAAGGAAGCTTAAATAAGAATTGTAGGGACGTGGCTTTGTGGTTTAATCCCGGCTGAGAGCGGGTTAACGTCAATTACGGCCCAACAAAACTGTAGACACTCCCTGAGAGATATTTGTAGAGAAATTTCTAAATAATCAATCAAATATGCTTCATTTACGCACATCTTTTGAGGAATTTCTTTATTATTAAGCGAAATATTTTTCATTCTAAAAATTATACAGTATGGAATTATTCATTTTGGTAGGCTCCAAAACGCTCGTCCATTCAGTAGGTTGGTAAGTCACTAAAAGAATCTTCTTTTGGAGCATCAAAAATTAACGTTACAGCAGAATTGAAATTGTTGGACGTGTTATTTTATTTTAATTTCTTATTTAATTCTTCATTTTATTTTCGTATATTATTTTTTGTAATTAAAAGTTACCAATTCGTAAATCATACAACTTTATCAGGCTTTTAATAGTTTTTATGCTCTTTTATTTAAAGTGAATGAGATACGTAAATTTAACGAGTTATGAGATCACTTGGTGGAGATGATTTCGCTGTCATTTGTTAATATGTAAGCACCTTGCTAAACAAAAAGTTCCGCTCACTTATTTGAATTGCGTCTATCATATATTCTAACCAATAAGAAATTAAAATCATTGTCATCTATACCAGGAAATAATCTACGTCCCTTTCAAATCACCTTCATAGTTAATATTCTAAATTCATTAAATTTATTTGTCTTCTTTCGTTGGAGCAGAACATTTATTTTAACCGATTAAATATCGACTTTCTTATTCAGTATTTCTAAACTTTTATTACAATAAATATCCAACTCAACACTGCCCATCGTCATTTCCGAGTATAATTACTTTAAAGTGTGAATGTGTTTGTGCAACACTTAAGTCTTTACTTTCTGACTATGAAAATTATATGCTACACCTGTTCAATGGATTTTTTAGAAATGCTTTCTTTATCTTTCACTTCTTTATCTTTCACTTCTTTATCTTTCACTTATGTGTTTAATGTTTATTGTATTCACCTAAAACATTTCCAAACGCGAATTAAAACCTTGCCACGTTGACTCTTACGCCGATCCTTACATTAATCTAAGTCAAGCCTTGTATTATTCATTGATGTTGGTATCTTGTAATCTAATATAAGTTGTTGCAGAGGTGAAGACACTAACAAGAAACCATCATTGCCCCGACAGATGCCATGATGAAGAATTATGAAACGCAGCGACTTGACAACCAGATTGCAAATTAGAAACATCCAACATTAATCTTGTAATGAGAGGGACACTTAACTGCATCCGGTGGTGAGGCTCCATTTCTGGAAGTTTTGGGAGTATGGAGACACTCTTCATTGCCGTTTACTCGTTGACCCAGAATTATAACGCCTGATAGGGAACTGCCTATGGTTTAAAATAGGGTATCATTTATTTTTGAAAATTCACAGTATTAGAAAAGAATATTTGGAAATAATTTTTATTTAGAAAAGTCATTTGAAGCCATAAAGTATTATTATATTCGATGTTCGATTGAAAGTTTATGATACGGGTAAACAAATAGATAAGTGATTAAATAAAAGATCAGCAGCCGAATAAAATTCAAAGTTCAACATATCGTCCTGTAGGGTTGATATAATAAGATATGCTTCATCCAACATCCTAGACTGAAAACACCATTTACCTAGTAGATGCGGAATGGTGACGAGAGCTAACCAAACGATATCAAGCTAACGATTCAGAAGTGGTGGTTAGTTGATGGTTATTGGAACACCAATAAAAACGACGAATTTCTTGATTCGATTTCTTTGTTAGTCGCTGGAATAGGAGGAGGCAACCTTTAGTGTGTACAGTCAGCGAGTGAACCTTTCAAAGATACAGGAACTGTCGTTTACTACTAGAACAGAAGAACCATCCAGTATGTTATGTTCACCATATATATACACCAACTACCACAGTCTTAGAAACTGAAGGAAGAGATTAAAGTATTAAATGCCCTAAATATGTGAGGCAAGTCATGTTTTGAGGATTTTTTTCTACCTTATCCGACGACTATCACTTATGTAGCAGTCATTGATGTCTATGCTATACTTACGAAGCAAAACAAGATGTGTCAACAACGGCTGACATGCTACAAAGAGGTGCCTGTGGTGTAATGGTTATTGACGTAGGAAATGTACACGGCGATACGAGTTCAAATGCGGGACGAGATTAATTGTATTTCCCATAGCACTAATACCCTTGGGAAAAGGTATGAATCCAATTATTCTCCCTCCATCTATGGGTAAATAGTAGGGCAAACTAGGTTCTTCAGCCTTGGTGAGGCAACTAGTCTAGGGGAAGGAAAACTCTGAATTCAAACCTGTTAAACTCCGCTTAAAAATTGACCTTGTGTCATATCCTGCCCAAACGGAGGGGTTGGTAAATATGGACATGCTACAAAGATAAATTCATAACAAATATTAATCATGAAAAATCTCAGGTTATTTATCGCAAATTTAGAGTGCATTATCGGTTTCCGTATGTATTTACGCAGCTCCTACGCACGAACAGGATGTGACACAATGTCAATTTTAAGCCAAGAATTACAGGTTTGAATTCAGAATTTTCCTTCTTTTAGACCAGTTGCCTTGACAAGGCAAAAGAGCCCAGACTACCTTACTATTAACCCATAGCTGAAGAGAGAATAGTTGAATTCTTACGTTTCCCTATGGTATTATTTCAATGTGAAATGCAATCGGCCTGTTCTAGGATTTGAACTCGTATTGTCGTATTTATTTCCAACGAAAATCACGGGCACCGCATCAGTTTCGGTAAAAACAATAAAAGGTTTAGCTTAGCTATATCCATAAGCAACATAATTTAAGACCCTAAAATCAACCTAATTGGTTTGGTTTGGTTACCCAACTGGATCCGAAGAAATTCCATGATTGCTGAAAATAGATATAATCTAATAGATTATATCTTTTTTTCTTTGTTTGGTTTGGTTTCTTTGTTTAATGGCATATCAGCTGTCATGGCTTATTTAAAACTAAACCTATTTTGCAGGACAGTAGTAGTACTATCAAAACTATAGCTGGTAGATAAGGCGGGGCATAACTTTTCCATGGGTATTGATTTGAAAATGAAACTATTAACGCGGCCGGAAATCGAACTTGCTTACTATGATGTTGTAGTTCAGCATGCTTGCAGCTAAGCTACGAGATTTGGGAATTCAAAATTATTCAATATATACAGAGCTTTATACAAATAACGCTAAATGAGGAATCTTCAATTAGCAAGTATCAAAGAAAATAAAAAGTACTAAGTGTGACATATCTTCATCCTTCATTTTACTTTAAAACATAATCGACAATTTTCATTTATCTCGAATGAATTACGAAAATAAAGCAGAAGATGGGTAAATATAAACAAGAAGGGAAGCACCTGTAAGTGACTATAGTAAAATTAAGTGAAAATGTGAGAGGGGAAAATTAGCTGAACCTTTCAAGACAAAGATTTTATCCTCCTTATTGGCAAGATTGGAATTGTCCCAAAGTCTTTTAAGTAGTTGAAAAACCTGATAATCTTTGGAAGAATTGAATCTATCGAGTTGATAGAGTGACTAAGATTAGAAAAAATAAAAATGGAAATTAAATAAATAAATAAATAAATAAATAATAAAGAAAATGGTGTATTGTGGAGAATTGTTCCACATGACCATCGTCATTGTCTCTGTTTCCCGTTTGCGCATGCGTACGTTACTCCACCAAGTTATTCATTTTTTCTTCCGGTTGACAATGTCAGAGACCGTGGGAGTAGTGCGTTTTAATTCGCCACTCAGACATGGCCACATCAGGAGAGAGAAGCAGGCACGAATAAATAGATATTCAATCGAACCCTGGACAATTGGCTACCACAAAGCCAGCAAACGAGCTGGTATTTGTCAAGGACTAAAATGTAGTGGATCTGGATTTTGATTTCTGAGCTATTAGATAGACCATTAAGACAGTAGAATGATTGTTCTCTTTTTTTTCCCCTGAAAAAGAAAATAAGCTGATTTCTGTGTAAAGATATCTTTTAAAAGAAATAAAGGGAATCATTTTGTGGAGTTTTGTGGAGTCTGTCAGAAAGCTTTTGGGAACGAAGAAACGAGAACAAGAAAATAGGAAAAATCGGATTTGAAGTCACGGGAAAACTCTTCTCATTTTGTTGTCAATCTTACAACGTTCCTCTGAACCGGTATAAAACAGTGAATAAATAAAAGAAAAGAAAAAAAAAAAGAAATGACAAAAATAGGGAAAATATGGAGTGGTATTCTCATGATGATCAAGAAAGATCATTTTTTTTAACAAATTGTAAACCACGTCCAATTAGGTAGCCTCAAAATTTAGGCCATTATTTGTCGCTCTCCCTGCCCAGTTAGAGGGGGCTGTAGAATACACCAATTTTATTTCTGCAGAGGGGTAAGTCCGCCCCTAACAAGTGTCTTGGATATGACACTAAACAATCTGATGATGATGTTCCAGTAATCCTGGAGCTCTGGGGTATGTCGAGTACATCTTTATTGCCATCACTCCCAGGTCCATTCTGGCCCGGAGTGGTACTATTTACCAACCCCTTCGCTCGGGCAGGATAAGACACAAGGTCAATTTTTAAGCGGAGTTTAACAGGTTTGAATTCAGAGTTTTTCCTTCTCCTAGACTAGTTGCCTCAACAAGGCTGAAGAACCTAGTCCGTCCTACTATTTACCCATAGCTGGAGGGAGAATAAGGGGGTTCATACCTTTCCCAAGGGTATTTGCCCGAAAGTGAACATAATAGCGCGACTGGAGTACGAACTCGCGTACTACGATTCCGCAGTTCATCGCTTTAACCATTACACCACGAGGACACCCCTTACACCACGAGGACACCCCGGAGTGGTAGCACCTGATAGTGTCCTATCTATGAGTCAAAAAGAACTAAAATGCGTACTTATGGTAAACTAATTACTTGAAATAAAACTGTTTTCCTATTTCAACTGCGTACTTATGCTAAGCTGAATTGTTTGAAATAGAACTGTATTGACATTTAACTCTGTGTAAACGAATTGTTTGAATTAGAACTGTTTGTCTAAACTGAATAGCTTGAAATATAAATGCTTTTGACAATTAAACTGTGTACTCATGTGAAACTGGATTGTTTGAAATAGAACTGATTATTTGTATTAAATACCCCACAAAGGTTGATATGCCATAAAACCCAAGCAACCAACGAACCTTGTCGCTCTCCTGATAACCAACTAACTAACAGACCTCCTTTAAAGGTTCACAAGTGTCGCACTTGACCGCCTCTTGAACCCACTGTGAAATATCTCGTTGTTGATTCTTTGTTTAGGGGGTGTCATACTATCAGGCATCCACAAGTTTTCCTGGTGGTCGTAGGCAGCCACTACATTACACATGAAAGTTATTTGTTTTTCTATAGAAAAATTATGAAGTGAATATCAAAATTTGGTTGAATATCAATTTATCATGAATAACGATTTGCACATTTAGCATATTTATAAAATTGTGATTTGGTTATCATAACAGATTGTAAGTATCATAGAAACAAAATTTATTCAAAGGTGTTTTAATTAACCTTATTTGAGCAATGCGATTAGAGAATCTAATGATATCACTCTTGAAATCGAAGTAAAAAAATCATTCATAATTATTAATTGTAAATTATAACAAATAAGTGTGTTATAATTCGAGGTGCATACGATAAGTTTCCAGACATTTTTCGTACGGGTATTTAAAATTGTCGTAGACTCTTGAAAATTCAGTACGTTATTGCGTCAATGCATACAAAACGGAATACATGTGCTATAATCAAACAGGCGACATCTCCACACTAGACGGAACCACTCTGAAACTGGTAGACAAATTCACCTACATAGGAAGCAGTGTCTCATCAACAGAAAAAGACATCGACACACGGCTAACGAAGGCATGGACTGCTATCGAGGAGGCTATCGATCATATGGAAGTCAGACCTGACCGATAAAATGAAACACAGATTTTTCCAGGCAGCGGTCGTATCGATACTGCTGTATGGATGCACTACTTGGACGCTAACTAAACGGCTGGAAAGAAGCTAGATGGCAATTACACAAGAATGTTGCGAGCAATATTGAGCAAGTCCTGGTGGCAACACCCAACAAGGTACCAACTATACGGCCACCAGCCTCCCATCACTAAAACTATCCAAGTCAGAAAAACCAACATGCATAACACTGCCAAAGAAGCAGAGACGAGTTCATAAGTGATGTACTCCTATGGACCCCCACATATGGCCGAGCAAAAGCAGGACGACCAGCTTGAACATACATACAGCAGCTATGTGAGGATACGGGATGTAGCCCTGAAAACCAGCCAGAGGTGATGAACGATAGGGAGAAGCGGCGAGAGAGGGTCAGGGATATCTGTGACTGTGGCACGACATGATGATGATGATGATAATTATTAATAGTAAATTATAACAAATAATTGTTTTATAATACGAGGGGCCTTCAATAAGTTTCCAGACTTTTTAGGAATGGGCATTTAAAATTGTAGTCAACATATGCGAATTCAGTATGTTATTGCTATACATCGTATGAGATGACTGACCAATTTTTATGGTTTCAGGTTCAAATGAACGGCTACTTTAGGAATTGGAAGACACCCAACTAAAACCTGTTTGTCACAGCTGGTGAATTTCAAAAATGCAATCTGACACTTTAGAAGAACGATATGCAATAAAATTGTGTTTTCAACTTGGAAAAAATGCCACAGAAACGTATGGAATGCTCCAGACTGCTTTTCGAACATCTTCCATGAATCGAGCATCAGTTATTGAGAGGCATAAGAGAATCAAAGAAGGCAGGGAGTCTACGAGGGATGATGAGAGGTGTGGGCACAGTAAGGAAGTCAACAGACCAGAGTTGATTGGCCAAGGGGTTAGGGTTAGGGTTAGGATTACTCTGTTGAGGTTTTAAGGAAGTTCAGGAATAGATTCCGTCAGAAGAGGCCAGCACTCTTCAAATCGGGTCAGTGGCATTTCCACCAGGTCAATGCACCAGTACACAACTCCATCCTTGTTACAGACTATTTGATTAATATGAGGATCAAGACAGTTCCTTAGCCTTCCCATAGTCCAGACCTTGCTCCCTGTGACTTTTGGTTATTCCCTAAGATCAGAGAGTGTCGTTATGAGACAATTGAGGAGATGAAAGAGTATGTGACGAAGGTCATTGACACGCTCACACAAGAGGACATCCATGGAGCCTTTCAGAAGTTGTTGGAACGGTACAACAAGTGCATTGTAGCCGGAGGAGATTACTTCGAAGGGGAGTAGAGTTTCATGTGTTTACTATCAATATGCCCATACAAAAAAGTCTGGAAACTTATCGTATCCGCCTATATATATATATATATACATATATTGTGTTCCACAGACAGACTATGTCATTGTATCACAACTCTTCAGTGTGATCAGAAACGTAGAACGCTTAAAGCTGGGATCGAAACTTTGCGTTAGACTTAGTGTCATACCGCTCATCCAACAAGCGTACCACGTTAGCAAAGCACTTATAAGGCATGAAGTAGCAGCTTTTTTATGTTTACATTTTATACTTTACCGGATACCAATGTGCTCAATTCGTTCGAAGAACTTTGCATTATGCGAGTGGCAGTCGTAAATGCCTTCGCTGGAGTGCTCAACTCTCATAGGGGAGCGTTTATATATATATATATATATACATATGTGTGTGTGTGTGTGTGTGGTTAAGAATATTTGATTAAATAGTAAAAACACGTTTTGTCTGTATAATTCAATTACTATCCTTTCGAGTTCCCTGATAAGTGTCTTAGTTTCAGGTTGGAATTCGTGGATGAATTTACCAAAATTTTCCTGAGCGCTTTCGGACCCTTCATAGGCCATCATCCTGGGTTCCTTGCATGTCTAAAGGTTGTTTTTTAATGAGTTTTGAAAGTTGTTTTTTTGGTTTTTATGACATAACAAAACAATGAAACGCAGAGTTGGATTGAACTGAGTTGCTGATGAATTTTAGATAAAACAGAACGTTACCAACGGAAATAGAATACTATCAAGAAATGCAGAATATTAGAAAAAAATCTAAAGACATTTCAAAACATTATCGGTATGTTCAATATAAATTCTATTGATTTTAGTTGTTTTGTTTTTATATTTAATACTTCTCTGATTTCTAATCGTAAATTGTCAATTTAGTGTTCAATTATAGTAATGTTTTTAAATTGAATTTTTCGAAACTTAGATTTATAACATGAATGGGTCTTAAGATGTAAGGGTATGGAACTTTTATATATATATCATCATCATCATCATGTCATGCTGGTAGCACGGATATCCCAGATCCTCTCTCGCCACTTTTCCCTATCTGGCAGGTTTTCTGGACTACATCTCGTATCCTCACATAGTAATGGGTCAAGGTTATCTTTCGATGGCTGTTTTATTCTTTTCTAAGACATAATTTGCATACAAGAACACCGATACACGCACACCGAAGATATCAAATATCACCAAACAAGCAATGGATGGACGCTGGCCACTGTATCAGCGTGGAAAAACTCTGTCAATTCTACAGTAGGAGGGGTTGGAATGCTTATAGGACCTAAACCTATAAAAACACTTAATAGCATTGAGAGAATTCAACCTAGGATGATGACAGCCACGTTTAATGGCAACCCCAGAGCAACAATCATCTCATGCTACAGCCCTACCAATATTAGCGAAGAAACCAAACTAGCCACCTTCTACGATGAGCTATCCTCTCTAGTGCGTAGCATTCCGAGACACAACCTGCTAATCATTGGAGGAGATATGAATGCCCAAATCGGTAAAAACAGACATAACAAATACAGCCTACACAACACATCAAATAGAAACGGACAACATCTAACAGATTTCATGATAGAAAATAGATTAACTTACCTCAATACAAACTATCAAAAAAGAGAGGGAAAATTATGGAACTACACATACGCAAACAACAATAAAGCGCAGATATACTACGTCTTTATAAATAAGAAAGGGAAAAATAGTGCGATGAATTGCGAGGCATACTCCTCTTTCGAGGGCGTGTCATCCAATCACCGAATAGTCACGGCAAAAATACGACTAAGCCTACGAAAAAACGCCACACGAACAGCGACCACTAAACACTATGACTGGGCCCTCCTTAACAACAGAGATATTAGAGATAAATATCTATTAGAACTAAGAAACAGATTTGAGACACTAGAAGAGAAGGAAGAAAAAAATACCCCAAACGACGAATATGAGAACTTCGTTGATGCACAATTCGAGGCAGCATCAAAGTGTATTCCAACAAAACCTAGAACGAAATATAGAGCCCCATGGGAAACGGAAGAGGTTTGAGAAAAACGTACACTAGTGAAAACTGCCTCCGAAAGCTACCGGAAATCCCAAACAATTGCAAATGCAGAATACTAAAGAAGGTACAAAAGCAATTAGCAGGCATATATCTAAAAGAACAAGCGGAATTCATACAAAATAAGATAGATAAGATTAGAGACTCGGTGGGGGATAGGAAATCTAGGATAGCCTGGCAAACAATAAACAAAGTGAGTGGAAGGAAACGCACAGCCAAAGCAAAACTGAAAGCAGCAAACCAACAAGAAAGAATTAAACTGTGGAAACAACATTTTGAAAAACTACTAGCTAACCCTCCGAACATTACGCAGGAACCGATCACCAGAATTATCAGTAAGCAATTAGACATTAAATTAGGGCCGTTCACTAAAGAGGAACTCGACTCGGTTCTTACAAAAATTAAAAATAGAAAAACTGCAGGGCTTGACAAGATTCCCCCAGAAGTGTGGAAGACGAGACAATTCGACGACATACTGCTCCGACACTGCAACACAGTTTATAACCAAAATCCGATAGACAGATGGACGAAGGGATGCATCCTCCCCTTCCCTAAAAAGGGTGACCTAGGATTAGCCAAGAACTATAGAGGTATAACACTCACATCCATAGCAGCCAAAATCTACAATGCCTTACTACGAAACCGCATTGTACCCCAAATCGACAAAATCCTGAGGAAAAACTAAAATGGCTTCAGAAGAAACAGGTCCACGACCTCACAAATATTGACCATTCGCAGAATCCTAGAAGGCATGAGTGCAAAAAAAAACTTACAGGCGACATGAATATTTGTCGATTTTACCAAGGCCTTCGATTCCATTCACAGAGGGAAGATGGAACAATACTACTAGCATACGGCCTACCAGAAGAAACCGCAGCAGCAATAATGATTCTCTACAGAAACACCAAAGTGAAGGTGCGTTCATCGGATGGAGACACAGATTACTTCAACATTGTAGCAGGAGTACTACAAGGGGACACGCTTGCCCCATACCTCTTTATCATCTGTCTAGACTACGTACTTAGGACATCGATCGATAACATTAGGAAAACGGCTTTGAGCTGACAAAGAAAAGAAGCAGAAGGTACCCCGCAAAAACAATTACCGACGCCGACTACGCCGATGACATAGCGATACTGGCCAAAACACCCAACCAAGCCGAAACACTACTGCATGGTTTGGAACGAGCCGCTGCAGGCATTGGACTCCATGTCAATGCACAGAAAACTGAATTTATGTGCTTTAATCAGAAAGGCGACATCTCCACACTAGACGGAACCTCCCTGAAACTGGTTGACAAATTCACCTCCCTAGGAAGCAGCGTCTCATCAACCGAAAAAGACATCGACACATGGCTAACGAAGGCATGGACAGCTATCAATAGGCTTTCGATCATATGGAAATCAAAACTGACCGATAAAATTAAACGCAGTTTCTACCAGGCGGCGGTCGTGTCGATACTGTTGTATGGATGCACTACTTGGACGCTGAATAAACGGTTGGAGAAGAAGCTCGACGGCAATTATACAAGAATGTTGCGAGCAATATTTAACAGGTCCTGGCAGCAACACCCCACACGGCGCCAACTGTACGGCCACCTACCACCTATCACGAAAACTATACAAGCTAGACGAACCAGACATGCCGGATACTGCTGGAGAAGCAAAGACGAGATCGTAAGTGATGTGCTCCTGTGGACCCCCGCACATGGCCAATCAAAAGCTGGACGACCAGTTCGAACATTCATACAGCAGCTATGTGATGATACGGGATGTAACCCCGAAGATCTGCCGAAGGCGATGAATGATAGGGAGACGTGGAGAGAGAGGGTCAGGGGTATCCGTGCTAGCCGCACGCCATGATGATGATGATAGAAAACACAGAGGAGCAGCAGTAGTTCCCCGATCGAACTAACGATTCTGAGCGTTAAGTTTATATATATATATATATATATATATATATATATATATATATATATATAAAAACATGTTCTCTTAAAGACGACAGATTATTTCCTTTTCAAAATCTTCGAGTGAAAACATTTGAGTCTCCTTGTTATATTTTCTAATGTCGGAGTCAAGACAGTAGAGAATGCATCCCGTACTTGACCAATTCATTAAAAGAGCTTTGCATTGGAGGTACCTGTGCTGTAATGGATTTGTTCGTTTGAAATGGACATGGCGACCCGAGTTCAAATTTTGGACAAGGCTGTTCACATATGACATAATGCTAATTCCCATTGGTAGGGTATGCATCTAACTATTCTCCCTCTAGCGAGGGGTAATTAGTAGGGCAGACTGGAGTCTTTAATCTTAGTACGGCAACTACGTAAAGGAAAACTCCGTTTAAAAATTGATCTTGTGTCGTATTTCGCTGGTGATGAGGGGCTGATATATATATATATATATGTGTGTGTGTGTGTATGTGCGTGTGTGTGTGTGTGTGTGTGTGTGACTAAATAGTGCATTTCAATAGATATATTTCTGTGAGCATATACAAATTTCTTTCTCAAATATTACATGTAATTTTTGAACAAGCGATGTAATACTTTTTTTAAAATTTGGAACTACTTCTCCAACTCATATCCTGATAAAAAGGTAAACGCACGCACGCACGCACACACACACACACACACACACGCACGCGCGCACACACACACACACACGAGCAAACACCTCCCACATACACGTGAGAGTTGGTGCGCAACATCATTTGTCAACATTTTTCTTTTGTCTGGTGTTTTTTTCCCTTGTTTTGGCCACACGCCACACGAATGACTCATATTTGAAGAGTCTTAAGAAAGGACTACAAGGACAGCGTATTTATATAGATATTTATTCATCTTTGCTTTGTCTGGCAAAGGGCCAAGATAATGTAAGAACTAGTGACAAAAAAATTACGAGCAATGCCGTAACTAAACTTAGAGCAAGCATGACACAAATAAAAGTAAATTGCTAAAATATCAACTAATATCGGTCCCTTATCGAGACTCATTTTTGTGAGTTAGCACATATATATTTGTGCGCAAGCGCGCGTGTGTGTGATAAACAGATTGGATAATGATATACGACATAGTGAGTAAGACATATAACTGTAAAAAAAAAAGGAAATCAAGTATTTTTTACAGCTTCATCGTAAATTTCGTACAATCTATAAAGTAAATATAAAATAAATCAAACGACTAAATGTTTATTCAATGCAAAATTTTCTTTTTCTCTAGATTCATATGTATTTCTTAACAATATATGCATATATGCAGCTGATTTGAATTCAGAAATTTATTTCTCCCTGCCCGGTTGCCGAATGAATGCTATAGAACCCATTCTGTCCTACTATTTACCTTTATCTGGAAGAAAATAACATGATTCATACTTTTTCCAAGGGTATTTGAGTCAAGTGAAAGAGGATTTTAACATGGCACTCTGAATCTCTTTCCTTTTTCCTACGAAAACCAATTCCAAAACGCACACCACATATATGCATAGATAGATAGAAACGGAGAAACTAAGGATGATAATTATAAGCATCTGAACGAGATAGATAGATAGATAGATAGATAAGTAGATATGGGTAAATTGTAGGGCAGATTGGTTTCTTCAGCCTTGGTGAGGCAACTCGTCTAGCAGAAGGAATACTCAGAATTCAAACCTGTTAAACTCAGCTTTAAAAATTGACCTTGTGTCAAATCCTGCCCGAGAGGAGGGGCTCATAAAGAGAGAGAGAGAGGGGGGGAAGATGAAACACGATGAGGAAGATATTTAAAACCTCGAAAGTTGATGATATATATATATTTATATATATATATGTGTGTGTGTGTGTGTGTGTGTGTGTGTGTGTGTGTGTGTGTGTGTGTGTGTGTGTGTGTGTGTCAAGAACATGCATAATAGATTGATAACTAGAATCATAGAGATAAAATAAGTTCATTTATAGAATTCAAATCTGTTATAAATACTGAATATATTTCTTTCGTACAAGATGACGTCGTAACACGGAAATTAACGATGTTTACCGACACACCCTCAGCCATTCTTCAAATACGACTCAAAATGTCGATAAATTAAGTACTAAAATATTAATTTCAGTTAAATTGCTTTAAATACTTTTTATTTTTATAAACTTAACTGTTTTATTACATCTAATAGTTACGATTGCCATCCATGTTTCCACTCGATACAAATTAAAGTGAAAATACATTTTTAAAGCATATGATTTCCTTAAATTGCACCTGAAATCAGTATTTTTTACTTCTATTAAATTGGCGATTTATTTCATTAGTGCTATAAAATAGAAAATGGAAATTGATAGGAGGAATGGAAATCTTTTTCTCGGATAAAACATTGTATTCATTGATCATTTTATTAAATTTGCATTTGAAAAGGAAATAAAATAAAACGATTGAAATCGGAAAATAAAAGATGGAAGCGCATAAACGGAGAAGAAATTGCTTCGTAAGTGTCAGCAGTTCTTTGAGATGTTATTAGAGTTTCAAGTTGAAAGCGTGGAAAAAAAAAAAAGACAAAAAGAAAAGACAGAAAACGTGGAAAGGCTTGTCGGAAAAAAAGCAGAGATAAAAATTGAAAAAAACAAAAACAAAACAAAAAACAAACAAACAATCAAATGTTTAAAATACAAAAGAATATAAAGGTAAGGAAAAAAGGGTGACCAAAGAAGCAAAATAACCAGGTAGATGAAAGTTGAAAATAGGAAGAAAGAAGCGGTTGATAAAAAGAAAGTACAAATATGAAATGAAAGAAGAAGAATCAAAATAAAAATTTAAAAAAAAGATAGAAAAATGAGAGTATAAAAAGGGAGGGAAAATAATCAAAGACAGAGTGGGAAGAAGCAGTAAAGAGGAAAAATTGTTCTAACAACTAAGAAAAATTGAAAGAGAAAAAGAAAGAAATGAAAGGAAAATATGTAAGAAAAAAACAAAAACAAGAGAAGATTGATTGACTTATTTTAATGGTGTGTCAATCTGTCTGGGGTTATTTTATGCCAATATGTTTTGAAATTGCGTTAATCTTTATGATTTTTGTATATTTTATTTCTAGTTTTCACACACAGTAATATGATATCGAGAATTCCTATCTAACACAAATAATATAACTCAGATCTGCAATTATGACAACGAATACTACTCCTCAGGTTACGAATGGACAAGAGGGAAATGGCAGTCAAGGAGTACTACCAACTGGAGTCTTCGATGCTGTTTAGTGTCATACCTGGGATACTCTTATTTCGGGAGGGTCTTGCAATTCAGAATCTAATTATGGCATTCTAGGCCCCACCGACAGCATAAAGAATAGAAAGAAAGAAAGCTGAAAATAAGAAGGATGCTGTGAACAAATGCTTTAATAACTGTACAAAAAAAGGAATGGTAAGAAAAGAAAATATAATTTAAAAAATAAAGAAGGAAAGAAAGGAAAAACAGAAAGAAAAGTCGAATGAAGTTTAAAGATTGAAAAATAGAAGTGTTGTATATTGGCCTCCGACCCGGCCGGGCTGTCAAAATAGGAAATACACCTGTGTAAATAACAGGTGCATCCGGTCGAGGAATATCAAGATACTATAACCTTGACCGTGCACGCGTTGAATGAGTGCGAAATTTTGACGCTCGCAGGAAAAAGAGTGGACGTCAAATTATTATATAATCTGGGTGAAGACAGGAAGTCAGACAGTTGGGATTTAGATGGGTTGGAGACAAGTTGCGTTAGAGAAAGCCAGCACCCAGCAGATTGGGCCCCCAGGCCCCCGGTTGAGCATCCCAGGAGAACGGGAAAGAAACACGGTTTGGGACAATAGAGTGAGGGCCACTATGTTGCACTCCTGTTTTCTCCAACTCCCTCTCACACACAACCCTTTCAATAAAGTGAGATACATTTTCCTAACGAACTGTGTCGCTCGTCTTTATTGTGTTGTCATTATGATTCTGCATACAGATGTATATGTATTATGTGGCTATACAACAGAAGGACTAGAAAAATAGTGAAAAAATAATGAATAAAAAGAAGAATGTAACAAGTTAAAAAAATAGAAATGAATGAAAAGAAATAAGTAAAGTTGGGGACTGTTGTCGAGGGTGACCAGAAAGCGTCTTTTTCAATTGCTCTTACACCAAGGTATTGGGGAGGGCGTAACTCTTTTCCCATGATTGCTCCACTTTACTCTTCATGCCTACCATATAATAATGAGTTTAAGCAATAAGGCATCACGTATCATTTTTTGAGTCTTTGGTATGACTTGAACTGAGATTGAAACCCGATCTCTCGCTCCCTTGGCGTACACTCTGACCATTGTCCCAATGTAAAATTTGATATGAAAAGTATGAATAAAAAATAAATCAAGGGAAAATAAAAATCATGGCGTAGTATATATACAAAATAATATTACAAAAAAGATGATAAAAAGACAAAATATCATTTGTCTAAATTTTAGAGGTGTAGCGTGATAATTTTTATCATTTAGAGTAGTTTGACTATTACCTTCATCTTTATCATTGTATTCACAATGTTTCGGGCGATGCATCCTTCGGGAGTCTCCCGAGTTTGACTAGAAATACCTGAAGAAAACCAAGAACACAATGACCGAAACATTGAGAATATAGCAATGAAGATAAAGATAACAGCCCGAATTTTCTTGATGATAAAACGATAAAAAAGAATAAAGGCGTAGAACAAAATCAGATATCCAGATATTTCAATGGAACAAAAAGAATAGTTAAAAGATGACAAAAACTGAAAAAGAAAACGAAAACGATGAAAAACAAATGAAAAAAACAAGAAAAAATAGTTTATTCTATGCATGAATAAAAAGAATCAAGAGCTTAAGCAAATATAATAAGAATAAGAAAATTATTTGGTCAGAAAAAACCCAAAGCTGATAATAAGAAATATTTCCCATGGTGTATAAGCTATGACATCATAATAAGCAAGTTTGAACGCCTCTTCCCGTCATTATGTTCACTTCCGGTCAAATGTCATTGGAAAAGTTCTGAATCCCTTAACTAACTTCTCTCCTTCTACAGGGACGATTTTTGTGTTGAATAATCCGCAAATTTTGATTTACCATTAAGCAAAAAAACAAAACTAAATCAATGAATCGAAAGAAAACAGAAAAAAAAGTTGACTAAAATCATTTGTACGATAGATAAAAAGAAAAAAAATGTGGATATTGTAAATAATTTAAAAGAAACTAGCGAAAGTAATTCACAAACTACAATGAGCGAGTGTTCATGACTAAATACTTAGCAATTTTGAAAACAAAAATTCTAAAATACAATGTTCGCTAAATGTAAAAATGAAAAAAAAAACAAAAACAAAAACAAAACAAAAAAAACAACACCGTGTGTGATAATGTACAAATATACATTTTTTCTATTTTGCAGATATGAAGTTGGAAGATCCCATCAATGCAATGTTTTTTTTATATTTCACCTAATTTGGTTTGTACTAAATGTCAAGCTTAATATACGTTGGCGACCATCGTTTAGGGCGACCAAAAGACTCTCTTTTCAATAGCTACAACACCGAGGTGTAGGAAAGGGCACTACTCCTTTTCCTTGATTGCTCCATTTTACCCTTGATACTTACCTTATAATGGTGAGTGTCAAGGTTAATATATATATATATATATATATATATAGTAAATTGGTCAGCTCGAGTCGAGAGTGACCTGAAGGCTTCCCTTTCAATTGCTACTACACCGAGGTGTAAGGAAGTGCGCTACTATTTTCTCTGGGTTTTTCCTCATGCCCTTGATCGTACTTCATAATGTTGCGTATTAATCAAAGAGCCATCAATTACCATTTTTTGAGTCTTTGGTATGACACAACCTGAGATTGAACCCAGGTCTCCAAGACCAATGGTGAGTTCTTGAATAAACAAATACAGTGAGTTCATCGAATAAAGATGTGCCCTCTTTATGGTGCTTAGGGGCGGCTAAATGCATCCTTAGGAAAAGGGTGAGGTTAACATAAAAAAAGAGGTGTCCTTGGTATGAGACGAAACTGAATCTGTTGATGAGACCCTGAGAAGTGTGGAGTACTTTTTTTTATCATATTTACCCAACCCCTACGCTCGGGCAGTATACGACACAAGGTCATTTTTTAAGCGGGGTTTAACAGGTTTGAATTAAGAGTTTTCCTTCTCCTAGACTAGTTGCCTCACCAAGGCTGAAGAACCTAGTCTGCCCTACTATTTACCCATAGCTGGAGGGAGAATAACTGGATTCATACCTTTCCCAAGGGTATGCAATCAGTCTCGTTCAGGTTTTGAACTCGTATCGCCGTATCCATTTCCTGTGACGATAACCATTACACCACGGGCACGTCCTTCGAAGAATGGAGTACTTCTTTATTGCCATTATTCAAAGGAAGGCCATGACCTGGAACAGGACCCCACAACTTAGTCAAACAAAAATTTACAATTATCACTAAGGAATATTTTTGTTACTTGAAACCATAAAAATTATTTGTAGCAAGTTGTGATACTTGATTTCAAATAATAGCGTGTTGATAAGAAAACAGACATAGATAAAACAAAAAAATATTTTAGAAGAAATACACAAATATATAAAGTATGCGATTTTCTAACAATTACGCATAAGATAATCCAATACATGTTGATGTACCGTTAAAATTAATCAATCATTGAAGTAAATAATTGCAAAAGATACGTGCAAATCCTTTAAGTAAATATATTTTCTAAGTGTGACACAAGGGAAAGGTGAGCAAATAAGTGTGAAAGATATTATGGCGCATTAGATATTCCGAAATACAAGTTCTTTCTGTGTATGTTTTTAGCAAATGAACCAAGTATCTAGTGAGAAAAGAATGTCATAATTCTAATTGACAAGAGAAAAACAACAAAATAAAAGAAAATGAGAAAAACGGTGCGAGTAAGAAATAGGCATCGTCATTCAATATACAAAGGAAACCTGATCAATGTTGAAGTGATAGAAGATCATCATCATCATCATATCGTGCTGGCAGCACGGATATCCCTGACCCTCTTTCGCCACTCCTCCCTATCGTTCATCGCCCTAGGTAGGTCTTCAGGACAACAACCTGTATCCTCACATAGCTGCTGAATGTACGTTCGTGCTGGTCGTCCTGCTTTTGCGCGGCCGTGTGTGGGGATCCATAAGAGTACATCTCTTATGAGTTCATCTCTGCTTCTCCAGCAATGTCCTGCATGTCTGGTTCGCCTAACTTGAATAGTTTTCGTGATAGGGGGCAGGTGGCCGTACAGTTGGTGTCTTGTTGGGTGTTGCCGCCAGGACTTGTTGAGGATTGCACGCAGCATTCTTGTGTAATTGCCATAGAAGATATGACGATGAAATAAAGAGAATTATTTGCGAAAAGTAACAACTTCAAAGAAAGGCGAGATGAAAGAGGGAAATGAATGGAAATCTAAAGATACAGACATATAAAATGTTTGAAAGAAAGGAAAAAATACTTTCAATAAATAAAGAAACAAATGAGTTAATAAAAAGCGATTGAAGAAAGAAAGAAAGAAAGAAAGAAAGAAAGAAAGACAGAAAGAATTAATAAGTAAAAAAAGTTAGAAAAATAAAACTAAACAAAAATCAACTGAAAGAAATAAAGCAAGAAAGAAATGAAGGAAAGAAAGCGAGAAATATAGGCTTGAGTGAAAAGATAGATTAAACAATGAAAGAGAGGGAAAGATTAAAGAACTAGCTTTTTAGAAAAAAAAATGGATGAATCAAAACATGAAGGAAGGAAAGACAACAAATAAAGATATGGGTTTTAGAAGAAAGAGATAAAAAAAAAGTTAAATGAAAGGAAAGATTAAAGAACAAGTTTTAAAAATAGAAAAGACACTTTGGAAAATGGACGCCCTGACGGTGAAAAACTGTTTAATTGGAGAAGGCAGAAATAAAGAAGAAATTATTTCCGAAGCAAAGAAAGAATAATCGTAAAATGGCAATCAATATTTCTTGCTTGATTTAAGTTCATTGTTTCAAATTTCGATTTGCCTCAAATATTCAACCAAGTCACTGGAAGAACTAAGTTCTTTTCGACGGCCATAAAACTTAAACATGATTTGAAAATGAACTAAGTCCCTCATTTATCCTTTATGTGCTTCTGTAGGGTATATCCGTCCGATTATGAAAGACAGACAGACAGACAGATAAATGCTCAGAGAGAAAGAGAGAGAGAGAGTGAGAGTAACAGATACAAAGAAACAGAAACAAAAAGTGTGTAAGCTTCGACAATTTCTTTAAAACATGATTTTTAATCTTTTATTCATTTTTCTCCTTCGTTTCATTGAACACGGTTTCATGATTTATCTCTCTCTCTCTCTCTCTCTCTCTTTATATATATGTATATATATATATATATATATATATATATATATATATATTCGAGAGTCGTAGAAAAATTAACTGGCTGACGAAGATGCTTACATGCAATATGACCGAATGAGATTTGCCTTGTAGTTCACACACATCTCTCTGTGTTGCAGTGATTGGATCCATTTATCAAAAAAGTTATCAACAGCAGATATGACGTAATCATATGAACTTTTCAGCCTTTGCACTTTTCAGCCAACCTGAAATGCATATGCATTTGTATACAGAATCATTTTTATCTCTGTGATATCATTTACATTGAGCTCTCTACCAGGAATATTAAAATATTCGAGTTTTGAATAATTTAATTGTCTTGACGGAACTGTTCCCTACTCCAGATTTACTCAATTGAAGAATATATATATATATATATATATATATATATATATATATATATATATATATATATATATATATAGAGAGAGAGAGAGAGAGAGAGAGAGAGAGAGAGAGAGAGAAAGAGAGGAAAGTCATTAAGTAAAGAAGATGAATTTTGCCTGAGTTGTCAATAAAAAAACACAGCTAATAGCGGCAGATTTTTTTATGGAAATCAAGTGCGTTGATTCTTTTCCTGACCCTGAACAATGTCGGTATAGCCTTCTTTACTGACTGTTGTGTCCGCAATTGTTTGTTTACCGGAAAATCAGTGTCTTTACACACTGTAGACTTTTTTTTTTTTTTTACTCAGATTCATATTTAGAAACTTATACTAAGCCAATTCATAAACATTTATTTAAGAAATACACATCACGTATTCTGTAAATTTCACACCTTTTGTACTTATCAGCTAACAAAAGAGTTGACCAGATACGTCTGTTCAAGTTTGGATAAATCTATTTGATTTACTGACAATTTCGATTGCCTCAAAACGCTTCTTTAAATATTTTTTGCCAAAAACCAATGGGAAGGAATGCAGAGATAACTTACATGAAAAAGAAATCTGAAATCATCTATTTTGTATTTTACCCAAAAGATATATATATATATATATATATATATATATATATATATATATATATATATATATATATATATATATATATAACCTTTTATATAAAGTCGGAAAGAAAAAAATCACTTTCATCGTATCATAATATATTTATTTCAGGCTCGCATAAGTTCTTATAATTTCATCCTTTCAAGAAAGTGATTTTTTTCTTTTAATGTTTATGTAAAAGATTTTTTTTAGCTCTACACATTAATTGTTGATGTATCAATAATCCCAAATTAATTATACATCAGTTGTCGTTAGTATTGAGCTCTTATATTGGATACTCCTACCACTTGGATTTCCTCCTTGGATCATAATATATATATATATATATAGAGAGAGAGAGAGAGAGAGAGATAGAGAGAGAGATCTAAACCGGCCGACATAGATAGATAGATAGATAGATTAACCATTATTTCAATCATTCAATGAAGCATTTCTCATAAATCTATTTTATACAATCACAGTTTGTTTCCCTCTAATAAGATATGTATTTCCCAAAAAAGAAGACCGATAGATTTCATTCTGCGAAGCAATCTTTTTTCTCGTTTTCATTGAATCATTTAGGTCTTTTGTCTTTCATTTCCGAATAATTCAACCAAAGAGGACGCACGTCCACGTATATTTTCATACCTGCAATTGTTACGAGAACGTTTTAAAATTTGCAAATATCAAGGCTTTTATATTTGTTTGATTCTCGCTATATAGTTATCTACGTATTTCAGATATTACTTACCCCATTTTGGTCTTTTATTTATTTCTTTCATGCAGATAAATTTCATTTTTAATCAAGCGACTCTGAGATATCTTTAAAAGACGTGCACAAATCTATTGAGAACGAATCGGTATCTACCAAGATTAAGATGAACAATGAATAAAACGTTAATTATTTCTTTAAAATAGACTTTTGGCCTTCAACAAACATATTTCAGCTATATATCTCTAAAAATCTTCTTTTGATATTGTTTTGTTTTGTTTTATGGCATATCAACTATTGCTGGTTTTTCAGTGCCAAATCCTGTTTTTACATATATATTAAATATCAGATTTGTAAACATATTTTGTCGATACATATTGTTAAATGATCAAACAGTTCTATTTCTTACAATTCAACTTAGCATAAGTCAACAAAATTAAATGATTCCAAGTATTGCTATATATCAGAAACAAATCAGTTAAACGTCAGTAGTTTGTTTACACACATTTAAATTATCAAACAGTTCTATTTCTAACGGTCCAAGTTAGCCTCAGTCACTTGTTTGACTTCAGTTTACCTGTCAAATAGTCTTATTTCACCAATAGATAGAAACATTTCAGGTCCAAACATTTCGGGCCAGAGTGAACCTGGGAGCCATGGTAATGAAAGGGTACTCCGCATTCCACAAAGCCCCAGTCATACTGGAACCTTACCATCAGATTGTTTTGTGTCATATCGAAGACCTTCGTTGGGGTGGTTCTTACTTCTCAGCAGTTTGTGTATTCTAAAGCTCCAGCCGACTGGACAGACTCTTATTTTATATATGTAAGATTGTGCCATCATATGTCCTAGACGTCCTCAAATATTTTACTCTAGATTAGGAACCAAGAAGAAGGTCTCTCGGAACTATGTCTGCTGCGGATGACAGTTGGTAAACTTACGCAGTTCTTTGTTTCACAAAGCACTTCGTTCAAAATGTATTCTGACAGTTTTCCCCACTTTTTTTGTCAGATTAGCAATAAGATGACTACACGAACTCAACAAGTCTAGACATCATTGCATCACATTTTTCTTTAAGTTGGTCAACTGTGTTCAAGTGAGTTTTAAAGTTTAATCATTAAGTCGGACAATTTTTAAAAAATTATAATAATACTAGTTCTAAAATAAAGATTAAAACTATTTAAAAATAAAGTACCTTAATGTCATACCTTAAACGTAAACTGAAACTAAACCTGAAAGTATACAAGTAATTTCACTCCAAATTTTCTTTGCCCAGTCAGCTGGGGCTGTAGAATACACTGACCCCCCCTAACGAGTGTCCTGGATATGACACTAAACAATCTGATGGCGAGGTTCCAGCAGTGCTGGAGATTTGGAGAATGCGGAGTACCCCTTCATTGCCATCGCTCCCAGGTCCACTCTGGCCCGGAGTGGTAGCACCTGATAGGGACCCATCTATGGATTAAATAAAACTAACAGCATACTTATGCTAAAATGAAGTGAGTAAACTGAATAGCTTGAAATAGAAACGTTTTTGACACTTAAACTGTACTTACACTTAAACTGCGTGCTTATGCTTAACTGAATTATTTCTAATAGAACTGTTTTTCGACATTAAAACTGTATTTACACTTAACTGAATTATTACATATAACTGCTTGAATAGTTTGAAATGGAAATGTTTTTGACAATTAAACTGTGTACTCATGCTAAACTGAACTGTTTTCAATAGAACAGATTATTTACATAAAAATGGATTTGGCGTTAAATAACCAACAAAGGTTGATATGCCATAAAACCAAACAAACCAAACCAAACCAAATTTTCTATTTGATAAAAATATTTCCCTGAGAAATATTGTCATTCAGATTACCTAAAAATGATTTTTTTTAAATTTCGTTATTTTTCGTGATAACTTGATTCGTTTTTTTCAATATGGGAAGAATTCAAGTTAATAGGAATTAAATTTGAGAAATTAGATTACATTTTTTCAAAATGTAAATATTTCACTTATAAAAGCAAAGTGAATTTCTGGATGGCTGGAAAATTCTTCTCATTACTAGAGTGGGTTAAAAGTGTTGCAATATTCTGATTATTGAAGATAGCAGTCGGCCACTCCGAAATCATTTGATGTGATGGTGAAGGTGAGGAATTGAAAGGTGACATGATGACCTCACCTGATATTTGCCAAATCCAACTCCCCGAATTTACTCTCTGGCTATGATCTCAGCCTTAGACACTACCAATTGATGCTGACCGTCAAGGTTCTTTCAATCCGTGGGAAACTTCTTCAGCCATCTCGTTACTGTACTTTGATCAACTTCTCCCTCACCTTTCGATTAAGAAATAGTTTTGTTTGTATCCATGACGTTACAGCCCAGTTTGAACTCATGAAGTATAAGTTCCCGAATTAGGAGGTGCCCGTGGTGTAATGGTTATCGTCGTAGGAAATGGACACAGCGACACGAGTTCAAATTCTGGACGAGACTGATTGCATTTCACATAGGACTAATACCCTTGCGGAAGGTATGAGTCCAATTTTTCTCCCTCCAGCTATGGGTAAATAGTAGAGCAGACTGGGTGCTTTAGACTCGGTGAGAAAACTAGTCTAGGAGAAGGAAAACTCTGAATTCAAACCTGTTAAACTCCGCTTAAAAAATAACCATGTGTCATGTACTGCCCGACTGGAGGGGTTAGTAAATATGATAAGTTCCCGAATTAGAGTACGTGACACATTTTTTTGATGAGTGTTTAAAAAACACGCGGAGTGGTGCAATGTTGCGCACAAACTACTACTTTACCACGAGTACTTTATACAACTTCAACTGCTTCTGTCACGTGATATACGCGGTTGAACGAAGAATTTACTAAAATATTGCCTCTGCCCAGCTGTCTTGTCAGCTTGCCATGAGTAGATTTCACTTCATGATATTTCTCAAGACAATGATGATTATGTAATGTACTAGCTTAGCTAGCCACAGAGTACCGTGGATGAACTTAGCAGGTTCCATGCGGTCGCAAGATAACATCAACAAAGTGGGCCACAGGAAAGAGAAGACAGAGGAGGATGGCGAAGAAAATAATTTATTGCCTATGGATAGAATAACATATATTTCCGTTCACAGATAAGATCAACAAATTACCGGAAAAAAACGAAAGTATGTAAGTATCAATAACTATAAACAAAAAATAAACAGAAAATACGTGAGGCAAAAAGGGTGTTCATATTCCCGCTTGGGACTTGAGAGAGAATATAAGGTCTGTAATTTTGAACTGAAGACAGAGACCTGTGGGTCACTCAAGCAGACCTGTCAGCTCCTCGTGAGTGTTCTGGCCGTTGCACTACTTCACAAAAAGGGTCCCCGCCTAGGAAGAAAGATAGTTGCGAAATCTCTGACTGTATTCCTACACACACACAATCGTCGCCGTCGAAGAATAAAAATATAAATAATATTTTCATATATCTACAAGTTCTTCGTTGTTTGTCCAGTGGTGCAATATGCGACACTTGCCGAATGTTCATTGTTCCAACAAGGAACAAGTTGGATAAGATGATTACAGCAGTGAGGCATAATCCCAAATGTTACGGACGTTTCTACATTGACACTAACAAGATTTGGCGTGGATAAATAACAATTCTCCAGAAATCATTGTCAATTCCTTAAATTTTTGGTCTGTTATCCGATTTTGATATGAGAATGAGAAGAAAATACTACAAAAGATATTTTGGTAACTAAAAAATATTCATTCAACTTTTGGTGGAAACCCTGTAACGTAGTGGCTAACGGGTTCGATTGTGACATCGTAGAAAGAGAGTTCAAACTTCAATCTGGTTATTACATTCACATTCGGATTAGTACCTTGGGAAGGCTATGAAGTCTCTTACCCCCACCTAACGAGATATGAGCTAAATAGCATCACTTCTGATCTTTGACATTGAATAACCCCATAAAGCTTGATATGTCACTATATGGCACTAATACCCTTGGGAAAGGTATGAATCCAATTATTCTCCCGCCAGCTTTGGGTAAATAGTAGGGCAGACTAGGTTCTTCAGCCTTGTTAAGGCAACTAGTCTAGGAGAAGGAAAACTCTGAATTCAAACCTGTTAAACTCCGCTTAAAAAGATTGACCTTGTGTCATATACTGCCCGAGCGAAGGGGTTGGGTAAATATAATAAAGCTTGATATGTCATTAAAACAAACAAAACTTATAAACTTAACTGAGACAGTTCACTGATCCTAATCTAAGGCAAAACAAAATGGTGATCATAATATCCGAATGTTCTGGTAAAGATTTGCTAATTAGTATTCGTTAGTGTGGTTATAAATTGGATTTGAACCATAATGGCTTGACCAGGAAATATTCACTTATCTCATCCCTGGGTCATGCCGCGAAAGGATTTCTTTCTAACACCATTATAACGGTTCCATTTCAAAAATCTATTCTTTCTTGATCGTTTTGATAGCTATTTACCTAAATGACGTGCTACTTTCAGTTGCCTCATACATACTTAGATTTTAAATGTTGAAATTTAAAAAAAAAAGCACGAAAATTCATTTATTTCAGTCCTGAAATGATGATAGGATCAGAACAGAAAAACAAGACAAAATACAATTCTGAAAAATTCGAGAAAACGCCTTTTTATGTTTTATCGCAGGGATTTGAACGTTCCGAAAAGAGAAACGCTTGATTTGTTTACAAGATAGAACTGAACGGGAGAAAAAAGGGAGAAATCGTGACATTGTGAAAAAGAATGAAACCTAAGAACTAAAAGATAAGTTTGGTATATATATATATATATATATATATATATATATATATATTTTCTTTTAGAAAAAACAACGAAACCGGTCACATAGGATTATAAATTTATTTCAATCTTGTTACGCATTCATTCATGAATAATTTCTTGTCCTGATGGAATTACTCCCAACTCCGGTTTAACTGGACCAAGAATACTATATATATATATATATATATATATATATATATATCCTTACATACAGCAACTATGTGAGGACACAGGATGTAACCCTGAAGACCTGCCGGAGGCGATGAATGATAGGGAGAAGTGGCGAGAGAGGGTCAGGGATATCCGTGCTGGCGGCACGACATGATGATGATGATGATGGTGATATATATATGTGTGTGTGTGTGTGTGTGAATATGTGTGGGTCTGTAATTTTGTGTTGCCGCTTGTACGACAGCCTGTGTGTACGTGCCAGCGCATGTTTTACAAAATAAACAACTACAATGAAAAATGAAGTAAAATAAATATTTACAAATATATATTCCTATTTGTCTATACATGTGTGCGTGCATCCATGTCTTTGAGCAGGTGCGTCACAAACAAACACAATAAACTAATGATAAATGAATCCTCTAATTTACACAACGAATTCTTATGGTTAAATTTATCCAAGAATAAACTCATAATCAATCGATCAATTGTATCAATTCCTTCTGATGGTTTGGTTTGTTTTTTTTGTTTAATGGCATATCAACTCTTTTTAGGTTATTTAATTCCAAAGCCATTCTCCTAGAAGAACAGTAGTGGTGCTATTTAACCTATAGCTGGGAGGATAAGGGTATTTGCCCGAAAGTGAACGTAATAGCGCGACTGGAGTACGAACTCGCGTACTACGATTCCGCAGTCCATCGCTTTAACCATTACACCACGAGGACACCCCCAATTCCTACTGAGGGCACAAATATGTCAATTCCATCGGCTTTAACATTCGAATATGCCAACTAAATCTTTGCAAAGCGGTAGACCCCGTCCCGCAACGAAAGCCCTCGATATAAAACTAAATCATCTGATGGCGAGGCTACAATTCTGGAATATTAGATTGGTTTCATTGTTTAATGGCATATCAACCTTCGTGGGTTATTTAATACCAAACCATCCTTATGGAAGAACAGTAGTTGTACTATTTAACCCTTTGCTGGGAGGATAAGGGGGTTCATACTTTCCCCAAGAGTATTTGTCCGAAAATGAACGTAATAGCTGAATTGGAGTTCGGTCTCGCTCACTACGATTACGCAGTCTAGCGATTTAACTATTACACCACGGGGACACCCCCTGGAATTTTATGAAAAGTGGAGTATCCTTTCATTATCATTACTCCCAGGTCCACTAACCCTGAGAGGTAGTCTTTTTTAGGGCCCCAATAAGGGTCTGTTTAATTATTTACTATATTGGAAACCATTTAACCGTAGCAAATAGAATAATTAAAAAGAGCTATACTTGAAACCATTTAACCGTAGCAAATAGAACAATTAAAAAGAGCTATACTTTAAACCATTTCACTTAGTGCTTGCAAATGAGCCCTATCTCGTGGAAAAAATACTGCCTAAAATATATTTGTTTCCAAATCTTACATATCTAATAAATATGAATTTAATATATTTGTATTTAGTATAGATATATGAACAAGATTTAGAATTATATAACCTACAAGTGCTGATATACCGTAGACAACCAACCAACCAACCAACCAACCAACCAACCAAAGAAACAACGAAATAAGCGATGGATTCACTTGTGTCTATTTCCTGATGTGTCACTATTGGTCCTCACTCCTGGCAGATCCTCTACATGGAATTTAGTGTCCGTGTAGAGTTAGTGAATGAAATTTTTGCTGGTCGGTCAACACTGGTATGTCAATGTGTAGGGGTCTTCTTAACAACGTCGCTTATAAGTTTATCCCCGCTTCTCCCGGGTGGTGACGGAGACTGGAGATAAGTGATCGTACAACTGTGTTTTGTAGGGTGATGCTCTCAGGAATTCTTCAATTGATAGTTAACGATAAAAGTATAAGAAAGGAGCAGTTAAAAAGAATTCAAATACACACACACACACACACACACACACACACACACACACACACACACACACACACACACACACACACACATATATATATATATATATATATATATAATAATGATGATAAATAAATATATATTATATATTTACTTAATCCATGGAAAATATTGTTCTGCAACCTAAGGTTTCATGAAGTTTATAACAACTTTCATCTGGCAGGTAAGAAGATGGAATGAAATAGAAAATCGAAAATGCGACAAAATGCAGACAAAATCGAAAATGCAACAAAATGTAGATAAAAAGATGTAAAGATTTCGTTTATGTGTGGTTGTAAGTATGTGTGTATATGGGTGTGGGTGTATGTGTATGCGTGTGGATGCGTGTTTTCAAGTTAAGTCAGGCTAGGAACTTAAAGCGTTGGTTATAGCGGTATTGGGTAAAGAATGTGTATACATTTGTTTCGTTGACAGTGGGACAAATTATCATCGCTGCTAGTTGTGGGGAATGAGTGAGAATCTGATTTGTAAACGTGTATGGTGGGCAAGCACTTACAATGGGTATAAGAAAGGTTATATTGTGTCATAAAACTAAACAAGTCCTGGCGGCAACACCCCACAAGACACCAACTGTACGGCCACCTGCCCCCTATCACGAAAACTATTCAAGTTAGACGAACCAGACATGCAGGACACTGCTGGAGAAGCAGGGACGAACTCATAAGAGATGTACTCTTATGGACCCCCACACATGGCCGTGCAAAAGCAGGACGACCAGCACGAACATACATTCAGCAGCTATGTGAGGATACGGGATGTTGTCCTGAAGACCTGCCTAGGGCGATGAACGATTGGGAGGAGTGGCGAGAGAGGGTCAGGGATATCCGTGCTACCAGCGCGATATGATGATGATGATGATGATGATGAAATATGTTGGTGTAATATATACAGGGGGGTGGGGGATTGTATTATAATAATACTTTTAACTAAATGGGATATAGCGTATATATATATATTTCAATTTTGGGTTCTTCGTGATTGCGTTGAAGAGAATTATCCGTCGAATTCTAGAAGGTGTACGAGCAAAAAACCTTGACGCAACAATATTTTTGGGCGACTTCTCCAAGGCCTTTGATTCCATACATAAAGGGAAGATGGAGCAAATACTAATCGCCAAGAGCCTCCCCAAAGAAACCGTCGCAGTCATGATGATGCTATATAAAATTATGAAAGTAAATGTCTGCTGCCTGGATGGAGGCACAGACTACTTCGATATTGAAGCATGTGTGCTGCAAGGAGACACATTAGCCCCATACTTGTTCATTATATATCTAAACTACGTGCTTAGAATGTCTATTGATATAATTATAGATAACTGTTTCAAGCTGGCAAAGGAAAGAAGCTGAAGATACCCCACGCAAACTATTACGGTCGCGGACTACGCCGATGACATGGCACTTCTGGCAAATACATCCGCTTTAGACGAAACTCTGCTACATAGTCTGAAACGAGCAGCTGCCGGCATGGGCCTCCATGTCAACGCAGACAAGATGGAATATGTGTGCCTTAGTCAAAGAGGCGATATCTCCATATTAAATGGCACTTCTCTGAAGCTAGTGGACACATTCACCTACCAAGGAAGCAGTGTCTCATCAACCGAAAAAGACATCAACATGCAACTAGCAAAAGCATGGACAGTTATCGGTAGGCTACTGGTCATATGGAAGTCAGATCAGACCGATAAAATAAAATACTGTTTTTTTTTTCAAACACTGTACATGCTGACACTGCTATATGGATGCGCTTGATGGATGATAACTAAACTTGACGGCAATTTCTCAAGAATACTAGAAGCTGTATTAAACTAGTCCTGGAGCCAACTTCCCACAAAACTACAAGTGTACGGCCACCTACCATGCATCACGAAAACTATCCAAGTTAGACGAACCAGACATGCAGGAAATAGCTGGAGAAGTAAGGAAGAACTCATAAGCGATTTTCGCCAGTGGACCCCTTCACATGGATGAACAAAGTCAGGACGACCAACTGGAACCTATATACAACAGCTCTTTTCTAATACAGGATACAGTCTTGAAGACCTGCCGGGAGTAATGGACGATAGAGACGGGTGGTTAGAGAGGGTCAGGCATATCTGTGCTAGCAGTGCAATATGATATATATATATATATACATATGTATATATATATAGATAGATATATAGATGTCGTTGGATTATGACGAGTAAATATAAAAAGGCGAAAATTACTTCTGTGGTGTTTGTTCTAGACGAAAGATGAGCTCATCCCTAGGACTATTGAGACCGACTCAGCCATACCTAATTAATAACATTTGACCCTTTACCTTTGGGCCATAGTTTTTGAATGATAGTTTTGGTTAATTCTGACCTCACCGGGTATTCTTGAATTACATCATCAGTTGTGAAGGACGAAAAAGAAGCTCTTTGCAATCCAAGGATATACTTCTAATGCGCTAAAAGAAAAAGAAACGTGTAAGATCACTTCAATCTTGACTTCTTTATCTCAACTGATACTATTTAAGAATTGGACATCATTCAAAGGGGAAGGTGGACGTCAAATACAAATGCATTCGCTCGCACCGCCATCATAGATAAGGAAATATTCTATTTTAGCCCACAGCAAAACAATTTAAAGGAAACAAGAGAATTCAAAATACCATCTCTGTCGGAATTAAGAAACGTACGTTGAGTTACAAAACAACCCTCTATAAACACCACAGGCTCGTGACCAAATGTTTCTGTACTAAACACACACACATACACACACATACATACACATACATAGACACACGCATATATATATATCTAAATATATATATATATATATATATATAAAGTAAAGTTGGCGACTTCAGTAAAGGGTGACCCGAAGGCTCTCTTTTCAATAGCTACTACACCGAGGTGTACGGGAGGGCGTCTCTCCACTCCCTGGATTGCTCCACTCTACCCTTGATCCTTACCTTATAATTATAAGTGTTAAGCAAGGGGATATCAAGAACCATTTTTTGAATCTTTGGTATGAATTGACCTGGTATTGAACCCCGGTCTCCCGGAACATTGGCGAACACTCAACTTATTAGGCCAATTGCCCGGTTAAAGAGCCATTGGTCTAATGAGTAGAGTGTACTTGATGCCACCTTGCTTAACAGTAAGCATTAGAAGGTAAGGATCAAGGGTAAATGGGGGCAATCCAGGGAATGGAGTAACGCCTTCCCCTACACTACGGTGTAGTAGCTATTGAATAGAGAGTCTTTGGGTCTGTTGTATACTCACAACCATAATCAACTGTAATGACGACTGAATGAATACACTTCTTATAAAAAATATAAATCTCACACTTTATTCTTGAAATGGTGATGTTGGTTGTGTGTGCGAGATAAGTTGGAGACGGGGACAGACTGTTATATTGACCCAAGTTCTTCTGACTAGAGCAGCACTTCTTCCTCATCTTGGCTGGGGTTGCTCAACCGTGGGTCACTGAGGGCCCAAAGCCCACTGTCTGCCGCTGGCTCTCACTTCGGCATTTTGTCTCCAACTGACTCAAACCGTCTGTGCACCTGGTTATATTATAGTTTAACATCAATCTGCTTCCGCTGTTCTTCCGTTTATTTACACAGGTGTATTCCTTGATTGACGGCTCGTTCGAGGTTCAATATATAACAGGTCACCTTCAAGTAAGGTCATCAACTTTACTTTACATATATATATATATATATATATATATAATTTCATAATTTCAACCAATTAAATAACAATTTACTTTACCTGTCTCTTTTTTTCTCCTTAACATTCATTGTTTAGTCTCTGTAGGTATATAAAAATAAACTATTTCTTATCTTTTATATATACAAGAACTCAAACGTGAGTAAACACTCGTAAAAAAATACTGGCCTACACACACATTTTTCTGAATAATAACAATATGAATACACCATAGAATAAGTCAAATTAGACGAAGTAATGAAAAGACCCAAAACTAATATTCTGATGATTGGCAACTTAATGCTAAAATTTTTCAAGAAAGTAATTCTTTTTTAGAACTCTAGATTTCTTCATACATGAATTGCACAACTTTCGCATTAATATTCTGCTAGGCTTAATATTCCTGAAAATATCTTAAAGATTGCTAATTAGTTAATAATTCTTTCAATATAGTGAGACAATATGAAAAGCTTAAGCAAATGCACTGTTTTTAAATAATAAATAATTTTTGCTAAATTTGCAATTTCCGCTTGTTTTTCATATGAGTAATACTTGTTAAAAACGGCTATAACTCCGAACACTTGCTATATATATATATATATATATATAGTTTGATAGTAGATCTAATCTGTGCCGAGAGGAAAAAATACAATTAATGATATAGCCATACCCTGAAAAATTATTAAATCAGCGATGAGAATTAATAGCTAGTTGTAGACATTGGGATAAATTTAAACTATAGACAAATTATCATGGATAATGCTTAATTAAAAAAAAAAACAACATAGGATTAAATTGAGATTTTAGGTGAAATTAATAAAGTAAAATAAAATTAAAAAGATTAGAAGATACCATGTGATGTGTACGTACTCTTCAATGGAAGGGTAACTTAATTAATAGACGCGAAAATAAAATATGAAATTAAATATTTTAATTTTAAATTTTGAATTTAATTTAATATAAGTATTACTGTATCCTTACGTAAGATTATTAAGGAAGTTTGTACTTCTCAAATTTAGTATTAAATCTGGAGTTTTAAGTTGAAATGTATTTAGAATTTTTAAAAAATTAAAAAAAATTGATTGACTATAATTCCAAACGGTAATAAAAAACAAAAAAAAACGAAAGTGGGCTAAATGCGGAGAAAACTCTTCGCCCCTCTTCTACCCCCTCCCACCCTTCTTTCCTATGTCAATTCTAAATTATTTTATCCATAAGATCTGAAGAAGTCCTGTTATTTTTGGTGTTTTTGATTTATATGAAAATCCCATAACAGGATGGAAATAAATTTATAATCCTAATGTGACCGGTTTTTTGTTTTTTCTTAAAGAAATATATATATATATATATATATATATATATATATATTTAAGAGTATATTTAATTTGCTTGAAGCCTTGCATGAATTATTTTATTTTATTGTATTGCATTTATTTTGAGGGCTAATGCAATGCAAAATTATAAATCGGGTCTATTTAATTTCGAAGTAAAAACTTCATCAATGGAGACATTTTAAAAAATGAACTTAATGTTGTATGTTCCCATTAGTTTTGGACGTTCTAAATATAGTGCCACATGGGGGGGGTGTTAGAACGCCATGTTGGGTGTTGTAACCTTGTTGTCACGTGTGGTGTTTAAACGTCATGCGGAAGAGACATGACTTCAGCTGTCTTAATTTCTTTCATTTTTTTCGAATTTTAGATACGTATTTAAAGAATCTATATGTGAATTAATGATATATTCAGTATTTGATTCTAACCTATTATAAATCTGAGGGTGATACTTAGCTATTAAACAATGTCCTTAATTCTTAACATTAGTTACTATTGCTTTAATTCTAATTTACGTTCTTTAAATATATATTTAAATTTAAAAAAAATAAAATGGAATCGATTAAGACAGCTGAAGTCACCTTTCTTCCGCATCGTTCCTAAACACCCCACGTAGTACCATGGTTACAACACCCAACATTGCGTTCCAACATCCCACGTGACATCATGTTCACAATGTCCAAAAGAAAATTTGATCATGCAACACAAATTTCTCTGATGTCTCTGATGATGAAGTTTTACTTCGAGATTAATTAGACCCGATTTATCATTTTGCAATAAAATAACCCTCTAAATAATTACAATACAATAAAAAAAATTATGTTTGTACATATAGCAAAAATTATGAAATTATGACACTTCCGAGAGATTCACTTTTTTTCTTCAACATTTGGTTATTCTATTATCTTTTCCTCTGTTGGAAAATATGATATTAATCTAAATACTTTAAAGTATTTTTTTTTAGGAAAGTTTTATGAAGACATAATATTTCGCAATTAAAGGAAAATATTTCGTGTCATATCTGTTATTAGTATTTACTGCTTAATAAAACTTTTGGTGAACTCACTCAGTATGTGTTCTAATCCTATAAAGTTTGCCATATGTAGTATATACGTATCCGAAAGCCAGTACATTGTAGCAATTTTTAAATGAAAGAAATACACGTAAAAATGATTTAACTCGCAGAAGAACATTTTTTAATTCCAGTTTTTAAATGATCGTTGGAGGCCTAGCTTTAACGTTATTTTTCATCCTTCAAATTCTTCATAGAAGACTGATCCAATGATCAGCTTCTTTTGAAGTTCAATCTCCGATACCAACTTAGCTCTTTTTATATATTAATCTTTGCTTAGATATGGCACACAGATTGTTTACAGTACCTGCAGTTGCTTAAAAATATCACTCATCTCAGAACTGAACAAGCTCATTACTGTCTAACTTCGATGATATAGCAGGAACGGGTACTTGACCGTTAGTAAACTTGAACCGCTGTTATTATCGCACCCCTACGCGTTGACGTGTAGTCTAGTATTTTAATCGTGCCAGACATAGGTATCACCTTAATTCACTCTTTGAATATGATGGGACTCTAAATGAAATTTCCGCAGCTTTTTGATGAGTATACAGCCACATTTAATACGATATCTTTGCAATTCTTAAAGTAGGTTAAACCTTGTCATAATCTTTTAAGTGGTCAAAACTCTTCGCCACCAAGAGATCTTATACCAATAGGTGTCGACAGTCGAAGAAAAATAAAAGATCATAATCTACTTAGAGTTAAGGGCTAAGTATTAAGGATATTTCCTTTATTGAACTGGAAATTAATGTATTGTATATGTAATTTTTTTTATAAAAATACTTATCTTGTTATCTCTGTAAAATAATCTGCCTCTGTAGTCACATTATACCAAAGATATCTGATAAGATGGAAACCGCTACTATTACACTTTTTATGTAAGGATTATTTTTCTATATTGGATCACGTTGTAACAAAAAGGGTTGCTGGTTTCAATTCTAGTATGGTACCTGTGGTGCCATCGTGTTCTTGGAGCAAGTAAGGTTAGCGACCTTAGTCGAAGGTGACCCGAAGGCTCCCTTTTCAATAGCTACGACACCGAGATGTAGGGGAGGACGCTACTCAATTTTTATCGCTGTAGGAAATGGACATGGCAATCTTGGAACAAACTACAACATAAATAAGGAAGCCAAGTCATCAGGGCTCTGGATCAAATACAGAACTTCCCCTGTGAATTTTAAGGAGAAATTTAAATAGTATTTGACGTCGATTTCGTGATGGTATTCGCGAAGACGAGGCAGTGATTGTATTCTGCAAAATATTCAAGAATGCCCTCTGAGGTGAAAACAATCCCATGTCACAATCTGCATCACTCAACTGACAGTTAGATAAAAGATACGAGTATACAACATACTCAATATCGCATCCTACTGAACGGGCTTGCCTTAATGTGAAACTTAAATAGATCTGTATCTTCCTTGTTAGGTGAGTTCAATAGATTTATTTTATTTCAGAAATGATGATTAAAACAGAGTCTTGTGAGATTATTCTTATATACTTTTTTAAAAATATTTTCTTTTAGATTTTAAAAAAGATTTTGCTCATTGTACAATTGTATGTTTAAAAAAAACAACTCTTCCTGAAATTATTGCGGTTTTAGTTTTGAGTATTATTTCACTCCTTGAGAGTTTTTACACAAGCATCAACAGATGATCTTTTTCTGGAGTTTGTGTGACAGCAAAAGTTCTAGAGACTTGTGGACATTCGCTGTCACTCAAACTCCAGAGAAAGATCATCTACTGATCTTACCAGTGCTCTCGTTTGGATGGTCTCCACTCGTGTTCTTATTTCCAATACTTCCGGTCCCTGTATCAATCCTTTGGTGAATGTACTGAACGCACCGATTATAATTGGTATAACCGTCACTTTCATGTTCAATATTTTTTTTGTTCCTTTGCAAGATCCAGGTATTTATCTCTCTTTTCGTCTTTCTATAATTTTAATCTCTTGTCAGCCGGACGGCAAAGTTTGCAATTGGGCAAGTTCTCAATATTTGGCAAGTTTATTATTGTTCATATTTAGTTTTCATTAAAACAATGTCAAGAGATTGCTCAAATTATGGCTTGAAATATATTTTTAAAAAATCACATACAGAGCAGTTATATCGGTAATATCAAGTAAAACCCAACAGATATAATTTATTCATATATAAACGTTGAATTACCATGACTATAACATCCAGCAAGCACGCGCTGCGACATATGGAACACTTACCAACTGTTTCAACAGTATTAGCTTTCATCAGCAGTGTGTATCGTGATCTCCATTTCTTGAGACTGAACCAGCAACCACAAAATACAGTGCCGAAACTCTACTAGAGGGTCACTTGTATACATAACGTACAAAAGCAATGTTAAATTAACTAGTCATCGAAAATGCGTAACTAAATAAGCAGATGTGTCTTGGCGGTACACGCATTTACCATGACTAGTTGATTTGGTATCGCTTGGGTGCGAAGAGGACCGATGGTTCAGTGGTAGAGTTTCGGCTCTCCATTCTGTGGTCGCTGGTTCGATATCCAGTGGTGGAGATCACGATGTCGTGCGGAGTGCTTTCCGGATTTTCTAGTCATGGTAATTAATTTTATAACATATAATTCCGCTATTTAAAATATATATGTATAAAGCAAAAAAATCAGTAAAGGTCTTTATAAAAAGTTTCAGCGATGGTATAACAGCAGAGCAAGTATAAACCTAAAAAACATCAGTATTATGAAAACAATGATTCTGTTACGTAAGTTTCATGTGGTTTTAAAAATCTAGCGTCTTCATAGCATGATTTTTAGTCGCGAGAAATGGTATTATTTCTTGAGAAATCTACAAAAGGGTTATGGGGACATATCCTACCATATTCCAGCTCGCTCGGGGATGACAACTTCTCGTTTCTTACGAGACATTTGACAGACAGACTGCAAGCCAAGAACGGCTAGTACTTCTTTTGTATGACTTCCTTTTTTCTGCTAATACAATAACGTTCACCTATCACCCATTGTTTGAGTTGTTCGTCCACCGGTCTTGTCTGAAGACCACAACAAAAAGAATAACGTGCTAAGATGTTAGAACATGTAATAATCAAACAAGACAAAAATAAATTCTCACAATAATTCAAATATATATATATATATATATATATATATATATATGTAGAGAGAGAGAGAGAGAGTGAGAGCGATTGGTCTACTTTAGTTTTATAGTATATCAACCATTGTAAGATATTTAATGCCAAATCCATTTTTATACATATAAACCCTCCTAGTGGGTAGAGTGTTCGCCAATGGTCCGGGAGACCCGGGTTCAATCCCAAGTTGAGTCATACCAAAGACTTTAAAATGGCACTTGATAACTCCTTGCTTAACACTCAGCTATTTAAGGTATGTATCGAGGGTAAAGTGAAGCAATCCAGGGAAAGGAGTTACGCCCTTCCCTGCACCTCGGTGTTGTAGCTATTGAAAAAGGAGCCTTCTGGTCACCCTAGACTACGGTCGCCAACTTTACTTACTTTACTTATGTCTAGCATAAGTACATAGTTTCGTTCTATTTTACCCATACATGGGACACTATAAAGTGCTATAATTCCGGATCATAAAGGACCTTGGAGCGATGGCAAAAAAGGCGTAGTCCGAATTCTCAAAAGCTCCGGCATTATAGGAGCCTCACCATCAAATTTTTTTGTGTCATATCAAGGACAATATTTGAGGGAGTCTTTCCTCTCTGCAGAGGTGCAGTCGGTGTATTCTGCAGCACCAGCCGATTGGGCCACATGACACTGGTTGGGGGAGTCTTACTCCTCTGCAGAGATGCAGTACTTATTTTCTAAAGCCCCTGCCGGCTGGGCCGCATGACACTCTTTCGGGAAGTCTTACCCCTCCACAAATATGCAGTCGGTGTATTCTAAAGCCATAATCGATTGGGCCGCATGAATAGCAGTTGTGCATTTCAAGATACTTTTTGCTTGTCAAACTAATCTGCAATTGTGTGACATTTCGAAAAAAACTCAAGACAGCCTTTGACACTTGGAAAAGTTAAGAGAGAGAATGAACAGCTCTACGTAAGCGCAAAGGAGAACGGAAATGGGGAATTTTTCTGCGTGTTAGTGTCTAACATGAAGGACTGCGCTATCGTAAAAAGCGAGTTCGAACTCCAGTTAACCTATTACGTTCACTTATGAACTAGTAGTCTTATGAAAGACATGATCCCCCTTATCTCTCCAGCGATAAGTTGAATAGTGCTACTTCTTTTCTTCTACTAGGATAGTCCATAGACCGAAACATATCTGAAGATACCACTTCGGGCCAGAGTGGACCTGGGAGCGATGACTATGAAGGGATTCTCTGCATTCCACAAACCTCCTGCATTTTAGGAGCCTCAAGATTTGGTTGCTTAATATCACATTTAAGAAAATCTTTGGAGGGTGGTCTTACTCCTCTTCAGAGATATAGTCTGTGTATTTGACAGCCCCAGTACTCTTGGCTATGAGAGAAATGTATAAATAATGTCTTTGTGCAGAGAAATTCATGATGGTGTATGTCAACACAAGTTAATACTGTAGGTGCTTCACGTGATTTGGTGTTTTGAGAGTTAAACTAACAGACTATTTTTTGTATGTTTAATTCTCACATCGTTTTACATCTGGCGCCCAATTAACATCTGTAAACTGAAAGGTCAATAAAATCACCCAAATGAGTTTTTATAGAATAAAAGTAAAAATCGATAAAATAAAAACTCAAGAATAAAAATAATGTCAGCAGCCTTTATCTTGACATGTTAGCAGAGTTTAACTATTTTCTACATGTGAATACACTTAACCTCTCACTCCCAGAACAATTTTAGCAAAGGGTGACAGAATGTATTAGCTGTCACCCACCAGATGGTTGTTGAGTGTTCTGTGAACCCCAGTTGGTTGGTTTGTGTGTTAGTTGGTTTTAATGGCATGTCAACCCAGTTAGGCCGAATCAATAAACAAATGTTTTGTAGGTAACATTTTTAAACGACCCAAATCTCATTTATTTGCTGGCAATTAAATGGTTTCACGTATTGCTATCAAGAAAAAAATAATTTTCTTCAATATTAATCATTTTTCTACAACCGTAAATGGTTTCAAGTATAATAACTTTTTAAACAGTCGTATTTGACACTAACAGGTACACTTACTCCAGGTTAGAGTGGGCCTGGGAGTAATGACAATAAAAGGGTGTTCATTTGGAGCCTGAGAGCACGCTATACGACAAAGCTTTCGCGTAGAAGTTTGTATAAATCAAGTCGTTTGATATACGTTGATAAATCAGACGGTTCGAATCGACATTCGGCTATTCTGGTAGTCAACAGTTAGCGATCAACCCCAGCGGGTTGAAAAAGGCATTGCCCGGTCAGCGTCGATGTCATCTGACAGGTAGGAGTTAGAGTTCCCGAACGTACGGTGGTTATGTTGATTTGACTAATTAAAGAAAAGACACCTGTTGTTCAACTGCTTAACAAATCAACGTTTGGTTTGGATTGGTTTTCTAGCATTGTTAGTTATTTAATGCCAAATCATGTCTTTACATACATATCAATTATATGATTTGTAATCCTATTTTTTAGATACATACAGTTAAATGATCAAACAGTTCTATATCAAACGACTCATTTTAACATAAGTCAAAAAAGTTAAATGGATCCAAGTATTCCTCCGTATTACAATCGATCCCCATAAACATCGTTCATTTGTTTATACATAGTTAAATGATAAGGTAGTTCTATTTTAAGCAAATTAATTTAGCATAAGTCATTTCTTTTCACTTGATTAAAATGTCAAGCAGTCCTAATTGACCTATAGGTAGAACCCTATCAGAGCTTCCACTCTGGGTCAGAGTGGACCTGGTAACTCCGTATTCGCCAGAACTCCAGCATTATTGGAGCCTCACCATCTGATTTCTTAATTTCATATTCAGGACACTCATTGGGAGTTTCTCCCTTCCCTTTTGGAATAATAACCCGGAGGAAAGTTATAGACCATCTCATCCTTCCAGTTATGTGTCGAAACTGTTCTTCAAGAGGAATAGCTTTGGATTTAAAGAACCCATAAATGTTGATACACCTTAAAAAGAATGAACTAATTAAAACTAAACAGTTAGTTCTGTAGAGATCAGAAATAAATAATATCCAATAATAACAAAGTAAGTAAAGTTGGCAACCGTAGTCGAGGACTACCTGAAAGCTCCCTTTTCAATTGCTACTACACCGAGGTGTAGGTTAGGGCGCTACTCCTTTCCCTGGATTACTCTACTTTACTCTTGAAACGTAACTTATAATGCTGAGTGTTAAGCAAGGCAGTATCAAGTACCATTTTTTGAGTCTTTGGTATGACTCGACAGGGATTGAACACCGGTCTTTCGGTCCATTGCCGAACGCCCTACCACTAGGCTAATGGCCGAGTATGTAATAATATTGGTGGTCAGTATTATATTCCTTTGGAATTAATAAAATCCCAGCATATTTGGTTTAGAAGAAAATTATGATTTTTCCCTTTTTCATATATATATATATATATATATGTTATTTTTTAATATATATATGATCAAAAAATGTTAAATTCTCTCTCTCTCAGTCTTTATATATATATATATATATATATATATATATATATATATATATATATATATAGAGAGAGAGAGAGAGAGAGAGAGAGAGAAAAGAGATAGATCGATTGATAGATAGATTGATATATACGAAAGAAAGACTAATATATAACAGTAATTAAACACAATTATTTTTCTTTATCTATCTATCTATCTGTCTGTCTGTCTGTTTTTTCTGTCATACAACATGAAAACCACCAGCAAAAAGCTTAACAAATTTCATTCATTTTTTTTGTTCCGTTCAAAATTACATGTAATTGTATCTATTCTATTGTCACTCTTCCAACATCATTTCAATTATTTCTCCCGTGCGTACATTCCTTTCAATATATGGTAAAGCTTCTTTTTTTAATCTATTGAATATATTTCTTGCATTCAAAGCCATATATTTATATCAAATTTATTTAATTCAACAGTCAGGTGGAAATGCCGAAAACTGTCAGTAAAATAGAAAATCTTGAGTAATTAAAAAAAAAAAAGAAATCGATAAGACTGGCTTTGTTTGGCGTGGGGCCACAATGGCAAAACACCAGATGTGATTCGAACCCACTCGTGATTCTTGCTTCTGGCACAGATATATTTCAGTTATTTAATCAGCTTATCCAGTCTGCCAATAAAAAAAATGGCCCCACACACCGGGTGGAATGAACTGATATGTGATCGGTTGTCAATCTAATTTGCTTACAATTACTCTACGCATGATCATCCCCTACTTCCTGGAAGGTTTTTTGACAGATCTAGAGCCATGACACCTGTATGCTATGCCACAAATTCATTTCAGCATTCTGTTCAGCACCCTTGTCATATCGTTTCTAAAATTTCTTGAAACAATCCCTAAATATTAAAATGTTTAAAGAACCATTGATGAGGCTGCCCAGTCAGCTGGGAGAGTAGAATACACCGACTGCTTCTCTGGAGAGGGTTAAGACCCCTGCAACGAGTGTCCTGTAAATGACACTAAACAATCTGATGGTGAGTCTCCAAAAACTACTGGGGCTTTATGGGGTAAGGAGTACTCCTTCATTGTCATCATTCCTTGGTCCACTTTGGTCCGGACTGGTAGCACCTGATAGGGTGATAGTACACAATTTAGTTCTATTTGACCAATAGATACTATAGCTCAAATAGGACTAAATTGTGTACTTATACTTAACTGAATTGCTTGAAACAGGGCTGTTTTGACATTTAAACTGCGTACTTATACTAAACTGAATTGTTTAAGATAGAACAGTTTTTTGACATTGAAACTGTGTACCTATGCTAAACTGAATTGTTTGAAATAGAACTGCTTCGATATTTAACTGTTTGTAAACAAAAAAAACTATATTTATACTAAATTGAATTGCTTGAAATTGAACTGCTCATATATATATATATATATATATATATATATATATATATATATGGATTTAGCATTGATAACCTATAATGTTTGATGTGTCATAAAACCTGCTGAAACCAAACCATTGATTATGCTAATGAATTCTCATTGTCTACTCGTTGTATGTGTCTCATAAGGCATTTAGCTTAGATTTTGTGTGAACATGCGTATCCAAGCCCTTTGCTACGAGCAGTATGTTACACAGAATTAATTTCTAATTGGAGTAGAGTTGGTTTGAATTCAGTGTTTTCCCTCCCCTGTAATGGTTAACTTAACAAAAAAAAGGAGCCCAATCTACTTTACTATTTACCAATAGCTACAGAGGGGGAAGAAGAGATTTGATGAATTCATGTCTTTTCCGTTAGTATAACCATAAACAGTTAAACAGCCTCGTCCATAATTTGAATTCAGAGCGTCAAGTCTACTGTCCTCGATGTTAACCGTTACGCCATGAGTGCCTCATTGTGTGCTCTCGTTCATGTGTAAGTATATATATATATATATATATATATATATATATATATATCGGGGCATGTGTGTGTTTACTTATCAAAATGTTTTATGGCATAAGAGATAAAGGTATACTCTCCATCACAGGAAAATATAAACAGATTATCTTTAATCAGCAAATAGTGATCTGAACACTCTAAGTGCCAACAGTAACGCAATATTTAAAACAAGTGTTGTATGGTTTGGTTATTTAAAGGAATATCAATCCATTTTGTGTTATTTAATGCCGAAATTTGATTTTTTTAAATGTTAGTTTATAATTATGGCTTTTTTAAATGTTACATTATAATCATGGCTTTACTTTCAACGTTCCAATGCAAATATTTTTGAAATAACACATATGTTTTTAATAATTATAATAATTATAATAATAATTAGTTTGCTCACATTTATATGCTATCAAGGTTAGATTTGTTTTGTTTTTTTTGGTTTAATGGCATGTCAGTCCCCATGGGTTATTTAATGTCAAAGCTATCCTTGCAGAAGGAAAATAGTGATTATCTTACCCATTGCTGGGTAAGATAAAGGGGTTCACACCTTTGCCTGAGGTATCAATCCAAACGCAATACCGGAATTGGAATTCGAACTCTCATTCTACGATGTTGCAGTAAAGTACATATGGTATCATGTATACGTATCTAATACAAATGATATGCCCATAGTTTAATGGTTTTAAGTATCTTTTCCTATTTGATTATAATGATTTGTTTGACTACAGTAATGAGGTTTCAACTACTCTAGTACTAATTATAGATTCGGTTTGGTTTCTTTGATTAATACCATGTCAATCTTCATTGGTTATTTAGTGAAAAAAAACCCATGCATATAGAAGAATGGTAACGGTACTATTTAATCCATAGCTGAGGGATAAAGACTTCAGAGCTTTTTTAAGGGTATTAATCTGAATGTGAACGCATTGGCTCGACTAGAGATCGAACTCCTTCTCTACCATGTTACTGATCTGAATATTAACAACTACACAACGATGACTTACTCAATTTAATGATAAACATATCTGACCAATATTTGGGACCCTAACAGGTACCCCTACTCTGGTCAGAGAGTCAATAAAGTAATACACCCTATGCACCCCAGAGCTCCAAAGATCGTGCCACATCACTAGAAGAATTTAGGAGGTGCCCGTGGTGTAATGGTTATCGTCACCGGGTATGGACACGGCGATCCGAGTTCAATTCCTGGACAAGACTGTTTGCATTTCACATAGCACTAATACCCTTGGGAAAGGTATGAATCCAATTATTCTCCCTCCATCTATGGGTAAATAGTAGGGCAGACTATGTTCTTCAGCCTTGGTGAGGCAACTAGTCTAGGAGAAGGAAAACTCTGAATTCAAACCTGCCAAACTCCGCTTAAAAAATTGACCTTGTGTCATATCCTGCCCGAGCGGAGGGGTTGGGTAAATATGGATCACTAGAAGAATTATTGTGTGGTATCTCTGTCACATAAAAAGTGTCAGTCTTCTAAATTCAACATTCATCTAATTCAAGTACGTAAATACTCAAATATGGAAACAAGCCTCTTTTCGCAGTTATAGATATCTATAAGCATTTTCATTTCTACACATATTATAAGGATATGTATTCGGAATAAATAGGTATCATACAATAACTGATGTTTATACAATAGCATTGCTTCTAACAAAGCCTTCATCAAATGATGACTCTGGGTTCAGGAATGGTTTCGGGACCAAAGCATCATTACCACTAGCCCAGAGTGCCCCAGCAGTATCTCACGACACCACCAGACTTTGTCAGAATGTTACCGCTCTATGGGATTGCCACATCCACACTGATGCAGTTAGATCCTTATCTTGGATTTTTCCATGTATTTTCTCTTTTCTGATGGATGAAGTCCAAGATTAGTCCAGAAAACGGAAGTTCAGTTGGCAATAAAACCTCTGCATCCGACTTCGATAGGAAATACATTTCTTATCCAGCCATTTCTGACACATTGTTCTCGCAGATCTTCATATTTTTCCAACTTACGCTGATGTGCCTCGTCGAAATTTTCTTCATAAAGCAGTGTTAACTCAATAACGAATACTTTTTTTTTTTTTGCTTTAACGGACCAAATGACAATATCTGGACGCTTTGTCGTTAACCCTATTTCAGTTGGAAATATGAAGTTATGTTTTAAATCGGTTGCGACGTGCCAGTCCATGCAGTCTTCAAGCAATGATGGTTTACGCATATTTTCACATGCAATTTTCGAAATTGGTACAAACATGGATTAATCAAGTAAAACACCAAACGGAAATTCAGGGTTAATGTAGCACCTATTTTAGAACCACTAAATAGGGTCTAATTTTGTTGAATTCGAGAGATTATATCTTAATATTAGAGCATAAATATGAACGCTTAATAAGATATTTTTCTGACGGATTTTGCAAATCAAAGCGCTTGTAGTGTTATGGTTATCTTTACAAGAAATTGATTGCCCAGTCGGCTGGGACGGTAAAATACATCGACTGCTTCTTTGCAGTGGGTTAAGACCCCACAAAACGAGTGTCCTGGATAGTGACAAAACAATCTAATGGTGAGGCCCCAGTAATGCTGGAGCTTTGTGAAATACGGAGTACGCCCTTACTGCTATCGTTCCCAGGTCCACTCTGGTCTGGAATGATAGCATCTGATAGGGTCTTGCCTAGGTATCTAATTGAACTAAACTGAGTACTTACGCTGAACGGAATTGCTTGAAATAGGACTGTTTTGACATTTAAAATGCCTAATACTTTGAATTCAGAGCTTTCCTTCTTCTATGCCGGTTGTCCAAGCAAAGATAAAAAGCACATTATACCCTACAATTCACATGTAGCTGGTTATTTTTTCTTGTTTATAAACATCTTGAAATTAAACACTGTAGAAGAAATCAAATCAAAGGAATAAATACAGTGCCCATTTCCTTTGCAAGATGCTCTGGACCATATTAAAAATCACATGGGAGGAGCTCCAACACATGGTAAAAAGACTATGGATATTGATGACGATGAACAAGGTCTTACAACCGAGAGATTATATTGATAGACTCTATGTGACAAGACAAAGAGGAAGGTAAGCGCTTAGAATTAAGGACTGTTTTTATTGAGCAGCCAAAGTGCTCGAAGAGTGTATAAACAAGAACGAACAGAGACGGATTACAGTAAATTATAAGAGAAATAACAACAGGAAAATAATGATTGTGAAATATCTACGTGGTGTCTTCAATAGGTTTCAAATTTTTTTTTTTTGTACAGGCATTTAAAATTGGTGTAGACTCTTAAAAATTCAGTATGTTATTCCTATACATCTTATGAGATGACTGACCATGTTTTTTATGATTTCAGGTTCAAATGAACAGCTACAGCAGCAAATGGAATGCACCCTACTAAAGACTGATTGTCACAGCTGGTGAATTTCAAAAATGCAATCTGGACATGAGTACACTTTAGAAGAACATGCAATGAAATTCTGTTTTAAACTAGGAAAAAATACCACAGAAACGTATGGAATGCCTCAGACTGCTTTTCGATCATCTTGCATGAATCGAACATCAGTTTTTGAGTGTCATAAGAGATTCAAAGAAGGCAAGGAGTCTGTGAGGGATGATGAGAGGTGTGGGAGGAGTAAGAAAGTCAATACACCAGAGTTGATTGGCCAATGGGTTAGGGTTAAGGTTACTATGTTGAGGTTTTAAGTGAGTTCAGGAAGAGATTCCGTCGGAAGAGGCCAGCACTCTTCAAATCGGGTCAGTGGCATTTCCACCAGGACAATGCACCAGTCCACAACTCCATCCTTTTCAAAGGCTCTTTGAGCAAGATTGGCATCGAGACAGTTCCTCACCCTCCCTATAGTCCAGACCTTGCTCCCTGTGACATTTGGTTATTCTCTAACCTCAGAGGCTGTCGTTATGAGAGAATTGAGGAGATAAAAGAGGCTGTGACGAAGGTCATTGACACGCTCACACAAGAGGACTTGCATGGGGCCTTCCATAAGTTGTTGGAAAAGTACAACAAATGCATTGCAGCTGGAGGAGATTACTTCGAAAGGGACTAGTGTTTCATGTGTGTACTATCAATAAAAGTGCCCATACGAAAAAAGTCTGGAAACTTATTATATATTCTCGTTAGTCTGGTCTTCAGGTCGAGATTTGTTGAGTCGTTTTTATCTCATTTAAGAGTTTTGTCCTACTTACCAACCCCTCCGCTCGGGCAGGATATGACACAAGGTCAATTTTTAAGCGGAGTTTAACAGGTTTTAATTCAGAGTTTTGTAGACATTTCGTCTTCAGTGAGACTTTTTTTTGTTGGTACAATTTGTTGATATCTTGAAATTTCCCTTTTTTTCATGATTTCCGATGAGTCAACTTACCCACATTATTGTACCTGTTCCTGAATTATTTTTTGTGCCAATCAGTTGCATCCAATTATTTTATTATTAATTGTTTCATCTTTATCACCACATAGCCGGCACTTGTTATTCACCTTAGTATAATCAATTTTTGCTTTGATACAATTAGTATTGATGGCATTAATTTAAGCTGCTATCATGAGAGATTTAGCTTTTTTCTTTACGTAACACCATCGTAATCATGTCCATGTTATCTCTCGTACAATGTTTTTAATTTGTCGCTTAAAACATCCATATGTGTTTTTTCTCATTATCATTTTTTTAGATATTTGACAATTTTAATTTTCTGTTTGTGGTTCTTGTAACTGTCTGCTGTAATCAGTCTCTGTTCGTTCTTCTTTATATATTCTTCGAATGCTTTGGAAGCTCCATGAAAACAGTCCTCAATTCTAGGGGTACCCATCCTCTTTTTTTTGTCACATAAAGTCTATCAATAAAATCTCTCGGTTGTAAGGCCTTTTTAATCGTCAGCAAAATAGTCATTTTTTCGATGTGTTAGAGTTCCGTACCCTCGTGATTTTTAAAATGGTCCTGGGATTCTTGCGAGAAAAACAGTCCCGGTATTTATATTTTTGATTAGATTTCAGCGACAGTGTTAAGTTCGGTTTCAAGAAGTTTTCTTGTACTTCCGAGGTATAACTTACATATTTTTAAACCTCAGCTCGGTTTGTTTTATGATGTGTACTTCAAATATACCTAGATATTTGCAGTTTTTCTTTCCTCCAAGTTTTCTGATGCTTTCCTTATTTGGTATACTTATTCATTTAATTCTCTTATCCCTTTTTATGACAAGTGTGAGGCATTTTTCAATTCAAAATTCTATTCTTCACACTAGTAGATGATTCTTATAGTTTTCATGTGGGATTTGGGTTTTTCGCTTTTTTGTTGATTGAAATATCCGTACATTTGTTTTTCTTTCTATTTTAATTAACTAGTAATGTTCTGTTGATTTTTTGCGGGTGTTGTTTCTGGTTGCAGTAGTATCTCTTTGCTCTTTTTATGATGAAAGGACGATATTTTATCGATGAAAGGCCGATATCTTGAATGCTGGTGAGACCTCTTCTTCCTTCTTTTCTTGACACGTAAGGTCTGTCTTTCTCATCTCTTGGGTGTAATGTCTTATGCATGGTCATTAGTTTTCTTATTATCTGGCCTATTTGTTGATCTTCTTTGGTCCACTTTAAGAAAGGTCTCGAGTATTGTTGTAGGTGACTCACCTATGAGCAGAATAATGGACTTATCCAAAGGGTATATTATTCAAGAACTAAGCTGGTAGAACGGAAAAGCAGCAGTATTAAGCATCTTGTCTGTCTTCGTGTACGTTGAACCAAGCAAACCCTCCTCAGAGACTTGGATACATTTGTGTAGCACCTCCTCTCTCCGAGTTGAGTTATTTATTGAGCCTTAATAATCGGTCATAGCAAGTATCTTAGGAGGAAGACAGCCCAATTTTCATCCATTTGATGAGATTTCTGCTTTATAATTTGGTTTCGAGCCGATTTCTCGTTCTCCTGAGCTGTTTTTTTAATTTCATCTTTCTTTTCCACTTTTTGATGGTGACCACTTCCGATATTCCCAAGAACTTTAAAGTTTCCAATATGCAGTGAAATGTAGTATTACGAAATTTTTGTCTTTCCTGGCTGCAAGGCTAGAACACACTTCGCCTGGCCTTGTTCACTGGTACACGGATCAAGTCGCGTGTGTTTTAGTTCCGGTGGCAGTCAGTCGAAGTCATCTGACATAGATTCCGGGAAGCCGGCATTCATCTCACGCGCGCGAAGACCGGCATCCTCGAGTCTCAGTGGGCCGTCCCCCAGGCTCTAACCCTCCTCAGAGGGGCTAGGTTTATCGCTTGGCATCTGATCCGAACCATTTTAGAGGAATGCCAACTGAGCCCGAGGCATTTTTGGGAATACTGGGCGTGTGTGAGCTACGGTCCTTCGCTCAGACCCACCTTAAAAAAGCTTTTGCCATACTCGCCCGTTTGGTCGGGCGCACGACAAATACCTGTAAGTTTCTAATATCTGAGTGTTCTGATTTTGGGGGAGTTTGGTAGTTCTATTTCTTCTGTCATTTGTCCTTTTCAGCTTTTCATTATTAGCCTGGCACATTTCTTCAATGCCAAATTTCATCTAAAGATCTTGACTCACTGCCTGTATTAGGGTGTCTTATTCTCTTTCATTTTTGGCAAACAGTTTGATGTCTTCCATGTAAATTAGGTGATTGCCATTTTGTAAGTTTGTAGCAGGAATTTCTTAACTATGTGATTGAGTGGCATCATCGCTATTATAAATACTAATGATGATAGCACATTTTCCTGGATTATTATCATCATTGTATTTGATATTGCTGTTGTTTTATTCTAGCAAGTCTTTCATGTCAGTTGTTTTCTCTGAAAACTGACTTACAGCAATCTTCGCCTGTGAACTGGTATTCGTCTAACTTGGTATTTTAACTGATTTTAGCTGTGCTCATGTCTGGATGGTCACAATTCTTCACCTGGTCATCAGTTCCTCAATTTAATTTCCTTTAATTTCCAGGTTATTTTTTTCCGTTCTAAGCGCTCCTGAATCGTCTTCATGCACTCCACATTTTTCAACTCTCTGGCAGAATTCAAGTATCTTTCAAGCTTTTTGCTTTCTTTTACCTTCACTCTGTGGTATGAGGACACAGCATAAAAAAACTTGTCGTCTAGTATATTATGTTAATAAAAAATATGCGAGGAATTTTTATCTGGATTAAGGGATCCGTTTCTGCTGAATTTTTCAGCTGTAATGGTAGCAAGTTCTTGTAAATTTGAAGTATGATCCCTAAGTCCAAGGAAGCTGCTTGCAGCATTAGGTAGCTGGAAAGAAAGGAAAGGGTATACAAGTGCATTATCCAACACATTTTTTGCGCTTTTAAAAGTGTTAAATCCTCCATTGTAATAAAACCCACGAGTACTAGGGGTTGATTTTGATGCTTTCAAAAGGAATATTAGGAGGATATAACTTACTTTGCCAGTAAATTAATTCACAAAAATATTGCTATATATTGCTCTATGGCATGTAAGATATATATGGTGTTTACCAATGGTAAATAGATGTAGTCTAGTTACCCTATCCCCAAACAACTTCTATTATTCTGAGATAAAGTAATTCAAGTGAAGTGCACAATAAAAAACAAGATGACTAAAAATCGCTCTATAGTATGCGTCTTCAAGTTGTAGCATTTATATCGTATCTTTTTCGGGAATTTGTTCCCATGCGCATGCGCAATGTATCACTCATTTATAGCTAAAGAAGTCAACCAAATAAAACAGAAATTATTCTAATGATTTTATCATTCCCAAGATGATAAAATTGCATATAAATTTTGAATTTCATTTTATTTTTGCAAAATTTGCTTTTTTTTCCGAGATTAAAACAAAAGATTATTATTCATAAAAAAAAAGAAAAAAAAAGAAAAGAAAAAAGAAAAGGGCTTTCAAATCTCCGAAAATGAAAAAAGAAACAAAAAGAAGAAAAATCTTATTATACTGGCAGAATAGATTAACGAAGCAGACAATCTCTTGATCAAGATTTTTAAATAAATTTTACGGCGCTTTTCCCAAAGTAACCCCAAGTAATTACATCTAGTTCTCCTTTTTATATTTTACCTTGTTGAAATTCGGGCGTTTTATGGCAGATGTCGCCTCATGTAGCAGATGCAATTTCAACTTTGAAAAGATTAATCGCCTGAATCTTTTATTAACAAAAGATTTTTATTAAAAAGGTCACACTTCGTGGTTGATAATTTTACCAGAAGATCATCTGATTGACTCCACTGCAAAATAATGTAATTTTCGTTGGATTAGATATTTAATGGATCTGAAACACATGAAAGATTTTCTTGCTTCCAAGTTAGGATCAGACTGTTGTATCTGTTAGAGTAATACAAATTGTCTCTAAACATAAATTGATGAGACGTAAGAAAGTAACAAAGGTTTATAACGAAATATATGATTTTTATGTTCCTGCTTGGTTTCTCAGTTTAAGGGAATATCAATCTCCGTGGGTTTTTTAATACCAAAACTATCTCTGTATAAGGCCAGTAGAGGTTATATTTAAGTCATTGTTGGGGTTGAAAGGGAAACCATAATTTCCCAATAGCTATTTGTCCGATAGTAAAAGCAATAACGAATTGGAGTTCAAACCTCCTGACTATAGTATTGCAGTCCACCACGTTAACCAAAGCACTTCGTGAACTCCCTCTTCGGTTTGTGATTTTTTTTATTTACTGTCAGTAACTTCTATTAGGATAAGAATATATTATCTCTGGTTTTGAATTATGAACAGAGCTCAGGCTTCAGCCCTGGAGCTTTGGGGAATGAATTGTATCCTTTCATATCCATTACTCCCAGTTCCACTCTAACCCAGATTAGTGGAACTTGTAAGAGTTCTATCTATTGGCCAAGTAGAACTATTCAATAATTTGCTTTACTGGAAACTGAGAGCAAATAAGTGATTGATAATAAATTGAATTATTGGTGGACGATAGTAATACTTGAAACCATTTAACTGTGTGCAAACAATAAATAACAATACTTACAGTTATTTTACTTTATACAAATAGAATTATTGGTGCTATGTTGCAGCAAATAAAACTATTCAACTGCTTGCAAATAGTGAGTTCTAGCTCGTTTTAGTATAATGTTACATATGAATAATTCGATTGCAAGTCAAATATATTCAATATGTATACATATTTATATAAGCAGGAGTTGGTATTAAATAACCCGCAAAGGTTGATATGTCAAGATACACAATCAAACCAAACCAATTCTCGATTTACGTAATAGAGATCTTATGATTAATCATCTTATCTTTTGCATATAAAGGCTAGGATTCATTTTCAAATTTTTATTGTGAAACATACATAAATAAATTCCATGTAATATAGGATAGTTTAGTAAATCAGTTTTTACGGCTAAGCGTTTGAGATTCCCGTGGGGTCTGCCGATGAGCCCATTGCCCTTGACTCTGATCAAGTTTAATAAAATACCGAGAGATAAAAGAAACAATAGTTTAAAAGATCTGTTGCGAACGTAAAAATAACATAGAATGTTGGAAATCGCCTTCAAATGAAGGCGTTATATTTAAGAGAGGTTCAAATGAACCAACTGAAAAGATCCACAAAAAAGAACTATGCAATATCACACAATTTACATACAATGTTATATGTCATACAATATTATATGTCATATTATATGTCATATTATATGTCATACAATATTGCAAACTTTTCGTTTGTTGGACTTAATATTCATGGTTTAAAAGATTAATTGATAGTTATACAGATTGCTCCCCTAGGGTGGTTGAGCACTCTGGCGAAGGAATTTACGGCCGCCACTCGCATAATGCAAAGCTCTTCGAACGAATTGAGCACTCTGTAATGTAAACAAAGGAACGCTACTATTTAATACCTTATAACTCCCTTCCTAACGTGGTAAGCTTGTTGGATGAGCTGTATGATACTAAGTCTAACGTAAAGTTGGGCGGGTTTCGATCCAAGCTTCAAGCGTCCTACGTTTCTGGCCACACTGAAGAGTTGTGATACAACGAAACAGTCCGTCTGTGGATGACAATATATATAAGTGTATGTATGTGTGTATTTTTACGTGCATGTATGTGTTATTGATGAATTGGTTGAACAGACAGACAAAACGACAGATAGATTGCTAAGGAGAGCCATTGTTCGATGGAATAGAATGAACTATATATATATATATATATATATATATAGATAGATAGATAGATAGATACTTTCATTGTTACAATAAACTAATGTCATAGGTAGACTGACAGATAGAATCACAGAATAATTGAATATATATATATCCTGTATTAATTTTTTCTTCATGTTTTTGGTTCACACCAGAAACTGAAAATACGGGATGGAAATAAATTTATAATCATGAATTAACCGGTCTTTGGTTTTTTCTTAAAGATATACATATATATATATATACGAAGAGAGAGAAAGAAAGAGTGAGAGAGATAGTGAGAAACAGAGACAGAGTGAGGCAGTGTAAAATTAAGACAAATCTAAAAATGCGTGTGTATGCGTTTGTTATGTGTGTGTAAAGATAAATCACTAAATAGCTTGAAAAAAGAAAAAAAATAAGGATTAGATATCGACAACCAAGAAATAATAAATATGAATGGATTAAAAAGGAATAATTAGTATCTGTTAGTCTAAAATAACTTACACACACATGAATTGATAAATATGAGTCAAATAGATAGACAGATAGACGAAAAAGATATCAGGAATGTTACTTTTTTTTTTTTTTTACTTATTTCGAACTGATGTGAGGTTAATATTTTTTCGATGTTCTTTGGCCACCATTGTGCAGACCCATTAGTCGTTATGTTCCTTCCTTCCAATCACACCCTCCCAGTAGTCATTCCACAGTTTTCTATTGATCAGAGAAGCATATATGGAACAAATAAGACATTGATGACCATCAAACTCAAATAAGACACTCAAAGCAATTCACTTGACCTGAACCCCCAGAAAAACCGATGTTATAAAAGATGTCTCTCAATTTACCAACGACTCACTAAATCTTATGGGATGAGATGAATGGGGAAAGGTCTGAAGAATGTTGGCTTCGCGTTCTCTCCGAATCAGTGCTTGATTCGGATATAAAACCAACTTTACGTACATTTACTTATATATTATTCTTTTATTTATTTATTTATTTATTTGTTATAGTTTTAAGTTTTTATTTACCTTTTATTTTCTTTCGTTTTATGATTTGGTGTTCTATGACTTTTTTCTTTTTCTTTTTTTTTTTTTTTTTTTTTTTGCTTTTGAGGTTTTATGATATTTTCTCGATTCTTTCCTTCTCTATTTCTTTCTTTTTATTTCATTATTTCTCTTTTGCTTGCCTTCTCTACGTCTTTGTTTCTATATGATTTACTTTCTCTATTTTTCCTGTCTCTATTTCTTTTTTTTTTTATTTTTTTCTAAATTCCTTTTGGTTTTTCTTTCCCGTTTTATGTAAATATTTCTTTCTTTCTTTTTTTTTTATATATTTTATCTTTATGTTGAATCATTTTTATTGTTTTTTTTAATTCCCTTTCTTTCTTTTTTCTTTCTTTTTAGATTTTTTTTCTTGTTTTCCTTGACTTTTTTTCATTTTTCTTTCCACATTTCTTTCTTATTCTTTAATTACTTCTTTCGTCCTTTGTTTTTCTTCTTATTTTACCTTATTTTGTTCTTTTATCCTCTTTCTTTACTTCATTCTTCCTTTTCACGCTTTTTCTTTCTTTCTTTACATAAATATTTATATCATTTTTTAAAAATGTACTCCCTACTTTATTTAATTTTCCTTTTCTTTCTTTCTTTCTTTCTTTCTTTCTTTCTTTCTTTCTTTCTATTTGTTTATTTATGTATTTCTGTTTCCATTTTTCTTTCTTTCTTTAAATAATTACCTTCTTTTTTTTTTCTTTAAATAATTGCCTTTCTTGGTATTATCAATTATTTTCATTTTCCAACTTTTTTCTTTCTTTTCTTCCTTATATATTTTCTTTCTTTCTTTCTTTCTTTCTTTCTTTCTTTCTATTTGTTTATTTATTTATTTCTGTTTCCATTTTTCTTTCTTTCTTTCTTTCTTTCTTTCTTTCTTTAGATAATTGCCTTCTTTCTTTTCTGACCTTTTCTTGGAATTATCAATTAGTTTCATTTTCCATCTTTTTTCTTTCTTTCCTTCCTTAATTATTTTCATTTATATCTTGATTCGTGCATTTCTTTATTTTTCCTTTCTTTTCTTTTTGTTTCAGTGTTTTACCCTCTTCTTCTCAGTATTTATTTTTTGTTCTCAGCATTTCTTTCTTTTTCATTTTCACACATTTCTTTCTTTTTTCCTTTAATTTCTCTGCGTTTCTTATTTTTCTTTTTTCTTCATAATATTTTTGCTTTACTTTTCGCTCCTAAGTTGTAAATATGCTCTATCACCTATATCAATTACTCTGAATGTAGAAAACATATATATATATATATATATATATATATATATTTGTGTGTGTGTGTGTGTGTATGTGTGAAAAATAAATGTATAAGTAGATAAACCAAAACACACACAACTTATTCAAAATGATATTTCATCTTTATTTTATCAAATACTTCCACAGAATGTTCTTTATGATGAAGTTTTTCGTGAAAAAAGACGAAATATTAATTTGAATGGGCCTTCTGTGTTTTGGTTTATCCACTTTTCCATTTATTTTTTCACATCCAATCGGATTTTTCATTTCTACAATTTCTCTCTCTCTCTCTCTCTCTATATATATATATATCATTGCAAGTAAGCCGCTTCACAGTAGAAAAAAACTGCACAGGGAAACTACCCATTTTGAAAAGACTGACTCAATACAAAAATAGTAAAGGTACTTAAAAAAATGATGGTACAAAAAGACCCCGTTCTATTTATGAAACATGACCAGGTTACGAGCCATCGACTTAAAACTTGACTCTTGTTTGTATATTAAGTACAAGGCCATTTTGAATGTCTGAATAACCGCTGACGTGATCGATTTCAGAGGACCTCTTGTATAATATAATGCGTGTCGATTTCCTTAAAAAATCAACTTTATCATTTACGGTTTGTATCAGGCAAACCATTAAGTAGAAAATAAATATAGGGTTTAACACAAAGTCATCAAACGTTGAGCAATATTACACAAACTAGGACTGGAAATTATTTAACAGTGTACATTTTCGTGGTGCATTTAAAAGTTTTGTTTATTCAACCCCTTCCTAACGAGTGCGACACAAGATCATTTTCCAAGAAGAGTATCGGTAGGTTTTCTTTTCCTTATCCAGTGACTCTACCGAGTTAAAAGTGCAAAACGTTCCTTACTACTTATCTATACTCAGGAGAAGAATTTATATCTTTCCCAAGAGTGTAAGTGCAATGAGGAATGCAAACAGCCTGGTCCAGCATTTGAATTCATTTCTCCTGACAGTATTACAACACGAGTGCCTCCAGATTGGAATATAATTAATTGTAAAACGTATCTCTGAACTTCTTTTATCATTCAGGATCATCTGTCAGATTAAGAATTTCTTCAATAATCCCGAGAGTCCTGTCGGCTGGGGCTGTTGAATACACTGACTGCATCTCTGCAGAGAAGTAAGATCTTACCAACGAGTACCCTGAATATATGACACTCGCGGTGTAATGGTTAAAGCGATGGACTGCGGAATCGTAGTACGTGAGTTCGTACCCCGGTCGCGCTATTACGTTCACTTTCGGGCAAATACCCTTTGGAAAGGTATGAACCCCCTTATCCTCCCAGCTGTGGATTAAATAATAACCACTACTGTTCTTTTAGGAGAATGGCTTTGGCATTAAATAACCTAAAAAGAGTTGATATGCCATTAAACAAAGAAACCAAATCATCCAAACTATTATGTTTTTTCCTTAAGAAGGCGAACATTTATCGCTACGTGGAATGGACCTCGTGCTTAAACCCAATATATGTTTACGTTTCTCTATGTGCTAATGCCATTGGAGCAGTCATAAATACCCACCCACCAAGAATAACTGAAAAATAGGAATGACTGGTCCATTTAGCATTAATATAGCAACTGGTATACGTGAAATGAAAATCAAAATTCAGACCGGCTCTAATCTACTTAAAAATCGAACTTCTTGTCTGTAGCACATAAGTCAGGTAAATGCATAAGTTTATAGAGTCTTTTCTTTAAATCGATTTAGCCTACTTTTTCAATTATTTTCCATACACCACATCTGAAAGAAGAGAATAACTTTTTTTACAGTTTACACCCGTCCCAAACAAGATTCTAATCATTGAGATCCACAAAACATGTTGACCTGTTTCTATTGTTTGAATGCAACACTGAAAAACTAGAAAGTAAATAAAGAACTGATGTGACGGTTTTGTTCACTGCACGATCACCATTTAACCAAACAACGTGTAGAATTTAAACAAGATAAAATTTTATTCATTTCACAGAGTTGACGCATTGATACAACAACTCGAAGACTTAATAGAAAAACACGAACGAGGACTGATTTTCAGCTATTTGAAACGAGACAGACAACAAGATGGACAACAGAATGACAATAACTAGGAAACAAAAATGGGAAGAAAAACAGCTCAATGGACGTTTTAAACGACTAATAAACAACATCTCACACGAGAAAACCTGGAGGTGGCTTAGAAAAGGAAACTCTAAGAAACAAATAGAATCCTTCCTAATAGCAGCACAAAACAACGCCATATCAAAATAACAAATGTAGGCTATGGGGTGACAGAGATGAAACTATAAATCACATATTAGGCGAATGCAGTAAATCACCACAGAAAGAGTATAAGACTAGACATGACTGGGTGGGTAAGGAGATCCACTGGGAACTGTGCAAGAAATTGAAATTTGACCATACAGGTAAATGTTATATGCACAACCTAGCAGCTGTCCTGGAGAATGACACACATATACTTCTATGGGACTTTTACATATAAACGGATCCCCTAATATCAGCCAGAAAAACAGACCTTATAATAAACAACAAAGAAAGAGAGTACTTGGAAGTTGGAGGACGAGTGGAGACCACCCACACTCCTGCATTGTTGAGAACGGACTGAATACAGAGGAGAGTCCCGGTGACTTAAGGAGACTTGCTATCACTCAGGATCCAGTGAAAGACCATCAGCTAAAATTGATGTAAAAAAAATTCACAATTTATAAATAATAAGGATAAGTATCTCGACCAAGCTAGAGAATTTAAAAACTGTGGATATGAAAGTGGTGATTATACCAATTGTATTTGATGCTTTTGGAAGGGTCACCAAGCGATTGATACAAGGACTGGAAGACTTGGAAATAACATGAGGAGAGGAGACCTCAAAAGACTGCATTATTGAGATCGACCAGAATACTGAGAAGATTCCTGGAGACTTGAGGAGACTGATTTTTATTCAAACTTCTGTGAAAGACCCTCAGCTAACGCTGATGTGAAGAATTCTCAAGGAGTAACATAATAATAATAATAATAATAATAATAATAATAATAATAATAACTGTGGAACATGCATGTGACAATTATACCAATGGTAATTGGTGCGTTTGGAATAGTAACTAAAAGATTGCTAAAGGTTACTAGAGGACTTGGAGGTTGGCGGACGAGTGGAGACCATCCAAACGACAGCATTATTGGGAACGGCCAGAATACTAAGAAGAGTCCTGGAGACTTGAGGAGACTTGCTGTCACTCAGACTCCAGTATAAAAACCATCGGCAAACGTTGATGTGAAAAGCTCTAATGAGTGAATAATAATAATAATGATAATAATAATAATAAAGTCGTTCTGATAGTATGGATTCCCCTAACTCTCTCTTTGCATCCGTCCCTACTGACCATCACTCTTGGCAGACCCTCTCCTTGGTTTCCCTTGTTTGAACAAAGCTAATCAATGCAAGTTTTGGCTGATCAGTCGACTGTTCTCAAGAGAACGACGCTTATTTGCTTTTTATTGCTTCTTCTTTTATTTTTCTTGGATGGTTTGTGAAAATAAGTGGTCGGATGGGTTTTCTTTTGTGCTTTGTTGCTTCCAGGATTTGTTCAAAAGAGAATAGTGCATCATTTTATGGTTTGTATCTATCTTTATTTCAAAGTGTTTTGTTAAAGTCCATGTTGTGGAACCGTGTGTAAATACTGTTACAGCTACAGTTTTTAAGAATTCAACCAGAGACATCAGAGTTTTATATAATCGATAACCTGTCAATAGCAGTGAATGCATTTTTTATGTGTATACTGACATCACTTTCTGTAGATGAGATATTGCTACCGAGGTATGTCAACTAGACAGATAATTTCAGAGGCTTACCATTTAATTTGGGGTTGGGGTTCTTGCCTTTAAGAAAATGGATTTGTACTATCTTCATTCACACACAGGTCAATTGTAAAGCAAAATTTGATGATAGCCAGAAAAATAGCAATCATAGGTTATTGGAAGACTGATATGAAACAGTTAATAACATTATAAGGGAATGCAACTCACTAACAGTAAAGGAATGCAAGATTCGTCACAATTGGGTGGGAATATTAATCCATAAGTAACTGTGCAAGAAATTTAAATATGACCAATACTGACGAATGATATATGCATTAATAAGAGTTCATCGTAGAAAATAAGATTCAAAACGTTCTCTGGGATTTTGATTTACAAACTGACATTCCACTTCCAGTCAGACTAAAACTAGAATTGATTACCAAGAAGAAATTAACTTGTTATCAATTGGATTTAAGGGTTCTAGTTTATATAGAATTGTGGCGGTGCCCGTGGTGTAATGGTTATCGTCGCAGGAAATGGACACGGCGATTCGAGTTCAAATCCTGGATGAGACTGATTGCATTTCACATAGCACTAATACCCTTGGGAAAGGTATGAATCCAAATATTCTCCTTCCAGCTATGGGTAAATAGTAGGACAGACTAGGTTCTTCAGCCTTGGTGAGGCAACTAGTCTAGGAGAAGGAAAACTCTAAATTCAAACCTGTTAAACTCCGCTTAAAAAATGACCTAGTGTAATATCCCGAGCGGAGGGGTTAGGTAAATAGGATATAGAATTAAAAAACAAAAAAGTAAAAAGATAGACAAATAGCTGGAAATAACCAGGGAGCTAAAAAAAAAGATGTGTCAGATGAAAGTGATTGTGAGAGAAAGTATTGTTGGTGCGAACTGAACGATTTTGAAAGATTTAGAAAAGAGTTTGGGTGAGCTGGGTATCAGAGAAAGAATCAAGACAATCCGAACCCAAGTGCTGTTAAGATCTAAAATATTTAGAAGAGTCCAAGGGACTTGTTGAGACCTTCTGACACATGAACTTTAGAGACATACTGCTTTTTAGCTGTAATACAAATACAAGCGGACTCAAATACACATTACCCAGTCGGCTGGGGCTGTAGAATACACCGACTGCTTCTCTGCAGAGGGGTAAGACCCCCCCACCAACGAGTGTCCTGGATATGACACTAAACAATCTGATGGTGAGGTTCCAGCAATGCTGGAGCTTTCGGGAATGCGGAGTACCCCTTCATTGCCATCACTCCCAGGTTCACTCTGCCAGCGTGGTAGCAACTGATAGGGCCCTATCTATGGGTTAAATAGAACTAACAGCATACTTATGCTAAAATGAATTGAGTGAACTGAATAGCTTGAAATAGAAACGTTTTTGACAATTAAACCGTAATTACACTTAAACTGCGTGCTTATGCTTAACTGAATTATTTCAAATAGAACTGTTTTTCGACATTAAAACTGTATTTACACTTAACTGAATTGTTACATATAACTGCTTGAATAGTTTGAAATAGAAAAGTTTTTGACAATTAAACTGTGTGCTTATGCTAAACTGAACTGTTTTCAATAGAACAGATTATTTACATAAAAATGGATTTGGCGTTAAATAAACTACAAAGGTTGATATGCCATAAAACCAAACAAACCAAACCAATCAAATACACAGGCGACTCCGTTGTTCGGGTACGAACGCATTTAATAGCTTCTGACTTCGGTTCTTCGACACGAGGAGAGAGACAATTCTTAAAAGTCTTTCGTAATTATACTATGCTAACATCACCCTCAACGTTCGGCACATCTCGTGGTGTTTTAGATCTCAATTCATCTTCGCTGGTCGGGACCCGAAAAACTTAACCGCCGCCGCAACGGTAGAAAACACAACTCTATGGCAGAGAACTCCATTCTCTGCCCCAATGGCAGAAACTCAATTGTCTGTCTACATGTTCCAATCTTAAATCCTCAACTGCCGTGATTTTTGGCATGGCGTCATCCACACTCCAGACCCATTCCTGTCTGGGGTTTATTATGACAATGGTGATTGTCTTATCCTTTGCGTACGTGCGTAATCTGCACTAATTGACTACACACCTGAACTCTTAACCCGAATAGTTCAAAACCCAACCAAACTGAATGATAAAATATAATTAATGAAAAATGATTTGAATAAAAAAATCATTCCTTAATTATATAACAAAACTACCAGTTAAATCTTAGCCCTGTTGGCTTGGGCTGTGGAATGCACCAAATAACTCTCTGCAAAGGAGTGAGATTCCCCCATAAAGTGTCCTGATATGACATTAAACTATCTGATGGTGAGGCTACAGTAATGCTGGAGCTTTCGGGGATGTAGAGTCCCCCTACATTGCCATCGCTCTCAGGTGCACCCTTGTCAAGTGTGGTAGCACCAGATAAGGTCCAATCTATGGGTCAAAGAAATCTGTTTGATATTTAAATTGAGTACAAACAAACGGCTGATGCTCAATTGAATCATTTAAAATAGAACAGCTTGATCATTTAACTGTGGGAAAAAATGACTGATGTTTAATGAAATATTAATGATACATAGCAATACTTGGAACTAGTGAAACGTGAGTTAATGAATGAGTAATGTAAAATAGAATGATAAGTATTTACTAGCAGTACTAATGACTACTTCACTATATACTAACAAAGGGTTTATACTGAATAGAATTATAAGTGTTTGATAGAAAAACTTGAACCCCTTTCCTTGTGGACAAAAGAATGAGCTCAGGCTCGTTTAAAAGTTATCTATAAAATGTTTACAGATGATATATTTAATATATATGCATAAACAGGATTTACCATTGAATAACTGACAATCGCTGATATTTCATAAAAGCAAAGCAAAGCAGTTGTGCATATACCATTTGTTGGCATGGTGGTGAAAGGTTGTACGGAGTAAAATAATTACAATTTATAACGTAAAAATGTCATGGTCTTCAGTGCAATTTGATCGTCGTAAAGATATATTTTAAAAGGAATTTCTTCCTTAAGTTTTTTAAAAATATTTTATGTGATTTTACACACTTTAACGACTCAATGACCAAACATGAGCACACTTTATTTCAGGTTGAGCTGGAAAAGTGTTCTGATGTACTTGTTTTCTATGAAACAACTATTGCATTATTTAAAGTTTGAAGTATCATGCTGTTCCTAATATTTTAGTATGCAAACGATACACAACATAGATTTCGGCCTGCCCAGCTGGTTGTGAGCGTTCATTTGATACTTGGCCACCTGGTTGGTAAGTGCTTAATTGGACATCTGTCTGACAGTAAAAATTAGCAAATTAGTTTCACTTAGTGTTCCTGCGTGTTGTAAGTTGAGTACTTCCTGGATACTAGTTTGTTGTAATAGATGTGGCAGACTAGGTCAAACTTAGTAAATATACAGGTAATTTAATATTTTAGTTTGTTTTTGATTAACACCACGTGTTGCTGCATTGGTTTTCATTCACACTTACTGCTTTGATATAGGTTCATAGCGTAACAGTTATCTTTGGAAACAAACACGGTGATCTGAGTTCAAGTCTCAGAGGAACCTGTTTGCGTTTAATTTTGTGCCACTTCCCTTGGTAAATGCATGGATCCATCTATTCTTTCCTTGTTATGTGTAAAAATAGGGCAGCCTGTCAAGGAAAACGAATACTCTGAATTAAAACCAGTTGTTCTTCTTAGAAAAAGGAGCTTGAGTCGCATTTTGGCTTGAGCGGATGGGGTTGGGTGAACGCTTACTACTTCAATAAATATTTACGACGTTTCAGGATAGACATGGGGCGATCATAGGGTGTTGTGGTTAACGAGTTATCGTAATTAGCGAGTTGGTAATATTAAGTTCACTTTCGGACTAGGCATTGGCATAATGGCAGAGTGTTCGCCAATGGTCCGGGGGATTGGGCTCAATCCCAGGTCGAGATATACCAAAGACTCAAAAATTGGTACTTGATGCCTCTTTGCTTAACACTCAGGACTATTAGGTACGGATCAAGGGTGAGCAAAGTTATTAGGGAAAAAGTGTAGCACCCTACCCTACACTTGGGTGTAGTTGCTATTTAAAAAACCCTCAGATTACTGTTACTTACTCATCATCATCATCATCATCATGTCATGTCGCTAGCACGGATATCACTGACCCTCTCTCGCCACTGCTCCCTACCGTTCATCGCCTATGGCAGGTCTTCAGGGCTACATCCCGTATCTTCACATAGCTGCTGTATGTATGTTCTAGCTGGTCGTCCTGCTTTTGCTCGGCCATATGTAGGGGTCCATCGGAGTATATCACGTATGAGCTCGTCCCTGCTTCTCCAGCAGTGTCCTGCATGCCTGGTCCGTCTAACTTGGATAGTTTTCGTGATGGGAGGCTAGTGGCGTATAGTTGCTGCTTTGTGGGGTATGGCGCCAGGACTTATTCAATATTGCTCTTAACATTCCTGTGTAATTGCTGTCTAGCTTCTTCTCCAGCCGTTTTGTTAGCGTCAAGTAGTGCATCCATACAGCAGTATCGACACGACCGCTGCCTGGAAGAAACTTAGTTTCCTTTTATCGGTCAGGTCTGATTTCCCTATGATCGATAGCTTATCGATAGCTGCCCATGCCTTCGTTAGCCACGTGTCGATGTCCTTTTACGGTTGATGAGACACTGCTTCCTAGGTAGGTGAATTTGTCTACCAGTTTCAGAAAGGTTCCCTCTTGTTTGGAAATGTCGTCTGTTTGATTAAAGCACATATATTCAGTTTTGTGTGCATTGACATGAAGACCAATGCCCGCAGGGGCTTGTTCCAAACTATGCAGTAGTGTTTCGGCTTGGTTGGGCGTATTTGCCAGTATCGCTATGTCATTGGCGTAGTCAATGTCAATAATTGTTTTTGCGGGGTACCTTCTGCTTCTTTTCTTTGTCAGCTCGAAGCCGTTTTCTTTGATTGTATCGATCGATGTTCTAAGCACGTACTCTTGGCAGATGATACAGAGGTATGGGGCTAGCGTGTCCGCTTGTAGTACTCCTGCCACAATATCGAAGCATTCTGTGTCTCCATCCGGTGGACGTACTTTCACGTCATTAAAAAAGAAATCAAACCAAGAATAGACATCATTTGCAGAGTTGTAATTAGCAGCCCTTACCGGAGAGATATTCGTAGATCTTGAGGACTCAATATCATTATTCTTTCTTCGTGGGTTTCTCAGTCACGTCTTGCTAAACAGCTAAACCCAATATTGTGTGGATCTTTAAAATACAAACGTCGTGGTATAATGGACATCGTCGCAGGAAAAAGTCTCGAAGACCTGATTTTAATATCCTTTGAGGCTGTTTGTATTCCATATAACGCAAATACCCTTGGGAAAGGTGTAAATCCTACTATTCTCCTTCCAGCTATCGGAAAGATTTTGCCCTTTAAGCTTTGTATGGGAATTGGTCTTAGAGAAGAAAAGGTGATTAAACTCCCCTTAAAATTTTACGTTGTGTTGAATCTTGTTTGTGTGGAGGGGTTGGGTAAATTTTTATTAATACATTATTATGAGGCTATAGGTTGTGATCAGAACTGCAAAATTCGCGTGTCACCTCCGCAAAGGAAAAAAAGAAGAAGCAATAATAAAGAAAGAAAGAATTCTTAGAAAATACTTAGCGTTTCTTTATTTTCCTCACAGGTTTCCTGTTTTTTTTTTTTTTTTTTTTTTTTTTTGATGGGTGGGGTAATTCAGAATATGAGCTTGGGAGCTGGATTCGGACGAATGCATAGGAAATTTTTTATCATATCTTGTCAAATGTCCAGTAAGATTTCTGATATCTATTTTCTTATTGTGACCAGTCATTGAAGATGGATGGTGACAGCAAAATCTTTACTGCCTTGTGTTCAACTTCATCTGTCTATTTCCGGATCACTTCGTCGAATTTATGTGGCACATGCTTCCGCAAAGAAAAAAAAAAACCTCCACTCTCCTGTAGGTATCTGAGAACAAAAATACTTTCAGAAAATTATATTCTTGGCGACTGGCTTCCGATCGTACTGGTATGAAAGACTTGATTCTATAAAAGACATTAAAACACTAACCCTTTCACTCCCTTCGAAAAATCCTTCTCTTTCTATTGTATCATCTATTTAAATTTGCCAACTCCCCTTACTTGCTTCTTTTTGATAATATTATACATACATATCCATTTTCATACACATACAGGCCACCAATACTCCCACACACATTTACGACTACGCTGACCTCTACATGTACATAATATCCCTATACCCATACATTCTGGTTCAGACATACTTGCTCTTACTAGCGTATGGGTTATTGCTCCAAATTACTTGCATCCAGGGACAAAAGAGTTTATATTTTCACCACTTTTCTGTTTTCCAGTTAAAAAATCCCAGCATCAAAGAAAACTGTTTAATAAATCCTATAATTGCATTTGAGAGAGGGTTCAAAAGTTAACATACAAAGGTGAGGCAGAGGTACGAGCTAATTGCCAGTGTGGATATGACCAGACCGAACAGTTCAGACAGGGAAAAATACACCTTTATGGTTGTTAGTATAGTGTTAGTTGGTACGCTAACATGTGGTGCATTGCTTCACCCCATGTGTGATTTAAAAGCTGTACAGATGAACGTGCAACATAGTCTAATTTGGGAAATTATACTTTACGAGTTGGAAATGAGCCATAAAAATATGATGCCAGAAAATTGAAGGCTCAGTTAACCAGTGTTCTGTAGACAGACACTTCAAGAAATTTTGTTCATGTTGGTAAAAACCTCAATGATTTGTCGAGGTCAGGTGAAGCTAAATGCACCTACCCATTGAGCAGTAATTCTCAACGTGGTGTTACATATCCAGATATGAGTATGTGAAATAGACATATTCATACGGATACGGAAAACGTTCACAAATGTTCATAAACATATGGGAATCCGAAAAACACGAAATTGGTTAAGGTACGAAACTTTTATTTGTCCTTTTTGAGTTTAAGGTTTTTTGACTTGAGGAGAGAGAGACACAATTTCTTTCTATCCTGACTTTTCCATCTGACCCCATCACGTGCAGCACCCCCAGCGAGATCCGAAAATCGACTTCCTTCGTCCAAGCCCAAATCTCAACTCACTCGTTCAGAGTTTAAATCTCAACTAATTGTTTTTTGTTTTTTTTTCAAATACCAAAATCCTCAGAGCTTCCGGTCATGACGTCATTCACGTCCTCGGTCGCATTTCTTATCTGAGTTTTTTATTGTGACATCTCTGATTGTCACATCTGCCCTGCGCGCGCGCGTGAACACCTGCACTCAATGTGTACACCTAACTAACCCATGCACTAAGCCGAAAGGTTCTCAGCCTAACTAAACCGAAAGGCAAGATATATAAAACGAAAAATGATAATATAAAAAAAATCCCTCCGCAATTATATTACACGTGGTAATGTTTTGGTTAGGCATGTCATATTTTAGTGGGGCTTGTTTAGAGGCTAAGTTAATGAATATGTAAGAATTAAATATTACAGGGGCGCATCAGAATTTTAGAAAGCATAGCCCAAAACCACTTTTTTTGCAACTCATTCTATAATCAAGATTAATGTACGCCTCGAGTCATTTTATTGACGCATCTAGGTCATCATCAATCCTAATAAGCCCTTAGCATCCTTCCTTTCTTGACACATGGAGTTTGTCGATGCTTTCACTCCGATGTTAGGCCTTTTGTAGAGTCATCTAATTTCTACTCATTTGGTCCATTTGTCTGAGTTTTTTTCTTATCCATTTAGGAATTGTCCAAAGCATATCATTATTATTGTCACTCCTTTGAGAGTTTTTCGCCCTAGCGTTATCTGATAGTTTTCTTCTGGAGTGAGAGAGAGCAACTATCCTCAAGTTTCCAGGACTCTTCTCAGTATTCTGGCCGAACTTAATAATACTGTAGTTTTAATGGTCTCCACTTTCCGTGTTATATTCAAGTCTTCCAGCCTCCGTGTCAATATTTTTGATATTTTTATCATGTATTGTTACTCGCCTGCAGTCAGGATTGAACCTGCAACCTTCAGATGATTGTCTCCTTAGACGCTTAGGGAACCAACGCTTATAGCCGTTACGCTATATGTCCTGCAGCAGGCGAGTAATTATAGAGGAATACTTAACACTTGTACCCTGTTATGCCTAACGGAATCAGAACAGGCGACCCCATGGATTCAATAAAGGACATAGTTCGAAGTTCCATGTAGGTTCCAAAGTTCGACAAACACCTGAAGATAGCGAGAGGGCATATCGACCGAAACGTTGTGGAAATAACAATAAAGATGAAGACAATAGTCCGAAAACCCTTAATGATAAAAATCATCAAGGTTCGTCTAAGAAATTTAGACACATTTTGTGTATTGTACCGAGTGTACAAATTACGGTATCACCGTAACTATTTCTCTCCTTGCGTGTTTTTCACTGCAGCATTTGCTTGTAAGGTTTCTCTAAAGTCGGACGGACGGTATGTCTCCTCAGATCTCAGGACACTTTCCAGTATTCAAGCTGATCTTAACAATGTTGCAGTCAGGATAGTTTTGAATCTCTGTTTTCCAGTTTTTCTATTCTCATTTCCTGGCTCCCAGGGACCGTCAAGGTACATCAACTACGGGTGGTATTACTTTAACCCACATGCAATTTCTGGAAAGATCATAGTATTTATTTAACTTTTCGCTTTATTTTATTATTCTTTGTTGTTGGCCGGAACAGAAAAATCCACAAGACAGGAAATTCTCTTTTTTTTTCTTTTGTTAATTGTTAATTGTTGTGACCGGGATAAAAGTATGTGTCTCTATCACAACATCTAAGAGGATTTTAGGTGTCTTATTTTCTAGGATCCTGATTTGTTCGTATATTATTTGGTAGAATGGTCAAATTTAAAATTTTTGCACAATTCCCTGTGGATCGTATTTCTCACCTAGTTATGCCTAGTCTTATATATTTCTTTTATCTTCGGTTATTGTATTTGCGCTCTGTGATTAACCATTTCACTTCCTTCTCTGCTTAACCTACTTCAGCTAATCTGTCGTGCATTATTGATTTTCGCTTTAATATGGCGTTGTTTTGTGTTGCTATTTGAAGGGACTAAGTTTCTCTTAGGAGATTTCCCTTCCGTACGAATGTCGACGACTTCTTATGAGTAATCTTGTCATTTTGTCGCTTGAAGTATCATTACAGTTGTTTTTCTTCCTATTTGTGCTTCCGAATATTTGTTGCTTATCTTTATTTATGTTGTAATTATATTGCCACTGCTGCAACTGGCTGCAGTAATTAATCTTTCTTTACTCTTCATACTGTCCTTGATACCTTGTATTACAGCATATACGTAATCCTCAATGCTAGCAAATCATCTTCGTCTTTCTTTTCTAGACATATACAATCGATCTCTGTTATCTCTCCGATATAAAGCCCTGTGCATAGTCATCATATTTCTTTAACTTTGGTTTGATTGTCTGGGTTCCTCACTTGGTATTTTTAAGAAGGGTAATGAGCATCTTATAAGGTGTTATCCTGTTGATTAGATTTGAGCTGGAGAATTTGACTTTGAGAAGATTTCTCGTTTATCTGAGGTAATATTTCTTGGTTTTATTTTCTTCATTTCCGCTTGTTTGATAGCATCCGCTTTCAGTTTTCACAATAAATTTTAGGTTTTTTTTCTCTCCAAGCATGCTATTGCATTGTTGACATGGTAGTTCTATTTATTCTGCTCATTATCTTTTCCCTGTTTTCCTTAGCACCATAGCAAATGTTTCAATGCCAAATTTCCTTCCTCAAATCTGCACTATTTACTGTTCGTATCAGATTTTTGCAAAAAACCTAAATGTCATCCATATACATCAGGGGATTAATCTTTTAAAGTGATTTGGAAAACTTGTACTCCACTGATCATTTCCTATGTACGTGGTTGAGTGGCATGATAGCTCAACAATATCAGTGCAGAGCGAGCCGCCCTGGAAGATGCTTCTTTGGATTTTTACTTCTGCCACAATTTTTCTTCCCCCGCCCTCACCTTCATCCTACAGTTTTCTTTGCTACTTGCGATGCAATTTAAGATTTTGTTGGATATTCTTATTTTTTCAAACACTCTATTATCGACGTTTTTGGGGAAGTATATCAGAGACCTTCCTGAAGTCAACCTGTGAAAAGGCTACATTTTTACGCTTCGTTTTGTCTTCTTTAAGGATGTTTTAGTCTATGCGTAGTAAATAATGTGTTCCACTTGTTCCCCTGTGGCATCTCTTTGGTTCTTCCGGAAATAGTTCGCAGAATAAAAGTGTGGGTGCAGAGGCTTCTGATCTTATCTGTGTTGTCAGGGTTTTCCATATCATGAGTAAACATATTATAGGTCTATAGTTGCTGGTGATGGACTTTTTTGGGTCCCTCTGGATTCTTCTTCTTCTTCTTCTTCTTCTTATTATTATTATTATTATTATTATTATTATTATTATTCCCACCAATAATATATTAATTTCCCTGGCCAATGCAACGTAAACAAAGACTAGCATATGTATCAGATGCAATGTCTATTTACCAATAAATATTCGTATATCTAGAAAGAGAGGACACACACACACACACACACACGCACACACACACACACACACACACACACACATGACTATTTATGATTCGAAGAAGAACTCAACGGACCGTCATTTGGCTATTACAAATTTATTTCAGCTGGTCATCCCAAATAAGAAATCAAACTCTTCAAATAACCATCACAAAATGGAGTAAAACACTTCTTTAAAAATATTCTTTAAATGGATTCTTACGAGTTTAAAAAATGAATAAAGAAAGAAAAAAAAAGAATGGGTGACAAAAGGATATGAATAAAAGTTGATGTCAAAACCAGATTTACTGTCAATGCCTTGTGCCATGTATCAGCAAAACAAAATTTAAGAAAACTTGTAGGACGTCTAGCAACTGAAATCTTTTCAATTACTCAAACCATTCTATTCTAAGAAGAAAATCTATCTATTAATTCATTTATTTATGTTATGGAGGTGCCCGTGGTGTGATTGTTATCGTCGCAGGAAATGGACATGGCGACACGAGTTCAAATCCTGGACCAGGCTGATTGCATTTCACATAGCACTAATACCCTTGGGAAAGGTATGAATCCAATTATTCTCCCTCCAGCTATGGGTACATAGTAGGGCAGACTAGGTTCTTTAGCCTTGGTGAGGCAACTAGTCTAGGAGAAGGAAAACTCTGAACTCAAACCTGTTAAACTTCGCTTAAAAAATTGACCTTGTGTCATATCCTGCCCGAGCGGAGGGGTTGGGTAAATATGAATAATTAATTTATTTATCAACGAAAGAGTGCCAATAAATAATATTACTAATATCAAACATATCATTAGTTAAAACGTTTTTGGGTTTCATATGATTTCTATTTAAGATTAAAATTTAGTCTTTATCTAATGTCTTAATATATATATATATATATTCTGAATACTGCCGTTAAAATCGTTAATATCATTATAATTATCATATTACTTATAATGAAAATATAGCTATCATTAAAATTATTGCTAATTTATTATTATTACTATTATTATCGTTACGGTTATTACATTAATAATAATATCAACAGTAATAACGATACCATTAATATTATTCTACTCTTGTTATCATTATCAATTTTTCTATTATCAATCTTTATCATAAGCATTTAAAAATCAGTTCATTACATTTATTTCATAGTTGGCTAGTATATTTATTTCTAGTAATCCTTATTTCTCCTTCAGACAAAGGTTACATCTACTTCGAATTTGCTCTGAAGGATATTCACAAATTCATGTATTAATACATTGAGCACTCCTGCAGATTTAAAAGAATACTCTCATATGTTCTTAAAATTAATCATTTGCAACTCATCTTCCTTATATATATATATATATATATATATATATATTACACAATTTCTCGATACAACTGCTTTCACGACGAAATAGTAAATGAAATCTTTTTACACCTTTCTAAATAGAAGCAGCATTATCATCACTGAAATCAGTTCCAACTGGAATCCACTGGGTTAAAGGTTTGTCTCGTAAAAATGTAAACCTGAAAGTGCATGTCTATTTCCGTTTCCAAAAAGTCATATTTCCAAATATATGTAATGAGCCATGCTCAAGTATTAGAGGAAAGAAAACGTCTGCTTTTTGCTGGAAAAGCATTTATATATATATATATATATATATATATATATATATATATATATATATATATATATATAAACAGAACAGCAAACATATAGAAAAACCTTCAATAGCTTGTAGAGCTGTATTTATTTTCTGTCGGTACCCTTTGGCGTGGAACCTTATTACAGTTGGACTACTAAATAATAATGGTGTCGTTCAGCCGTTCTTTTCATAGAAAAGAGAGAAAAATAGATCATAAAAAGCAGCCAGAGAGAACTGCACAGAAGGTCCCAAGGCATACAATGGCGTGCAAGCTTTCGTCTATTTTGTTAGCGGCAAAATTTCTAGTTGAATTGTCTGGGTATGCGCAATGATACATTAGTTTGTGAATGAAACCTGTAACGGCTGGCGACTTTTATTTCCTTTCACTCTGTTGTTCCCTTTTGTTACCCCTCTTTCCTACACACACACATACACACACACTCTCTCTTTCTCTCTCTCACTCTCTCTCACACACATACTCCTTCTCTGTCTGTCTGTCTTTCTGTGTGTGTGTGTGTCTCTCTCTCTCTTTCTATCTCTCTCTGTCTCTCTCTCTTATACTCATATACACAAGTTTTTTTCTCTTTCAAACTGCTTCTTCTGCGTTAATTTTTTCCTGAGTTTTATTTTTATTCTTTTTGGCAGTAAGAATTTTTTTTGTTTGATTTCATTTTATGATATGACGTTTATAACCAACAAATGTCGTTTAAGTTTTTTCTTTTTTTTTATCTCTTTACACAGACAACATATTTTTTTCTTTTCATTTATTATTTAATGTCGGTTGCAATTTTTAACCTTGAAATACATTTCGGATAGGATTCTTGACTTTTTATTAACACGGTGAATTTTCTGCAAGAAGTACAATAAATGTACAATATCTATTTAAGCACTGTTGTAAAATTTACTGATCTTAGCCCTTTATATTTAGCCAAAATATTTGAAAAGTAACATCATATATCCTCAGACTAGTACTGCATTAAGAAACTCTGATCCCCCCCAACTTTTCCTCTGAAGACGTAGCTGCAGCACCTGCCCCAGAAAACAAACGTTCTCCCTTTAGTTAAAATACCTAACCAATACTACAAATATAATTAACAATTATTTTAGATTCTTATGCCATACTATTTGACTACTCTTAAAAAGTAATACATAAATACCCAAGTCTTTCAGGATAAATTATTATTATTATTATTATTATTATTATTTTGCTCCTTACAAGTTTTTGACACGAGAATTAGCTGGTCATTCCCTTGAGTCTGAGTGGCAGTAATTTTCCTAAAGTCTCCAGGATACTTGTCAGTCTTCTGGCCAATCATAATAATGCTGTATGCTAGATGGTCTCGGCTCGTCCTCCAATTTCCAAATCTTCTAGTATTTTTACCAAGTCTTTAGGGATCGTTCCAATTGCACCAGTTATTTTTAATCTCACCGCCAACTTCGTGTTCTATATCATTTTAGTTCTCTGGCAAGGTCCATGTACTTGTAGTTCTTTTAGTTTTCTGAAATTTTCATTCTATAGTCCCCTGCGACGCCAAAGTCCACAATTCGCCAGGTTCTCTTTTTTGTGAATAATTACTAAGTCAGGTCTTTATGCCTGGATTATCATTATTATTTTCATTTTTTTCTACTCATTTGAGAGTTTTTTCACCAAAGTAAGCCGATGATTTTCAACAGAAGTCTGAGTAAGAGTAAGTCTCCTAAAGTCTTCCGGTTTCTTTTTAGTATTCTGGCTGATCTCAATAATGCCATAGTTTGAATGGTCTCCCCTCATCCGCTTATTTCCAAATCCACCTGTCCCTGTACCAATCCTTTGGTGACTCTATTGAACACACTAGTTAGAGTTGTCAACACCATTACTTTCTTGTTCCATAGTCTTTTCCAGTTCTTTAGCAAGGTCTTTGTACTTGCATCTCTTTTCGTTTTCCTTCAGTTTTACTCATTAATAAGTCGAAAAGACAAAGTACACTATTCGGCAAGTTCTCTTTTTTTGTTAACTATCATTAAGTCTGGTCGTCGAGCAGAGATTAGATGATCTGTTTGTATCCAAAAATCCTTTCCCCACCAAAAAAAAAATGATGTTGTGTCTCATTTTCTAGGACAGAGTTTGGGTGAAGCATTATCCGTTTGTTTTTATTGTCAAATTTAAACTTTTTGCACAATTTCAAGTGGACCATCTTCCCCACCCAGTTGTGTCTAGTTTTAGATTCTCTTTACGCTATTTTACTGCATTTGCTGATAATGTGGACCATCGTTTCATTATGTTCACCACACAACCAACATCTGCTATTGTGTTGCATCTTATCAATTTTTCACGAAGTTGGTCCTTATGGAGTTGTTTCGTGTTGCTCTTAGAAGAGATTCAGCTTCTCTCTTAAGATTTTCCTTTCTGAGCCATGTCAATTTTTTTTTTCCCTTTGGGGTCTTGCTTTTTTGTCGCTTGAAGTGTCCGTACACTTGTTTTTCTTTGAATTGTTGTTTTCTTGTTATATTTGTGCTGTTGATTTTAGTATCGTCTGTATTGTTTCTGGTGGCTTTTATCAGTCTTCCTTCACGCTTTTTATGTAGTCTTCGAATCATTGTATCGATGCTTCGACGCTGTCTTGAATGCTGGCAAGAACTCTTCCTCCTTCTTTTCTTTATTCATATATTTTGTTTACGTTGTCTCTGATATAATTATATCCTCACCTTTATGTTCCACAGCTTTTTCTGTAATCTAGAATTGTCCAAGTATTCATTTATCTTTTCGCTTTCTTTTGAGTCTGTGATTAGCAGGAATGGCAGCATCTATTAAATAGCAAGATTGTTTTTCTAGTAAATTAACATTTGGTCAGGTCTTTTGTCTCGAATTTGTTGATCTGCTAGTATTTCAAGATTCCAGAAAATGTTCTGGTTTGGGTATATATCTTTTCTTTTTCTGGTTGAATTTTAATCTCTTGGGCAATTTCCAGAGGATCACATATCCAATCAAGTCTTTTTCTAATTATTAACTAAAAAACTTGAATCATATGACTGTATACAGTAATTGTATTCGTAAAGCTATATCCCAAAATGCAAATTATAAGTGTTCTTAAAGCCATATAAAAAATTAATGATATTAAAACTCGTAAATAGACGCTAGAAGAATTTACCAATTAATATTATTATTAGTTACTTTAGATCATTTAATTCTTTGTCGAGTTTTAAAAAAAACATAGACCGTATTTTGGACGAAATAAACCAACAAAATTATATATATTTAAAATAAACAAACCAACCAACCAGCCTACCAACCCTTCCCTGTTTGTAGGAAGACGTTCCCTTTGATTTATCTGTTTGCACTCATGACATGGGCCATGTGTTTCGTTATCTTATTCAATCTTCTGAATATGGTGAAGACTGACTTTGACAATAGTCAAGAGAGAGAGAGAGAGAGAGAGAGAGATAGAGATTTGGGGGGAGAGGGTTATGGTAATTAAGACATCTTGAATATATTTTTGTTAAGTGTTGCTTGTTTCCACATACCTAATAATAGGGAACGGTGAAATGTCTCTTGGGATGCTGATATAAACCTGAGATCTAAGGAGAAGGGAACCATTCATCAAATCTTGATTAGACCCCATGTTTGGCAAAGTAGAGTATAACCAGCTGTGTTCTGTGGATCAGTGATTAATGAACACTGGTCTTGATATATGCAGAGAAACATGTCGGTCAGGTTAGACTGCCTTCCGAGAGTCTGATCATGCGATTTGTCCAGCAGTATGGATAGCTCATCCATCATATATAGGCGACACAAAGAACCAGTTCAAGATTAGTATCAAAGCATTTGAAATCTTAAGACTTATTGAGGACTATCGGCGTCATGGTCTCCAAATTAAAATCAGATTTTTTTTAGAAAAGGAAATTCATTTCATCATCCTGAAGAGGCCACAGCAGAAATTAAATTCCATTTCTTCCAGTGTCTTTGTTTTACACGAGCAATAAATCTATCGACTCTTATATGAAATCCATGGTGCTATGTGTTAAATTTTATGGTTAAATAATTCAACTAACAAGCCCATCTTTGTGAGTTTGATTTTCGTTGGGTGTCTCATATTTCAAGCCTTCTACTAAACTAAGCTAAGCATAGTTGAAGTTGATGAGTAAATTACTCATCAACTCCAAGAAGGCGCTCCTGGTATCATATCCTAGACAAAGCTATCTGCATTTCTCACAGCACTAATATCATTGGGAAAGTGATGAATCCAATTATTTCACTCAAGCAATGGGTAAAACTGTAAGGCAAACCATTTTTCAGTGGAGTACAGTTGGTTTGATTTCATAATATTCTTTCTCCTTCTTGGTTACCCTACAAAGGCCAATGAGTTCATTATTCCATTCTATTTTCCCTATAGCTTGAGTGAGAAGAGAGGGATTTATGCTTTTTCCCAAGAGCTTTAGATCGAATTGAAATAAAAAGTGACTCGCTCTGGTTTTGAACTCGGATTGCAATTTCGCTACTTAACGGATCCTATTCGAAAAAAAAGTAACTTTAACTAGATGAAGTTAGCATTGGATTCTTCTAAGTTTACTAACGCCGCACAAGAGAGTATTTAAAATGCCTCAATCTGTATAACGTAGTTATTGCTGATTTATTATGTCAAGCTTAGTAAATAACTTATCCAGAAGACACTGTGGCGATCCCTTCTAATTATTAAATTTAAAAAATCAGTGATCTGAGTTCAAAATATTTTGGTTAACTTCCTGCTCATGCTTCTCAGATAACTCTGTTACAAAGCTTTCTCACAGTAGAGCACACTGAGATCTTGACCTTTGGTAGGTCACGATTCCAGGAAAGGGCTACTACGATTTCTAAACAAGTGGCTGGAATCCCTAATAGAACCCAGTATTGTTTTTATTGGTTTGGTTTGGTTTGGTTTGGTTTTATGGCTTATAAACCATTTTAAGTTACTTAATGCCAAATCTCTTTTATACATGTATAGTAGATATATGGTTTCTGAATATATGTTGTATATAACGATTATAAACAAATCTGAGTTCATTTTTTCGCATAATAAAACGATTTCTTTTATTTTTATCAAATGCGAATAATTCTATTTGCTATAAATCATTTGCTTACTCCCAGTTTAACGTTTTCAGGTATTGCTTTTTAACACTTACAATTCAATTAAACATCAGTGATTTGTTTACACACAGTTAAATGATCAAACATTTCTATTTAAAACAATTCAGTTTAGCATTTGTCAACAAAGTTAAATGGTATAACTAAGTATCTCTAACAATTTAATTAAATATTAACCATTCGTTTACAGACACTTAAATGATCAAAATTTTAATTTCCCACAATTCAGTTAAGGCTAAGTACACATTTTTCGTTTGCAGACAGTTAAATGTAAAAACAGTTCTATTTCTAACAATACAATTTTAGCGATAAGCACAGTTTGAATATTAAACGGTTCTATTTGACCCATAGATTGGACCATATCAGGTTGTACCAGACTGGGCAAGAATGGACCTGGAAGCGATGGTAATGAAGAGGTATTCTGCATTCTCCAAAGCTACAGCATTACCGAAGCCTCACCATCAAACTGTTTAGTGTCATATCCAGAACACTTGTGAAGTTAATCTTACCCCACTGCAGAGATACAGTCGATGTATTCCGCCGTCCCAGCAGAGTCGGCTAATTGATTTCAACCTTATACTGGCAACACCTGCGAAGATAAAAGTATCATTCTTTTGTCCTTTCATCTTGTCAAAAATCGTAGTGGGAAAGAGAGACCTGGTACCCAGTTCGATCGTGTGAAGGTCTGTACCCAAATTGCCGTTCACATTTATAGTGTCTAACGTATGCCAATATCATATCCAATCCTTTATCATATCTATACATATGGGCACCATTTATGAATTGAAGATGAAAAATGTATTTATTGACTATAAAAATTAAACGAAATGTTTAAGCAATTGAAGCAGAGAGTGATCTTATATTTGAAGGTAATATTCCGATCACCTTCACAAGAAAAGATAATTTTGAAACAAAACAAGAAAAAAATCTAGATGCACGAAAGCAACAACTTCAATACAGGGTAAATCGTAGTTAAATCATTTTTTTTAATATTTAAGATTAACAATTAAATTATCGGTCTTCATTTAGAAAAACCTTTGATATGATAAATTTTGACATGTTGATAAGGTTTATGTATGCTTTATGCATATCATATAGAGGGGAAAAAATACCAAAAATGGTTCCCCAGATATGAAACTAAACAGCAGCTGATGATAAGGCTCCAGTTCTGGACTTTTATGAAGTGTGGAGTAAACCCAAATTGATATTACACCCAGATCAACTCTGAACCTTAGTGGTTGTGTCTGTTAAAATTTTATCGATTATTCAAACAAATTGATAGTTCAAATAGATCTGTTCCTAAATTATTTGTAATCATTTGGAAAAATTTTTTAAAAATCTGAAAAAAATTACACAAGAAAGTTAAATATTGACGTATAATGAACGTGATTTCCAAAACCTGGATGAGTTTATATGCCACTAAAATCAACCAAATAATCAATCAATCAAATAAAATACCCAGGAACTGGGATTACGAAAACATTTCATTCCATCTCTGGAAACGAATGTGTACTTTACAGAGGATGTTAACAAGATTGTCTCGCTGGACACTTGCCATCGGAATGAGAGTATATATATATATATATATATATATATATATATATATATATATAGCCATAATTCCATATGTAAATATTGGATGATTTGGTTGTAAGGATTACAACAGATTTAATGAACGGAGTACCGTAAACTGTCCGTTCGCTCGTATCTCCGAATAATCCTGTACCATATTTCCACACCATTTCCTTTATTGTCTTTGATATTTTATAGTCTCTGTATCAAACATAACATTTATGTATTTCTGTTTCCTAACTCACACGTTTAACTATACAGACGTCACAATTTTTCTAAAAAAATTTTCAGTTTTATTTCGAACACAATACGTATTAAGATCTTCAAAGGAACGAAATATCCAACTTATATAGTGTCATTGATTGACTCAAAAATTTCAGTTAGTTTTTAAAGGAAGATATTTTCGATTTTGCTAAGAATAAGAAACATTCAATCATTAGGTAATAATCACAGCCAATCTCCCTCCTGGGTTGAGTTCACTTTTTGAATCTAGGGAAATATCAAACATTTGAACGATTATTATGATTATTATTTACTCTTTTGAGAGATTTTACATCAGCATTAGCTAGTGGTTTCTATCTGGGGTTTGATTGACAGCAAGTCTCCTTAAGTCTCTTGGACTCTTCTTTGCCCAACTGTTTTTCCCTTTTTGTATCTAAATTTTTTTTTTCTGTTAATCCTTGTGTTATTTGTAATTTTTTCTGATTGCTGTAATATTCCTTCATCGCTCTTTTTTATGCAGTCTTCGAGACGTCTTATCGATGTATCGATGCCATCGTGAATGCTGGCATGTCCTCTTCCTCTTCCTTTTCTTGTCACTTATAACTTGTCTATGTCATTTCTAGAGTGTAAAGTTTTATTAATCATCATGAGTTTTCTTGTTCCCATGTCCATTTGAAGTTCTTGTCACGCCCACTTTAAGAATGGTCCCCAATATCTTACCAAGGTACAGCCCAGGTGTTCACCCCTTGATGAGATTGCTGACATGTAGTCTTATTTTTAGTAGATTTCTTGTTTCCCTGGGAAATTCTTTTTCCTTTTTTTTCTTTCATCTCCATTTGTTTGATGGTGTCCACTTCCAATATTCTGAGGTATTTGTAACTTACTTTTTCTCCGAGTGTTCTGATTTTTTCTTGGTTTTGTAGTTCTATCCCTTTCATTATTTGTCATTTTTTGCTTTTCATTATTAGCATGGCACATTTTTCTATGTCACATTCTATCCCTCTATGGTCACTGTATATTCTCACCACTTGTATTAGTGTTTTCAATTCTTTTTCAGTTTTGGAAAACGGTTTGATGGCGTCCATGTTTATTAGGTGGTTGATTTTTTCTTGAGATTTATGAAATTTCTATCCGCCTGTGCATTTTCTAAGTATGTGACTAAGTGGCATTATGGCTATTAAAGATAGTTATGGTGATAGCGCATCCCCATAGAATATTCCTCTCTGGATTTTCACTTCAGTTAAGCTTTTACCTCCGGCTCTTATTTCCATTCTATACTTTTTACGGTATTCTCAGTAAATTTTATGACGTCGTCGGATATATCGCCCATTTTGGCACGGTCTATTATCCAGCCTTTTGGGACATATCTTATTAATTTTTGCAGTCAATCCACGCCAAACCTAGGTTTTTGTTTCGTTTTGGTGTCATTTGGAATGTGTGGAACAATGTGTAATAGATTTCCTATTCCTCTGGATCCCTCGTGGTATCCTGTGTGTTCTTCGGGGAATGGTCTGCGTCTTATCAGCGAGTAGTAAACCTCCTCCCAAATTTGTGCCGTTTGTATTTTCCCCATCATCTGTAGGCATATTATGGGTCTGTAGTTGTTAGGGGGGCTTCTTTTTATCGTTTATTTTCGATCAAGGTGGTCTTTCATTTGGTCATACATTCGGCCATGTCTGTTTCGTCTAAGCATCTATTCATTTCGATAGCCAGTGTGTCGTGGATGGTATTGAATTGAATCCTGTATTTATAGTCATAGCCTCGAGTTTTCCAATTTGGTACTTTCTTGAGTGTTATTATTATTATTATTATAAGTCAAAATTCATGGAAGGTTATGAGACATTCTGTTGTGATGTTAGGATAAAGAATATACTATGTTCAATAAAAATAACTTCAACATTTCAAACTTTCAAGTGTGTGGTACAATATGTGTAGGCAAGTGGCAATGGTAGCTCCGTCCATCTAATGTTTTAACATTTTTTCCAGAAACAATCGGGTTATTTCATGGCTCCGACCGGTATACACTGTGCATTTTCTGTTGGTAATTTTTTAAAGACTTCTAAACCTTTATTGCATCACAAAGATCATTTGATGTTCGTTTCGTGCTTCGTTAGAAACATACTACGCCTGAATACGGAACAGCATCATTCCAGCATAAAATGAAATAAGCATAAAAAGCTCTCTGTAAAGAAATTACATAATTGCTATTCTTAAATTAAGCAAACACATAAATATACTGAAAAGAGCGAGAGATGTCCGGGAAATATATATATATATATATATATATATATATATATATAGAGAGAGAGAGAGAGAGATGGAGGGAGAGGGAAAGAGAGAGGAGCGGAAAAGGGAGAATGAAAGAGACTCAATGTTATTATCCCTTGATATATATATATATATATATGTGGGGGGGGGCGTATGTGTATTTACAAACACTCTACACTAGCAATATGTGACATAAAGTCAATATTTCAAGAAGTTTTTAGCAGGTTTAAATTTAGAAATATCCTTCAACTAGACCGGTTGCCATACCAAAGTTAACCCATAGGTAGATGGAAAATAGACGTGTGCATGTCATTCCTCGGGGTATTAGCACTATCTGAATTGCAATCATCCTCAACTAAGATTTCAATTCGGGTCACCGTGACGAATTTCCCCGACGATAAGCATTAAACCATGAGCACCTTATATATATATATATATATATATATATATATATGTATATATATTCCCTTATCGAAAACTGTAGATGTATGCGTACTCAAGGCTTCAGTTAAAGAAATCTGTGAACGACCTGTCACTTTTTTTGGATATGTGCACACGGAAGTCCCTGACTCTAAACTAACATCGTCAGTCATTTACGAGGATCATCAAATAAGTTTCCGGAATTTTTTTTTTTTTTCGTACAGGCACTTTTATTGATATTTCATAAAAAAAACCTAGTCCCCTTCGAAGTAATCTCCTCCGGCTGCAATGCACTTGTTGTACCTTTTCAACAACTTCTGCAAGGCGCCATTGAAGTCCTCTTGTGTGAGCGTGTCAATAACCTTCGTCACAGTCTCTTTCATTTCCTCAATTGTCTCATAACGACAGCCTCTGAGCTTAGGAAATAAGCAAAGGTCACATGGAGCAAGGTCTGGTCTTTAGGGACCGTCATCTTGGTCAAATAGTCTGTAACAAGGATGGAGTTGAGGACTGGTGTATTGTCCTGGTGGAAATGCCACTGACCCGATTTGAAGAGTGCTGGCCTCTTCCCTAGGAATCTCTTGCTGAACTCCCTTAAAACCTCAACATAGTAACCCTAACCCTAAACCTTTGGGCAATCAACTCTGGTGTATTGTCTTTATTGGATATAATTCTTCTAAAGTGTCAGATTGCACTTTTAAAATTCACCAGGCTTTAGTAGGGTGTATTCCAATTGCTGCTGTAGCTGTTCATTTTAACCTAAAATCATAAAAATTGGTCAGTCATCTCATAAGATGTATAGCAATAAGATACTGAATTTTCAAGAGTCTTCAATTTTAAATGCCCATACGAAAAAAGTCTGGAAACTTATCGTATGCCCCTCGTAGATCAAGAATTGAGATTACTGCTTACTGAGTGATTGGAGAGATAAAACGAAAATTAATCCCATTGTTAATCTACAACTGCTACTGTCTCTACTGCAGACGTCGTTAACATCAACTTTTCAGTTCTTATTCAATGCTTTAGAAGATCGTGGATGATGCAAATGCCAGTTACTTAGAACCCGAATGATCGCAAAAACAAACTTTGCATCCGTCTATAGTCTTCCAAGTTATGTAAAGTGACATTCCAGTTCGGAAAACTGTCATAATCACCATATCGTGAAAAAATATCACTTAGTAACAATACGATCGTGTTCAGTTATTAGATGGTCAATCACTTAGTAACATCAGATTCTGTATGATAGACTAAGCCAAGTAAATAATATAATACAACCTAATCTCCAAACGTAAACAGTGATAATAACGTTCTGCATTTTGATGGGCGATTGCCTATACCTGGGAAAGGAGTAGCGCCTTCCCCGATACTTCAGTGTAGTAGCTATTGAAAAGGGGGCTTTCTAGTCGCTCTCGACTAATGTCGCCAACTTTACTTACCTAGTAACAAACAAAGTAAAAAAAGATAAATGACGTTAAGCAATCATAGGCCAGTTCCGTTCTTAAATAAATGACAATTGAATTCATCAAGTACTGTAAAGAGACTGAGAGGTTATAAAAAATACTAAGCCAATAAATATAACAACATGATAAATTCAACGTGATAAATAAAGTTAAACAGTAATGGGCATGTCCAGGGCTTAGATCAGTGACAATTTAAAAGAAATATCACCACAAATAAATAAACTTACTCAAATAAATGAACACAATATATAAAATTTTCCTATTTCTTGGCCAAATTTCTCATATTTACTGCATTGTTTATCAAAAATCTTGTTCTTAAAAGCTTCAATTACTATGAACAAAGAAGCCCAAGAAAATCATTTGGTAAAATAAATAATCAGCTCAAGAAATTTAAGAGTAAATAATAAAAAGTGAAGCGAAATAAAGACGATTGTAAAAGGACAATGTTGTCTCGTTTCAACTAATCTACAAACATTAAAATCGTGTGTTTCAGATCTGATGATTGAAAAATTAATTATTGTTAATCAACACGTCATGTTTTCTTACCGAAGCAGCAACAATTTGCAAATTTGTCCTTGTTGTATCTTAAAATCTACACCGAGACAATTGAGTTTCCAGTAATTTATTTACACTCAAATAAATCTCAAAAATAGATTTTTATGACCGAAAGACTGCTTCAAACTCCTGACAGATAAAACTGTCGAATTTACCTGATCGTAAAATTGTCTAGACGCTGAGGAAATTTTCAGCGTGACTTTTTATCCACCTTTTCTCCGATCTGACTGTTTTAAACTTAGGAAATTAAGTACAAAATTAAAAATCTATTTAACAGTTAAAGGAATCAGTGGCATTTTAATTTTGGACGTAAAATGTTAAACATCCTAACTTAATTTGGAGGCTAGAATAGATGAGATGCTTTCGTATATCACAAATAGCATTAATCTATAATATACAGGCCAGAATCTAGAAAGCTGATTTTTAAGGCAGCTAAATATATTCTTGTTAAAATAAAAATGAAAATAAACATGATACAAAAAATAAGCAACACAAACACCTCCCAAAAGAGAACACCACAAAACCCCCACATAATTCCTTCTGATTTACTAGTTCTGGTCTGAAAATAATCATAAGTGTACAATATAAACACACTGGAAAATAAGACCGTAATTTTGTCACTTTACATCTGATAATTGTATACACCACAAAGGACTTAAAGCAACATACTTAGTAATGGCATCAGTATCACCAAGTCACACTGACAGCACGTATTTCCATGACTCTGTCTTTCGATCCGTCCTTATCATCCGTCACTCTCGATAAGTCATCCAAACTACATCCTGTGTCTGCATATAGTTGATATAAATAAGTTCATGTTGATCAGCCAACACTGGTGCGTCCATAGCTAAAGGTCCTTAGAAGAACATCACTTATGAGTTCAGCATTGGTTAAAGTAACGGACTTTGGTTATATATATATATATATATATACGTATACAGAATAAGATTATGATAAAAGTATATACGTATATCAGAATACCAAAAAAAAACCGTAGCAACAATAACGATTCTCTATAGAAACATCAAAGTGAAATTACGTTCACCGAATGGAGACACAGAATATTTCAACATGGTAGCAGGAGTACTACAAGCGGACACGCTAGCCCCATACCTTTTTATCATCTGCCTAGAATACCTGCTTAGAATATCGATCGATAAAATCAGAGAAAACGGCTTCGTGCTGAAAAAGAAAATAAGCAGAAGGTACCCCGCAAAAACAATTACCGACGCCGACTACGCCCATACATAGCGATACTGGCAAATACGCCCAATCAAGCCGAAACACTACTGCATAGTTTGGAACAAGCCGCCGCAGGCATTGGCCTCCATGTCAATGCACACAAAACTGAATATATGAGCTTTAATCAAGCAGGAGATATTTCCACACTCGAGGGAATCTCTCTGAAACTGGTAAACCAATTCACCTACCTATGAAGCAGTGTCTCATCAACCAAAAAATACATCGACACGTGGCTAACGAAGGCATGGACAGCTATCGATAAGCTATCGATCATATGGAAATCAAACCTGGCCGAACCTGACCGATAAAAGGAAACGCAGTTTCTTCCAGGCAGCGGTCGTGTCGATACTGCTGTATGGATGCACTACTTGGACACAAACAAAACAGCTGGAGAAGAAGCTAGACGGCAACTACACAAGAATTTCACGAGCAATATTGTATAAGTCATGGCAGTAACACCCCATAAATCACCAAGTATACGGCCACCTGCCTCCCATCACGAAAACTATCCAAGTTAGACGAACCAGACACGCATGACACTGCTGGAGAAGTAGAGACGAGCTCATAGGTGATGTAATCCTATGGATCCCACATATTGCCGAGCAAAAGCAGAACAACAAGCTAGAACATACATACCGCAGCTCTGTGAGGATACGTAATGTAGCCCTGAAGACTTGCTAGAGGCGATGAACGATAGGGAAAAGTGGCGAGAGAAGGTCAGGAATATCCGTGCTAGCGGAAGGACATGATGATATATATATATATATATATGAGAGAGAGAGAGAGAGAGAGAGAGAGAGAGAGAGAGTGTATATATATATATATATATATTAGAACCGGCTCATTGGTAATATGGATAGTGTGTTCACAAATGGTTCGGGAGGCCGGGGTTCATTCCCAGGTCGACTTATATCAAATACTCAAAAAAAACTGTACTTTATAGCTCCTTGCTTAACACTCAGAATTTAAATAATGGATCAAGGGTAAATGGAGCCATCCAGGGAACCAAATATCACACTGCCCTACACCTCGGCGTATTAACTATTGAAAAGTGAGCCATCGGGTTGTTCAGCTTAATATATAACTTAATTTTTTTTTAAATGGTGATTAATTAGTGAAGATGGGACAATATTCCCTGGCAATGTCTGATTGGAAAAAAGATTCTTGTAAATATTCAGGATATTTTGGTTAGTCGATGCTCTTTGCCTTTGGATGGAAACCCCAGAAGTTTTAATACAGACAGTTTTCAATGATAAATGCTTAATCACATACTTTTGCGTTAGAATTAGAATTGCAGCTTGGAATAAAGGTTGCACTGACGAATAGAAGACGGGAAGTAACGACCTCAAAAATGTCTAGAATGAGAAACAGGGAGAAAGATAGGTGACAGCCAGACAAATAGGCGAGGGACGTCAAAGACGATAGTTTGCAGACAAATCAAGCAAACGAAGTCGGGAATCGTGTTGATAAATGCCTGTGAAATTTACGAAAGGACAGAAGACGAGGTTTCCCAATAACATCCAAGCAGAGTCATCATAAATTTCCTTATTGGATTCAAAGAGAGAGAGAGAGAGAGAGAGAGAGAGAGAGAGAGACAGAGAGACAGAGAGACAGAGAGCCAGAGACAGAGACAGAGAGACAGAGATGCTAAGTATGCGAAAGAAAGACTAAAACGAATTAAAAATGGGAGGAAAAGACTCGTTGAACTTTTATCTTAGCTCCACGACGACGCTGTCTGGAGAGAAAGCGATGTGGTTAAACGATAACGACAACTTCTGACCTGCCAAGGTTGAATCGTCGAAGGGGTTATGTTTTGGTGAGTGATGAACTAAGTGGATGGTTGCCCAGTTAGCTGGGGTTGTAGAATACATTGACTGCATCTCTGCAGAGGGGTAACCTCCCCAAAACCAGTGTCCTGATATGAAATTAAACAATCTGATGACAAGGCATCGACTTTGGGGTTTTGGGAATGTGGAATGCTCCTTCATTTTGATTGTTCCTAGGTTCACTGTCATCCGGAGTGGTAACACCTGATAGGGTGTTATCTATAAGTCAAATAGACCAAACTGTGTGGAATTAAAGACTGAGGTTAAATTGTGACTATTTTTTTAGCAATACTTGAAACCATTTAACTGTGTGTAAAAAAAGAGCTCATGTTCATTTAAGAATGTTATTTATACAGTGTGTTTACAAGTAAAATATATTTAAAATATGTGTATACGTAGGATTTGTTCTTAAATAACATACAATGTTTGCTATGTCATAAAACCAAACTAAACCAATCTCAATGGTTGTAGAACGTACAGTTAAAAACTCGCTGAGAAAATTTTGACGAAATTCTTTTTTTAAGTACAACGATTGGTATCACTGTTTGTATATGGCAGTACAAGCGAGAGAGAGAGAGTGAGAGAGAGAGAGTGTGTGTGGGAGGGAGGGAGGAAGAGAGTTTATCGGACATGAATTAGTATTCGCCCATCATTTTTGGATTAAAAGTAATATTTATTGAAGAGTATGATGAAATCAATTATTATTACTATTATATATCATTCATCATCAATATCGTCTGTATTCGAACTGTAACCCAGGAAAAATCATATGGTTTGAAAATGCACTTTTATCGAAAGTTGCGTTGGACAGTACCTGCATTTTTAGATTACTATATATTGGTTATTTTTATCACAAAATTTCAATGCCGTAGAGTTTGGTTAGTAATAATACCCAATGATATTCTTTTTTACAACCTAATATTCTACTATAAATAATAAAGTCTTCGTATGTTTGGATAAGAAAACAATTAACATTTTATTTAAAAGTCATATACGGTGTTTGATGGGTAAATTTTCACGATATTTAATTCTTAATTTCGCACGTGCATTTTATTTGTTTCAGGCATTTTCAAGTATTTAGCAGCTGGGCAAAGTCAGTTACGAAAACAGCTGCATGATATAATCCACGCCTCCAGAAATTAAAAAAAACAGCATGAGGTACAGCTTGGTGGAAACATGAATACTGTTGTGACACAATGCGTTGGAATTCGTTTCCGTTTGTGTTGGTGCCACTCAGACAATCTCTTTGTCTGTTTTGGCGCAAAACCCACACAAAGGGCCTGCGGACGAGATCTCCTACGAGGCAAGAAGTGGAGGAGGGAAGGAAGGTCCGAGAGAAGACAGAGAAAGCATTTGAAAACAAAGGGCAGAAGAGAACAGTCGCATTGAGATAGCTGTCCAGAGAAGGACACAGTCAGCTGAAGGAGGCAGTGAGAAGATGGAGGTAGTGCAGAGAAGAGAGTCAACAGAAGTCAGAAAAAGGTGGCAGCTAACACCTGTTGACCTACAGAAGCCGAGTTAACAAACGCGAGAAAATGTCAGCATTTCTAGGGGCTTGCGAGAATTTCGTTCGTGTACACGCTCACTTTAGCTCATAGAATGCACAGTGTCACAGACTCCCCGTTTGTTGCGCTTGGAGTTGACCCAAGTCCGTGTTTGTTCGTTTGTTCTTTTCCTCCACCGTCTCGGTTATGTTTTGCGTGTCTGTAAAAAAATGTGTAATGCCCTTGGTCGGAAATGAGAAAAAACACTAGATGAATCACTGGCCATGAGTAGTTTGTTTAAGAAAGCTGATATTGTCGGACGTCAGCCAGCAGGGGTGTTATTACGCTGTACTGCTTTCAGGAATTCGATTATTTGACCAATATGAAAATTCCAGTGATTTTGTGTAAAATTGATGACTGATTCGTATTGATATTGATGAAAGCCATAATGATTTGTGGATGGTTACTAGTGATGTTGATCTTATGCCACCTTTAATTATCCTATGGCACAATAAAGTATATATATATATATATATATATATATATGTATATATATATGTTTGATTACATAATACAGACACATTTTTTCTATATAATCTTTTTAGAATCCTTTCTCGTTTCCTGACAAGAGTTTTGGTTTTAAGTTGGAGTTGATTATTGAATTTACCGAAATAGTCCCGAGCGCTTTCGGACCTTTCATAAATCATCGTCAGTGTATTTTCACATTCCCACATGGCCATAGGTCCCATACAAGGATTTCTGCGATCATATCACCCCTAACATATGGCCACCTAACTCCCCAGATTGCAATCCCCTGGATTATTATGTCTTCAGTACGGTTGAGCAAGTGACCAACGAGTTTCAGAGCAACACAAAAGATTAACTGAAGGTAAAGATAACGGTTGCATTTACCAATTTTAAACACTGAGAACGCAAATAAAAAAAAGAAAAGAAAAGAAGGTTTACGGGAGATTCTGTCATCGTCTTGAGGCTGTGATTGAAGCCAATGGTAATTTATTTTAAATAAATTTAATCTATAGTTTTTCAAGATATTTTCGTGTAATTTTGGAAAATATATCTGATAAAAGCGAACTGCCATTTTTTTTTAAAAATTTTCTGCATAATTTAGATGGCAGTTTACCCATCGTACCTCGAATTTATAATATCAATATAAATTGAGAGAAACGTCTATGATAGCGAAGGTCCGTGCGTTAGCGACAAAGCCACGAGAAACAAACCCTAAAGATAGATATGAACGGAGTGAAATAGATATGTAGGAAATGATATAGACAGATGCATATGAACAGAGATAGATAGATAGATATGAACCAAGTGAAATAGATATGTAGGAAATGATATAGACAGATGCATATGAACAGAGATAGATAGATAGATATGAACCAAGTGAAATAGATATGTAGGAAATGATATAGACAGATGCATATGAACAGAGATAGATAGATAGATATGAACCAAGTGAAATAGATATGTAGGAAATGATATAGACAGATGCATATGAACAGAGATAGATAGATAGATATGAACCAAGTGAAATAGATATGTAGGAAATGATATAGACAGATGCATATGAACAGAGATAGATAGATAGATATGAACCAAGTGAAATAGATATGTAGGAAATGATATAGACAGATGCATATGAACAGAGATAGATAGATAGATATGAACCAAGTGAAATAGATATGTAGGAAATGATATAGACAGATGCATATGAACAGAGATAGATAGATAGATATGAACCAAGTGAAATAGATGTGAACAGTGAAAGAGATATTAGTTTCTTGTTGTTTGTTTGTTGTTGCGTTTTATGCCATATCAACCTTTGTAGGTAATTTAACGCAAAATTAATTTTTAATGTAAATAATCAGTTTTATTTTAAAAAATTCAATTTAGCATGAGTACACAGTTCAATTGTCAAAAACATTTCTATTTTAAACTATTCAAGCAGTTATATATAACAGTTCAGTTTAGTGTAAGTACAGTATCAATGTCAAAAACAGTTCAATTTCAAATAATTCAGTTTAGCAAAAGCACGCAGTTTGAATGTAAGTACAGTTTAATTGTGAAAAGCATTTCTATTTCGAGATATTTAATTTAGTCAAGCAGTTCTAATTCAGCTAATTCAGTTTAGTATGAGTACAGATTTTGTTTACACACAGTTACATGTCAAAACAGTTCTATGTTAAGCAATTCAGTTTAGTGTAAACACAGTTTCAATGTCAAAAAACAGTACTACTTGAAATAATTCAGTTTCGCATGAGCACGCAGTTTAAATGTAAGTACAGTTTAATTTTCAAAAGCATTTCTATTTCAAGCTATTCAGTTTAATCAAACAATTCAATTTAGCATAAGTATGCTGTTAGTTCTATTTAACCCATAGATAGGGCCCTATCAGGTGATACCACGGCGGGCCAGAGTGGACCTGGGAGCAATGGCAATGAAGGTGTGCTCCGCATTCCCCAAGGCCCCAGCATTACTGGGACCTCACCATCAGATTGTTTAGTGTCATATACAGGCCACTCGTTGCAGGGGTCTTACCCCTCTGCAGAGGTGCAGTCAGTGTATTCTACAGCCCCAGCCGACGGGGCAAAAGAGATATTAACAAAGTGATATATATATATATATATATATAGAGAGAGAGAGAGAGTGAGAGAGAGATTGTGTGAGAGAGAGAGAGAGAGATTGTGTGTGAGAGAGAGAGAGAGAGAGTGTGTGTGATTAAGAAGAAGAGAGAGAAAGGTTCTCATTCATACATACAGCACTAACACTTTTTAATGAAAAAGTTTAGTTTTTTCAAAACCAAAGATGCTATTATTTTTTCATTTACTTAATGACTATTATTCGTTATTATCATTAGGGGCCAGATTCTACGGCATTATAACTGTGAGACCAAGAAAAATCCTTTGGTTAAAAATATATTAACTATATAGAATTTGGCGTAGGAGTATACTCGGTTTAAGACGACTAGGTATCAAATTTTTGTTGAAAGTTTTTCGATGCTTCAGCGTTTGGTAATGAATATTGACTCAAAATATCCGTTTTAGTTGCATACTGTTTTAATAGGAATAATAAAACAATGTATTTCTTTTAGAATAAAATAATATTTTAATTAGTAAGGTATACTCCTTTTTTGGCGACAATATATACAGATTAGGAAATTTCTGTTTTATTCGATATTTGATTTCATCTATCAACATTATTCTTCTAAAATCTAAAAATGAAATTGTTGTGGATGGGGCTACTGATAGATTGTCAACACAACCCGTACTAGAGCCATAAACAATGCTTTCCATATACACATCTAAACGTTTAACATATTTGGCACTGGTCTGAAAATTTCTTCGACACAGCAGAAAAGTAAAAAAAGATGAGGGTTACTCTAATCTACGCTGGACCAAGAACTTTACAGTATCTTCTCATATGAAAAAAAAGCATAGATCATTTACTTTTTAAGCTGATATTATTTCATCTAATGAAATTTTGCAAGTTGAAGAATGCGTCAATAACCACGGAGAAGCAATTAAGAAGATATCCCGATTAAGAAAATCAAGGGAAATAACTATTGCTTTTAAGTATTTCGCCATGTTTACCATGTTTGGCTTATAATTTAAATTGGTTGGGTCAATATCTGCGTTAGACGTGCTTTGGCTGAAGATAAGAGATCCAGTGGTTGTTGACTAACGGTCAAGTCATTCAGTAAGCACAGGTTCGCGCCTGATCACCAAAGTTATGCAGCATTCATCCTCTTCAAGACCCAGATGGGTCTCCACTTAAGTAAAAGACAGGTACTGTAAGCAATCTGGGACAAATGTGCCAAGTCAAACCAAAGCTTAGTAAATAACAATGAGAATAAATGGCTTCTTATTTATTTCAGATTTAAATCGATTATTTTAAGTGTATAGCTTGTCATGACTCCGATCAATATTGATTGGTTTGGTTTGGCCTCACAACAACCATTGAAGGTTATTAATGCCAAATCCATTTTTAAACATAAATAAATTTCTATTTAAACAATTCCGCATCGTATAAGTATAGTTTTTGTTAACACACAGTTAATGTCAAAACATTTCTATTTCAAACAATTCAGTTTAGCGTAAGTACAGTTTCAATATCAAAAACAGTCCTGTTAATACAATTCAGTTTAGTATAAGTATTCATCCTTAATGTCAAAACACTCCTATTTCAAGCACTTCAGTCTAACATAAGGATCGAGTTTAAATGTCAAAACAATACTATTTCAAGCAATTCAGTTCAGCATAAGTATGCAGTTTAAATATTTAAAAAATCCTAAGTACGCAGTTCAAATGTCAAAACATTCCTATTTCAAGCAATTCAGTTTAGGATAAGGATACAATTTAGTTCTATTTGATCCTTAGATTGGACTCTATTAAGTGCTACAACTCCAGAGCAGAGTGGACCTGAGAGCTATGACAATGAAGAAGTACTCTGCATTCCCCAAAGCTCCAGCATTACTAGAACTTCACCATCAGATTGTTTAGGGAAATATCCAGGACACTCGTTGACGTGAGTCTTACCCCTCAGAGGAGAAGCGGTTGGTGTATTCTGCAGCCCCAGCCGACTGGGCAAGATCAAGGTTTAAAGAATATATTTAAATCCTGTGTCAACTAAGAAAGCTGTACTTCATAAACTTCTACTATATTTACAATAAAATTTATTGTTTACATTTTTAGTCCAATATTAATTAACATCTACTATTTAAACGAAATGAAAAAAATTATTGACCTTTTAATGACATTTTGAAAGTTTGGATATGAGTTTAAATGTGGAGATCCGCATTTTAATTGGAATTTCTAAAAGGCTGTTGAAAACAACACTTAATGATTAGAAAACGGCATCCAACTATAAGGTCACAGGTTTTCAACCCCTCGTTTGGATCGTTGTAAATAGATGCTTTCAATATATAATAAGGTTGTCGGGGTTGACATGTCAAGTACCTTGTATGTCGTGATATTTTTCTGAACTATTGAGTTTACATGGTTTGGTTTGGTTTTGTATTGTTTAGTTTATGCCATATCAATCCTTGTATGTTATTTAATGACAAATTCTGTTTAA
>OY757905.1:130549445-130606945 GCA_963585895.1 Sepioteuthis lessoniana | reverse complement strand
AACATAGAATGATAGACTTTTATTGCTAAAATACCATTACGTCATAATCCTATTTCTTTTTGCGTAGTCGGTTTGGGCTGTACAGTACACCAACTGTATCTCGGCAGACAGGTTAGACCCCCAACACACACGACCAGTGTCCTGTATATGACTGTAAACAATTTGATGGTGTGGTTCCAGTAAAGCGTAGTACTTCTTCATTGACATCGCTTCCAGGTCCACTGTGGCCCGGAGTGGTAATACATTATTGGGCCCTATCTATGGGTCAAATAGGACTAAACTATACCTATGCTAAACGGAATTGCTTAAAATAAGACCGTTTTGATATTGAAACTGGGTACTTATGCTAAACCGAATTGTTTGAAGTAGAAATGTTTTGACATGTAACTGTGTGCTAACAAAAACTACGCTTATACCAAACTGAATTGTTTGAATTAGAGTTTGGTTTGGTTTGGTTTTATGGCATATCAACCTTTGTAGGTTATTTAACGTCAAATCCATTTTTATGAAAATAATCAGTTCTATTTCAAACAATTCAGTTTAGCATGAGTACACAGTTTATCAAAAACATTTCTATTTCAAACTATTCAGTTTATTCAAGCAGTTATATATAACAATTCAGTTTAGTGTAAGTACAGTTTCAATGTCAAAAACAGTTCAATTTCAAATAATTCAGTTTAGCATTAGCACGCAGTTTAAATGTAAGTAAGGTTTAATTTTCAAAAACATTTCTATTTCAAGCTATTCAGTTTAATCAAACCATTCAGTTTAGCATAAGTATGCCGTTAGTTGTATTCAACCCATAGATAGTGTCCTATCAGGTGCTACCACACCGGGCCAGAGTGGACCTGGTAGCAAAGGGGTGCTCCGTATTCCCCAAGGGCCTTGAATTACTGGGACCTCACCATCAGACTGTTTATTGTCATATCCGGACACTCATTAGGGGTGGATCTTACCCCTCTGCAGAGGTGCAGTCAGTGTATTCTACAGTCTCAGCCGACTGAGGTAAATGTCAAACAGTTTTATTTCAGATAATTCAGTTCAGCATTAGTGTACAGTTTAGATGTCGAAACAGTTCTATTTCGAGCAATTCAGTTAAGCATAAATACGCAGTTTAAATATATAAACAGTAAACGCCAACCACCGTTTAGTTCTATTTAACCTTATCAGGTGCTACCAATCCGGGCCTGAGTAGACCTGGGAGCGATGGCAATAGAGGGGTATTCCACATTCTCCAAAACTCCAGTATTGCTGGAACCTCAGATTGTTTAGTGTCATATACAAGACACTCGTTGGGGGGGTGTCTTACACCACCATCGAGAAGCAGTCGGTGTATTCTAAAGCCCCAGCCGACTGGGCAAATTTGGATTTGAATTGTTTGACTAAACTGAATAGTTTGAAATAGGAGATTTTTGACAATTGAACTGTATATTGATGCCAAACTGAATTGTTTGAAATATAACTTTTTATTTGTATGAAGCTGAATTTGACATTAAATAACCCACAGAGGTTGATATGCCATAAAACACAAACAAACACACAAACAAACAAACCTATTTCTTTTTTATTCTCTTACAATAAATATTTATATCTTCTTTTCTTCCCTCTCTGATTCATTTCATGCAATATCTTTTCTCTCTTTTTCAATTTCTTTTCATTTACAATTCATTTTTATTTTCACTGTCCTTTTTGTTTTGTTTTTTTTTTTTTTTTTAAATTCATTCATAAATATTTTTGTCATTTATGACCTAAAATATTATAGAATAGATATATATTTTGAAATTTTGTCGAACTGGATCATACATTGTTTAGATACATACTTCCCTGAAAAATATTTATATATTTTGACTAATTTTGTAGTACTTATAGTACTATATAAATGTTTGAAAAACAAATATACTTCATTCTAATTTATTTTGCATAAAACAACCACAAAACAGTAATGATGGAGAAAATTAAATGTATACATCTAACTTTTTGTAATTCTTATATTTCTTATATAACATTCTTTTCGAGTTTTATTAAAGAAAAAAAGAATGGATATATCATGAAAAATTCAGCTTTATTTGCAATTTATTTCCCATATAACTCGTGTACACAAATTGTGGAATTGAGCACTAAGATTGTCACTTAGAAATCATTATTTAGCAGTACATAAACTAATAACACAACTTTATTAAATAGCTGAACATTGTGTCTACATAAAATATTATTTTAACAAAGTAAATCAAATTATAGGATTTAATGGTATATTTTATCGAGCGACTCAGAAGGAAATATAATGGAATAACACACACACACACACACACACACACACACACACACACACACACACACACACACACACACACACACACACACACACTCACGCACACACACACACACACACACACATACCAATCTGTAGTAAAGAAAAGAAGAGAAGGACCAGAAAAAAATCTAGAAGGAAAATAAACACTATAAGATGTGGATACGTAATAAAGATACATTAATAGTACTTAAAAGTATGAACACCAAATATTTAATTTTTAAATTTTAGACTTTAAAGTTTAAATGAGACGCTATACACAAGTGAGCCAATTTGGTCATTAATGATGTCTAAATGTCTAGATTGGGTTTAGATGACATAGCACTAATTCGGCATGTAATTCGTTAGTAGTTACGCTAATCTGATCAATAATCTTGGGGAAAACACAGGATTATGTAAGCGCTGCACCCTTCACACTCAGACTGATATTTGACGATTTTCTTTCTTAAACGAAAGTCCCTGTCAATGCCAAGATTTGAGCGCGTCCTGAATAATTCAAAATTATTGTAATATATGGCCTTCAGATTCTGTTTCCATTGCTATTTTCGTTATCAAATTCCGTTATCATTCTGAAGATAACATTTAAAAAATATGATGAATCCATCGTAGAACATATCGACTGCATCGCTGTAGAATGGTAAACCCCCTCAAACGAGTGTTCTGGATATGACACTAAACAATCTGATGAGTGGCTCCAGTAATGCTGCCGTTTTGGGAATTTTGAGTATCCCTTCATTGCCAGGTCCACTCTGACCCAGACTGGTAGCACCTGATATGATCCTATCTATGGGTCAAATAGAAATGTTTGGTATTTAAACTGTGTGCAAACAAATGACCTATACTAAATTCGAACTGTTATATAAAGAACTGTTTGTGAACAAGTGATCGGTGTTTAAATGAATTGAATTAATTGAATTGTTAGTGATACAATGCAATACTTTGAACCATTTTACTGAATGCAAAAATATGAGGTCAGGCTCGTGTATCAAAAAATGTGCTTACAATTCATATATTCAATATATACACAAACAGGATTTGGCATTAAATAACTTACAAGGATTGATATGGCATAAACTAAATTGAATATAAATGTTATTATTAGATTGCTCTCAGCAATTTTCTTCCGCCAATGGCAGACAGTTTCTTTGACCTTCTACTTCGTCAGCAATGATGATCTCCCTGTCCTTTACCTGAGGGCTGCATGCTATCTTTTGAGGAATATCTTGGATGGGCCATCTGGCATTTGTGCCGGATGGGATATCGAAATCAATGTCAGATTCGAGGCCGAACGGCCTCCGGCTTCGGCTGGGCAACCTTCGAGTGGGCGAACTGCAATCTTGATGCTTTTGTCTTCCTTGTATAGCACTGGACTCTGCTGTCCTGTTTAACCTATAAGCAGGCATACGTGCCTGGAACCAGATTTGGGTCCAAGACCAGCGAGGCTCATCAGGCCCACATTGCACTATGTTGGTCGATGACCAGCATAGACCAGCAGGATTCAAGCCTCGGCTCGTGATCGACCTTCCCCTCCCGTAAATACCCACTTTAGGCCGACCTTCGCGTCATTGACCTTGTGTCAAGTCCTGTATGGTTGGAGGCTGCAACAAATATAACTTTGACTGGTCTAAACTATATTCACTGTGCTATATGATCACATAACTTAATAATTCAATCATAGGCATGAATACAAATGACTCCTGAGATCACCATACATCACTCTAACTGAATAACACTTTACCACACAGTTCAACAAATATACCTTCATTTGAATGCTACACATATTTTTATGTCCCAGCCAACTGAGACTGCAGAATACGCTGACTGCATCTCTGTAGAGTCCTTTAATGAATGTCCTATTTATGACTCTAAGCAATCCGATAGTGAGCTGGAGCTTTGGGTAATGCTGAGTACCCCTTCATTGTCATTGCCCCCAAGTACACTCTTACTCGGAGTGGAAGTACCTGATAGGATCCTATCTATGAGTAAATAGAATTCAACTATGTAATTACGCTAAAGTGAATTGTTTGAAATTAACTGTTTTTACATTTACCTTTGTGCAAACAAAATAAAGGTACTTATAATAAACTGAATTGTTGGATTTTTTATCAAAATTACTTAATTCGGCGTGAAATGATTTCAAAAATTTTGATACCCTGAAAAAACCAACCAACCAACATATTTTTAACCAAATATTGAACTCTGTTCGTCAATTCTGTTGCTACTGTCGTTAACCGTTCGACCATCCGGCACTTTCTATCCAACAATATTATATACGGATAATATAAATCCTCTATTTGAAAACAGATATCCAACTTGCCAGACTGAAGTTGACTCTTCTGACAATAAGCTCCCTCTTTGAACGCCGTCTGATCCTCAGTGTAACAATGTTTCTTATTATATTCGAATAACGGGATGGGATTGGGAGCTGTAAATACAACTAGTCTTTGTTCTATAACTCATAATACAAAGATATCTACCGAATATCTTCGCTACCGCTTACAGCAATTGAGTCCTGGGTTTAACGGCTGCGTACACATTTTATTCAATCGCCTATCCTACATTAAATCTGTTGAACATCCGGGTAATATGATGGCGGGGGATTTTCGTTTTCGCAGAAAGTGCCGTTCAATCGACGTATTTGGGTTGGAATCACTAGGACGGTTTAAATTAACGCGACGTTTTGCAGTAACCTCCGTTCCAGTGCTCTATGAGTACCTCCACCCTATCCACTAACAATTGCTATCCCAGAGCCAAGGCATGCTAAGGTAAAAATTAATGGCGGTGCTCGGAGCTGATGGGAGCGGAGAAACTGATAAATATATCTACGTATCAATTTACATTATTAATATTGAGGATACACATGAAAGATGGCGATTTCTAATTCTGTCTTCTCTAATAATTATTTCGGAATGAATGAAGGAAGGAAGGAAGGAAAGAATAGCGGAGGGAAAAAGGAAAGGAAATAAGAAGGAAAATTAAAAAAAAAGAAAGAAATCAAAGAAAAGCGTAAGAGAGGAAAAGAAGAGATGGAGGAAAGAAAGAAAGAAAGAAAGAATGAATGAAAGGGAGGGAGAAAAGAAGGAAGAAAGAAGTAAGAGAGGGGGGATTATAAAATAGTGTAATAGATTAAAAATAGATGGAGAGACAAAGGAAGAAGAGAAGAAAATATGGCGAGAGAGAGAGAGAGAGAGGGGGGAAGAGAATTGAAGAAATGAGTAATAAAAAAGATCGAAAGAAAGAAAAATTAAAGAAAAAAAGTAAAGATATCTGTGAAGAAATAAAAGAAGAAAAAACCCAAACGAGTTAAAAATAGATAAAAAGAAGAAATAAGAAAGAAATAATGAAAAAAGTTTTAAAAAAGATGGAAGAAAGAAAAGAAATGAAGAAGTAAAAAAGGAAAAATAAAAGAAAAAGAATGAAAAGACGAATGAAGGAAGAAAGAAAATTCGGTCAATAGAGAAAGGAAGGATGTACTAACGCAGAAACACGAAAAGACATAGGAAGCAAATGAAGGAAAAAAGAAAAGAAAAAAAAAGATGTACATGAGAGAGGAAGGAAAAAAAGGAAATAATGGAGAGAGAAAGAAAGAAAGAAAGAAAGAAAGAAAGAAAGAAAGAAAGAAACATATTTACAAGGAAGAAAAAAAGAAGAAAGAGAGAAATAAAAAATAAATGAATGAAAGTAGAACGAAAGGCGAAAAGAGAGAAAGGAGGTGAATGGAGAAAGGAATAAAGGAAAGAAAAGTTAAATAAAGACAGAAAGAAAAAAAAGTAATAAAGAAAGAAATGAATGAAGTACGAAAGAAGGAACGAAAAATAGATATATAAATAGAAAGGAAATAAATGGCAAGCGAGAAAGAAAGACAGAAAGAAAGAAAGAAAGAAAGAAAGAAAGAACAGGAAAACGTGGGAAGGAAAGACCGAATAAACAAATGAAAGAAAGAAAGAACATGAAAATGTGGGAGGGAAAGAAGGAATAAACAAATGATGGAATGGAGAAAGAAAGAAAAAAAGAAGAAAGAACAGGAAAACGTAGGAAGGAGAGACCGAATATACAAATGATGGAATGGAGAAAGAAAGAAAGAAAGAACAGGAAAAGATAGGAAGGAAAGAACGAATATACAAATGATGGAATGGAGAAAGAAAGAAAGAAAGAAAGAAAGAAAGAAAGAAAGAAAGGGTAAAAACGAAGGAAGATAGAATGGATGAGAGGGGGAGAAGAACGTAAGAAGGTAAAAATAAAAGGAAGAGGGAATGAATTAGGAAAAGAAGAAATCAACGAAAGAAGGTGGTATATCAGATTTATCAGTTGAAGGTTCATAAAAAAGAGTTGAGAATGTTATAGAGTCAAGTGAAAGATTAAAATTTTAGTAGAAAATTGATATCTTGGACGCTGAGCTAGATTAAGATTATAACAATAAAATTTGACCATACGAACAAATCGTATATGCACAAACTAGAATCCCTCCTCGAGAATTAGACCCATAAACTTTTCTGGGATTTTGAGATACAAACTGTTCACTTAATCTCTGCCAGATGAATATACCGAATGAGAAGTAAATAAAGTTGGCGACTGTAGTCGAGGACAACCCGAAAACACCCTTTTCAATAGCTACTAAACCGAGGGGTAGGGAAGGGCGCTACTCCATTCCCTGGATTGCTCCTTTTTACCCTTGATCCGTACCATATAATAGAGAGTCTTAAGCAAAGCAACATCAAGTACTAATTTTTGAGTCTTTAGTATGACTCGACCTGAGATTGAATCCTGGTCTCCCTGACCATTGACCAACTCCCTACTTATTAGACGAATGGCCCGGCTCAACCTTGTGATAGTCAAAAAATAAAAAAAATTAAAAAAATTAAAAGAGAACCTGCTAAACGATAGACTTTGCCATCCCGGCAGACCACAGCATGAAAATAAAAGAAAGTAAACAGTGAGATAAATACTTAGACCTTACTAGAGAAATAAAAAAAAAAAACTATGCAACATAAAGGTGTTGCAAATACCAAGTGTAATTGGTGCTCTTGGAATAATCCCCGAAGGTTTGGTAAAAGGGTCAATAGATTTAAGGAGAATCACTATAGCTTAAACTCCTGTGAAAGAACATCAGCTAACGCTCGAGTGAAAAACTCGACAGAAGTAATAATAATAATAATAATAATAATAATAATAATAATAATAGAAGAAGAAGAAGAAGAAGAAGAAGAAGAAGAAGAAGAAGAAGAAGAACGATAAGAATGATAGAAGAAGAAGAAGAAGAAGAAGAAGAAGAAGAAGAAAGAAAGAAAGAAAGAAAAGAAAGCAAAACGATAGGAATGATAGAAGAAGAAGAAGAAGAAGAAGAAGAAGAAGAAGAAGAAGAAGAAGAAGAAGAAGAAGAAGAAGAAAGCAAAACGATAGGAATGATAGAAAAAATAAAGAAGAAGAAGATGAAGAAGACGAAGTAAAAAAAAAAGGAAGAAAATGAAATCATAGACAGATACTTGGATCTTGTTAAAAAGTAAAACTGTTGATGACGAATTGTTATATCACCTGTGGTTAGTGCAGTTGGAGGAATTGGACATCAGAGAAAGAATAGAGACCATCCAGACAACATCATTGTTGAGATCGGCCACCATACTGAGAAAAGACCTGTAGACCCGAGGAGACTTGCTTTCAGTGAAACTCCAGTCGGAATAAACTTGTAATAATAATAGTAATAATAATAATATCAAAGCAATAATAGACAAGACGCAACAAAACAGCAGATGTAAGTTATGTGATGATAGAGCCGAAATTACCCAAAAAATAATAAGCGAGTGCCGTAAATTAGCACAGAGAGAATATAAGACTAGACATGACAAAGTCGGTAAGGTTATTCACCGGGAATTGTGCAAGAAATCAAAGTTTGACCATACGAACAAATGGTATATGTACAAAACCAGAATCACTCCTCGAGAATGAGATCCAAAATCTCCCTTAGGATTTTGAGATAGAAATGGATCCCATAATATTGCCCAGATGACCAGACCCACAAAAAAGAGAACTTGCTGAATTGTGGACTTTGCTGTCCCGCTAGACAACATAGTAAAAGTGACAAAAAGCGAAATGATAGATAATTACTTGGACCTTGTTAGGAAATTGAAAAAAACTGTGGAACATGAACTGACGATTACACCAATTGTAATTGGTATTGTTGGTATAGTCAGCAAAATAGTGGTAGAGGGACTGAAGGAATTAGAAATAAGAGGACGAGTGGAGATCAACCAAACTAATGTATTGTTGAGATCGGCTTGAATACTGAGAAGAGTCCTGGAGACTTGACAAGACTTGCTGTCACTCGGAATCCAGTGAGAAACCATCGGTCACAGTGAAGTGAAAACACAAAGAGGAATACTACTACTAATAATAATAAAATAACACACATAAACTTTTATAGGACTTTGACATACACACAGATCACCTAATCTCGGCCAGAAGACCAGACCTAATAATAATCAATAAAAAAAAAAGAGAACTTGCAAAATTGTTGACTTAGCTGTCCCGGCTGACCAAAGGATAAAACTGAAAGAATGTGAAAAGAAGGATCAGTACCTCAACCTTGCTAGGGAATTGAAAAAAACTATGGAAATTGTAGGTAACAATTATACCAATTGTAATTGGTGCCTTTGGAACAGTAACTATTATTATTATTAAAGGGACTGGAGGACATGGAAGTTGGCGGACGAGTGGAGATCATCCAAACTACTTAATTATTGAGAACGGCCAGAATACAGAGAAGAGTCCTGGAGACTTGCGGAGACTCGCTGTCACTCAAACTCCAGTGAAAAAACCATCAGCTAACGCCGATGTGAAAAACTCTAATGAGTAAATACTACTACTACTACTACTACAACTAATAATAATAATAATAATAATAATAATGATAATAATAATAATAAAAGATTCGCCAGAATATTGAACTGAGTCCTGGAAACTTGATGACACTTGCTGTCACTTCAACTCCAGTGAGAAACCATTCGCTAACGCTGGTGTATATAGTTCTCAAAGGAGTAAATAATGATTAAAAGAAGAAAATATGATCTTGCTCGAACGCTTATCTGTAGTAAAGAGAGAAGGATGATGGTCTGTGAAAGAGCTAGAAGGAAGATAAACTTTCTAAGATGTGGATACGTAATAAATATACAATTAACAGTACTATTCATATAAATTTCTCAGTAGTGGCGCTTGCGATGGTGAAAATTCGGAGTTAAATCGTGAATGAGTGGGTGTTGGTTACTGGGCTAATACGCGGGTGGTCCTTTGCCGAGCGTTCATATCTGCAGGCCTAGACCTGAATATCCAAGAGTCATATAACTCAGTCCACATTTTCACCCGTCTTGCAGTCAGCCTTTTCATTTCAGTGAAAATTCCTCGTCTTGCGAAAAACCTGGTTGGTAGGTCGGTTGGTTGGAGGAAAGGCAAGAAAATTAACGAAGACGGTCCAAGGTGAAAAGTGACCCGAAGGGATGGACTCTAGCCAGTCAGTGGTCAGTGAGTGAAATGGCCGGAAAAAATTGCATTACGCCGGACCCCTAACCGTTACTTCAGATAATGACCGCTCCAGGTTCAGTTGGCGAAAAGACGGAAATATTTTCAAAATTGCAGCGTCCGAAAAGTCGTTAATCAAGTTTTGGTGCGGAGAGATATTGTCCGGAGGTGTGATTCATTCGCCTGGACCTCGTCATACATGGCTGGACACCAGTTATGGATATTAATACTTGCATGAAACGGTCAATGGCCAGTCAGTCAGTCAGTCAGTCCAAGTCCCAGCTCTGTAAAGATGATCCAAGAAGAAAAATGGACATTTCTTGACCGCAAGCTGGGTCTTGTCTGTTAGGCCGGTTTATGTGGGTTTGCTAGAAGAAGAAGAAGAAGAAGAAGAAGAAGAAGAAGAAGAAGAAGAAGGGGAGAACGACTAATCACAAAGAACACAGAGCTTCAACGTATCCATTCTGGTTCTTCGGATTTTTCGAACAGGGAGTCGCTTCAATTCGCTCCAGGCGGTGTGCAAGTTTAGAAAATCGCTGCAGTAAATCTTTGAGAATGAAGTTTGTTGGCAACGCCTCCGTCTTAAACGGAATGTAGAAACTAAAAGGAACCTATTTACAGCAGTCAATCGTATTTAAATTGGATCAATTGTATCGTCCGTTCGGAAGTCAGTGTACGTAAAGGAGGGGGATTTTACAATTTGAGGCTGTATAAGTTCTTTTTATGTAGAAAATGAAAGTAGTTATTATATCAGTCCCGGCTTTTCTCTCTGTCTCTTTTGGGCAGTTAAGGCTTATTATTTTAGACAGACAAACATACATACTCACACGCATATTGATGCCTACCTATCTACGTTGCAAGCTAGGTAGCTAGCTAGCTAGAAGTATGTAAGCATTTTCATATCTATCAATCTATCTATCTATCAGAGAATGAAATTTTTGTTAAACCTATCTCTCGCTCTTTCTCTCTCTCTCTCTCTCTCTCTCTCTCTCTCTCTCTCTCTCTCTCTATATATATATATATATATATATATATATATATATATATATATATATATATATATGCATGTGTGTCTGTGTGTGTGTGTCTATTTGTGTGTGTGTGTTTGTGTGTGAGGGTGGATGTAGGTGCGTATGTGCGCGAACGTACGCGTGTGCGCGTGCGTAAGTGCGTGTTTTTTGTGTCTGAGTGTGCATCTATCTATCTATCTGTCTATCTATCTATCTATCTATCTATCTATCTATCAATCTATCTATCAATGTAGAGTCAACCAAAATAAGTATAGTCACGACGAGAAGGATAAATCTGTATAGATATTTTAATTCTAAACCATTTGAATATTCATTTCATACATATTTTTTTCCTATCGGGAAGTGTTCATACGTTATTCGGGAAAATAAGTAATATATATATATATATATATATATATATATATATATATATATATATATATGTTTGGGGGTTCGAGGTTGCTAATATATATGTAAATTTTGTATATCTCTCTCTCTCTCTCCCTCTCTCTCTCTCTCTCCCTCTCTCTCTATATATATATATATATATAAATGTATATAAGATGTATATATTTAATTCATCGAATATAGATTGCGACCGTGGGTTTCATGGAGGTTTTTGCAAAACAAGAATTATCAGTCAGTTAAGAAAATGGAATGAATCGAAAATCGAAAAAATACGAAAAATACCATATTTCCTACCCCCGCCGCTCGGGCAAGATATGACAAAAGGTCAATTTTTAAGCGGAGTTTAACAGGTTTGAATTCAAAGTTTTCCTTCTCCTAGACTAGTTGCCTCACCAAGGCTGAAGAACCTAATCTGCCCTACTATTTACCTTTAGCTGGAGGAAGAATAATTGGATTCATACGAAAAATACAGACAAAATAACCGCTGTGGTTTCTTATGAAAGTTTACATGTGGTTGTAAGTGTGTGAGTATATGTGGGTGTATGCGTGTATGTGTTATAGTCACGTGTGTGGTTAAGTCAGGCTACGAACGTAGCGCGTTGGATAAGCGGAAATGAATTCAAGTGTATATTAACAATTCTTTACATTATTTTATTTCTGTGTGTGTAGGTAACTATAGCTATGGAACAAAACATCATCACTGCATTTTATGGAGTTTTTTTTTTTTTTTTTTTTTTTTTTTTGCTAAACAACGATCATCAGGCTGTTAAGAAAATGGAATAAGTCGATTAATTCCATTTTCTTAACTGCCTGATGATTCTTGTTTTGCAAAAAACTCAATGAAACCCAGTCTATATTCAATGAATTAAATATATATATATATAATATATATCTATTTATAATTATTATTATTATTATTATTATTATTATTATTATTATTATTATTATATAATAGCTCTATCCTAGATATTGAGCTCTCTCTATATTATATTGCACTTGGTTCGGCATACACCCACAAAGTGATTTAGTGATAACCAACACTCTTATAACACACACACACACACACACATAGATAGATAGATAGATAGATATGTGTGTGTGCGCGCGCGCGCACGCACGTCCACATACGATTACACTTACACAGATACACACAAAATCAAGGGAATCTTCAATTTTGTTTGGCATATGACCAAATGGGAAAATTAGGAGTAGAAATTTGTGATACATGCCACTTTTGGATAGAGGGAGGATGTGTTAGCTTAAAAATTCAGCATACAGAAATCTGACTTCACTATGGTTTTAACAATCGTCTTTTCCTGCCGAAATTCGCACTTACCATTACACAATCCATATCGGCAAATATACAAGTTCACACACACACACACACACACACACACACACACACACACACACACACACACACAAACACAAATATATATATATATATATATATATATATATATATATATATATATATATATTTGAAACTTTCAGTGATTCTTTTAAGGTGATTTGCTGTGAATATGAAACGATGAGGATTATGGAATTTTCGAATGACCTCAGAAAGCAAGATATTACCGCAAACATTTCGTGAAATATATTTTTACAAAGGCCATTAAATGATAGTGTGTGTGTGTGTACGTGTTTTTGTGTATGTGTTTTTGAGTCTGAGTGTACATGCATCTTGTCATATCAATCTATCTATCTATCTATCAGAGTTTGTAATTTTTGTTAAATCTTTATCTCTCTCTCTCTCTCCATCTCTCTCTTTATATATATATATATATATAGATGTGTGTGTGTGTGTGTGTGTGTGTGTGTGTTCTCGTATATATGTGCGTATGCATGCGTTTTTTGTGCCTGAGGGTACATACATCAATCTAGTATCTATTTTAAAAGTATGTATCTATTTTAAAAGTATGTAATTTTGTTAAATCTTCCTCTTTCTCTCTCTCTCTCTCTCTCTCTATATATATATATATATATATATATATATGCGTGTGTGTGTGTGTGTGTTTGTGTGTACGCTCACGCGTGCATGCGTGGTTCTGTGTCTGAGTGCACATCTATCTATCTATCTATCTATCTATCTATCTATCTATCTATCTATCTATCTATCTATCTATCTATCTACACTGAGTCCCCCAAAACAAGTATAGCCTCTTAGGTAAGGATAAATTTGTATATTTTTTTAAATTCTAAACAAGTTAAATATAAATTCGGTGCAGATTTTTCCTATAGGAAATTTTTTTTACGTTATTTGGTTGAATATGTATATATATATATATATATATATATATATATATATATATATCGAATGTGTGTGTGTGTGTGTGTGTGTGTGCGAATGTACGTTTGTAAATTTTGTCTCTCTCTATCTCCCTATATATATATATATATATATGTGTGTGTGTGTGTGTGTGTGTGTGTGTGAATAGAAATGAATGTAATTTTTTCATCTGAAGAATGAAAACCCATTAAAGAAAGTCTGAATGATTGGAAAAAAAGAAATATTGAAAGAGGACGTAAACGAACGTGATTTTTAACATGACAAAATTATTACAGATGCGAAGCTAGACACCGGTATGTTTATACAAGTTATTGAATGGTCTATTTTAAGGGCAGGTCAAACCGTTTTGACTTATTTTATTACTAGAGGTTTTAAAATCGTGTTCATTGTTCGTTTAGATTTTCATTTTTTTGTGTTGTTGCTTTGTGAGACAATTTTTGCACTTTGTCTATATCGGCACATTCTTTAAAATTAACGGGTGTGGGTTCAACTATTTGGAAACAACCCTGACCTAATCCATTTTAGACTGAGTAGATGTCACCTGGTATAAGGGCACTCACAAATTGTACATTGATACTAGAAATATATTCAGGATACAACATAAGTCCAATGTTTAAACGGAGTATTCCGGATTTGAATTCAATGTTTTAAAACAGATTAGTTTGATATATTGAGATAACGGGATACCAGGGTTCAATTCCTGATCGTATCATACCAAAGACAAAAAATATTACTCTGTGCCTCTTTGCTTAACCCTCATAATTATAAGGTACAGACCAAGAGTAAACGGAGCAATTGAAGGAAAAGTCATAGCACCCACTCTTACACATTGGTCTAGTCGCTATTGAAAGGGAATCCTTCGGGTCGACTTTCGACTACGGTTGGTCAGTTACTTATTATTTGACTTACAGATCGGTCTCGAATAGGTACTGCCTCACTGGCTGAGAGTAAAATTAAAAACATGGAGTACTTCACACTTCCTCAGTCTCCAGAAATGGAGGCTCACCATCAAAGGCCGTTTAGTCTTACGCTCAGGACACCCCATTTTGGTTGAAGTCTTATCCTTCTTGACGGGATACAGTAAACTTATTCTATGCCTTACCGTCAGCTTAAGCTGATAGTGTGGTCGTAAAAGTCGACCTATACACTAGTATATATTTTTTCTTATTATTATGTGTAGACCCTCATGCATTTTTCAAAATCAACTTTAATAACTTCGTTACTTTTTTTTAAAAAGCTAATGGACACAATTTTGAATTTATTTTTGATTTGTAAATACCAACGCTGAATGGAACTCAAATTCAGAAAAATAATTTAACGCTCTATGGTCTTGGATATTTTTTTCATGAAGGGAAAAAAAATAGTCTGGGCAAAAAAGATACTACAAAGAATAAAATTAATGAAATTAAAATTGGGCATAAAAAGCAGACATAGAATAAAGAAATCAAACAAAAGAAAAAAAAATTCTTGGAAAACATGTAAAAATTAAAAGTAAGAAATATGTTAAAAAAATAAAAACAGCGGTGAAGAGGTTATGGTTTTGTGTATGACGGGATAGAAAAAGAAATTTGAGGAGGAAATATTGAAAGAAATATGAAAAAAAATAGGTCGATAGATTGAAAGAAAGAAATGATTTATTCAGAGAACTGGTAGATATGCATAGATTCAGATTAGTACAAAATTATTGCAACAAAAAACAGCAAGATATGGAAAGGCAGGTATATATATATATATATATATATATATATATATATATATATATATATCAGTGGCGACTCTAGCCTATTTTTGCTACTCGTGCCCCCCGCCGTCTGTCAAGATGTTCATTACTATGACGAGAAAAATATGTTTATTAGAATAAAGAAACTGATGACAATATACACAGACACAGCTAGTAGTTTCAATTTCGCTTAAAATAAAGATTATTTGTTGAAAATGTATTCAAATAAACAAATTTTAGTTAGAATATAATATATGCAACATTCATTAAAGAAATAGAGATCTGTTAGTGAAAAAACGAATTAAAACACGCCGTTTAACCAACATTTACCATAGCGATGATGATGACGTCGGCGACAGCTATAATCTACTATCCCTCCCTGTCTGTCTGTCTGTCTCTCTCTGTCCCTGTCCCTCTTCCCTAGACAGCTGTCAGCAGTCAGAATGTGCTAAGATTTTTGAGCATGGTTTTTGGATTGCTTTTGCTATTGGCTACAGCCAAAAGCAGATTTCTCTAACATTACTGTTATTATAAGGGTCTAGTGCTCGGCACGAAATGCGCGTGTTCAACATTATAGCTGATTTTATGGGATGTTCAATGAATTTGACGGTGGCCGGACAAAGACCATCCGTTCAAAACAGCATCGTTGTATTATTCCCAAATATATTTATGAACTTTTGGCTACTTAGTTATCGAAACTTGAATAGATACGTAATTAAATTAAGATCAGACAAGGTATGTTTGCTTGAAATTAATGGATGATTTTTAATCCATTTTGAATAACATTGACCGAGTTATTGGTCGTGCCGGGCACGAGTAGCACTAGTCCCATCTCCGCCCCTGATATATATATATATATATATATATATATATATATATATATATATATATACATATATTTATATATATAAACACACACTCACATATATATGCATATATACATAAACTCACAGAGAGTTTTGGAGGTGCCCGTGGTGTAATTGTTATGGTCGCAGGAAATGGACACGGCGACACGAGTTCACATCCTGGACGAGACTGATTGCATTTCACATAGCACTAGTACCCTTGGGAAAGCTATGAATCCAATTATTCTCCCTCCAGCTATGGGTAAATAGTAGGGCAGATTACATTCTTCAGCCTTGGTGAGGCAACTAGTCTAGGAGAAGGAAAACTCTGAATTTAAACCTGTTAAACTCCGCTTAAAAAGTGACCTTGTGTTATATCCTGCCCGAACGGAGGGTTTGGTAAATATGGATAGATAGATTGATAGAAAAACAAAATACAAAATATACAATACGAATTAAATGAGAAAATACGATAACTAAATAAGATAACTGAGTTAATGAGTAACTAATATTTATAATATTAAGTTGGTGACTATTGTTGAGTGTGACTCAAAGGCTTCCTTTTCAATAGCTGCAACACCGACGTGTCGGGGAGAACGTTACTCCATTCCCTCGATTGCTCCATTTTGCCTTTGATACGCACCTTATAACTCAGAGTGTTATGGAAGGAGGTATCAAGTACCATTTTAAAAATCTGTCGTACGACCTGGGATTGATGTTATATAACAACGGAAGGATTTTTTTTATATTATCATTTTTCGTTGGTTATATCTTATCTTTCGGTTTAGTTAGGCTTAGAACTATTCGGCTTAGTGCATGGGTAGGAGCACACATTGGGCGCAGGTGTTCACGCTCGTTCGGGGAGGATGTGACAATCACATATGTCATAATAAAAACCCCGAGACCGACATCAACACGTGACTAGCAAAGGCATGGACAGCTTATGATAGTCTATCGGTCATATGGAAGTCAGACATGAGAGATGATATAAAACGCAGGTGTACACACACACACACACACACATATATATATAGAGAGATTGACAGATGAGAGATACATATATATATATATATATATATCAGTAGTTCAGAAGATAGAAATGGTTAGGTTTGGTTTGGTTTCTATGCTTAATGACATAACAACATTCATGGGTTTTTTAATGCCAAAGCCCTCCTTGTGGAAGAACAAGAGTAATACTACTCTATCCATTGAAAGTGGGGTTATGAGGATTAACCGGCTCATTGGTCTAGTAGTTTGAGTGTTCACCAATGGTCCGTGAGACCTGGGTTCAATTCCAGGATCGCGTCATACCAAAGACTTTAAAAACGGTACTTGATATCTTCTTGTTTAACACTCAGCAATAAAAGATACAGATCAAGGGTAAAATGGAGCAATCGAGGGAAAGGAGTAGCGCCCTCCCTTACACCTCGGTATTGTAGCTATTGAAAAGGGAGCCTTCTGGTCGCCCTTGACTACATTTGCCAACTTTACTCTTCTTTCTCCCAAGTGTATTAGCCCGTAAGTGAATGTAATAACGTGACTGGAGTTCGAACTCGCTTACGACGAAGTTGCAGTCAAGAACACTATCCCCTACACCACGAAGAATCATTTCTGAGATAAATAGGGACACTTTTGAATTAAGTTAACGATAAAAATTATGGCCTGGTAAATGGACAAGAAATATAAATGGTGAACAATTACAGAAAATCAAATTAAAAGGAAAATAATATATTATTGACTAAACGCGATTAAGAGCATATATTATCGGTTGCCATGATGTGATGCCTGGAAAGCTTATAATACACTGTGAGATCGATCAAAACAACATACCCAGCAAATATAGGCACAAACTGGAACCAGTTATATTCAGTAAATAATTCTTCAAGGCTCTTTTAGTTTGATAGCAGCGCATTTTTCTTCAGAATCAGGGTATGATATTCAAGTCTCGATTTATGTCTGGTTCTTAAATACTGATTTTGAAGGGACGCAAATCTTTTCTTCTGAGACAATGATTCCCAAAACCAAAAATATTTTCCATTGAACCCATGAGTAAAAACAGCAACTGAGGCCAAAAATCATAGACACGAGTCTTGTACTGATGAAGATGTATATCTTTATTTGCACACGTGTTCAGCGTAAAAACAAGCTTACATTCTCCAACGTGAAAACTCTTTTTGCCTTGCTCGAGACCCACAAAGAAAAACGTCAGTGTCACATGTCGGTCAATTTGAAAAAGACTGAATTCGCGCCAGCCGTTGTTCAGGCCGGAAGTTCCTCTCACACCTTCCACCCAGAAGCGACCGGTGCGGGAGGCAAAGTTCAATCTAAAAAACTATACCGGTTGAAACGCAAACTCCTACATTCACACCATGTATTTCTCAAAAAATCCCGAAAACCACAAATAAGATGTTGTTTAATAACGTTTAATTATAGTTTAATAGAAATGTGATTTATCATTTTCTAAGGTATATATATATATATATATATGTTTGTGAAATAACTATTTAAGCTATAATTCCCAAGTAGTATATTTTCTACTTGAAGAAGTGTTCGGTGTTTGATCTCAGACAAAAGCTAGAGTCTCTAAGGCTGACTTTTTTCAAGGTAAGCCTGTGTAAGATGTGTGGTACATTATTCCTTTTGGCTATCATATTCTTTAACCCAACAACAATAAGCTTTGTAAATATCTGTTGATCTTGCCCGTCTGATATAATACAATTTTTGCAATTTCCCCCTTTTCGACCCATTGGTTACATACCGTTCTACACTTACTCTGACTCACCCTTTTATTTTCTGTCATTGCCAGTGTCGTTTTCTTTCGTTTATTTTCATGTCTGTCTTCTATCGTCGGCCGCCATCTTTTTTGTTGTTGTTACCTTATGTCGCTGCTATGTCTCTTCTTTTTCGACTTGTTCGGTGCTGTAACTCCGACAGTTTCAATTCTTCTTAGCTAACATTTCAACAACGCAGACAACATTCTTGCGTACAAAATTTCATTTATTACAGCACATTTATTTTACATGAGCGACACATACGGGCAGTGACTAGCAAGGTGAGATTCCACTCTCCCCTTCAAAGTATCCGCGGCAACTAATTAACTGTTCAAAATACGTTCAAAACTTCTAGAATCCTTTGGTCTACTAACCAAGGTTGTCCAATCACAGTTAACTTCAGGAATTAATCACAGGGTCATCATCCGTCGATAAAACTCAACTGACTCACGGTATTTCTCTATCTTTTTAACGATCGAGAAACCAATGTGAATGCCACATTACATGTTAACATATACGTGGTGAATTCAATAAGTATAAAGACTTTTTTTGTATAGGCATTTCAAATTGTCATAGACTCTTGAAAATTCACTATGTTTTTGCTATACCTCGTATGAGATGACTGACCAATTTTTATGATTTCGGGTTCAAATGAACAGCTACAACAGCAAATGGTATACACACTACTAAAGCCGGATTGTCACACCTGGTGAATTTCAAAAATGCAATCTGGACATGATGACTCTTTAGAAGTACCCATGTAATAAAATTGTTTTAAACTTGAAGAAAATGCCATAGAAACGTATGGAATACTTCAGACTGCTTTTAGACCATCTTGCATCAATCAAACATCAGTTTTTGATTTGCATAAGAGAAGGCAGGGAATCTGTGAGGGATGATAAGAGGTGTGGGAGGAGTAAGGAAGTCAATAGATCAGAACTGATTGGCCAAAGGGTTAGGGTTAGGGTTACTATGTTGAGGTTTTAAGAGAGTTCAAGAAGAGATTCGGTAGGAGGAGGCCAGCACCCTTGAAATCGGGTCAGCGGCATTTGCACCGGGACAATGCACCAGTCCACAATTCCATCCTTGTTACAGACTATTTGACCAAGATGGGCATCAAGACAGTTCTTCACCCTCCTTATAGTCCAGACCCTGCTCCCAGTGACTTTTGCTTATTCCCTAAGCTCAGAGGCTGTCGTTATGAGACAATTGAGGAGACGAAAGTGGCTATGACGAAGGTCATTGACACACTCACACAAAAGAACTTCCATGGAGCCTTCCAGAAGTTGTTGGAACGGTACAACAAGTGCATTGCAGGCGGAGGTGATTACTTCAAAGGGGACTAGAGTTTCATGTGTGTACTATCAATAAAAGTACCCAATCGAAAAAAGGCTGGAAACTTATGTAATGATCCTCGTATAATATACTTTGTAATGAATTTATATATCTATTCATGTTACAAAACCGACTTTTTCATTTTTATCTACGAGAGAGAAAGTCTTAACTTAGTCTTAATTAAAGATCTAATTTACAAAGCGTGAAATAGCTATATTTTGGATTTATGTATTTGAAAACAAAAATAGATTTCACACACACAAAAACAATATGAGATCTTTTCATGTTTTCAACAACTAATTTGTACGAATCTGTTTTATAAATATATCGTGATTTAGTAAGCAAAGGTATTCTGGCGCCCATTGAGAATCAAACGTTATAACAAGTCATTTAGAAAAATTTGCTCATCATCTTACCATGAAAGACGCTTCTTTTCTAAATCATTCACAAAAGACTGGACGCTGCAGTCGATATGCAAATTTAAATGTTCAGAAATGAATAAAATTCCTCAGAATATTGGAGTCCAAAAAGCCGCAAAGTTTCTGTAATAATTATGAATTTATTTCAATTACAAACAAATCTGTGTTTTTTTTTTGTTTTATTTCAGTCTTTCATTTTTTGATAAACACATTTTATGCTATTTTACTAACATTTATTCTAAATAGGACTTCGACGGTCGTCCATAAAATATTTTTTTTGAGTTTAGAGCTTTACAAAAAATTATATAAGGCTTCCGAGACAAAATACATTTAAGAACAACTAAATATCCCACAAGCATGACTATGTACAAGAACCAATTATTTTCATGAAATTCAATAACACCACATTTTCCAATAACCAATAACTATTCGCTTATAAATAATATATACTATATTTACCAAGCACACACACACACACACACACACACACACACACACACACACACATATATATATATATATATATATATATATATATATATATATATATATGATATGTAAACACATTTTGTCTCTACACAGAGTTCAAATATTAAACAGTTATATTTCAAACAATTCAATTTAGTATCAGTCAATAAAGTTAAATGATTCCAAGTATTGTTATGCATCACTTACAATTCAATTAAACATCAGTCATTTGTTTACACACAGTTAAATGATCTAACCGTTCTATTTCTAGCAATTCAGTTTAGCATTAATAATTTGTTTGCACACAGTTTAAATGTCAAACAATTTGACTCATAGATAGGACTCCATCAGGTGCTACTACACTGAATCAGAGTGAACCTGATAGCGATGGCATTGATGTAGTATTCCGCATTTTTAAGAGTTATAGTATTACTGGAGTCTCTCAATCAGATTGTTCAATGTCATAAACAGGACACTCGTTAGTGGGTGGGGAGTATCCCTTTTGCAGAAATTCAGTCAGTGTATTCTACAGTCCCTATTGACTGGGATATTTTTTTATTTAAAATGGTCCAGTATTATTATTAATGATTACTTGAATCTAGATAATTGTATACTTTTTTTTTTACTGATTTTAATATTTTAAAAAATCCCATAAGATTTAAAACTCTTTTAAAGCGACCGATTTATAAAAAGCAAAACATTTATTGGTCAGTTGTTTAAATTTCTGAGACGAAGCTTGTTGATTTTTATCATTAAGGGTTTTCGAACTATTGTCTTCATCTTTATTGTTATTTCCATAACGTTTCGGCCGATATGTCGTCCGGCCTTCTTCAGGTGTTTGTCGAACTTTGGAAGTTCAGTGAAGGTTCCCGAGTTCAACAAACACCAGAAGAAGGCCAGAGCACACATCGGCCGAAACGTTATGGACAATAGTCCGAAAACTCTTAATGATAAAAGTTAATTTGTCACATAAAACATAAAGTAATGAATTCGTGTATTCGGACAAAGAGACTGTCACATTGACTGCTGAGTGTCAGCATAGACAATATTGTAACCATCAGAATGTAGACTTAAAAGCAGAAGGAATTACAACAAACAATGTAAGAGAGAGGAAACAGACTGAGAGATAAAACGAGTAAGACCGACGGAGAACGGAGACAGAAATAAAATAAGATATACATGATTAAATATTCTAATAACATTTTGAATAGTTTCTTTGATGTTTTAATATGAGTTTTAAATGAAATTTGATAGCATACTGTTACTGATAGTTGTGATAGCAACTAGGAATATTGATCCAAGTATAAATGAAAAGCTGCAATTATTAGAAGCGATATATTCATTAGATGCATTGGGAAATAATGTCTTATTGTCTCTACAGCATTCTAGGCTACGAAGAAAATAAAATTATGTAATAGAATTAGGTTTAAGATATAAAAATCACAACTTAATAGGGTATGGACTAATTGTTGTTTTAAAGGTTGAAAATCTAACCGAATATCTTATAGGAAAGTAAATGTTTTAATCGTATATCATTAGTTATTATTTATTCCCAAATCCTACACCATCGAAACTGTGACAGAAAATTACATTGAAACAGTTCTGTAAGAAAATTAAATTCGTATTGATATATAAAAGAGATGCACTTATTTTTAGATGGTACATATTCTTAATTTTTATTACATTATTGATTTTTAAATGCTGCAAAGTTAAATAATAATAATAATAATTATAATAATAATAATAATAATAATAATGATAAAACTGTGGAACATGAAGGTGACGGTGCAACTAATTGTGGCTGTTGAACTTGGAATGATCCTCAAAGGTTGGATAAAGGGATTGGAAGATCTGTAAATAAGGAGCCAAGTAGAGCAATATTAGGATCAGCCAGAATACTGAGAAGAGTCCTGGAGACTTGACTAGACTTGTCTCTTATAGTCCAATGAAAAATCACCAGCTTATGCTGGTATGAAAAACAATCAAAGGACTATAATAATAATAATAATAATAATAATAATAATAATAAAAGTAAATAATGTTGGCGACTGCAGTAAAGGGCGACGAGAAGGCTCCCTTTTCAATAGCTACTATACCGAGGTGTTGGGGAGGACACTACTTCTCCCATTTTACCCTCGATATGTACCTTACATTGCTGAGAGTTAAGCAAGGAGATATCAAGTACCATTTTAAAAGTCTTTGGCATGACGCAACTTGGGATTGAACCGAGGTCTATCGGACCATTAGCGACGACTCTACTCACTAGGCCCATGAATAATAATAATAATAATAATAATAATAATAATGAAACTTTAAGAGAGAAATAGAATCTCTCCTAATAGCAGCAGAAAAAGACGCCATAAGAACCAATCATATCAAAGCGAGAATAGATTAGACTCAACAAAATACCAAATGTAAGCTGAGGTGTCAAAGATGAAACCATCCATCACATTATGAGTGAAAGTAGCAAATTCGGACAGAAGGAGTATAAAATGAGCAAGACTGTGTGGGCAAGGTAATCCACCGGGAGATGTGCAAGAAACTTAAATTTTACCATATGAACAAATGGTATATGCACCTATTGTAGCATCTATCGTAGAAAATGACACACATAAACTCCTATGGGACTTTGACATACACACGGATTACCTAATATCGGCCAGAAGATCAGACTTAATAATAATCAACAAATAAAAAGGAGTATATGCAAAATTGTGAACTTTGCTGTCCCGGCTGACCACAGAATAAAACTAAAAGAATGTGAAAAGAAGTACCTCGACCTAGCTAGAGAAGTTTAAAAAAACTATGGAACATGAAAGTGACAATTATACCAATTGTAATTGGTGCTTTTTGTACAGTGACTAAGCGGTTATTAAAAGGGACTTGAGGACTTGGAAGTTGGCGGACGAGTAGAAACTACAGAATTATTGAGAACGGTCAGAATAATGAGAAGAGTCCTTGAGACTTGAGGAGACCTGCTGTCAATCAAACTCCAGAGAAAGACCACCAGCTCACGCTGATGTGAAAAACTCTCATGAGTAAATAATAATAATAATAATAATAATAATAATAATAATAATAATCGGGATCATTCTTGAAGAGGACAAGAAAAGACCTTGTATAAATTGACCAGAGAACAAGAAAACTAATGGACATGTATTCGGGTCGCATCCCAGAGATGATGTTGAGAGACTATATGTGTCAAGAAATGAGGCAGGAAGAGAACTTGCGAGCATTGAAGACAGCGTTGATGCATCGATACAATGATTCAAAGTCAACATAGAAAAGTGCGGGGGAATACTGAACACAAAAACCAGAAACAATACTAACAATACGAGGATCAGCATAACGGAAATAACAAGAAAACAAAAATAGGAAGAAAACAACTCTGTGGACGTTTTAAGCGACTACCAAGCGATATCTCACACGAGAAAACGCGGACGTGGCTCAGAAACTTAAGAGAGAAACCGAATCTCTTCTAATTGGAGCACAAAACAACGTCATAAGGACGCAGGTTCGTCATCTGTCTAGACTACGTACTTAGAACATACATTGATAAAATCAAAGAAAACGATTTCGAGCTGACAAAGAAAAGAAGCAGAAGGTACCTCGCAAAAACAATTACCGGGGCCGACTACGCCGATGACATAGCGATTCTGGCGAATACACCCAACCAAGCGAAACACTACAGCATAGTTTGGAACTAGCCGCTGCAGGCATTGGCCTCAATATCAATGCATACAAAACTGAATACATGTGCTTTAATCAAACAGGCGACGTTTCCACACTAGACGGAAGCTCTTTGAAACTGGTAGACAAGTTCACCTACCTGGGAAGCAGTGTCTCATCAACCGATAAAGACATCGACACGCGGCTAACGAAGGCATGGACAGCTATCGATAGATATCGATCATATGGAAGTCAGACCTGACCGATAAAATGAAACGCAGTTTCTTCCAAGCAGCAGTCGTATCGATACAGTTATATGGATGCACTTCTAGGACGCTAACAAAACGGCTGGAGAAAAAGCTAGATGGCAATTACACAAGAATGCTGCGGGCAATATTGAACAAGCCCTGGAGGCATCACCCCACAAAGCACCAACTATACGGCCACCTACCTCCAATTACGAAACCTATCAAAGTTAGATTAACCAGACATGCCGGACACGGCTGGAGAAGCAGGGACGAGCTCATAAGCGATGTACTCCTATGGACCCCCTCATATAGCCGAGCAAAAGCAGGACAACCAGCTCGAACATACATACAGCTGCTACGTGAGGATACGGGATGTAGCCCTGGATACCAGCCAGAGGCGATGAACGATAGGGAGAAGTGGCGAGAGAGGGTCAGGGATATCCGTGGTGGCGGCACGACATGATGATGATGAGAATATCAAAGCAAGAATAGATAAGACACTACAAAACAGCAGATGTAGGTTATGGGGTGAAAGAGACGAAACGATCAATCACATATGTGAATAAAGCAAATTAGCACAGAAAGATTATTAGACTAGACACGATTTAGTTGGCAAAGGGATCCACTTGAAAATGTGCAAGAAATTAAAATTTGACCATGCAAATAAGTGGTACAAGGACAACCCGGAATCTGTCCTGAAGAATGAGTGGTACGAACTCCTTTGGGATTTTGAGACACAAGCTAATTACCTAATCTCGGCCAGACAACCAGAACAATCAACAATAAAAAGAAAATAATCAACAATAAAAAGAGAACTTGTAGAATTATGGACTTTGCTGTGCATGCTGAACACAAAGTAAAATTGAAATAAAGTGAAAAGTAGGATAAAGACCTGGACCTTGCTAAAGAATTAAAAAAAACTCTAGAACATAAAAGTGACGGTAATACCAATAGTAATTGGTGTTCTCGGTACAGTCATCAAATGATTGTTAAACAATCTCGAAAAGATTGGATATGGAACTGGAAGAACTCGAAATGAGTGAACAAGCGGAGACCATCTTGACAACAACATTTTCAAACTTGCTGTCACTCAAACTTTAGTGCAAAACGATCTGCTAACGCCGGTGTGGGAAACTCACAATGAGTAAATATGATACATGGCAGAGAGCTGAAAAAAACAATGAACGATGCAAGTGACGGTTTAACATATTTAGATGGCACGTTAGGAACAGTTCTCAAATGTTTTGAAAAAAGACTGCCCGAACAAGAGACCAGAAGAATAATCTAGACAATACAGACCACAGAATACGTAGAAACGCACGGTGATCGGAGAAGATTGTTGTCAGTTTATACTCTAGTGAGAGAGCACCAGTTAACGTCATTTTGAAAAACACAAAGGACTGAAATAGGTTGATGATGATGCATAAGGCTTTACATCTGAAAGCTGACGTACCCAGATTCACTGTGTGAAGAAAAGAAGAAGGCCGAGGACTCAGCAGCATTCAAAATTGATCCAATACTACAATCTCTTACATTAACAAGAGCAAAGGAAGACAAATTACAACAGCCAATAACAGCAATAATAATATAAAGACAGGAGGTGCCCGTGGTGTAATGGTTATCGTCGTAGGAAATGTACACGGTGACACGAGTTCAAATCCTGGACGAGGCTAATTGCGTTTCACATAGCACTAATACCCTTGGGAAAGGTATGAATCCAATTATTCTCCCTCCAGCTATGGGTAAATAGTAGGGCAGACTAGGTTCTCCAGCCTTGGTTAGGCAACTACTCTAGGAGAAGGAAAACCCTGAATTCAAACCTGTTAAAATCCGCTTAAAAATTGACCTTGCGGAGGGGTTGGTAAATATAATAATATAAAGACAGACCGAACAACAACAAAATCTAGGAAATTAAAAAGAAAACAACTGTATCGATATGTCAAGCGCAAATTGGGAGAAATTTTACAGGGGAAGAGCTGAATATGGCTTTGAAAGGGAAACCTTATGAGAGAAACTGAATCTCTTCTAATAGCAGCATAAAACAACGCCATAAGGACCAATTATATTAAAGCCAGAATCGATAATGCACAGCACGATAGCAAGTGTAGTGACGAAGACTAAAAGATTAATCACATTGTAAGAGAATGCAACAAACAAGAGAAAAAGGAGTATAAGACAATACACGACTTGTTCGGTTAGAAAATCCACTAGGAATTATGCAAGAAATTGAAATTTAACCAAATGGTGTATACGCAAATCCGAATCCGTCAAAGATAATTTGGCTCATGAAATATTATTGGATTTGGAAATACAAACAGATAACCTGATCCCGGTCAGAAGACCAAACCTTGTGATAATTTCAAAAAAAAAGAAACTTTCGTAAAGTTGATTTTGCCATCCCTGCAAGGCACAGAGTGAAAATAAAAAAAAAGCAAAGAAACAGGCAATTACTTTGACCTCTCCAAACACCATGAGAGTGATGGAAATACCAATTGGTCCGATTTTGAACAGACCATAAAGGTTTGGAAAAGAAAACTGGAAAAGCAGGAAACCGACAGATGAATCTCGACTATCATGATTATATTATTGTTGAGATCAGCTAGAAAACTGAGAAGAGTCCTGGAGATCTGCGGAGACTTGCCTTCACTCATACTCCAATGAAAACCCACCAGGTAATAATTCAGTAAAAATTTGCAAATAATAATAATAATAATAATAATAATAATGTGCAAGAAATTTAATTTTAACAATTCGAACAAATGGCCAATGCACAACCCGGAATCAGTCCTGAAAAATGAGAGGCACAGACTCGTCTGGGATTCTGAGATACAAACGGATTACCTAATCTCGGCCAGACAACCAGAAAAAAACTCACCAGGAATAACAATGTTAAAGTGTGAAAATTTTAAATTTGACCATACGAAAAAATGATATATGCGCAACCCTGAACCTGACCTTGAGAATGAGACGGACAAACTCTTTTGGGAGTTTGAGACACAAACGAACAACCTAATCACGGCAAGATGATCAGATCTAGTAATAATCAACAAGAAAAAGGGATCTGGCTAAATTGTGGACTTTACTGTCACGACTGACCACAGAGTATAATTGAAAGAAACCGAAAAGAAAGATAAATACATTGACCTTAGCAGAGAATTGAAAAAACTGTGGAACATGAAAGTGTCGGTGATACCAATTGTAACTGGTGCTCTTGGTACAGTCACCAAAGTATTATTACTGGGACTGGAGGACGTCGAAATAAGTGGATGAGTGAAGACCATCCAAACTACAGTATTATTAAAAGTACTGAGGAGAGTCCTGGAGATTTGAGGAAACTTCCTGTCACTTAACCTCTAGTGAGAAACCATCAGCTAACGCTTGCGTGAAAATCTCGAAAAGGAGAAATTAATTATAAGTCATCTGATAGGTTTTGTTTTTCTTGGTGACGTTAGTGTGAAAATGAAAAAAATTAAAATTGACAAATATTTAGATTTTCCCAAGGAGATTTTTTAAAAAATGTGGAATATGGGGTGACAGTGTACCCAATTGTGGCTTGAACAATTCGCCAAAGATTGATTTTTAATTCTTCATAAAAAATCAAAGAATCGGGACCATTCAGACTATAGAATCGTTAAGATTGTTTGGAATATTCAACCGAGTCTTGAAGACCTGAATAGTTTTCCTTGCAGTCTGTCTCTAGAGAAAGAAGACTTTATATCTAGTGCCACTAACTCACAAGAAATAAAATAATGATAATCAAGCCTCCCCCCACCACCACTGCAAAAAAAAAAAAAAAACGAACTGGAAACCTGAATTTAAACGCTGAGAAAATCAAGCAAGACCTTGGGATGGAAACTAGAATTTAAAAAAATGATTGTAATGGATTGAGGAGAAGAGAAAATACAATATATTTTGGGGTTTGTATGTGTGTTTGTGTGTGTATCGATGAAAATAAAGTGGAAGCAAACTGTTAACTAACTTACAAAAATAGAGGGAGGCTTAATAGCGCTTACCGTCAAACAATAGCTAACAGGTTCCCTTTTCGGACTACTTTGCTGGCGTAGTAAAAATCGAAGTCATTTGGTGCCCAATATGTAAAGAGTTTAATTCGCATTTGAAATAGTGGCGTACTTTTACCTGAGCCAAACATTAAGTTTGAATCCCTTGCCAACTTCTCGAAAATTGGTTTCCCATCAAGCAATCAAGCACGCTCTCACCATCTGAAAGATTGCCGTATCAAACTTCTTCATATCTTCACTTGACTCTTTAATGTTTGATTTTCTGTCGAACTCAAAACAATAAATATTAAAACAGAGAGAAAGAGAGAGAGAGTGACAGAGAGAGAGAGAGAGAGCGAGAACACTGAACAAAAGTATATTACATATGGATAGAGGAAATAAATCTCGGTAATGATGTAGATATACTGATATTTATTCTGCAATGTGGTTTAAACAAAAAGGGTCAGATTTAGCATAAACAAAGGACCCAGTTTTACTATCATATGACCAGGGGAAAATCACCACATCTTGAACATAGAACATGTTAAATAAAACTACTAGTATGGATTGACGGCAACATTTTCTTTGTTAGACTTCGTCTGTTGGCGGATATTGAAATATGCTAACATTATGTGACTGAACCAGGGTCTGAGCCCTTACCCCGAAAAAATGTCCAGGATATAACAGTAAAGTTTGGTGAGGCTCTAGCTTTGTTGCTTTGGAGAATATGGACTACCCCTTCGTTGCTGTTACACTCAAATCCACGATGGTCATTACCAATTTCTCATTTTAGAATCACAAAAAGATGCGTTTGAAAATTAATTGTATGAAATAGGAATATTGGAACTATTGGAAAATGTGCAAATTATTTGCTTTAGATAGAATTATTATTTGTTTAAAATTCTGCGATAAAAATTGACAAATTATATCACATTGAGTATTTACTGCGCCATGTGGTTAAGCAGGACACATGGCGCAGTGGATGTACGTGCTTGGCTGAAACGTGCTTTAATATGAAATCATCTGGAGGTTACTGTTTCAATCCCAACCAGACGTAAATAAAAAGGGATACTTATTAGAGCTTAATATTTGTACCCGGTCATGCATAAAGGATTAAAAAAAACACACCAGTAGATTAAATAAAGGGTTCGGTTTGAAGTTGTCAGTGGGCTCCTGAGCTCGAAATAAAAACCTGAAGAAGGCCGTCGGACGCATCAGCCAAAGCGTTGCGAATGATGACGATGAATCAATAGTCTGTATACTCTAAATGATAAAAATAGATAGGAGTACTTGAAAAAACAACTGGATGGTGACATCAAACTCGTCATGCAGCAACGTTCACTTTCGGAATAATACCCTTGGAAAAGGTACGAACCGGCTTATTCGTCCTCCAATGGGTTAAATAGACTACTATCATTTATCGTTCTTCTACTACGATGGCTTTAGAATTGAATGACCCTCGAATGTTGATAAGCAATTCAACCAAACAATTTGATACCATAAAAAAGTATTTAAAAAAACCTTTTAAGAAGCTACTACACAGAAATATTGTAAATTTAAACGTATAATGTACGGGATTCCCAAAACTCTAGGTATAAAGTAGCCCAAGACGAGTTGAAATGCTTAAATCAGTCCTTTTTGCAAGTAATTATATGTTTTACGGATGAGAAAATACAAGTACAAAACTGTGAAGGTCAGTACTAATTTTGACATCGTTATATATATATATATATATGGGGTCAACATAGTGTTAACATTTCTCATTTTCTGTAACAAATACAAAAATTAATCTGAGTGAAATAATCTTTTCTGTTTTCTGCTTTTATTAAATGTACTTTTAACACCGAGTAAATTATATTTTCCTCCGTCATATATATATACATATATATATATATATATATATATATATATATATATGTGTGTGTGTGTGTGTGTGTGTGTGTGTGTGTGTGTACAATATATATATATATATATATATATATATATATATATATATAATGTACGTAATAAAAATAGTTAATTTTAATGGTTTGCTTTCGGTGATTATGGGGGGAAACTTTTTGTTTCTTCTTGTATTCTATTTTTTTTAGATATTAACTTCTCACAATTTAGTTTTTTTTGTCATATACTTATCTCATTAAAAATTATCTATCTATTATCTATCTATTGCCTTATATATGGAAAATGTGAAGGTATGTATGTATGTATGTATGAATAAATATATCTACCAATGTATATGCTTATCAATGGAAGATTATGTATGTCTTCATTTTGATATGTATGCGTGTATCTATCTAGCTATCGACCAAACTAAATATGTTAATACTCACTTATCTATCCGCGAATTCCTCGATAGGTATGTACGTATATATTTAAGTACGCATGTAAATTATTATGTATCTATTCATATGCTTAAACTTGTATATATATATATATATATATATATTGTCATCCACAGACAGACTGTTTCGTTCTATCAGAACTCTTCAGTGTGGCTAGACCTGCAGGACGCTCGAAGCCGGGATCGAAACCCGTCTAACTTTACGATAGATTAAGGTTTCAGACCACACAGCTACAAGCGGACTACGTTGGCTTAGGGAATTTTAAGGTATTTTATTTTTAGCAACAGCAGCAGCAGCCTTTGTTTACATTTTTAATACCCTATCGGCTACCAGAGTGCTCAATTCTTACGAAGAGCTTTGCATTACGCTAGGGGCGGCCGACAATTCCTTCGCCAGAGTGCTCAACCCCCATGGGGGAGCGTATATATTGTCATCCACAGACAGACTGTTTCGTTCTATCAGAACTCTTCAGTGTATGTGTGTGTGTGTGTGTGTGTGTTATCCATATTACATCTTATCTTTTTATATATTGTACCCTGGAGAAATATTTTTACATTTTTATTAACTTTTTTAAAGTGTTGATCAAACAATATGATTTCGTCTATTGTTCTTTTTGGAGCAGTATTGAATTCCTCTTTATTGATATAACAGGTTTTCTTATCTTTTGCTTAATTTCTTTGTTTTTTAATTGATGTTTTTGTCTCCTAAGTTTATGCATTCGTAGTTTCCTTAATTTGTAGTGCATTATCGAATGCTATTCTAGTGTTCCAAAATATTTTCAAATTAATTTCTAGTTAAGAATTTTATTATTATTCTTACTTCTTGCAAGTTTTTCACACCAGCGTTAGCTGATGGTTTTTATGTGAAGTATTGGAGATAGCAAGTCTCGTTAAGTCTCTCAGATTCTTCTCAACAATCTGGACCATCTCAATAATACTGTAGTTTGGATGGTCTCTACTTGTTTTTTAATTTCCAACTCTTCTACTCTCTTTATCAAGCCTTTGACGATCATTCCAAGAGTGCCAACTGCAGTTAGAATCACATTCATGTCCCATACTCCTTTTAATTCCCTGGCAAGATGTAAATACTTGTCTTTCTTTTGGTTTGGTTTGGTTTCTTTGTTTAATGGCAAATCAATCTTTGTAGGTTATTTAATGCCAAAGCCATTCTCCTTGAAGAACAGTTGTGGTACTATTTAACCCAGAAAGCATAGTGAGGAGTTCATACCTTTCCCAAAGGTATTTGTCCGAAAGAGAACGTAATAGTGCGACTGGAGTTCGAACTCACTTACTACGATTCCGCAATCCATCGTTTTGACCGTTACACCACGAGGATAGCCCCTGTCTTTCTTTTGGTTTTCTTTGATTTTACTCAGTGGTCAGCTGACAAGTTCTATTTTTTTCTTAACTATCGCTCTGTCTCGTCTTTTGGCTTGGATTAGTGATCCGTTTGTATCACAAATTCTCGAAGAATTTTATTTGGCTTCTTTTCATGGATAGATTCTGGCTTGTACATTATACTATTGGTTCGTATGATCAGATTGAATTTTTTGCACAATTCCCTGTGGATTACCTTCCCACCAAGTTGTGTCAAGTCTTATGCTATTCTTGCACTAATTTATTTTTAACAAATAGCTTAATCGAGTTTTAGTAATCACACACAGAGTCATAATTGATACGTGATTTTTGGGAATTTGGTCTGCTAACTCCTTCATGATAGCTGGGTGGATTTTCATAAATTTTTGCAAACATATCTATGGGGATCATCAGTAAGCTTTAACGTCGTAAAATGTCTTAAAAGAGATTATTCTCCCACGCATATATTAAGTGTGAGACAGAGAGAGATTACTGAGAGTAAGTGAGAGGAAGCAATCGTCGTAAAATGGTTATAGAACTTTGGTCACTATTTTAACAAGAATATCTATTTAAAAATATTCATTGGCTGATCAAAGAAACATATTTGGCCGATTTCTGCTTCATTATTTTTGCCTCGTTGTTTTTATCATAATTGCAACTTTTGAATTTCGTTTCTGTCAGCCATGAAAAATGATTATAATCTGGTTCGAGATACTTCCGTTCACTCAGCACGCAGTAGAGATAAGACAAAGAAAATATACGGATAAAAATTTACAATAAATCCAAAGATATTTTTTTCCTGGTAGATAAATTCAAACTTACCAGGATCAATCGGTAAACCATAAAAGCAGCATTCCTTCATGCATTATCCAGGATTTCCAATTAGTAAAAAATAAAATGGGGGAGATTAAGTTGGTTTGGTTTAGTTTTTAGGCATATCAACTATTGTTGGCTATTTAATGCCAAATACTGTTTTTACATAAATATCAAATATATGATGTCTAAACATATTTTGTAGATACACATAGTTAAAAAATCAAACAGTTCTACTTCAAACAATTCAGTTTAGAATTAGTCAACAAAGTTAAATACTTCCAAATATTGCTACGTATCCCTAACAATTCAATTAAACATCAGTGATTGGTTTACACGCAGTTAAATAATCAAACTGTTCAATTTCAAACAATTCAATTTAGCATAATTAATCGTTTGCTCTCAATTTAAATGTCTCTTTGACCCATAGATAGGACTTTTCAGGTGCTGCCATTCTGTGCCAGAGTGGACCTTAGAGCGACGGCATTGTAGTGGTACTCCACATTTCCCAAAGCTCCAGCATTACCGGAGCCTCACCAGCTGTCTTTATGTCATACTCAGGACACTCATTTGGAGGTGGGGTCTTATTCCTCTACAGAGATTCAGTAGGTGTATTCTACAGCCCCAGCTAAGTAGTGATGAGGGGTTAGTATGCTAGATTATTTGAGGAACAGACCAAGCAGCTTATCTACATAATAAAGTAACATTTTTCTCTCTGCGAGTTTTCCCACTGTATTAGTTGGTGGTTTTCACTGAAGTCAGAGTGAGAGAAAATCTTTTCAAGTCTGCGGTATTATTCTTTGTATGCTAGCTGATTTTAGAAGTTGTGAGGTTTGAATACATTCGGTTCCATCTACGATCCCTTTCTCTTGTCTCTTTTTTAAAATCCTCTGGGAACTGTTTCAAAGGCATCACTTGCAATCGGTATCCCCGGTCACTCTCTTGTTCTACAGAGTTTTAAGCTCTCTAGCAAGATCCAAGTATTCGTCAATCTTTTCGATTTTTTTGATTTTCTCTCTGTAATTCGTTGGAACAGCTAAATTTTCTAAATTACGCGTTCTTTTTACTTTCTTGTTTTAAATAACTTCTGGTCTTATGATTCATTTGTTTGACAATCTTCCTGGGAATTTTTATGCATTTTATTTTGCAGAATGTACTTTTGTTTATGCATTTAACATTTTTCAGCAAGGCCGAATTTTGTCTCTTTTTTCTTATTTCTACTCTTTTGAGAGTTTTTCACACCAGCGTTAACTCATGGTTTCTTACTAGTACTGAAGAAACAGCAAGTCTCCTCAAGTCCCCAGGACTCTTCACAGTATTCTAGTCGATGTTAATAATTCTATAGTCCGGCTGGTCACGACTTGCCCTCTTATTTGTAAGTCTTCTCATCCCTTTATCTATTATTATTATTATCATTATTCACTCATTTAGAATTTTTCACATCAGTGTTAGCTGATGGTTTTTCACTGGAGTTTGAGTGACAGCAAGTCTCCTCAAGTCTCCAGGACTCGTCTCAGGATTCTGGCCGTTCTTAGCAATGCTGTCGTTTGGATAGTCTCTATCCATCCGCCAACTTCCAAGTCTTTCAGGCCTTTAAATAATCCTTTAGTTATTGTGCCAAAAGCACCAATCACAATTGGCACAGTCGTTACTTTCATGTTCCACAGCTTTTTCAATTCTCTAACAAGGTCGAGGTACTTATCCTTCTTTTCACTTCAGATTTATTCTGTGGTCAGCCGGGACAGCAAAGTCGACAATTTTGCAAATTCTCTTTTAATATTATTATTATTATTATTATTATTATTATTATTTACTCCTCTAGAATTTTACACATTATTATTATTATTAGTAGTAGTAGTAGTAGTAGTAGTAGTTGTATCATTAATATCATTCCTTTTCAAGTATTTTTTACCAGCACATGCTTTCTCAGAGTAGTCTGAGTGACAGCAAGTTTCATTAAGTTTTCAGGACTCTTCTCAGTATTCTGACCGATCTCATCAATCCTGTAGTTTTCACTTGTTCTCTTATTTCCAAGTCCTTCAGTCCCTGTACCCTTTCTTTGGTGGACTTTACCATGTGCACCAATTACAATTGGCATAACTGTCGCTTTTATGTTCTACAGTTTTTTTTCAATTCACTGGCAAGCACGAGGAACTTATCGTTCTTTTCACTTTCTTTCAGTATTACTTTCTGGCCATCTGGGACAGCAAAATCCACAGTTAGGCACGTTCACCTTTTTTTTTTGTTGTTTATTATTAAAAGGTCTGGTCGTAAGACCGACATTAGTCGATTCATTTGTATCCTAAAATTCCAAAAGAGTTTGTGCGTATCATTCTCCAAAACAAACTCTGGGTTGTCCATATACCATTTATTTGCATTGTCAAACTTCAGTTTCTTGCACAATTTGCAATTGATCATCTTAGCCACCCATTCGCGTCTAGTCTTATACTCTTTCTGTGCTAATTTGCTGCATACGCTTATCATGTAATTGATCGTTTCGTTTCCATCATCGCATAACCTACATCTGCTGTTTTGTTGCGTCTTATCTATTCCTGCTTACGACGATTATTATTATTATTATTATTATTATTATTATTATTATTATTATAGTTTTTAAAGAAGTTCTAACAGGCGGTTTTGTTTTTCACTGAAGCCTGAACAACAGTAAGTCACCTCAGGTCTCCAAGAATCTTCTCAGTAATCTTGCTGATCTTAACAGTGCTGTTGTCTAGATGATCTCGAATTTTCTCAGATCTCCATTTTTCCCAGTCTCTTTTCTAGACCGTTGGGGTCTCTTCCAAGAGCAACAACTACATTATTATTATTATTATAATTATTATTATTATTATTGTTTTAACCTTATTATTTTTAATCATTTTTATATCGTATTATTATTATTACTATTATTATTATTAATCCTATTTATTATTGGCAAAGGTTGTACAGACATTAAGAATGGAAGTAAAAATGCCAGTTATGAATCTCCTCAGCGAGAGGCACGTAGTCGGATCAATAACCTTTCGATTGAAAAATAGCGGAATATTTTGTTCTTTTTACGCCGGAACAAAGGCTAAAATAAACAAGGAAAAACTTTTGGAATTTTATATGTTTTTATTTGTTTTTGCCGATATTGATCAGGTTTTCTCTTCTATATTGCTTCACTTATCTTTTTTTTTTTAAATTTCCTTTCCTTCTTTTTTTAATATACGATAAAATTATTTTTTGAACGTCTACATTATTTTGCCTTCAATCTTTAGTAGTGTTTCATTATATAAATTTTTCACACCGTCCGTATATATTAGCTAAAGCATGATACAAAGTGACAGCAAGCTCCTATATCTTTCTGATGGATTCTTGTTGATTAAAATGACTCTGATAACTAGAGCATCCCCAGTAAGTAAGCAAAGCTAACAAACTTTTATTTGATCAAATGTTAATTTTCTTCTAAAATAAAGATACCTGTAATTTATTTTCTCTTATGGAAGTTTATAATCAAAAGGGCTAATATCAGGTTCATAAACCTTGATAGCATTGAAATTATAACCAATATATATATATATATATATATATATATATATATATATGTGTATGTATATATATAATGTGTGTGCGTGTCTGTCTGCATGTGTGTGTGTGTGTGTGTCGGTTACAATTTCAATGCTGTCAAGGTTTTTTTTTTAATTTTCATTTTATATATTTAATTATTTTTTGTCTGAAGATGCAGATTGTTAAAAATATAAAATCTGCTGAAATAAATATTGTTACAAAAAATATAAGTATTAAATTATTTTTTTATATGGTACACACACACACACACACACACACACACACACACACACACACAGCATTCTTGTGTAATTGCCGTCTAGCTTCTTCTCCAGCTGTTTTGTTAGACCGCTGCCTGGAAGAAACTGCGTTTCATTTTATCGGTTAGGTCTGATTTCCATATAATCGATAGCCTATTGATAGCTGTCCATTCTTTCGTTAACCTCGTGTCGGTGTCCTTTTCTGCTGATTCGACGCTGCTTCCTAGGTAAGTGAATTTGTCTACTAGTTTAAGAGGGGTTCCGTCTAGAGTGGAAATGTCACCCCTTTGATTATAGCACATATATTCCGTTTTGTGTATTGTCGATTTATTAAAGACTTCGACTAAAGACATCCGAAAAAGGCCGGAACGTATAGTCACCGAACCTGTCCGTGTAAAGTAAAGCAACCACAATGTGAAAAGATTATAATGAATGTAAACAGTACATAATTTCAGAAATTTCTACGAATAGGTCCCCTTATTTCTTTTGAAATTAATTATTCTGTAAATTTTTTTGATTTGTATCGTGAATAAAGCAGGTAAAATATGAATGTTGCAATGCAAACATTTTTTTATCCTGAAACAACACGTAAGTTCCTTCTTTGTTAATATTTCAATATTTTCAAACAACATGAAAAACGCCATTTTTTTGTTTCTAGACGACAATATGACACTTTATTTTTCTGTTTCGCGACGAAATATGAAGTCACTAGAAGTCGTATACGGATAACGAACTGATTTCTTTCAAAAGTACTGCCAAAAACCTCTAATAAAATTGGATAGTTTGACGAACTAATTCACTGTTATAGCTTTCCACAATTGGTTGTTAGACGGTAATTATTAAAATAATAATCTCAACCCGAAGACCAGACCTTATAATAATCAACAACAAAAAAAAATAAAATAAAATCTGCAAAGTTGTCGACTTGGCTGTCCCGGCAGACCACAAAATAAAACTGAAATAATCTGAAAAGAGAGATCAGTACCTTGAACTTGCAAGAGAATTGGAAAAACTATGGAACATGAAGGTGAAAATTATACCAATTGTGATTGGAGCTTTTGGAACAGTAACTAAAGGATTTTTAAAGGGCCTGGAAGATTTAGAAGGTGGTGGCCGAGTGGAGACCATCCAAACAACAGCATCACTGAAAACTGCAAGAATACTGAGAAGAGTCCTGGAGACTTGAGGAGACTTGCTGTCACTCAATATCAAAAACAGAAACGAAAAAATAAATAAAATATCAATTTCAATTTCCCATAAATATGTACACGCCAAAGATCTCTGGTTAAAAGAGTCAATATTCTTCAAAAACAACGTTTATTTTATATTCAGAGGAACATTATACAATAAGAAAGACTATTATAAAGTAGTTTTTACTATACTATATTTATACTGGGTGCGGAAGCAAAATTTGGAATAAATTTTTATTTTCTTTTTTTAGTCTGGTTAGTCCAAGTTTTGAAAAAAAACAAAAAAAAAACGATAAATTTAAATTTTCATGGTTAGCTCTATTATTCAAGAACGTTTTAAAAATTAAAATTTAGCGCAAAATCATTGAGCGAGGAAAGAAATGGCAAATAATCTAAGATTTGTTTAACCCCAATATCAAGCTTAAATTTTACCAAATAATTGGAGTTTCTTCGTGATCTCCATCAAGCCGAGACCTTAACCCCCATGAGGAGTAATGAATAAAATATCTGAAGAATTTATTTTGAAGGCATCGAAATCGTTTCGCAGACTTGTTGATACAATATTTGAAAAAATGGTAGCCTTAGTGAGTCATTTTACTGTTTTGTGTTCATTTTATTATTTTGTTTATTTCTTTTTTATTGAAATTAATCATGTTTTATTATTGAGTCATTTATTAGTATACTACAATATTCTTAATTTTGCTTCTGCACCACAAATATATATATATATATATATATATATATATATATATATATATATATATATATATATATATATATATATATATATATATATTAGTAGAATTTGGAATTAAATTATTTTGAAGGTTTGATATGCCATTAACCACGGTCAAATTAATCCATGTAATTTAACACCTGGGGAAAAATCACGATCAGAACACTTCAAAATAATGCTGCGTGCTGTTTAGAAAAGTACCTTACGTCCTTTATTGTTCCAAATAAAATTTAACAAATCGCGGTAATTTGGTCACCTCATATTTCAAATTGACCTCGGTATATTTTTTATAATGTCCCTCTCAATTCTCATTAATTAATTCAATTATAAAAACTGAGCATTCAGGATTTATAATTCACCTTCATTAAATTTATTAACTACATTAATAATAATTAATTTGAATGAATAATTTCAGTGTTATATGTACTTTGATTGGATAATGCCAGGGAGAATATGTAATCGAGTACTAATATTAGCACCATTATATCTAATGATTCCCTAACGTTGAATGTGCTGAAGAAAATTCAAGCTCATTTGCAAGAATGTCAACATTTAATAGATACTTAATGTATATACAAGAAATATCAACTGGAATACACCATCGTGATCATATAGTTCTATGAACAACAGTATATAAAAGAAATATTAAAAAATGGTAAAAATTGTTTGATTAGGTTTTATGGCATATCAACCATTTTAAGTTATTTAATGCCAAATCCTCTTTACAAATTTACATTAAATATATAGAATTTGGTTTGATTAGGTTTTATGGAATATCAACCAATTTAAGTTATTTAATGCCAAATCCATTTTATACATATAAATAGCTCTTTTTCCAAAAAAAAAATTGTTTAGTATAAGTAGTTTAAATCTCAAAAACTGTTCCATTTCATATAATTGAGTTTAGCATAAGTACACAGTTTAGTTCTATTTACCCCATTGATAGGAACCTATAAGGTGCAACCATTTCGAGCCAGAGTGGAGCTGGAAGGGATGGCAATAAATGAGTACTCCGCATTCGCCAAATCTCCGGCATCACTGGAGCCTCACAATCAGATTGTTTAGTGTTATATCCAGAACATTGTTTGGAGGAGTCTTACCCCTTTGCAGAGATGCACTATTCTACGACACAAGTCGACTGGGCTAAAAATGGTTAAATGTCTTGCTTGATGCAGTACAATGTACAATTAAGCTAAACTGGTTTTACATATCAATGAACAAGCAAGAGACAACGATCATTGCTTGAAGAGCCGACATGCTTTCCATTGTTCAACGAACAAAGAGAAAAAGATGGATTTTCACTCCCAACAAATAGGAAAAAAAAGAGAATATCTTTATTGTCCAATGAACAGAGACGGAAAAGTGTAATATAATGGCCGAGGGATTTCGTTTTATGCCTTTGGGTTTAGTTAGGCTGAGAACCTTTCGGCTCTGTGCATGGGTTACTTAGGTGCAACATAAACGCAGGTGTTCACGCACGTGCGCGGGGAGGGCGTGTAATTCAGAGATGTCAAAACAAAAATCCCAGATAGGGCGATGTGAATGACGTCATGCACCGGAAGCGAGTGCGGAGGATTTGGGGGGATTTGAAAAAAGTCAGTTGAGTTGAGAACTAGACTCCGAACGGGAAGGGTCGACTTTCGGGGCTCGCTGAGGCCAGACGAATTTATGCGCTACGGGCGCCACACGTGTTGGGGGATGGCAGATGGAAAAGCCAGCATAGAAAGAGTGTGCCTCTCTCCTTATGTCGAAAAATCTTTTTAACTCAAAAGTAATAAAAAGTTTCGTACCTGAACTAAGAAGTCGTAAGTGTTTTTCGTATTTCGGGATTCCTATGTTCTAGGTATATATGTTATGAACATTCTATGTACGTTACACATGGCCATATCATGACTGTGGTTCAAAAGACTGAGATAGATACTAAGAATCTTATGTGACCATGAGCCGTACCAACGAAACCCTTGCTAAATCCAAGAGAAACAATGAATAAATGCCTCCCTACAGTCTTTGGCGATAAAAAAAAGCAACTTCAATAAACATGCTGATTCGAAATCGGTATTAAAATCAGAAGTCTTAATTGCATTTTTTCATGGGTTGTAGAGGAAGACCTAAATAACAGTAAAAGATTTTTTTTGTTTTCTAAAAAACCCATGTGTTATAATCAAGAGGGTTAATGTCTGGTCTTAAAGTTTGTTTAATTGCTGTCCTCACAGATTTCTCGTGGACTTTCAATTCATTAGCATATTTTCTTAATGACATTGAGGGGTCCTTCCTAATCGACGTAGCGAGAGCAGTTAAAAAGCTTTCTTTTCGTTTTATATTCAATCCACCATTGCACTTTTCCCTTAAAAAGCTCTTTTTCTGCACAAAAGAGTATTTGCTTGTATACGGTTGACAAAGAAACTCACTCGGTTTCATCGTTAAGCAAAACATAGATACTTTGTAATTTTTTTTCTTGCGCACTTATATTGGACAGAATTTTTATTCTAAAATGTGCTTGAATAATCATGAAAATTTACATATATAGTGTTACTTTTTTTCAAAAATTGGACAGATCTGAAATAAAAACCACTTTTAAAATTGATTCCATATTTTACTTCTGCACACATATATATATATATATATATATATATATATATATATATATATATATATATATATATATGTTACCAACAAACTATTCGCTTACTGAGTATATATATATATATATATATATATATATATATATATATATATATATATATATATATTCTCTCTCTAAGCGAATAGTTTGTTGGTAACATTTTTAAACGAGGCAAAGCTCATTTCAATGTTTTCAAGTGTTGCGATTTAATACTAATCATTCTATTTGATATTAATATCAGTACCTAAAAATATTAATTGATTGCTATCTAACAGTGTATATATATATATATATATATATATATATATATATATAAGATTTTATATATTCAATACTATAGAAGTTTGTCAGCGAAGTTTTACAAACAACAATCATCAGGCTTATAACTAATTAAGATAAAAAAAATACAAAAATTTTCTCTCGTTATCCATATTTACCAACCCTTCCGCTCAGGCAGGTTATGACACAAGGTCAATTTTTTAGCGGGGTTGAACATGTTTGAATTCAGAGTTTTTCTTCTCCTAGACTGGGTTGCCTCACCAAGTTTGAAGAATTCAGTCTGCCCTACTGTTTACCCATAGCTGGAGGAAGAATAATTGGATTCATGCTTTTTCCAAGGGTATTAGTGCTACGTGAAATGCAGTCAGTCACGTCCAGGATTTGAACACGTGTTGCCGTGCCCATTTCCTACCACGAATTTTCTTTCATTATCTGCCTGATGATTGTTGTTTGTAAAACTTCATAAAACCTTAGGTCGAAGACACACTTTCATTCTTAGTGGGTTTAAAACTAGCTATATGGTCTATTACCGCTTGCAAAACTTATATAATTAGCTCACTTGGAGGGTGTTTCCTTTGCGGTCGTCCAACACTTGCACGTCCGTAAGAATGGGTCCCATGGGGGAACATCACTGATGATTTCGTTCTTACTTCTCTTGCAGTGTTCCGCATACCTTGTTTGTTATACTTGTTTTTTTGTTTTTGTTTTTTTGTTTTTTTAGAGATAGGAGGTCGGTGGCTGTACTGCTGTTGTTTTGTTGAATGTTGCTTCCGTGATTTATTCAGTACAGCTCGTAACATTCTTGTGCAGCTCCCGTCTAACTTTCATCGCTACGTTTCGCCAACGTCTCTGTGGTGCATCCATACAGTAATATTGACATCACCACAGCTTGGAAAAAACTGCGTTCTATTTTATCGGATAGGTTAGACTTCCATATGATCGATAACTTATCGATAGCAGTTCATGCTTTCGCTTGGTACGTAATGATGTCACTTTCAGTGGATGAGCGGCAGCTATTGAGGTACGTAAATTTGTCACCTGCTTTCGGAGAACTGCCATTTAAATTGGAGGTGCCTCCTTTATGATTAAAACACTTATATTCTTTTATGTCTGCATTTACGTGGAGGCAAAGAATCTCTGCTGCTGTTCTAGACTATGCAGGAGGAATTCAGCTTGAGTAGATGTATTTGTAAGAAGCGCTCGGTCATCCGCATAGTCTGCGTCCGTAATAATTTTAGCGAGTTATCGTCTGCTTCTTGTATTTTTAACGTAAAGCCATTTCATTTCTTTAGATTCATCGATGTTCGAATTACATAGTTGAGGCAGATTATGTACAGCTATGGGGCCAAAGTTTCCTCCTGAAAAACACCAACTGCAATGTTAAAAAAGATTTTGATAATGGCATTTTTAGGTGGGCATTCTGTAAAGAAAAGGTTAAGGCCATATATTCAATTTTTTCCTATTCATGAAGTACACACACACGTAGAGGCATGCATTTATATAAGAAATTGTGTGGTATTTTAGTATTTTCCATATGCGGGTATTGATTACAATGATTTCCCAACATTAGACGTTTGGCGGAACAAAAGTGCCTCCACACCGTAACACGTATTCGACAACTGCGAGCTAAAAATACTCTCTCTCTCTCTCTCTCTATCTCTCACTCTCTCTCTCTCTATATACATATATATATATATGTAGTGAGCAAACCTTGATTTTCCGAAAATAGGCTACATTAAATCATCAAAATTAATAGTATAATTTTTCCAGATACATGAAGAAAACCTTTTATATAATGACCAAAAACTGAGGAAAATATTATAATACGATATTGTGATTTTATTCATAAAGATACTTGAAGTCTGTATATGCTAATCAGTCTACATTACATCATCATAAAAAGTATATTTTTTCAAGTAAAATTTCATTTAAACAATTAAAAAAGACTCACTAAAAAGTAATTTTCGTCAGACATGCTACAAAATAAAACGCGAAAAGTAAACCAGTAACGTAGCATTTCAATACCTGCACACATTCACTGTTCTAAGGCATGGCTTAATGTTTACATTTTGGACTCTACGGCATATCAACCTTTGTAGGCTATTTAATGCCAAATCTATTTTCATACAAATAACCAGTTCCATTTCAGGTATTTCTGTTTAGAATAAATACACATTTTAATTTTCAAAAACGTTTCTATTTCAAGCTATTCAGTTTAGGAAAACAGTTCTAATTCAAAAATTCAATTTATTATAAGTATAGTTTTAGTATACACTTAGTTAAATGTCAAAACAGTTTGAATTATTTGAATTAGAACTGTTTAACTAAACTGAATAGCTTGAAATACAAATGTTTTTGACAATTAAATGGTGTAAGCATGCTAAACTGAATTGTTTGAAATAGAACTGATCTTTGGGAATAAAAATGGATTTGGCGTTAAATAACCTACAAGAGTTGATTTGCCATAAAACCCAACCAACCAACCAACCAACCCAATCATTTTTCTAAGAGTAATATATATATACATATATATAAACTTCAAGCAACTTGAATTTCTTCAAACTTAAACATGCTTATTATATGTCGTGAATTCAAATACTTGATTAATTATAATGATCAATAAATATCCGTATAACAAAATAAATCAAACATCGTATTGATAATTTGGTCGTTAAAACGACATTTCATAAGATTTTCAAAGACATTGAAAAATTTTAAGAACATCTACTACGCTCTAGTAGATACGTTCTGGCTATGGTTTCATTAAAATTCTTCTACAATAGTAGACTTAGCTTAAAATAACTCACAAAAGTTGATATATCATTTAACAAAGAAACCAATTCTGTCCCTCTCTCTCTCTTTATATGCATATATATATATATATATATATATATATATATATATATATATATATATATATATATATAAGGGCCAAACAGGTCGGTGAAAGCTATGAAAATTTGGACTACCAACACAAATGATTTGTTTACTGAATAGAATATTTTTGTAGAACCAGCAACACACCTTGGATAAGTTGAAAACTGAAAAATGGTGAAGCAATGTGTCACAGATTCTTCTGAACACTGCACCACATATTTTTAATTCAGAGTTTTTCTTCTAAACCGATCACCCTCCCAATGGCAGAGACCACAATCTACCCAAATACTTTACCCATACATTGGAGATATATATATATATATATATATGTGTGTGTGTGTGTGTGTGTGTGTGTGTGTGTGTGTGTGTGTGAAGTATTATTTAATCTATAATATTTCCTCAGGCTTTTGTCTAAAATTCTGACTACATAATTGGAAGAAACAGCAAAAAATAATCACAGGTTGTAGGAACCATGATCGCTAATATTGAAGCTATTAGCTGTGTAAAATCGTTTATGTTGCTGTTTTCAATGTTTTTCGGGTTTTTTTATTGATTATAATGGATGATGCTGCTATCGTTATGAGATGGTATTTTTCTTTCATTTTTAGCTCGTATTATTTGGCACTAATTGTATTATTATAAAGATGAGATACCAATCGAATAATCAATCAATCAATCAGGATTATTGTCGTATAATATATTAGAAGGAAAGATGCTCAACAAGTTCTTGATTAAAAGAAATGTATTTTAGAGAATCATCATCATCAATAATAATAATCAAAATGATGATGATGATGAAGATCATGATAATGATAGTGATGATGATTAATACGCAATATATAATGAAAAAAAGAAAATATGAAACAACTGAGGAAAAAGAACTGTACAATCAGCTAAGAATCAGAAAACCTTGAGAAAAAAAGAAAACTACTTATACCAGGATATATTAGTAGAGAATAGCTTCAATTAAACAGCAATGAAAGAAAAAGTTTGGAAGAAGTATCCAAGAAGAAGAACATTCCAACTATTCTAATCGAAGTTATATATTCTTAGGCAGTCCCCTTTAGTTGGTTGGTTGTTTTGGTTTTATGGCATATCTACCTGTGTAGGTAATTTAACGCCGAATCCATTTTAACACAGATAATCAGTTCTATTTCAAACAACTCAGTTTAGCAGGAGTACACAGTTTCATTGTAAAAAAAAATATTTCAAGCTATTCAGTTTAGACAAACAGTTACGCCATTAAAATATCAAAACAGTTCAGTTTAACATAAGTTTGCAGTTTAGTTCTATTTGACCCATATCAGGTGCTACCACTCCGGGGCAGAGTGGACCTTGAGCGTTAGGTATGAAGGGGTACTCCGCATCCCCCAAAGCTCCAACATTACTGGAACCTCACCATCAGATTGTTTAGTGTTATATACAGGACGCTTGTTGGTATGTCTTACCTCTCTGCAGAGATGCAGTCGGTGTATTCTACAATTCCAGTCTCCTTTTTGAAATGGACAAAAGAAAAAATGCTCACATATAGACTTATGAAATTGATGCTGATACACGAGGTCTTACACACTAGAGATGACAGACTAGATATAAGAGGTGCATACGATAGGTTTCCATACCGTTTTCGTATGGGAATTTAAAATTGTCGCAGACTCTTGAAAATTCAGTACCTTATTGCGATAGATTTCATGAGATGACTCACCAAATTTTATGATTTCAGATGCAAATGAACAGCTACAGCAGTAATTGGAATACACCCTACTAAAGCCTGATTGTCACAGCTGGTGAATTTCAAAAATGCAATCTGACACTTTAGAAGAACGATATGCAATAAAATTATGTTTTAAACATGAAAAAGTGCCACAGAAACATATAGAATACTTCAGACTACTTTTGGACCATCTTGCATGAATTGAGCATGAGTTTTTGAGTGGCATAAGAGATTCAAGGAAGCCAGGGAGTCTGAGGTATGATAAGAGGTGTGGGAGGAGTAAGGAAGTCAGTAAACCAGAGTTGATTGGCCAAAGGGTTAGGGTTACTGTGTTGATGTTTTAAGGGAGTTCAGGAAGAGATTCCGTTGGAAGAGGCCAGCACTATTCAAATCGGGTCAGTGGCATTTCCACCAGGACAATACACCAGTCCACAACTCCATCCTTGTCACAGACTATCTAACCAAGATGGACATCAAAACAGTTCCAAAGCCTCCCTATAGTCCAGCCCTTGCTCCCTGTGACTTTTGCTTATTTCCTAAGCTCAGAGGCTGTCGTGATGAGACAGTTGAGGAGATGAAAGAGGCTGTAACAAAGGTCATTGACACGCTCACACAAGAGGACTTGCATGGGGCCTTCCAGAAGTTGCATTGCAGCCGGAGGAGATTACTTCGAAGGGGATTAAAGTTTCATGTGTGTACTATCAATAAAAGTGCCCATACGAAAAAAGTCTGGAAACTTATTATATTCTCTTTGTATCGGAAAAAAAAGGAGGAATCGGTCTCGTTTGCATTACAATGCAAGAATTCGAAGTTTATTCAAAAATAAAACGAGATAGATTATATCAGCCAGTAACAGCAATGGGAACATTTATAAACTCAACTCAAATGTAATAAACAATTATAAGAAAACTGATCCTGTGTCTAATCCTACCTGTGTGGACGGGGTCGGTAAATACTTATCTGCTTACTTCAAGTGCAAACTTGAGTAATGGTGCGTGAAATGACCGGGATATCATTCCGAAGGAAATCTAAATAATTCTAAAAGCAGAACATATAATATAAAAACAAGTAGATATAAAGTAAAATTAAGATTGGTCATCTTAGTCAAGGTCGACCCCAAGGCTTCCATTTTATTTGCTACTACACGGTGGTGTAGGGGAGCACACTACTCCTTTCTCTAGATTGCTCCATTTTACCCTTCATACGCCCCTTATAATGTTAAGCAAGAAGTTTGGAAGTGCCCGTGGTGTAATGGTTATCGTCGCAGGAATTGGACACGGCGACACGAGTTCAAATCCTGGACTGATTGCATTTCACATAGCACTAATACCCTTGGAAAAGGTATGAATCCAATTATTCTCCCTCCACCTATGGGCAAATAGTAGGGCAAACTAGGTTCTTCAGCCTTGGTGAGGCAACTAGTCTAGGAGAAGGAAAACTCTGAATTCAAACCTGTTAAAACTTCGCTTAAAAAATTGACCTTGTGTCATATCCTGCCCGAGCGGAGGGGTTGGGAAAATATGATAATGTTAAGCAAGAAGGTATCAAGCTCCATTTTTTGGAGTCTTTAGTATGACTCGACCTGGGATTGAAATCCGGTCTCCCGGCCTATTGACGAAGATTCAACCTACTAGTACAAATGAAAATATGCAGAATAGTAAGTGTCGGTAAAAGGGTGAGATGAATGAAATGATAAGTCACTTAATAAATGAATGGATCAAACTAGTAGAAAAGGAATAGAAGAGGAGGCATGACTCAGTTTAAAAGGTGATCCACAGGAAATTGTGGAAGTCAATGATGTTTGACCAAACTAATAAAGAATATATGCACAAATCGGTCCGAGATAATTTGGTTTGATTTGGTTTGATTTTATGGCACATCAAACATTATAGGTCATTTAATACCGAATACATTTTTATACATTTAAACAGTTGTAGTTCAACAACTCAGCTTAACATAATTACACAGTTTCAACGATAAAAATAGTTTTATTTGAAACAATTCAGTTTAGCCTACAAAAACAGTTTCGTTTTAAACACTTCTGTTTAGCATACGTACGCAGTTTAAATATCAAATCAGTTCTATTTCAAACAATTCAGTTTAGCATAAATACGCAGGGTAAATGCTAAAACAGTCCTATTTCAAACTATTCCAAATATTTAGCATAAGTACACGTTTTCAATGTTAAAAACAGTTCAATTCCTAACAATTTAGTTTAGCATATGTAAATGGTTCTATTTCAATTAATCAGTATAGCATGATTACAGAGTTTAATTGCTAAAAACATTACTATTTCAAGCTAATTATTTTAGTCAAAGGGTACAATTTCAAACAATTCAGTTTAGTATAAGAATAGTTTTTGTTTCCTCTCAGTTAGATCTCGAAACACTTCTATTTCTAACAATTTACTTTAGCGTATGTACAGTTTCAATATCAAAAACGGTTCGATTTCAAACAACTTAGTTTAGCACACAAAAACAGTTCAATTTTAAACAATTCTGTTTAGCATAAGAAAACAGTTAATTTGTCCAAAAACAGTTATATTTCAAGAAATTAAGTTTAGCATTAGTACACGGTTTTGCTTTATTTGACCGATAGATAGGACTCTATCAGGTGCTAACACAAGAGGGCATAGTGGGCCTGTGAGTGATGCCAAGATGGAAGATGTATCCCGCATATCCTAAATCTCCAGCATTACTGGAACTTCGCCATCAGATTGCTTAGGGTCATATCAGGGCACTCGTTGTAGGAGGGATCTTATCGCTCTGCAGAGAAGCAGTCAGTGTATTCTACAGCCCCGGCCGACTGGGCAAGAAAATGCAAGGATAAATTTCTCAGAGACATTAAGATTCAAACGGACCCTTACTAGCTTGTGATAAACAAAAAAAAGATTTTTCCATTTAACTTACTTTGTCTTTTCAGTAGATCACTGTGCTAAAGAACCTGGAAAATAAATTTGATGAACAGCAGATCAGAGGAAAAATAAAGGCTATCGAAACTATGGCATTTGCTAGAATACATTAAACTTCATGCAGTTCACTTCATTGTTTGACGAACATAGAAGAGAAAATGGTTCATCAAGTCTATATACAATTTATTGATTTTAGAGACTGTACTGTCAAAATGCAAGTAAGAAGAAAACATTTTAAATCAGTCACCTGGTAAGTGACACAGAATAAGTTTGTCAATATGTCTATTGTTAGAAATCAATTACCTCATTTTGTTTAGCAATATATTTATTTCAGCATATTATAGAATATATAATTTTTTCCCAGATATAATCTCCTAGGCTCATCACCTCGTTTAATAGCTTGGGCCATTTTTTTTTTTAAATCTGATTTTACTATGAACGATGTACCAGTTTAAACTTTTAGTTACTATATAGTTTTTGACCATTGTATTTTAGGCGAATATTCTGTTGGTAAAGAAAAGCTTATTGCCATATATTCAATTTTTTTTCAACTCCATGAAATACACAAACAAACTCACACAAACCATATCGTTGTGTAATGGTTAACGCGATGAACTACGGAATCGCAGTGTTCGAATTTCAGTTATGCTATTACGTTCACTTATGGACAATTAAGTTATAAATCCTCTTATCCTTCCAGGAATAGGTCAAATAATATCACTAACTTTTATCTAGAAGGGTGGATTTGGCATTAAATAACCCAAGAAGGTTGATATGCCTTTAAATCCCAAACAAGCAATATATATATATAAGAATAGTGTTGTATTTCAGTATTTTCCATACGTGGTTACTGATTACACTTTTTCTTAACATTGGACGTTTGGTGGAACAAAAGTGCCTCCATACGGTAACACGTATTCGACTATCGAGAGCCAAAAAAATAATTTCTCTCTTTCTATCAGTCAGTCTAACTCTTTTTCAGTATGTCTCTCTCCATCTATCTATCGATCTATCTTAATCGATATCAATGGTACAGTTTTCCATATCTATGTATCATTGTACATGTTAGTGATGCTAATACAGAGAAAGAAAGAGAGGCAGAGACAGAAAGATTGGGTGTATCAACAGAGAGAAAGCGAGAGACTGCGACAGAGGCGTAAAGAGCAAAAGGGAAATGACTAACTGGGACGTGGGTGTCAGCCGAAAGAAATTTGATACTGTTTGTTTGTTACGTTTTTAAAAAGCAAGCCTTTTCTGTGGGTTATCGTTCGCCGCAAGGTGAACACGAATAAGGCTAATAATATTCGCCCGAACCAAGGAAAAGGCTCATTAGCACAATAGGGCAGAGCCAGGAAACAGTCAGAATTAATTAGAGCTTTGTTGGGCTTTCTGACATGGTGGTATTTGCGTAAACTTCCAGGTGGACAAGTTGAATGAGCGTTAAAATAGCCCCACTTATCAATAACATTATCATAACTATAACCTTGTATAAAAATACACATGCACCCTGAGTATATATATATATATATATATATATATATAATCACCTGCACACACAGATACAAATACACACACTCGCATATATATATATATATATATATATATATATGCACTTTCCCACATATGTTTAGATATTTGTATTCGCACACATAAAACGCATAAGCACACGTACATGCACAAACACTCACTCAAATACATATATATATATATATATACATTAAGATACTCATTTACACACAAAATGAAAACCTCATTTCTCTCTCTCTCTCTTTCTCTCTCTCTCTCACACACATATATATATATATATATAAGTTAATTAAGTTGGCCGAGCGTAATCGAGGGTGACCCGAAGGCTTCCCATTAGCTACAACACGGAAGTATATAGCAGGACGTTACTTTTTTTTACTGGATAGCTCTACTTACTCTTGATACGTAACTTATAATGCTGAGAGTTAAGCAATGCGGTGTCAAGTACCATTTTTTAAGTCTTTGGTATGATTTGACTTATGGTTGTACCCCAGTGTTCCGGACAATTATGCAAATGGCCCGGTTATACATATATATATATATATATATATATATATATATATATAATGTAAATGTTTGTTACTCACCGAAAATCTCCAGTTTTATACCACTAATTGGTTTAAAATTTTCAGAGAGTATTTTATTCGAATTCAGGAGTGTTTTTATATACTTATTATCCAAAGATATTACAATAATTAAAAAAAATATCTTAATAAGTCGTTTTTCTCCGAGAAAAACCGAACGCAAATAATGATGGAAAATATTACTTCCGTTTTCCAAGAATTTTTAGGGAACGAATAAATAGATAAATAAATTTTGAATAAAAAACGGAAAAAAGAAAAAAAAAAGAAAGCTATTGAATTTGCAGAAAACTCCCAGAGGTCCATAACGGGAAAAGGGGATGACGCATGCGTAAAAGAAAAAAGGCTTTCCTCTTGACAAAGGGAGCAAAGTATTCTTTCTCTTTCAGGCAGAGTCCGTCGAACCAACAACACCATTTTGCTGTTTGGTGTTTTGGGCATCACGCATATGTCTTTGGACGTAGCGTCGGTTAGTCCCTTCACCCAGTAGCAGTCCTCTCTCGATCGGTCAGCATTGCTGAAATATACAAGACCCACGAATGAACTGTAAACTGACTCTTACCGGACTTTGACAAAACTTCTAAAAGAAAACTAACACTTATGGAAGCCCGAAATACCAAATGCGGACACATACATACATGAAACGAATTAATGTATTTCTGACACCTTAAACTGGGGGATTCAACCATTTCAGTGTATTCAGGAAAAACTCCCTCATCCACGGAATAGTTGTTGAACCCAGTAAATAAAGGAAAGTATAAAAGAAACATATTCGTCTCTAATCTATTTCTATCTTTTCTTTTTGTATATTTTTTGGGGACTTTCTTTTTGGGCAAGGCATTGCACCTGCCAGTCAACGTGGTGTAAAATAACATGACCAAAATATGATATCAGATATCTAACGGCAACACAGCCTTGCCCCTAACCCCTGATTCCTCAGCCACTCAAACCCCACAGATTTTACACGTGATTTTTTCTGCTTTATTGGGTGACTTAAACAGAGACACTAAACTTTAAACCATATTTCGTTGGTTCAGTAGTAAGTAATTTTTTTTTATTCTAACGAATTCTTCACAAAATATGTTTTTGTGTTTAAATTCAACGAAAGACATCCATTAAAAAGTTTTCTTTCTTAAACCATATTTCGTTGGTTCAGTAGTAACGAATTGTTTACTAAATATTTTTAAAAATTTTTTCAATATGACATGTTTTTTCTCTTAAAGTTCAACGAAAGATATTTATCTATATAAATAAAAATATAAATGTTTGTTACTAACCGATAATATTCAGTTTTATAACACAAATTGGTTTAAAATTGTCAGAGAGTATTTTATTCGAATTCAGGAGTGTTTTTATATGCTTACTAGCTGTACCCGGCCACGCGTTGCTGTCGCTCAGTTTGTTTAAATGGAAAAAAAAGAAAATGTATGCTTCTAATATGCTTAATTTCCCAATACTTGGATAATAAGTATATAAAAAACACTCTTGAATTCGAATAAAATACTTTCAGAAAATTTTTAACCAATTAGTGGTATAAAACTGGAGATTATCGGTGAGTAACAAAGATATACATTTTTAATTATATAAATTTTTGGATATTAAGTATATAAATTCACTCATGAATTCGAATAAAATATTCTCAGAAAATTTTAAACCAACTAGTGGTATAAAACTAGAGATTATCGGTTAGTAATTAACATTCAAATTTTTTTTTTATATAGATTATCCATGCATTGGAAAATTAAACATATTAGAAACATGCATTTTCTTTTTTTTCCATTTAAACAAAGTGAGCCACAGCAACGCATGGCCGGGTACAGCTAGTATATATATATATATATATATATAGTGAGAGAGAGAGAGAGAGAGATTGATTTAGATTTGTATTGTGTTGAGTTATAAATAAGTATCGTATTTTAAAAAGCAAGTTGTAAGTACGCAATACAAACTTTATAGGTTTTAAATGCAACCGGAAATTACCAAATGAAAATGTCTCTGCCTTGGTCATTCTTTATTCAGTTGTGAAAAGAATATACATTATAATCTTTCATACTCTGAAAATGGAGGAACTGATTTTCATATTTGAAGCCCCAATCCACAAACAGTTCCAATTTGAAAAAGAAAAAAAGTGATCAAACTGAACTTTTATGTTCTTCATACTTTTTTAGGAGATGAATTAGCAAGATCGAATATCCATAGCGATAAGTTTTTCAAAGCAGAGAAAAGACTCGTTTCTCAAGACTATTATCAGAGGTCAATAACAAAAGCTGTCTCATGACAAAAAACAAAAGACAGTGAACTGACAAGGATGATTCTCTGGAACCCACCATATAGAAGTGGTATACTGTTTATATGGTGGCATCACCATGCTATAATTCATTTTGAATTTTCAAACTTTGCAGATTCATATTCGCAACTACGTTTACTTTTCTAAGAAAAAGTCTCGCAATCGTGGATTGGAGAAATATGGCCTTCTTCATAGATATACGCATATACCCATATATGTATTTCCATCAAAAACAGGTACACGGACACACGAACAACCACACGCATGCGTGCATAGTTACACACATATATATATATATATATATATATTTACATATAAAATATAGATTGATTGAAGGTGGCTCGGTAAATAGAATATATATATATATATATATATATATATATATATATATATATATATATATATATGTAGAGTGTGACCCCGCAAAAAACAGAACTCATAAACGTTTTTATTACTTCTACAACAATAAAGCAAAATAATTCTTATTCTTTTCCTTGGTAGACCAGGACATCTTGGTGAATACTATGGACCCAATTTTTCATGCACAGAATCTGCTTCATATCTTGAAAAAAAAGAAAAGGCTACAATTAAATTTATGAATTTCAGTCAAAAGTATATGTGTTCTGTTTTATTTGTCACCTTATATATATATATATATATATATATATATATATATATATATATATATATATATATATATATGTGTGTGTGTGTGTGTTTGTGTGTGTGTTGCTCTTGTCTTCGTTTGGCTAACTTACTTAACTTATATATATATATATATATATATATATATATATATATATATATATATACGAGGAGCCTTCAATAAGTTTCCATACTCTTTTTGTACAGGCCTTTAAAAGTATAGATTCTAGAAAATTCAGTATATTATTGCTCTATATCTTATGAGATGACTGATCAATTTTTATGATTTCAGATTCAAATGAACTGCTACAGCAGGGATTAGAATACACCCTACTAAAGCCTGATCGTCACAACTGATGAATTTCAAAAATACAATCTGGACATGAGGGCACTTTAGAAAAACGATATGCAATAAAAATTCTGTTTTAAACTTAAAAAAAAAATGCATTCGATAGAAGCGTATGGAATGCTTCAGACTGCATTCCACCATCTTGCATGAATCGAGCATCAGTTTTTGAGTGGCATAAGAGATTCAAGGAAGGCTGGGAGTCTGTAAAGGATGATGAGAGGAGTGGGAGTAGTAAGGAAGTAAATAAACCAGAGTTGATTGGCCAAATAAAGAATTTCATGGATAAGGAGCGTCGTGTGTCTATAGAGACAATAAGTGCACTGTTTGATGTCAGGGTGGGAACTGTACACGCAAAGAACTGAAGATGCGTAAGATTTACATGAAGTTTGTACAAACGGTGTTCATAGCAGATCAGAAAGAAAGACGTTGTCATGACAGCAGGAAGATGGTCAAGCTGATCAATTCAGATCCCGCAGTTCTTGGTGCTCTGGTGACCTGTGATGAAAGCTGGATCTACTGCAATGACGCAGACACCAAGAGAGAGAGTTCTCAGTGGAAGCGTGCTGGCTCTCCAAGACCCAAGAAAGCCAGACAGAGCAAATCCGCCCACAAACTTTTGACGATCCCTTCTTTTGACAGCACTGGCATGATTTACATGCACTGAGTTCCCTCTGGACAGACAGTCAACAAGGAATGCTATGTTGAGGTTTTAAGGGAGTTCAGGAAGAGATTTCGTCGGAAGAGGCCAGCACTCTTCTAATAGGGTCAGTGGCATTTCCACCAGGACAATGCACTAGTCCACAACTCCATCCTCGTCACAAACTATTTGACCAAGATGGGAATCAAGACGGTTCCTCAGCCTCCTTATAGTCAAGACCTTGCTTCCGGTGACTTTTGGTTATTCCCTAAGCTTAGATGCTGTCGTTATGAGACAATTGAGGAGATGAAACAGGCTGTGACGAAGGTCCTTGACTCGTTCACACAAGAGGGCTTGCATGGAGCCTTCTAGAAGTTATTGGAACGGTACAACAATTGCATTGCAACCGGACGAGATTACTTCGAAGGGGACTAGAGTTTCATGTGTGTACTATCAATAAAAGTGCCTATACGAAAAAAGTCTGGAAACTTATTGTGTGCCCTTGTATATATAGCCACACACACGCACACACACATATGTATATTCTCCTCTCATTAAAGTAACGTCTTGACCAAGATAGAAATAATATATTTAGGTTTGTTTAAAAATTCAGCCATTGTATTATATGACTTTAATGCTGACAAAAGCCAATCTCATTTTGTTATATAATTAAGGAATGATGTTTTTATATTAATACTTTTTTGTTTATTATATTTCATCATTCAGTTTGGTTGGGCTTTGAACTAATCGGGTTAAGAGTTCAAGTGCATAGACTATTGGTGCAGTTTACGCTCGCGTGCAAAAGATATGACAATCACAATTGTCATAATAAACCCTTAGACAGGAAATGGGGCTCAAGTGTGGATGACGTCATTCCCGGAAAAGATGGTCCAGAGAATTTGATGATGTTGAAAGAAGGAGGCAGGCAGTTGAGTTTCTGCCACTGAGGCATAGAGCTAAGTTTTCTACCGTTGCGGGGCGGTCAAGTTTTTCGCGTCTCGACCGGCAGAGATGGATTGAGATCTTAAACTCCACAAGATGAGTCGCACGTGGTGGAGGAGTCAGATAGCATGGTTAGCATACGCTTTTAAGAATTGTGTCTCCTTTTTCGTTTCGAAGAACCAAAGTCAAGAAGTCAATAAACCAGTTCGTATCTGAAACAACAGTGTCGGCCTGTATTTGTATTTGCCATTTTTCGTCTGTGTTTTCGTATCTGTGTGTAACATATTGACCCCGGCCAAGCTGTCAAAATAGGAAATGCACCCGTGTAGATAACAAGTGCATCCGGTCGAGGAATATCAGAATATAACCTTGACCGTGGACGGGTTGACTTGAGTGCGATTTGTGACGCCCACAAGAAGAAGGTGGGAATCGAACAATTATATAACCCGCGTGAAGACAGGAAATCGTTCAGTTTGAGATAATATGCGGTAGAGAAAACCAGCTCCCAGCAGCATGGATCCTCAGGCCCCCGATTGAGCTGTTGAAGTTCAGTTGCAGTTGGAGAAAAGATGCTGGAATGAAGAACATGTCCCAGAGAGGCTGGGCCCCCAGCCCCCCGGTTGAGCAACCCAGGAGAACCGGAAAGAAACACTGTTATGGGCATAAGAGTGGGGGTTCAATATGATGTAGTTCTGTTCAGCGTCCAACTCACCTCTCACACAGTAAAACCTTTAGTACCCTTTCGAACCCTTTCAAATAAAGTGAGAGGTGTATTTATCTAAAGAACTGTGTCTCTCGTCTTTATTGCGCCGTCGTTATGCTTCTGCATGCATCTGCATATGTGTATTTATAGTTGTTTACCGCTATACAACATGTACATCACCAAATTAT
>OY757905.1:130545126-130546745 GCA_963585895.1 Sepioteuthis lessoniana | reverse complement strand
GATATTAGATTTGTCGCATAACCAATTACATTTGTATGGGCCAACATGCACAGAAATTAAGACAGTAATATGAAATTGTTTTTCACGATTTATAAGTCCAAGTATGTTAGCAGAATTACTTTTCTTTCTGGTCTAGTTTAAGAACTTTTAGAACAACCCTCTTATATATATATATATATATATATATATATATATATATATATATATATATATATATCGGAAGTTTGTTCAAATCATTTCGAGACCGTAATCACTGCGAAATGAGCGAAAAAGAAACGTTACTTTCATTCAAAATAGTCTTTTTGCCATTAAGTAGGGTTTTTTTTTAGTTTGATGAGAGATACATTGAGTCAATCATAATATTTATATCTGCTTACGAAATAAGATATAATCGCAGATTAAAAAGAATAAACACTTTTTTACAATAAAGAATGCTTTATATGGATAAATAACTAATGATAATTTGGTTTATCAAAAGATGCATTAAGAGAATAGAGGAGTCGACACCTTATGAAAGATGCGGTAAATAAAAGGATAATAATGAAGAAAACCCGTATGAAAAAGTCTTTTTTTATGTTGGAATACAAATTATGAGATCAACTTTCCTGATGGAGTGGAAAGTTTAGAAACTTTCTTCAACTCTCGACTATATCGAATCAATATACATAAAATAGAAGCAGCAAATATCCTGATTGCTTATGTATAAAATTAACTGGATCATTAAGTTTGGCAATAAAATAGCATTTTGTCTATAAAGCAATTTTACTTTTTAAATTCTAACTTCCTGAATGATTAAATTTTCAACTTTTCTAATAGTCAATAAACATGATAGACGTTGAAACTTCCTTTCAAACTGATGAATTTTGAACCACAAAATAACATTTACTCAGTTAAATTACAATAGAAGCTTTTAGTTTGTTTGGGTTTTATGGTACATCAACCATTGTAGGTTATTTAATGCCAAATCAATTTTTATATGTATAAACAGTTCTATTTCAAACAATTCAGTTTAGCAAGCGTTCATTTTTTTTTTGTTTACACTTAGTCAAACGTAAAGACATTTCTATTTCAAACAATTCAGTTTAACATTTGTACAAAGTTTAAATTGTTATATATTGACCCGCGATCGAGCCGTCAATCAAGAGATGCACTTGTGTAAATAGGCGGAAGAACAGCAGAAAATAATTTAACCAGGTGCCCGGGCGGTTCGAGTAAGTTGGAGATAGGATACCAAAGTGAGAACCAGCTCCAGACAGAGGGTTTGGGGCTCTTAGTGACCCCCGGTTGAGCAACCCGAGCCAAGATGCAAAAGAAGTGCTGCTATGGTCAAGGGAAGAACTTGGGTCAATATAGCGGTCCGTCATTGTCTCCACTCATTTTTCACACAACAAACATCACCTTTTGGAAAATAAAGTGTGAGAGATTTAGATTTTTATTAAGAAGTGTATTCGTTCGTTATTGAAGTCGTCATTATCAGTTGATTATGTTCCCGTGTATATATGTATACATGCAGTTGTATGTGGCTATACAACAAAATGACAAAACAGTTCTATTTTAAGCAATTCAGTTTAGAATAAGTAGAAAGTTTAGTTCTTATTCGTCCATAGATACCACCCTAA
>OY757905.1:130535126-130540126 GCA_963585895.1 Sepioteuthis lessoniana | reverse complement strand
CATGCAAGATGGTCTAAAAGCAGTCGGAAGCATTCCATACGTTTCTGTGGTATTTTTTCCAGGTTTAAAACAGAATTTTATTTCATATCGTTCTTCTAAAGTGTCCCCACATCCAGATTGCATTTTGAAATTCACCAGCTGTGACAATCAGGCTTTTGTAAGGTGTATTCCAATTGCTGCTGTAGTAGGGTGTATTCCAATTGCTGATGTAGCTGTTCATTTGAACATGAAATCATAAAAATTAATCAGTTATCTCATAAAATGTATAGCAATAACATACTGAATTTTCAAGAATCTACGACTATTTTAAATGCCTGTACAAAAAAGTCTGGAAACTTATTGAATGCACCCCGTATACTACACACGATAATATATGAAACTAGACGGCTGCCTTCAATAAATAGACGCATAAACATGCAAACAAGCAAATATATATGCAAATTAGACAGAAATCATTTTCTTTGAGGAAATACTAAGGTAGTCGCTTGTGCTGTAACGTGTATCATCGGAAGATGTCCACTCTGAGACCAGAGTTCAAATCCTGAATAAGGCTGCTTGCATTTCACATTGCGATATTACACTTTGGAAAGATCTGAATCAACATTATTGTCTCCAGTTATGTATAAATAGTCGGTCAGACTGATCTTTAACTTTCGTATGGCAATTGATCAAGGAAAAGGAAAAATCTGGATGACTACATTCGTAGCATCAACACGACTAAAACAGGTTATAGGACAAATAGAATTTATTGAAATGAATAGAATAATTAAAAAAATATGCATAGGATGAAGATGATGTCGATGTCGATACCTGGAAATGATTACGGTGTTTCGTTTAACATCATTATCACCGGCTAACTTATTTATCAATTTGCCGGCAGATACTTATCTTTATTTAGCTTTTAAAAAATACACTCGTATCTTTCCTATTTTTTTCATGTAACCCTGAATGAATCAAATTATATAAAAATACAATTTTAAATACCCTGTGTCATTTCACTCAAAAAAAAAATATTTTAGTGAAATGAATAAAATTTTTCATTGTTCTTATCATATGGTCTGGTCCGTTTCGGAGGGATTCGACATTTCAGTTAATCATCTGAATATCTGTGCTCAGTTGCTTGATTCAGAAATTTCTTTGCGGTCATTCGGATTGAATATAGCATTATTTTCTCCTCTACATTGATAAATAGGATAATTATATTAATATCATCATTATCATCATTAAAAAGGATTCACTTCTCTCTCTCTCTCTCTCACTCTCTCTCTTACCCACACACACATACACACCTATTCCTATCTCTCATTGCTCTTAGCAGGTCCCCTTGATGACATCTAGTGTCTGCACTGATCTGATGAATAGAAGTTTTTGTTTGTCGGTGAGCACTAGAATGCCCCTTTGTAGAGGTTTACAGGAAAACGTCCGTTAAGAGTTCATCTCTGCTTATCTTAGGAGTACACAATTCGTCTCTTTCGTCTTGGATGGTTTGTGAGATGGGAGGTATGTTGGTGTACAGCTTTTCTTTTGTGGCGTAGTGCTTTCAGGATTTATTTTCAAAATGAGGTATTGTTTGAGAAGTGTGTGAACTGATCAAAAAATTCCGGAGGCTCAGCATTTTAAAAATACGAATTTTCAAATTTAGGAATATTTTCACATGTATTAGCTGCATAAAATCAAAAAGGAATCGAGAAACTCTAACCCTACAACAGGAAATGCCAAATAAATTCTAAAATATGTGTGGTTCTTTATTGTTAATTTGTTTATGTTGAACTTTAAACTAATTTATGGTAATTTTAAAATATATGGAGTAGCGCCCTCCCCTACACCTTGGTGTAGTAAGCTGTCGAAAAGGGAGCCTTCGGGTCACCCTCGACTATGGTCGCCATCAATACGCAGGAGTAAAACAGAGATGCGTAACCCTACTCAAATTTATATAAATGCATCTCTCTCTCTCTCTCTCTCTCTCTCTCTCTCTCTCTCTCTCTCTCTCTCGCTCTCTATCCCGATATATATAAATATATATATATATAAAGAGAGAAAAACAGAAAGTGAGAGTGAGAATCATATGTACTTACCAGTCTCATATATATATATATATATATATATATATATATATATATATATATATATATATATGTGTTATATTCAATGAGGAAAAAGTTGACCTGACGTATACTATTGCACAAAAGAAGAATGAAATATACGTTTACATTTATTTAAAGTTTTTAAAACTAAATACAAATATAAATTGTATAAGCGTTTCCCCTCTGGCAAAATAAGTATTTTATCAGTAACACCTTCAAGCATATACATCTGAGTATGTTCAGTCTAAACCGTGTATTTGTACATATAAATGATTTAGTTGTATCTAATTCAAATATTGACTGGTACACTATCTATCTATCTATCTATCTATGTGCTGGTCTATTCCTATATTCTTATCTATCAATCTATCTATCTATCTATCTATCTATCTATCTAAGATTCCTCTTCCTTTCGAATGTGTAGCAGAGACATGAAAAAGTAATGGAACTTGATTCGCACTTTAAATATTATCAACGTTGTATTAAAACAAATCACTTTACAAATCACATTGCATAGTTCTTTTTATGTATGTCTCAGAATATTCAAAAATAATTTCGCATAATATCAGCGGAGATTTGCTTTCCGGTGAATCGACAGCGATCCATACACGTAGTTTAAAATGAAATCATAGAATTCAATTCTCGTAAATCTTCGGAAAAAATCCTCAAAACTTACTCTAAAGACGAACCTGCTCAATCGGTGTGAGATGCCCGGTGGGTGCTTGGCTGATTGAACTTGGTTCAAGTACATTTTTGTCGAAAATAATTCTGTTATGCGAAGCTGGGTCTAACGAATCTTAGAACTGGTGGACTCACAAGACTGTCTGCTTCTACACTACCCCAGTCTCGTTTCCATAGAGTTTTGTAATAATTTTTCTATATGTTTGATCCTTTATAATATGCGTTTGTATGCGGGTTTCTATGCTGGAGAGCTTTTAAATTCGACTTCGTAGCGTGTTTACTGATTGGTGTCACACCGTGAGAGTATTTGCCATTCTTAGCAGGGTTCGTAGCACGAAGAGGTAGCATTTGTCTGTTAAAAATCATTTAAGCTTTTTGGTATTCGACTGCCAAACATTCGTGTTTTCAGAGAAAAAAAATTGGTAAAAATAGTTTTAAAATGTAAAAGGGAAAGAAATAATATGACTGACAGAAAAAAAAAAAAGGTTTCCAAAAAAAAAATGATAGTGTGTGTGTGTGTATGTGAGTGCTGGGGAAAGGAAGAGAAAAAAAGTTTCTTTTTTGACGTCCATATATGTGCGTATTTTCATGGAACATTGCATATGTAGTTAGGTCTAAGTTTGTTCGCGTGATAAAAAAAAGATTCACACAGAAATATAAATATGAAAAATGTATTCATTGAAGAGAGAAATATCTGCGGATGTTATCATAAGAGATACATGCATGTTTCCTCAGCACACGCAGTATGAGAAAAAGAAAGACGGTTTAACAAATATATACAAACATTTACACATAAGTGCTTAAATATATCAAGAATAGACATTTACATAGAAAAGATTGCTATAGTGAAAGAGTAAAAGAGCTCAAAAGAAGATTAGGTTGTTCTATCTCATTTATACCTTCGTAATATATATATATATATATATATATATATATATATATATATATATATATATATATGTGTGTGTGTGTGTGTATAATTGATAACCTACTTTGCTATATTAGTAAATACAGCGTGATATATGAGGTAAACAGTTCAATGATAATATATCCAACAAACCCACATTCGTCATCGCAAATCTAACACACACACACACACACACACACACACACACACACACACACACATATATATATATATATATATATATATATATATATATATATATATATATATAACTGTGTTCAATGGTGGCCTCAGGGTAGAGGTTTTAAAGAAAACCGCTTGGAACCGGAAGAAAGGCATTTTGATCAAGAAAATAGTTTTCTAGATAGATAGATATGATTCAATCATTCAGTCATTTATTTTAACGGCATGTCAAACAGTTTCGGTTTATTTTTACCTTGATTTACTCGGACCAACATACAGCAGCTCTGTGGCTATACGGGAAGTAGCTCTGAAGACCTGCCAGAAGCAACAGACAATATAGAGAGGTGGCGAAAAAAGGGTCAGGGATATATGTCCTGATAGCGTAACATGATGATGATGATGATGATGACGATCAAATTTGCATTTTTATATTGTCTCTCATAATTCTCTTTGCATATTTTGATATATCAGGTAATCCTATCTGATACAAAAGATTGTCAAGTAGTTATATTTGACCCATAGATGTGACCATTAGAGATGCTACAATGTTCCTGCATAACAGCTTCCTCAGCAATTACAGGTTCGTGTCATACGCAGCCAATATTTTTTTTCCGGTTGGGGTAATCATAGCTCTCTTCAGAGGATACAGTCACGAAATAGATAGATATATAGATTGATAGATAGATAGAGAAAAACAGAAAGATGGAAACCGAGAAAATAAGTTAGATAGATAGATAGATAGATAGATACAGTAAGAAGAAAACCGAGAAAATGAGATAGATAGAAAGATAGATAGATAGAGTCAGACGAAAACAAACATATGAATTGGCATATGATGTTTTTTGGAAAAAAAGTGTCAAGAGTGAATTTAGTTTTTTCTTCAAAATATAATAGGCTTGTGCGCAACTAGGTACCTTAAATATCAAAGTGGTCATATCTCGACGGATAGATTGATGTCTGTGCGTGTAAGACTTCGTTTTAACAGCTCAGAACCAATTCTCGATACTTTTTGATAAACAGTTTCAACATTCTTTCATTCTAAGTTTTTGGTTAATTATACTTATGCAGCAACCTTCGAAAACATTTTTCTTCTTTCCTTGTCCCCGCGGATGGGGTTTAAAATACTATGATTATATCTCCCTCTG
>OY757905.1:130527626-130530126 GCA_963585895.1 Sepioteuthis lessoniana | reverse complement strand
GGCATATATATAGGTGTCCGTGGTGTAATGGTTATCGTCGCAGGATATGGACACGGCGACACGAGTTCAAATCCTGGATCTGACTGATTGCCCATAATCTATCCATCTATCTTGCCCCTAATCTATCTATCTATCTATCTATCTTGTCCATAATCTATCTATCTATGACACATGATACCCTCTAAGTACACTCACTTAACAGCTAAATTTAGTGTCGATTTGTGGTTTTTACTAGAATGGCTGATATTATACATGTGTGTACGCGTGTGTGTGTGTATGAGAGAGACAGATTGACAGAGAGAGAGAGACATACAGACTGAGAGAATTTGTGTGCGTGAAATAGGAAGAGAGAGAGAGAGAGAGAGAGAGAGAGAGAGAAAGAAAGAGAGAGAGAAAGAAAGGAGAGTAAATGTGAGATATAGGTCAGTTGTGATGACAGTTTGAAATCATGATATTTTTCGCTCGGGAGATGTGGCGTGCAGAAAACAATTGAGTATTCTGGATGTTGGTTACTTTGATATCTCTCTTTAACTCTCTGCTCTCTTGTTGAGATTCCGACTTCTTCTGACAAATGATTGACTCCCCAGACTCCTTTGGAACTCTCATCTTACGACTGTGTCTCTCTCTTCCACGTCTCCCTTTATCTCGAAATTGGTAGGCCCCTGACACCAACTTAATATCAATAGTTGATTATTTATACGGCTCATTAACCATTTTTGAATTATTTAATACCACACTTAGTATTTCTTTAAACAAGATTTTATAAACATTGTTATTAATCATTTTAAACAGATAAATACTCCAAGTTTTGTTGAATTAGCGAGAAACTCCTCAGGACGAAGAAGTTAACTTATTGAACAGTGGCATCGTAGTAAGCGAGTTTGATCTCCTCTTGTGCTATTGCGCTTACTTTTGGACTAATGGCCTCGGTTATGAACCCCGCTTTCCCTTTTTTACAGTGGGTGAAACAGTACAGCTACTTTTCTTCAGCAAGGATGGCTTTGGTATTACATAACACACTAAGGTTGATATGCCATTAAAAAACAAACCAAAGCTTGTAAATATATCCTTAGAGCTTATATATTAATATAAGTATTTACCCAGTCTCTTCGCAGGATATGACACAAGGTCATTTTTAAGCCGAGTAAAGCTACGTGAAATTTATAGTTGGCCTTCATTTTGGTTTACCCAAGATGCAGCTGGTATAATTTCAGACTTTTTTCTTTTTCCTTGATTGGTTTCCGTACCAAAACTGTAGAAACCTGACTAGTTTACTATTTACCAGTAACTGAATGAGGGGATAAACATTGGTTTCATGCCCTTACCAGTGCATGAGTATTAGCACAAAGTGAATCTCAAACAGCCTCGTCCAGGATTTTGAACTTCTGTCACCAATTCCATTTCATATGGTGATAACCTTTCTGGTAATCATACCTTAATTGTATCCATACAGCTTACAGTGAATGTAGATCCCAAAACCTTCCGTCGGAGCAGGATGCGACATTAGGTCAATTTTGAAGCGGAATTTAACAGGTTTGAATTTAGTGCTTTCCTCTCCTTGACCAGTTGCCTTACCATGGTCTCAATCGAGCTAACTATTAATTCATTGCTTGAGGGCTGACAGTTGGATACACGCCTTTCCTAAGAGTATTGACCATGTGTAAAATCCAGCGTGGTTCAGGATTTGAACAAGGGACATCATGTCAATGTAAACTGCATTAACTACAATGTAGTTGTTAAAACTTGTATCCTCGGTCATAATGCCAAATATTATGTCTTAATATAGATTACCGCCAGGTTAAATATCTCCTCAACTAGATTACTATGACCCACACATGTAACCCGATCAGATAATATCGCTTCAGTTCAGAGTCGAGCTGGAAATAATTGGGACGAAACAATGACTCCAATGACTTCAAAAAAAAAAAAAAAAAGAATAAAATGTACTTCCGTTATAATGTCGAACTTATGCAATAGTGCTTTCTTTCGTTTCATTTTTTTCCTTTAATTCTGTTGCGAAATCTATCTATCTATCTATCTATCTATCTATCTATCTCTTTGGCTTAATTTACAAATATTTACAGATATATATATATTAATCTACATATATCTAATCTCTATCTCTGCATCTCTCTCAATCAACCTCTCTTGGATCATTACTCCTTCTATCTATGTCTCTGTCTTTGTCTTTCTTACTCTCTGTCTGTCTGTCTGTCTGTTTCTGTCTATGTCTGTGTATGTCTTTGTCTCTGTGTCTCCCTCTCTCTATATATATAGCCCTGGATGCATGTTATTCTCTCTCTCTCTCTCTCTCTATCTATCTAACTTTGACTTAGTCATCCATATTTACCGACATCCCTCTCTCTCTTTCTCTCTCTCTCTCTCTCTCCATATATATATATATATATATATCTACCTTTTAACATATCTAAATATTTATCTATATAGCTTGAATGTTCTCAATATCCTTCTTTTATTTTCTGCTATAATGTCTTAATAT